>CM068952.1:165729828-165744436 GCA_035128595.1 Eptatretus atami | reverse complement strand
CAGTATTACGGAAAAAACTCCTGGACGGATTTCGACGAAACTTGGTGGGGGGATTAGGTATGGTCCAAGGGTCATACCGTTAGATTTTGGACTTGGTCCAAAGTCCAATACGGCCGCTATGGCGGCCATTTTGAAAAAATATTTTGAATTTTTGTTTTGGCATTTCTACATGTTTTAAGTGATTTCCAACCAAAAAAAAAAAATTTTGTTAGAGAAAAAAAACAATTTTGCAACTTTTTTCAAAAAAATTCGATTTTATTTGAAAAATATTTGAATTTTTGTTTTTGCATTTCTACATGTTTTAAGTGATTTCCAACCAAAACAAAAATTTGTTAGAGAAAAAAAACAATTTTGCAATTTTTTCAAAAAAATTTCGATTTTATTGAAATATTTTGAATTTTTTTTTTTTGCATTTTTACATGTTTTAAGTGATTTCCAACCCCCCCCCCAAAAAAAACAAATTTGTTAGAGAAAAAAAAAACAGAAATTTTGCACCTTTTTTTTCAAAAAAAATTCGATTTTTTTTTTTGGCATTTCTACATGCGCGTCGATCTAGTTTAGTTTATTCAATCGTGGTTCAGTAGAGTCTGATCGTTTTGACCTACAATGAATAGGATATCAGGTTCACTTTAAGTGACCCAGCAGTATTGGCGGCGGAGGTTTTGCACTCTACCGAGTGCTCCCCCTCTCGTTCTTTACTGTATTGGAAGATTACCAGCCTGACAAGTAAACATGAGAACCCCTGTCCCCCAAACAGACTGGCCTTCCAAATAATCTTTAATCTTTATTCAGTAGAATAGAATAATCTATTATTCTCTCGCGTATTAAAATTAATTAAGGGATCCTCATATATTAAAAAATTACATGCTGATGTCTGAAAAGTCTCACCCTCCCCACTTTTGCTTATTATAAAAGGGACTCAAGATCCATGTATAATTAGGAAAAGATGATAAAGCGTGTTGCTTGTTATTGTGTTACTGAATTTCTTCTCCTCCATTATGCTGCTTATATTATTAAATAAATGATTCAAAATTCTTCGACACGCTCTACCGAGTGCTTTCCTAGTTATCACCGCTCGCTGAAGGTGGACGGAAGTTATATTTTCACCCCTCTCTGTCTGTCTGTGCTTCTCTGTCTGTGCTTCTCTGTCTGTCTGTCTGTTTGTTTGTCAGTGCACAGGATATCTCAAAAAGTTGTAGATGCATTCAGATGAAACTTTGTGGACACATTGGGTGTGTGACAAGGATGAACTGATTCGATTTTGGTGAAGATCCAAATCTGTCCTACTTGTGTGATCACTCTTTGTCTGACCACTACCCTTTGACCTGTCTGGCTTAGTTAAACCTACCAGGCGATAATGCCCTTGCCAGCATAGCTCTCTGGGTCACTGGGACACACAAGCATTCCCACTCCTGTACACCAAAGTGGTAGTCACATCAGGAAGGCAGTTTATGGTCATTTACAACAATTGGATGAGTTCCCCTACAAGGAACTTAAATGCAGGAGAAGGCCATTACCAAGGCCATTCAAGCAGACGCCGTGATCGTTAACCGATGGTTGTTCGTTCATGCTGTAACCTTTTTAAATGCCAAACATCAATCAAGGAAGCAGCACGTAGGCCGACCATTTCAAAATTGTTTGGTGCGACTCAGCCGGGATTTGAACCACTGACCTCCCACGCTCAGATTGTAAGCTGGGTAACACTCGTAATGTAGTCATAGTCGAGTCTCCTTCAGTCGCTCCTCATAGATGAAACTAGGTGAGGCCTGGAATCAATATCGTCATCCTACGCTGAACCTTCGCTATGGTAGTTATATGTCCTTCGTGTGATGTTGTGACCAAAACTCAACATCACATTCAAGATGAGGTCTCACTAAATTCCTGGTATTAACATGAATGACCTCCCTCAACTTATAATTTATTCCCTGACAAATACAACCTAAAACAATGTTAGCTTTACCGATCGCTGCCCAGCACTGTCAGCTGCTTAACACCCATATCAATTATCACCCGCCGCCCCCCCCCCCGCAAAATCCCCTTCCCAATTTTCCCCGAAAGTTTGATTTATCTTCAAAAGGCCAACATCCCTATTCCCTCTATCTCTAGAACTTCCAGGTACCTCTCTAATTCTAATTTAACTTATTCTCCTGTTTCTGCTGCCACTACCTTTCCAGGGAGACCATTCCATGCATTAACTACTCTCTGAGTGAAAGTCCCCTGCCTTAAGGCCATGTCACACCTTGACGATTTAGCCAGCGTATGCCGACGTATGAAAAATTCGTCTAAAACGCTGGCACACGTCGAATACATATGGGTAAGTTTTGTATACGTTAAGAGCACGCTGGCATACGTCTTAGTACGCTGGCATACGTCGTAGTGCGCCGAGGTGTTAGACAAATTTTCCATGCTTGAAATTTCCCGACGTATGCCAGCGTATGACTCACACGTTTGTTCCACATACGCTGGCCATAAGTTGTAGGCACGTTACGCGATTGTTGACACACGTCGACACACGTTACTTGTAAGTTACTCATAAGTCGAAACACGTCAAGGTAATGTTTAGCGTCAGTGTTCCAGACTCCCTGTTTTTTTTTTGTTTTTCTTCTTTTTAGACGGTGATGTTGACACTTCGATTTCTAGTGCGGTTATAATATAATATAATTAAAAGGCTGCCGCTCAACGATTAAATCATAACCGCACTAGAGATCGAAGTGTCAACATCACCGTCATACCGAAGAAAAAAAAACCAAAAAAAAAACCAGGGAGTCTGGAACACTGACTCTAACCATTACCTCGAGTGTTTCAACTTATGAGTAACTTACAAGTACGTGTGTCGACGTGTGTCAACGATCGCGTAACGTGCCTACAACTTATGGCCAGCGTATGCGGAACGTGTGTCATACGCTGGCATACGTGAAAAATTTTCAACATGCTGAAAATTTGTCGACGTACTCAGCGTACTCCGACATATGCCAGCGTGCTTCAGCGTGCTCTTAACGTATACAAACTTACCCATAACGTATTCGACGTGTGCCAGCGTATTCGGCAAATTTTTCATACGTCAGCATACGCTGGCTAAAACGTCAAGGTGTGACAGCGGCTTGACACTTTGATGTCTAGTGCGGTTATGATTTGAATTGTCGAGTCGCAGGCTATAATAGCCTACGCCACGTGATCATCGGCGATACGCTGCGCGCGCTATGCATAAGTTGGACTTACGTTGGGCATAGGTTGTGAACGCCGACAACATGCTCAGCATTCGTTGATATAAGTTATCTATATGTTATTGAAACGTTCTGTGTACGTTACTAATACGTTATGAATACGTCCAAAACTGGAAAAAACATCAATAGTTCAGCGTACGCCAGCGTTTTACATACATTTGATACCTTGCCATACACTGGCTAAACGTCACGGTGTGACAGGGCCTTTACTACCGTCTTAACTCTCCTCTTCTTTACTCTCAGGCTATGGTCCTGGTCCTATCACTGTCTACTTATTGAATAAATTGATCTGCACTTATTTTATCTATACCTTTCATTATCTTAAACATCTCTATTCATATCTCCTCGTAACCACCTTCTTTCTAGTGAATAAAGCCCTGTCTCCTTCAGCCGCTCCTCAGAGCTGAATCTTCGCCATAGCCTCATATGACAAACGTCGTAGCCTCGTAGCTGAGCTGAGTCGGATGTTACCGGTGTGTTCTCATCCTGATGGCATTTTGAAGAAATCAAATTTTTTTTTCTTTCTTTATTGGTGCCAAAAACACTTCCTGACACCCACTAAGGAATGTGGGTGGGGATCATTTAATATTGCCTTTCATGCAGCTACAAAGGCTTAGGCACTGCAGAGCAATAAAAAAATAAATAATAAAATCCAACAAATCTCAAATCAAAAATATACATATATTTCAATAACGTTTTTTGCTTAAACACTCCCCGGAACTGATTGATTAACCTTTGAAATTTGACAAAGATCCGTTCAGCCATCTCTGAGAAAAAGGCAACATGGGAACACACACACACACACACACACACACACACACACACACACAACACACACACACACACACACACACACACACACACACACACACACACACACACACACACACACACACACACACACACGCGCGCATCAGACGCCAACTTTTTCGAAAATATTACAACTCTAAATCGGCGGTATGATTTTTTTTTCGTTCCATTTGCAGAATAATTTTTTTTTGTAAAATTTCACGAAATTCCGAAATCATCAACCGGGTCCACATCGGCTGGAATTTTGTTCTAAATCGACTTCCGAGACAAAATGAGAAATCCCACTCGTCCCCACTAAAAACTCTATCGATTCATATCCATCAACACCAAGTCCTCAAAGACATAAAACAATAAGAAACTACTTATTGGACAACCGAAGCGAGTTTAATTCACATGGTCAGGCCAAACGATGCCTACAGTTATCAAGTAACAAGTCAGCATTCAGACGTGGCAACTTTGTTCAGTCTATGATTTCGACTTTCGCTTCCTAAGATTTGGGAGCCATTTTCTGTCTTGTTCCACGACTTGCAGGACATCTGATATTTCTCTTCCGTTCTGGCAGATTGCAGGAAGTCCTACAGGAACTTGCTCAGTTTCACCGCCCTTTTCAGCAGCATCGTTTGTCACGTTGAGTGATCTTGCTTACATTTAGATGTCATGAATGAGGTGAGATCATCCCACTTATCCACGTCCTCCAACAGAAAATCGCTGTCAAGATCGAGTATCTGAACGAACCACGAGTCCTCGGTTACAAGGTCAGAAATTTTGTTTGGATCTTTATATCGGCTGGAAAGGTAGGTTTTCCAAATCCAGTGCCAAAACGCTCCTTGGCAAGTTCTGCATCAGATCGTCGTCTGGTTTCAATTCAATGAGCTTGTCAGCAAGCCCGCGTCGTTCACTGTCAGGGACAAGTTGGCTGAATATGGCCAACGACACCATTTCTGCGGTGAGATACCATGAATGTGTTTGAAGGCTTCTCTAGCGCTGTCTGAGATTGGCTCACTGATTTTAGCGTTCCGTAGTATGTCCTTGTAAAGGGTCAAATCATTCCATGGCGAGTCTGTAGCGCGAGAACAGGTCGCCCACCACTTTAAATAAATCAGCGCCACGAACGTTACGAATTCTCGTATCTTGGGGACCTGCTTCCGTGTCGTAACAGTACGAAGCGGTATTGTCTCTATTTGCTGTTCCAGTAATGCCATTTTCAATGAATAGATGACTTTTGCCATCCATCTGGCCTTGTGAATCGCTCCTGGCCGACGGAAATTGAAATCGGCTTCATTCTGTCCCAGATACGCGTGTACAAGCTTGGCGAACTCTTCTAGTCCTCCCTCTGATACTCTATACTAGAGGCTGTGATAATCAGTTTCAGCTCTCCAGTCCTTGATGAGGACTTGTGCTTCATCATCGTAGGAATCCATATCGAACGTACACAATAACACATCGTTAGTGTGTGGTACAGAGTCAAAATTCGTGCGAAATCTCTGAAATACAGATACATCAGGGGATTTGGATGACTCGATGTTGAGATCAGAAAAAACGTGTCTGATTATGAGCTCGCCTACATGGTGTCGACAGGGGACCACAACAGCCTCTTCCTAGGTCTTCTGGATGGCGATGCATGCAGCGCTAACATGACCAGTGTTACTTGATGTGGTGTCAAACACCATATTCACAATATTTCAGTGCAGTTCCAGGAACTCAACAATTGCATAGTATGCTCACTGATAATCTCACCAGCACGTCGGTCACTTCCCGTCGGATAATGGGGAGTGCCCAGTAATTTCACATCTGTGGAATCACAACAAGAACTGCCAGTTCGTTCCTCAGTCACGTATTGATTTGTCAATGACTTCTTTTCTTTGAGTCCAGTGAAGCGATGCTACCTTGGGTGGCATCCACAACTCCTTCACCGATTTATCAATTCTCCCTCCAATTGATCTTCTGGCCCTATCTGCACGGAATACGACATACAAACTTTGGACGAGTCCCCTCCACATTCCTCAATCACAGCTGCTGTGAAAGATGCTTGCTGTGTCGGAGTCATGTTATTTGCGTAGCTAATGATACCAAACGCGGAGATTTGAGAATGTCGTGTGGAATGAATCCGATGTCCCAGGGGGGATGTTCTATGGTGGCTCTGTTTGGGCGTGAGTGAATCAGATGTGGTGGGCTCAGTGCTATGCTTCTTGCTCCCTCACGAGCACTATCCTCCAGCTGAACTCGTGAGTGAAAATCCTCCATTTCCACATCACAACGGCATTTTATATTGGCTTCTTCTGCTTCTGCTCTTCACTTCTTTGGATCTGATGAGCCAACTTCTTATCATGACAACCAAATGAAGTCACATGATCTGTTTTCATCGATTTTAGGAATTCTATATCTTCAGTGTTTTTCATCGATGTTTCAGCATTAGGTGTCCACAACGGAAATGTTTGCTGGAAGCTCGACCGATTCCCTTTCTAATTTGCGGATGATGCTGGTGACTATCTTCTTTCAATCGGAGTTTCGCAGTTTGGCGTTCGATCCACGAATGCAATTATTTTCTCACATCTCGTTTTGAGGATATTGTTACGGCTGTGGAAAATTCGCAAACATCCAGGTCCATAGGTGAGAATAGTTTTAAGTACATGTGTAGTTAGCCCAACCCATTGTATAGAGGAATTAATGTGATTCATTCGGGCTGCGATCCTTTGAGTTAGGCGTTTTCTGTTCTACCTTTGTTTTGAGCACCCCGCCAAACAACAACAACAACGCCAGCAGCAAAAACCTACTTCACCACTCGCTACCGCAAACCTCACATCACCGCCATTCCAAACAGCACCATGGCATCGAAACTCGCCGAAACCTCCACCACCTTCTCCTTACGGCCATTCCCGCACCACCTGTGGACGCGAGCGTCGAGCTGTCTTCAGCGATGAACCGAGACGCGAGTGCAGATGGCGGGTTTTTCCGAGGAGAATTCGGATCAAAATGAACACGCCCACATCTGATCCACCCAATCAGGAAGCGCGGGGCGGCTTGGCCCCGCCTCCAGACGCGCCTGACGAAAATCGGCATATGCAAATTTGAGGACAAGGAATGATACACCTCCCCTATTTCTCCGTCCAATCGGCGAGCGTGGCTCCGCCCTGAGGTCGTTTGGATCGATAATTTGCATATGGTGGGTTCCGAAGCCGATAAAAAGGCCTTGAAGCGACAGTGAGTCAGGAAGTCAGTTGAGCAGTATCGTGGAGTGAGTCGAGTTGGCGAGATCGGTGAGAGTGTCGGTGAGACGGAGCTCGAAGCAGAGGTGGGGCAGACGGCTGCGGAGGCGAACGGCAGCGGAGGGCGATGCGATTGAAGGAGACTGGAGGCTCGGGCGACGAGGTCGCGCTGAGTACGAAGCAAGCCAGCCATACTCCCTCCCCAGAGCATCAACAATTCCCCTTCCCCGCGCTGAGAAGAGTGGACAAGGGGCCCCGTTCCACTTACACCAGCAGGTTGCCACGGAACGCCGTGCAGCGACATTCTGCGGCTCGCCTACGAGGCGCGCGGGTAGGACCCTCGGTCTCGTGGACCTGAGCGCTCATCCAGGGTTCCAAGCGCATAGCCCGGGCCAGTCTGACTCCCTTGCCTGGAGGGTTCTATTTCTTTGCTTCGGTGTAATGCGTGTTGTTGGCGCCGTTCTTTGTAAGTAGTAAGGTAATGATATAAAGTGGTCCTGTGTGTCGTGTATCGGTTTTAACTCCTCTTTATATGTTGCATTTCTTTTGTTCAATGTGAATATATGTGCAATCGTTAATTGTGGCTGTAAATTAACGTGCTATAGGTGTGATTCCGGATGTGCCACGGAATAATGTGCGATGTGTCGTGGAACTGTTCTCCCTCCCGTTTCGGCTTCGTCTTTTCTTTACTTGACCTCCATCCTCTTTCACGGTAAGGGTTCGAGTGGGTGCAAAGCCCCGGTAAATAACTGAAATCCGTCGGGTGACGATAACAACCGCATCGGTTATCCGTAGTACGGAAGGCGCCCAAGCGGCCGTGTCGGAGTCACCCTGCGGTCGAGCGTCGACGATCGCCCGCCCGGTTTACCATCCGCGTGGGGTACTTTTAGCGGTAGCGGGTTGAGTTTGGCGAACAACCCTATCCTACGCGGGTTGGCGATTTGGGCACGATATGTTGGTGAGCCGAAAGCGCCACCCGTGACTGGATCCCCGCGTTAGCCCGAGGGAGGGTCCACGACTGAATGTCCGTCGAGTGGGCGAGGCGGTCGCGGTTCGGTCGCGTGGCCGATCGCCGCCAGACGGGCCGGAATCGCAACACTGGTGATCAGGAGTGTGATCAAGATCCTCCCGTCTTCCAGTAAATTCTCAGGGATCGGTCCGTGGGTAGGGGCAGGCGAACCGCCTATCCCTCTAAATACAGAGCGATAATTACCCCTTACGTGGAATAAATGATGGCGTCGTCAAGGCGAGGCGGGAGCCGGGGGTAATAAAATGGGATGTGAGTGGTGTTAGAAATCCTGGCCACGGTGATAAGACACGCCCTGAGCAGGGAAATGTTGTGCAGGAACACAGGACTCCCCAACTGAAACCAGGTGCCGGAAATGGGATGCGGCGGCGGCCGCAAGGGTATAACACCTCCCCTCCCCCTCTCACCAAACCCCCCGAGGCGCTGTTGTCGAACGGAGTACACTCGACAGGATTCTGCAGGCAATAAACAGAGATGCCAAAGAAACGCAATGAAATGACGGCAAAATGGATGGAATGGAACGAAAAAATGATGGAAACGCACTCAAAAGGAAGGGAATAATAACGAAATTGAACGAAAAAATGGATGGAATGAATAACGATTGAACGAAAAAATGGATGGGAAACGCCACTCAAAATGGAAACAAACAAAAACGAAATGAAGGAAGAAATAAAAGAAATGCTGGGTGAAACGCAGCAGAATGGGCCGGAGCCTGCAGTGGCGGGCATGAAGGCAACAACAGCGAAGTGCTTAAGTGGGCGACGCCACGTGTGGGAGCGACGAGCTGGGAGCGGTGCAAAACGGTTGTCCAGTGCCCGCGGTGAAGCGGGGAGAAAAAAATAATTCGGGAGACGTGTTGGGCGAGAAAGTGATGGAGTGACGGAAAAAAGTGACGGTAACCGAGAGGGAAAAATTAAATTGGGGTGACGGAGTCGTGCACGAAGAAATTAAAAAATAGTGGCGTGTGAGAAAAGACTTCAAACATGACTCGAAGAGAGTGAATAAGCGGGGACGGAGAGGTAAAAAACGGAGACAGAGGAACTGGGAAGACTGATAACAAAACACAAGGCAAGATGGAAGAACAGTTAGAAGCCAAGCAAGGTCGGATGTTGCGAGATTGAGAAAGGAATTGGAAAAGAAAAAATGAGTTAAGAAAACACCAGAACTGAAGAACGGAATACAAAACGAGTTGAGGATGGTGAGAGAGGGAAAAAGAACGAGAACGGAGAATGAAAACGTTAGGAACCACGCTGTACAGATGAACAGCTGGAAGCAAAGGCCAGATTGGGGAATGAGATGCAGAAGGTAATGGATGAGAACGGGAATGAGGACAGAAGAAGGGAAATCGATCAATGAAGGAAACCATGAGATTACAGAATGAGAACAAAAAGACAGTGGAATAGGAAATACAAAAACAAGGAATGGAGACAGGAGGAAAGAAATCTGTCAGTTGAATAGAAATACGAGATTGCAGACGAGAACCAAGAAAGAACAGTGAATAAAAACTGAAAGAGATGAATTTGAAACTGAACGACAAAAAGGAAAAAATAGGCTGGGAAACGAGGAGAAGTTGAAGAAGCAGCGAGGAGGAATCAGAGATTGAAGGACCACAACGAGATGGAGAGGGAAGAGCGAGAGGGAACAATGGATAGAAACAAAAGGAAACATGAAGCCGAGTTGACCAATTGAAAGGAAAAGGCGAGGCTGGAGTGCGAAGAGGGCAGACAAGAACAGACAATGAAACACAAAAAAGGAAATTAACCACATGAAGAAAACCATGAAAACATGCAGAAGGAAGGGCAGGAGAAAGAACAAGAAGAGTAATGAGACAAGCAGCAAAACTGAAAAACACAAGAAGGAGATTAACCAAATTGAAGACAAAAACCATGAAACTGCGAGAAGGAAGCGACAGGAGAGGAAGCAAGAAGGGTAGTAGAGAACAGCGAATGGAACACAGGAAGGAAATGAGCCAGATTGAGAGAACCGATGAGAATTGGAAAATGAGGAGCATGAGGAAGAGTGGGAGAGGAAAACAAAAACTATACGAGTTTGAAATTACTGAACATGAAGGAGAGAGTAAAATTGAAATTCCATGGAGATGGAAAAAACTCCAGAAAGAAACAGAAACTAATAGATGTAAGAGACCAGGGAGATAGAGAAAAATAGAAGGAGAGACTGCATGATAATGACGGGTTGAAGGAACAGAACACACACACACAGAGGTAAGTGGAGGATAAATGGGGGGTGAGGCTCGTGGACGGGTGGGGACCCGTGCTGAGCAGCTGGATGGCCGCCTTCCAGGAAACGGGGAGGGAGTATTGCCCCCTTGAGCGAATCACGACCAGGTGCGTTCGGTCGTGCAGCGGAGTTGAGGACGAGTTGCTGGCGGATAGGTGCACGTGTAGTCTTGGGGGTATAGAGGCCCCGGGAACCTGTGGACACGGATCCCCAGTGTGTGTGCAGGGGTGGTGTTTGCGAGTGTGCGGAGATGAAGTGCTTTCCGGCACGCATGTGTGAGTGAGACCCCCTGGGGCAGGTGAAAGCGTTGGGTGTGAGTTAAGGGATCCTGTGAGGGAGACCTGTGTGTGAGGTCTCTGTATTGAGGAGACGATGTCGGTCGGCATGCGTGAGCATGCAGGCCGACGTTCCCGGTGTGAATGTGAGTGTGATGGATGGAGTCTGTGCGTCGTGACACGCGGTGTGCGTGGGTGGAACCGAGACGGTCGGCGACAGAGGACAGAGGCCGGGTAGCGGCCGCATGCTGTTGTGGGGACGCGCCGGCGTTCAAACCGAGCAGCGAGCGCGAGGTCCGTTGCTGATGGCAGCGCACGAGACCCCCACGTGCTCGCTTGCGGGAGTGAAGCCCGTCGGAAACGCAGCGGTGGATTTGCCGATCCGCGGACGGGACAAAGTTGGCAAGGATACGGATTTGGACGGATGGGTTCTCCACCGAGCGTAGTGTTAGGCTCCACACGGGCAGAGCACACTGTGGTTTCGCGTGTGGGAGCCCCTCGGAGTGCGAGGGTTGCTTTTGGGGGTTGCGCAGGGTGACGTCATGCTGCACGTTGGGTTGGATCCGGCAGGAGGGTGAATTCCTGCCGTGATGTACCGTCAAGAGGGACGAGGTACACGGTGCAGCTGCATTGAGTCACGCGGCAAGGTGCAAACGTGCGCGACTGTTGAGTTGCCGCGCTGGTGCTGCGCCAGACATTTGGAAAAAAAAAAAAATAAAAAAGAATAACGGAAAGCAAGCCTCGCTTTCGGGTGAAACAGGATCCCGGGTAAGGGGTGAAAGATCCCCTTACCGGGGCCACAGCGATGGAGCTGGTTAGGGGGAAGGGTTAGTGTAGTTAGACGATTTCATGGGGCGGGGTAAGTCCTCATGGAGTCCGTGGAATGGATTAGGTAGAGGGATTTAGGTCAGATTTAGGATGGTAAATGGGGAAATATTTTTTAGAGATTTGGAGGACAGGACAGACTTTGAATGTGAGAGGACGTAGCTTAGCTACGTAGTGTTAAAACGGAACGTGCTGTAGCTGTAAGGGACGACGTGTTGAGCACGAGTTCAGTTAGGGGAGGAGTTAGAAGGGTGGCAGGATTCAGCCGATGTGTGTGTTGGAAAGTTGTGAGTAGTACATTGCGTTTGAGTGAGTGAGGCCAGCGGGTCTGAGTGAATGGATGGATTGGGGAATGCATGGTGCGATGGAGTGATTTGGGTGGAGGAGGACTCCCGCCCAGGGACCCCGGGGTCGGTTGTAAAGTGAGTTAGCTGGTTAGGTTAAATTGACAAAATGAAAGTTCGTTTTGTTGTTGGTGGGAGTGTAGCGCTCGTCCCATTTGGAGGGGTGCAGGAAGCCCTGTTGACGGGCTGGCCGAAGCGTGGCTGCGAAACGGTGAGTATCGCGAGTGGGTTAAACCCCCGGGGCCACCGGGCTAGTCGGCCTGGAGCGCCAAGGGCCCATGGGGGGCCGGGTTAGCGTAGTTGGGCACGGTTGCGCCCGCTTTGGTGCGGGGGCCCGGAGCGCCGTTTAGCCGCGTGGGCAGTGCGGGCACGGTGAACTCCGGAAAGGGGCCGGGGGGCGCCAGCCTTGCCACGTGTGCGTTTTCAGGGAGTTTGCCATGGGGGCACCCCCGGTGTTTAGGGAGCTGGTAGGCTCGGAGGCAGTGTTTAGTGCCCGGGGGTGCCATTGTAGGGGGATTCGGCGCAGAGGTCGTGCCTGCCAAAGGGAGCACGCCGTCCCAGCCATGAGACCGTTGTCGAGGCACGGAGGAAAATGGAGGGCGAGCCCGAAACTTGTGTGGACACCAACACACGGCGCGACGGAATCTGGTTTTTAGAACCAATAGATTAAGCGCGCAGGCGCTTGTTGAAAAGCCCCGGGTAGTTTAACAGTTAAATGGATAGGGCTTAAGAATAGGAAGGTACCCCTCGCACCATCCATCCTTCGCTCTCGTTGTGGGCCGCTGGACCCACTTTGGTGTTAGAGATCGCTGAAGATCTGGGGAGGCCATCCTGAGGCTTAGATTGGCCCCGGCACAGGGACGCTAGCTCTCCACTTATTCCCCTCCGGGAACGGGAACGTAGGGGTTGGGAAGTAGCTATGGTACAGAATAGGTTAGCCGAACAAGGACGACTAAAGGGGGTTAGGGGACGATTCTATATGGGGAAGGATTGAAAAAAAAAAAAAATAAAAAAAAAGTTATAGTGGCAAATTGGGTTTTTTTCAAATTAGGGGTGTGGGGATGGACAGTGACAGGCAAAAAGGCGATAGTGGTGGGAGGGGAGACAGTAGGTAGGATCGCAGCCCGCCTCTGCGAGTGGCCAGCAACCACCGCACTCCCTCCACCAACCTCCACGGCACGGCGACGAGGCCGGCCCACTTAAATCGGCGGCTGGTTGTTTTGCTGCAAGGCCTGTTGACCGGCCCGTTCGTCCGTCTGGCTGTTACTTCGAGGCCTGTGCCGCGCCAACTTCGTCGCCAGCTGTTTCTGCAAGCCTGTGCCGGTCGGTTTTTTTTTTTTTTTTTTTTTTTTTTTTTTATTTTTTTTTCGGTTTTCCGACGGCTGTTTTGTTCTGCAAGGCCTGTGCCGGCCAGTCATCCGCCGCTTGTGTATGACGTGCAACGCCTTTTCTGCAGGCTGTGTTGCCCTGCCTGTTTTTGCCATTGCCATGCCCACCTGCCCACATCTGCGTTTGCCCCCGTTTCAATTTTGCTTTACCCCCCTGTCATTGCCATGTGCGCCAGGGATCAAGCAACAGTTTTGCAAGCTGGCAGGAACTGTCTTTTTGGCAGCTGCAACAGGCCTGCAAGTTGGCGGGCCCGTGCACCGTTTTCTGTTGACTCTTACTTTTTCCTGCAGAGTCCATTGATCCTGGGCCATGGTTAGTTGTAATTGTGTATAAGGTTAAGTGTTAAGTTTGTATTGTAAATATGAGGTGCCCCGGCATGTCTGTCTTCAGCGCCGGCCAATTTTTATTTAAGTCGTCCTGCTGAATGAGTTTGTTTAGTTAGTTACTCAGCCCTCAGGTATTTATTTTGGGCGACACGAATTCCATGAATGTCGCACTCAGGGATCCGGTAGGTAAAAACGTTACTAGGGAGAATACACATGATGGCACCACGACTTAATTTGACGACTCGCGCGACCGAGTCTTGCTAAAAAGGGAGGCGGGATAGTGTTACGGCTGTTGGAAATTCGGCAAACACATCCAGTCCCATAGGTTGGAGAAATAGTTTCTTAAGTACATTGTGTAGTAGCCCAAACCCATTGTATAGAGGGAATTAATGTGATTCATTCGGGCTGCGATCCTTTGAGTTAGGCGTTTTTCTTGTTCTACCTTGTTTAGAGCCAACCCACAGCCAACACAACAACAACGCCAGCAGCAAAAACCTACCTTCACCCACTCGCTTACCGCCAACCTCACCATCACCGCCATCCAAACAGCACATGGCCATCGAACACGCCGAAAACCCTCCACCAAACCTTCTCCACGGCCATTTCCCGCACCACCGGGACGCCGCACGTCGAGCTGTCTTCAGCGATTACACGCGAGACGCGAGTGCAATTGGCGGGTTATTCGTAGGAAGAATTCGGATCAGAGAAATGATACCACGCACATCTGATTCCACCCAATCAGGAGCGCGGGGCGGCTTGCCCCGCCTCCAGGACGCGCCTACGAAAATCGGCAATATGCAATTTGAGGATCAGGAATGATACACGCCCCCTTTTCCTCGTTCCAATTTCGGCGAGCGTGTCCGCCCTGAGGTCGTTTGGATCCGATAATTTGCATTATGGCTTGGTTCCCGAAGCCGATAAAACGGCGAGCGCATCTCTTCCTG
>CM068952.1:165711417-165722527 GCA_035128595.1 Eptatretus atami | reverse complement strand
CACACGTGTAGGCCTTACTCATTGGTTGAATTTATAATTCACGAACTCCTCTCTTCATTTCCACAAAAGTGCTCTCAATTCAGACGTTTCCTTCCATTACCCTTGACGAAAAATCCGACTGATTCACAACGTTCTTCGTCTCGCATTCGTTTCTAAGATTCCCCCCTTGTATTGCCCATCCCGATCAAGGAGAAAACGTGTTTACATCGGCATCCTCTGACCTAAAAAAAAAAAAACCCAGTTTGCTATAATGTTCGCTTTTTCCACAAACGCCATTCTTTTTTCCAACTTCGGAGTGGCCAAATCACCCCTCACTCTCAAAACACCCCATCACAGATCTCTGCTCCCTCCAAGCCTTCCTCTCACTTTCCAAAAAACTCCCCCACCCCTCACCTTTCTCCCTCAACTCGTCTCACACCTGTTTCCCCTCTCTCTACCCACCATTCACCCCCTCATTTTCCAACCCCTCTGAAAGTTTCCCCCCCCCGCGCCCAACTCACTCATCCACAAAGCTGCCTCACTTTCCCTCCCCTCCTCTTCTCAATCTCATCACTCTCCACCTCCCTCCAATACTTCAACATGCCTTCTGCCCTCTCTTTACTCCCCACCCTTTGTACCTCCCAGCACCACGAAGCCTTTTCTCCTCCTCATTCTGGCCCCTCCTAGCTCTTCTGCCAATCCCCCACACTCTTTCAACAACTCTCCTTAACTCCCCCCCTCCTCCATTGTCCTACCCTCCACCTCCCCTCCCTCTTCCTTAACAGTGTATACCTCAACCATCCGGGACCTTCGCTCAAACCTGACAGATCTTTCCATGCAGGTTGCCACTGACAAACCAGACATAACCTGTTTAATGGAAACTTTCCTCCTTCAAGATGTCTCTGACTCCCTCATTACTCCCTCCTCCGGTATGACAGACCTGAGCCTCGTCCTGGTGGAGGAGTTACTCTCTTCATCAAAGACTCCATTCCTCACTCACCATGCACTGCCCTCACACCCCCACAACCCCAGGAATACCTCTGGCTACGGCTTCCCCTCCACTCCCACCTCATGTTTATATGTGTACTGTACCGTCCTTCCAAACAGTGATGACTCCATTTACACCTCACTATCTGAAAACATGGACCAACTTCTATCTTCTCATCCAAACTCTCTCTTCCTCATATGTGGCGACTTCAATTGTCATCATGCCAGTTGGCTCGGTGTGGGTACCTCTCTCACCTGCCGTGGCACTTCAGCAAAAGACCTCTGTGACTCATTGGGACTGACACAATCTGTCAACTTCCTGACCTGGATCTCAACCAATGGTACTCAATCTCTTCTGGATCTGATTATGACCAATTTCCCTGAAAGTATCTGCTGTTCTTCCTCCACTCCAATTGGTTCATCTGACCACGAGCTTGTCAAAGTAAACATCTCTCTGGCTGTTATTAGAGAACCACCTCAGTGCCATCGAGTCTGGTACTTCGCTCAGGCCGACTGGCAGGGTCTTCACGCAGCCATCAAACTTATAGACTAGTCTCCCATCTCTACTTTCTCTGACAGCCATAGCCAGAGGTATTCCTCTGGGAATTCTTTAAAAGAAACTTGCTCTCCCTCATGCACAGATTTAACCCCTCTCGTCTTCAGTTGTCCTCCCTCCTCCCCCTTGTTCACTGAAGCTTGTGTGAGCATTGTCCTGAAACAACTTGCCTTTTGCTCATATGGAAGCAAACCCAACTGAGGAATCTCAGTTCCTTCCATAAAGCTCGGAACAAGTGTGTATCTACCCTCAGGAAGACCAGAAACAATATACTTATAATTCTCAAATGTTGAGATCTCAAACCTGTCTCCCTCCTCCAAATCTGTGGTGTCATAAATCTGGTTGTGGTGTATGTTCCCCTCCATTCCTCCTTTCACCTTATCAAATGGCGCACTGCTGAACTGCACGTGAAAAGGCTGAATGCCTAAACTGTTTGCTCGAATTTGGTTCCAAACCCATCGCTTTCTCTACCCCACCTTACCAGTCGCACCCAACTGTCCTGGACTCTGATCCTTTTCTCCTGACAAGGTGGAGAGCTTGCCTGTCAAACCTCATCAGATTCTGCACGCAGTCCAGACGGCTCAGCCCACGTGTCCTAAACCTGTCCTCTGCTCTTGCTCACCTCTCTCTGTTCTTATTCACCCTCTCATTTCTCAAGGTCATCTGCCATCTGTTGGAAATCAGCAACATACTGCCTGCATAAAAAGGTGCAAAAAACAGATCCCTGCAACTACAGAACCAATCAGCGTTCTCCAAATCATCAGCAAGGTTATGGAATCCATCATCGCTTCAGACATTAAACCTTCCTTCTTCTCCAATGGCTTGATTTCGATCATCAATTTTGGTTTCTAGACAGGTCACTCTACCTGGATATGCTGCTTCTGCTCTCCAACAATGGATGGAGAATCTCAATGCCAGACATGAAATCAGAGCAGTATCCAGACATTATCACGTGCTTTTGACACGTCTGGCACCCTGCCTCTCACCAACTCTCTTCTTATGGTATCCAAGGCCATCTCCACTCATGGCTCGCAGACTTCCTCTTCCTGTCGCAGCACAACGTTGCCTAATGATTCTTTCATCCCCTCTTCCTGTCCAGGCTTGGAGTTCTCAAGGTAGCGTTCTGGCCTGTTCTTTTTCTGCGTTTATCAATGATCTCTCCGACTCTCTGAAGAAATCCTCTATCTCTTTGCTGATGCCCCACCCTCTGCCGTACCATCTGTCATCCCTCAGACGGCAAGCAGCAGCCTTTTCACTGCTTGCATATCTGGGTAAAAATACAATGGTCCCACCACGTGGAACATGTTTTCAAACCCTGACAAAAACTCAACAATCCTCTTGAAGAATCCTTCTGAATGGAATGAAGAAGTCTCCTGAATCCATGTTCTTGAAGAACACAGACGACGTGTTCCCATTGCCTTGAAATTGCTCTTGCTCTTGTTAAGTGTTGATCAGTTCCTACTACACCAAACTGAATTTGGGAATCGGTTCTTTTTTTTGATCCGTGATGATAAAACACCACCTTTGGGATGTTTGTCAGCAGAGGAGGTGAAGGTGCCAAAGTTTATTTCATGTGTTGACCACCCTTGACAAACAATGGATGTGGTTGAGTTGGGAATCGGCCCCTGAAACTTTTCACAAGAGGCAACCCAATCAAGGCTTGCCCGTCACGCGGGAGGGTTGCATTTTCCTAGCCTGATGCAATCTTACCATGGGCAAGTTCCAGTACGATGACTAATTTCTTCTTTCTCTGTTGTGTGTTTAGCTTTTCTGCAAATTCCATTGACAGTTTCAAGTCAATTATATATGAAAACATCCACTTTTGGTTGGAATGACCCGAATGTAATTTGGCAAAGCCGCATTTTGGAGCTACGTAGCTTAACGTGACATAAGATATTTTGATTCTAAGTTTTTTCCCCCAATTTAAAGATCGAGGCTCATGGAGAGGCGAGGTGATAGGTGGGGCTATTATAGGCAGTGAGTGACGAACCGTGGTAGGTAAACACGAGCAAGGTAATAATGATAAAAGGAAAAAAGGGAGAGAGATGAGGAGGACATACTGTGATGAAGTAAGAGGGTTGGGTGTTTGAAACATTTGCAATGGATTGTTAATGGGTTAGAAAAGGTCATAGATTTTAATTGGGGGGGTAGGAATGGGGAATGGCTGTAATAGTGGAACACTTACCTGCTTGAAAGCCTGGTGTTGTACTAAGTGGTTAGGGTGGTGGCTTGGGATCCTAGGTGTACTGAGTCAACCCGTCGCCCGCTGAATTAAAATACACCAGGAGGTTGACTCGAGCCGGTCATCCTTCCGAGGTTCGGCAAAATGAGCACATTGTACTGGTAAGGGGACACTGCATCAGCGGGCATAGCGAATGTCCCAAACCAATGATGCAACCAGCAGCCACAGCGCACTAGAGAGAGAGACGAGAAGAGAGACGAGAGAGAGAGAGAAGACAGACAGGACAGACAGAAGGGACAGGACAGACAGACAGACAGCACCAGACTGCTTGAAGCCATTGGATGGAAGAGTCGGGATTGATCAGCTTCAGATGCCATACATTGTCAAAATGCTCGCTTTAAAATTTAAAGATAATAATTATTACCATAGTTGCGTGCAAAGTGAAGCGGGTTGGTTCATTGTCTGTCTGTCTTCTGTTCTCTCTGTTTGTTGTCTCTCTCTCTGTCTGTCTACAAATGTTAGTTTATGAGCGAACAAACAACTTGATTTCATTGAGTGTTATATTTTCGAACTGAATCGGAAAACAACTGTAGTTTTAACAATACTTTGCCTCTGAATTTGTTCCGATCACACATGCACAAGAGAGTGAGATAATTTGTAGCTTATTTGGAATTGGAATTCCAGATAAGTTCATTTCTCGATAAGCCCCATCCGTCTCCTACTTGACTTATTCCAGCCAAAACTGTTGGCCAATCCGGCTCAAATGTGGTTGGCAGGGAACTTCCACTCCTGACTTGAATCGGGCATTGCAAACCTCATTCCGTCACGTGACTTTTAAGCAAGTCAAAAATGTGGAGCTTGGTGAATCTCTTCAAAAAAATTCTTCTCCAACCCCACCACTCTGAATGCTATCAAAGTTGGTTACAACCATTAAGCCAGGGTACTAGGTAGGGATGTTAAATTGCGGAGGTCATGCCAATACGTGACCATTAAGGTGTCAAAGTGGCCGACTTGGTCAACTTTGTGAAAATTGCGTTAATTCCTTCAAGAAATCTTCTTCTCCAGACCCACCATTTCAGAATGCTACCAAACTTTGGGTTGCAAACAATAGGACAAATCCTGATGTTTAAATTGCGGGGCCATTCCGATCACGTGACTGGAAGTGTGTCAAAAATGGTGGCCTTATTAATTTTGGGAAAATCACGTTAAATTCCTTCAAAATATCTTCCTCTGCAGACCCCACCAGTCAGAATGCTACCAAATTGTTACAAACATTACGCCCAGGCCCAGATAAGCTCCAGATCCGATGGTTTATGTTTTTGCGTAGCCGTGTCTGACGGTTGAAAACAAATCTGAAAATCATTCCAAAAAAGGAAACTTACTTCTCGAAGAGACATCATCAAAGACACAAACACCAGGCATGAAATAACAACGTATTGTTGAAATTAACAGAGTGTAAAATACGCAGCATCAACGGTGGTTAAAAAAAAAAATTAAAGTTATTTTTTTTTATTATTTTTTTTTTCTACGACCTCTAAAACTTTATTTATTTCAATAGAATTATTTTACTTCAACACTGTAGAATACAAATTGCCTTGTTGCAATATCTCAAAAACTTTTCATTTAGCAGTGCTTGTACAAAATTACGCCAATCTCAACCAATCAAATTTCCGCCCAGCACTATCAGTGTTAGGCAGTATCGAGATTCAGACAAAATCGCAGCTCGTAGAAAATATAGACTGTGCTTGCAAATGCAAAGTAAGAATTCAAAAAGATCTTTCCCGTATCCTTTTCTCAAAGATTGCGTGGGGTAAAGTGGTTACATGAAGTCTGCGTTTTATAGTGTTTCTTAAAAACATTAATGCACATTAATTTTATTTCAAAATCAGTCCTTTTTCCCTGTAAAAAAAAAAAAACTGTGAAAATTTAACTAAATCAGTCTTCGATTCTCCTTCGTTGTTGGTTTGGTTAAATGTGTGACACAGTTCAACTTTGCAGTCTCATGAAACCCTCACCAAGTACCCTCCTCCTGCCCAAAAAGGGATTTGTCAAAATTTACAAGAAAGAATTAAATTCTTCATTGTTTTGCCCTATGTTTTGAAGGCTTGTGTTGTATTGTTAAGTTTGGATCTCCTTGCTATTCTTCTTTCTAATTCCCACCGACCTATCCCCAACCTCCCCATTTACTTCCTATATTTATATCTGCACCCCTCCCCCTCTCAACAATACCAACAATTCAACATAGTTTAGAAGAGCACGCACTACAGAACACTCACACAAACTGTTGAGTGGACGTAGCCACTTGGCACAAATTAAAGGGCAGCGCGGCAGGAATGGGCTCACATTACAGTTTGCTAGACCATCCGCCTGCGCTGCAGCAAGATTTTGCCAATTGGTGTGTGCTGTTGCGGCGTGCGTGCACCATGGCCATAATGTTTACCATCTGAGCTTTGTCATCAAATTTTCAACCATACCCTTTCATTATGAGAATTGGAGAAATTCATTAATAACCACAAGTCTCACCCTGCATGGCCTTTGATTTTGTACTGGAAGTATTTTCTGTACCTCTGCTACTTGGCAGGTACCTCAGCCCCTTCCTGAGGGAATATTCTGTTGGCGTCCTCTGTTCCTGGGCTAGCACAGGCAAGATGGATGAAAAGCCTTGTCCTGTATTTACAATAACTGTGTGCAATTATCACTGTCGTAGAGGGAAGTTGCTGTGTTTCAATTTACAATTTATTTCTTTTTTTCCATTTATGGTCGGGGCTCATGTAAGAGATGGAGGGCACCTCTGACCACCTTCCCTTCTTGATGCCTGTGGAAAGTAAGACCCTCCAATTTATTGCAGGATATTCATGCAACGAAACCGATTGGTCTTGGCCTGTTAGTTTAACATCGCAGGCAGGTGTTATGGTGCCCAGCTTGTGTGCAGCTTGTACACCCCATGGTCCTCCCCCCTTCCCCTCTCTTGATTCTCACTCTCAATCACTACCTGCTTTTGAGTTTTCCCCTTTCCATTTTGCTTCCATTTCCATTATGTTTTGAGATCATTCCATGAGCCCTCGACTATGTCATACAAAAACAGATTTTGGACTTAAAGTAAGTAACGTAACATCATTCGAGAACCTTAATGAATTCTACCCGGATGTCTTCGCGTGCACGTTCACGCCAAAATGTCACAGGTGGTTGCCTCATTGCAACCTGCCGAGCTCACCTTGTTCCATGCAAGTATGCATGTGTTAGTGTAAATGATTATGAAACACCACCGTGACGTCAACAAACGCATGAGAGACTATTTTTAGAGGGAAATATGTTCGGAATGAATTAAATATCATCATTGAAATACAGCACAGTCATTGCTTAATGTAAACAGTTGTGTACCTATACAACCGAGATAGTTAAAAATAACAATAATAAGGAATGTTGTACCTCCTACTCTATATCTTCGGAGCTTTTTTTTTCTTTTTATCTTTATAAATACTGTACTTTTGAGTGTTTGTGTGTTTGCTTGTTGCGTTTGTTAGTTCTTCTTTCATGGCCAGCCATAGCAGCCTCAAGCCCCCAAATTATTGGATTGTAGGTCCTTCAGGAATCTGAGCAAGGTTTTAAGCTCCCACATGTTGGCCTTGACATCTATTTGAGGGTTGCCAAGGCTGTTTCAAGTGTATATTTGTAGGATGTCTAGTCAGGCAGTGCGCCGCCAGGCCCACACGCAAAAGATAACCACCAACAAGCCAATAACTTACATAGCTTTTCAATGTCCAACACGTCCCGAAAATCCCCGCGGAAAAGCTCACCCAGCCCAGGATCAAGTCCCATGTTAGGGATGTGTTGTCCATTGTCTACTAATATCCTTGTAATTCATGTGAAGTACACTGATGTCTCCATTTCCTTATTGTCCTTTCCTTGAGTCTCCTTAATTCCAACACTGATGTTTCAACCGGACCCCGACCAGACTCAGAAGCAGATGCTTAACCATTATGCCACCGAGTTCCGCTTAGGTTGGTTTCTGTTCTGGTCTGAGGTCCACTCTGGTCTGTCTGCGACATAAAGAGATATATCATGCATCTTTGCAGCCATGGAGGATATTTCTGTTTTTACTCGGGTCACTTCATAGTGTATTACTTGATAAGAAAAGTAATTCATCCTTCAAATGTTCCCTATGTTAAATTCTCCTCCATGCTCAACCTCGACCTGTTTGTTTGCGTGTTTCCCCCACTTTGCGCTATAATACGAGTTATCTTGACAAGGAACGTCGAGCAGGAAGCCATTCGGCCCATCAAAGCTGTGCAATGTACAAAACCTTGTGGTTGTTTCTCCGTGCGCTTCCTTATCAAAACGCTGAGCGTCAAGCAAGGAGGATTCATCCAAAGGGTGCACCATGTAGTGAAATCTCCCCTTGTGAGATCCCCCACTGAGCTTGGTTCATTTTGGTCAATCTGGGTCCAAATTACACTAAAATTCAAATGGCCCAGAGGATTTGGGGTTTCAAAATCCCACACAAGTGCATGCTTGGCCACCTGACGCCAGGGCTCGTTGCCTCCAATTTCCTAGATGGGCAGTGATGCCAGCACAGGTTGGGACCAATTTGAGGGGGGGGGGGGGGGCCCCCCTGCCCCCAAATTTAGGCAATAATTAATCAAATGTAGTCCCTCAATAACTAGGTGATACCTGAATCCAGGACTGAAGGGGATTCCAACCTTGACATTTCGGGATGCAGAATGGCAACAGCTGTTCTCTCTGGAGAAGGTTCTTTACAACCATCTGTAGAAGATGTGTAAGATTGTTTCCAAACCATATTGGATATATAATGCCACCTGGTTTTCATGTCACAACTGGGACTTGTCCCCTATCAATTTTTTCCTATAATCACAAGTGGAATATGAGGGGCGTCATGGAATCCAGGAGGGAAAACTTACACTTTATTTCGGGGGTTTCCTTGGAAAGGATCCAAACCACCTCTTTAAATGCCCCCCTTTAACAAGCACACCAAAGAGGTGAATCAGACTCTACCAAGTGTATTGGTATTCCCAACAGTCTGAATACAGTTTTGAACTGGATGTTCTCGCCAGAAGGAGATGTCTTGGCCAATATTCAAATGTAAGATGCACTTCCCAGTGGAGAGAAAGGGCTCTCTCACCAGCTTCCACAAGAAGATCAGAAGCCGGAGTGCTTTTTGAAGGTCTCCTCACAAAACAGAGTGCTTTGGATGAATGTTTCCCCATTTTTTTTTTTGGTCAGTTTTGGACATTACCGCTATGCCTGCTGCCATAGCAAGAATAGAGTGGATAATGGCCTTTGTATTTAAAAGTAGGAGGCATCCTGATGAGCTAGCTAAGATATGCCATGATATACTCAGCATTGGTGTAATTTCTGGGTTCAGCTGTGCCCTGAGCAGTGCCCCCCTCTAGTTGGGGAGGACTTTATAATTTGTTCATTGTGCCAGCGAGAGGCTCACCTACTCTTCCAGGAAGGACCCCCGTGAGATCTTTCAGCGTGCACCAACTAATTCCGGCAGGACAAGACGCCCAGTCTTAACGTCCATCGAGACGGTGCACACTGTTGATGATTCACCCTGCCTTGTTAAAACACCAGGATGACAGTTTATAGCTGCGGGATTCCAAACCCAGGCTAGACAGCTTCGAGGTGAGTATTGCTTGATTATCCACCAATCCTTGTTGCGGTCAATGCCTCATAGTTTACTAGACATGAAATGTTGAGTAAAAAGCAGGGTTTTAAAATTTTCTTTTAAATTTAAGGGTCTTGCTAATTGGAGAGGCTCATTAATGTGTTTTTGACCAGGGGATTGGTTAATTTCAAATACAGTTACAGTCAACACTTACCAAGTCTATGTAAATACAACGTGTTTGTGGTACACGTCAGCATTGTAATGTTTGATGTCATCCATGTACAGTATTAAAATTGTTTGACTGGCCAAGCGGGCGTAGAGGTATTGGGGGTGGGGGTGGGGGGGGAGGTGTGAGGTGGACGTGAGGTGCATGTTTCAATCCTGGTATTTGGCAGTTGGTGAAGCATTTGTTATCATGTTGGGTACAATTGCCAAAATGGCCAAGCGAACAAGTGCTTAGCCTACAGGCCTGATGTTCCCTGAACAATTTCCCAATAGCAATCTAGAGATGAGATTATTTTTACTATTTTGTATGCAGCCTGTGGCTGCAGGTTGCATTCATGTTGGGAGCACAGCTGGTTACCGCTGATTGCAGTGCCCCTTTACCAGTAAGCTAATACTCATTTTGTCAACCTCATAAGGATGACAGGCTGAGTCATCCCACCTGGTGTTATTTTCAATGCAACAACAGGGCTCCAAACTCAAGTCCGAGATCTTAGCCGCCACCTTAACCTTAAACTAACACCAGACTCAGAGATCGATGTGCTTCCATGAAAAAAAAAAAACGCAGCTTTTGAAAAAAAAAATTGTTTTTTTTCTATTTATTCTTCATTTGTTGCCGAATTATCAGGAAAAAACAGAAATTTAAATACTATCTAATTGCTAATCAACTAACTCGAGCTATTTGTGTTTCAAAAAGATTTTGTATTTTGTTTGGGCATTCATTTATTCTTTGCGTCCGATTCTTAAGCACTTGTAGTTCCTTTATGAACTGTGTCGTTCTCCACTCCCGGATGGTGCTGCAAGCCAAAAATGAATCTGCACTCATTATTTTCCTTTCTCAGAAATGTCCAGGATCCCCCCCCCCACCCACTCTGGGAAAACAACTTGAAAGGTAATGAGTAACCACCATAAGCTGGTGTTGCTTAGTGGTTAGGTGGTGATTTTGGGGATCTTTAGGTCTGAAGTTGAGTTCCGTTGGCCACTGAATTAACACCAGATGGGTTGACTCAGCTTTCATCCTTCTGGGTTGACAAAATGAGTACCAGTGTACTTGTATGAGGGCACTGATCCAGCGGCATTGTTGGCCTCAACAAAATGATTCAGCTACCCAGCAGCCAAGCTGCCACAACACAAGAAAGAAGCAGAAAAAGAACTGCTGTATGCTGTCTGATGAAAGATAATAAATTTGCTGGTCCTCAGAATGTCAGCTAGAGGCATTCATAGCATTCTTGAATATAGATTAGTTTATGTATTTATTGCTGTGTAGCTTTAAAAAACATTTAGAAATATTTTATTCCACACTTTTTGAAATAAATGGGGAATTTTTAATCGGTTTCTGTCTGTCTGTCTGTCCATCCATCCTCATGCTATCTCCACGGTGTTTGCAGAAATTGCCACCAAACTTGGTATGTTTATGACTTAAGATGTGATCATTTCACTTGGCAGCAATTGAGGTAGCAAAGTAATTACATAGCATCATGTTTTGCGATGACACACCCGCTTAGGCGGGGAGATGGAAACTTTGCACTGTATATGTAATCGAACATTGGGGGGA
>CM068952.1:165692041-165711392 GCA_035128595.1 Eptatretus atami | reverse complement strand
GAACTCTCAAACCTGTCTCCCTCCTCCAAATCGTGGTGGTGTCAAAAGTCTGTTGCTGGTGTATGTTCCCACTCCATTCACTCCTTCACCTCAAATGGCTGCATAGCTGACTGACACTGCACGTGAAAAGGCTGAATGCCTAAACTCTGTGTTTGCTTCTGAATTTGGTGTCCCAAACCCATCGCTTTCTATACCCACCTTACCAGTCACACCCAGCTGTTCCTGGACTCTGTGTCCTTTTCTCCTGACAAGGTGGAGAGCTTGCCGTCAAACCTCGACTCAGATTCTGCCACCAGTCCAGACGGCGTCAGCCCACGTGTCCTAAAAACCTGTTCCTCTGCTCTTGCTCACCCTCTCTCTGTTCTTTTCACCCTCTCATTTACTCAAGGTCATCTGCCATCTGTTTGGAAATCAGCAAACATTACTGCCCTGCATAAAAAGGTGCAAAAACAGATCCCTGCAACTACAGAACAATCAGCCTTCTCCCAATCATCAGCATGTTATGGAATCCATCATCGCTTCAGACATTAAATCCTTCCTCTTCTCCAATGGCTTGATTCTGATCATCAATTTGGTTTCAGAACAGGTCACTCTACCCTGGATATGCTGCTTCTGCTCTCCCAACAATGGATGGAGGTACTCAATGCCAGACATGAAATCAGAGCCATATCCCAAGACATATCACGTGCTTTGACACGGTCTGGCACCCTGCCCTACTCACCAAACTCTTTTTCTTATGGTATCCAAAGCCATCTCCACTCATGGCTCACAGACTTCCTCTCTGTCGCAGCCAACGTGTGGCCTTAAATGGAGTTCTTTCATCCCCTCTTCCTGTCCAGGCTGGAGTTCCTCAAGGCAGCGTTCTGGGCCTGTTCTTTTCTTGGTTTCATCAATGATCCTCTCGACTCTCTGAAAAAATCCTCTTTATCTCTTTGCTGATGACCCCACCTCTGCCATACCATCTTGTCATCCTCAGATCGGCAAGCAGCAGCCTTTTCACTCTCTGCATATCTGGGTAAAAACACAAGTTGGTCCATCCCGTGGAACATGTCTTTCCAACCCTGACAAAACTCAACAATCCTCTTGAAGAAGTCCTTCTGAATGGAATGAAGAAGTCCTCCTGAATCCGTGTTCTTGAAGAACACAGACGACAGTGTTCCCCATTGCCTTGAAATTGCATTGCTTTTGTTAGTGTTGATCAGTTCTACTACACAACTGAATTTGGGAATCGGTTCGTTTTTTGATCCGTGATGATAAACACCACCTTTGGGATGTTTGTCAGCAGAGGAAGGTGAAGGTGCCAAAGTTAGTTTCATGGTGTTGACCACCCTGACAACATGGATGTGGTGAGTTGGAATCGGCCTGAAAACCTCTTTCACAAGAGGCAACCCAATCAAGGCTTTGCCCGTCACTGCGGGGAGGGTTGCAGTTTTCCTACGCCTGATGCAATCTTACCATGCAAGTTCCAGTAACGATGACTAATTTCTTCTTTCTCTGTTGTGTGTTTAGCTTTTCTTCAAATTCCATTGACAGTTTTCAAGGTCAATTATATATGAAAACATCCACTTTGGTTGGAATGACCCGAATGTAATTTGGCAAAGCCAGCATTTGGTAGCTTACGTAGCTTAACGTGACATAAGTATTTTGATTTCTAAGTTTTTTCCCCCAATTTAAGATCGAGGCTCATGGAAGAGCGAGGTGATAGGTGGGCTATATAGGCAGTGGAGTGACACCGTGGTAGGTAACACGAGCAAGGTAAATAATGAAAAGGAAAAAAGGAGAGAGATGAGGGGAGGACATACTGTGAATGCAAGTAAGATGGTTGGGTTGTGGAACATTTGCAATGGGAATGGTTAATGGGGTTAGAAAAGGTCATAGGTAGGGTAGGAATGGGGAATGGCTGTAATAGTGGAACACTACCTGCTTGAAAGCCTGGTGTTGGCTAAGTGGTTAGGGTGGTGGCTTGGGATCCTAGGGTACTGAGTTCAAGCCCGTCGCCGCTGAATTAATATCACCAGGAGGTTGACTCAGCCTGTCATCCTTCCGAGGTCGGCAAAATGAGCACCATTGTACTGGTAAGGGGACACTGCATCAGCGGCATAGCCGTGTCCCAACCAATGATGCAACCAGCAGCCACAGGCGAAAGAGAGAGAGAGAGAGAGAGAGAGAGAGAGAGAGAGAGAGAGAGAGACAGACAGACAGACAGACAGACAGACAGACAGACAGACAGACAGACTGCTTGAAGCCATGGAGGGAAGAGTCGGATTGATCAGCTTCATGGATGATACATTGTCAAAATGCTCGCTTTAAATTAAAGATAATAATTATTACCATGCGTGCAAAGCGAAAAGCGGGTTGGTTCATGTCTGTCTGTCTCTGTCTCTCTCTGTTTGTCTGTCTCTCTCTCTCTCTGTCTGTCTACAAATGTTAGTTTATGAGCGACAAACAACTTGATTTCAATTGAGTGTTATATTTTGAACTTAAATCGGAAAACAAACCTGTAGTTTAACAATACTTTGGCTCTGAATTTGTTCCGATCACACATGCACAGAGAGGAGTGAGATAATTTGTAGCTTATTTGGAATTGGAATTCCAGATAAGTTATTGTCATCGTGCATCATCCGTCTCCTACTTTGACTTTTCCAGCCAAACTGTTGGGCCAATCCGGCTCAAATTTGGCAGGAACGTTCCACTCCTGACTTGAATCGGGCATTGCAAACCTCATTCCGGTCACGTGACTTTAAGTAAGTCAAAATGGTGGACTTGGTGAATTCCTTCAAAAAAATTCTTCTCCAGACCCACCACTCTGAATGCTATCAAAGTTGGGTTACAACATTAAGCCAGGGTACTAGGGTAGGGATGTTAAATTGCGGAGGTCATGCCAATCACGTGACCAGAAGTGTGTCAAAGTGGCCGACTTTGTCAACTTTTGTGAAAATTGCGTAAATTCCTTCAAAAATCTTCTTCTCCAGACCCACCAGTCAGAATGCTACCAACTTTGGGTTGCAACAATAGGACAAGATCCTGATGTTAAATTGCGGGGGCCATTCCGATCACGTGACTGGAAGTGTGTCAAAATGGTGGCCTTAGTAAATTTTTGGGAAAATCACGTAAATTCCTTCAAATATCTTCCTCTGCAGACCCACCAGTCAGAATGCTACCAAATTTTGGTTACAACATTACGCCAGGGCCCAGATAAGCTCCAGATCCGTTGGTTCTATTTTTTCCGTAGCCTGTCTGACGGTGAAACAAAATCTAAAATCATTCCAAAAAGGAAACTTACTCTTTCGAAGGACATCATAAAGGACACAAACACCAGGCATGAATAACTAACGTATTGTGTGAATTAAAGGAGTGTAAAATACGCAGCATCAACGGTGGTTAAAAAAAAAAATTAAAGTTTTTTTTTTTATTTTTATTTTTTTTTCTACGACCTCTAAAACTTTTATTTTATTTCAATAGAATTATTTACTTCAACACTGTAGAATACAAATTGCCTTGTTGCCAATATCAAAAACTTTTCATTTAGCAGTGCTTGTACAAAATATTACGCCATCTCAACCAATCACATTTGCCACCAGCACTATCAGTGTTAGGCAGTATCGAGATTCAGACAAAATCGCAGCTCGTAGAAAATATAGACTGTGCTTGCAAATGCAAAGTAAGAATTCAAAAGATCGTTCCCGTATCCTTTTTCTCAAGATTGTGTGGGGGTAAAGTGTTACATGAAGTCTGGTTTTTATAGTGTTTTAAACATTAATGCACATAATTTTATTCAAATATCAGTCCTTTTTCCCTTGTAAAAAAAAAAAAACTGTGAAAATTTAACTAAATCAGTCTCTGATTCTCCTTCGTTGTTGGTTTGGTTAATGTGTGAACACGTCAACTTTGCAGTCTCATGAACCCTCACCCAAGTACCCTCCTCCTGCCAAAAGGGATTTCAAAAATTTACAAAGAAAATAATTAAATTCTCATGTTTTGCCCTATGTTTTGAAGGGCTTTGTGTTGTATGTTAAGTATGGTATCTCCTTGCTATTCTTCTTCTAATTCCCACCGACCTATCCCCAACCTCCCCATTTACTTCCTATATTTATATCTGCACCCCTCCCCCTCTCAACAATAACCACATTCCACATAGGTTAGAGAGAGCACACACTACACCACACCTTGCACTACAGAACACTCACACAAACTGTGAGTGGACGTAGCCACTGGCACAATTAAAGGGCAGCGGGGCAGGAATGGGCTCACATTACAGTTTTGCTAGACCATCCGCCTGCGCTGCAGCAGAGATTTTGCAATTGGTGTGTGTGTGCGTGCGTGCGTGCGTGCGTGCGTGCGTGCGTCCATGGCATAATGTTTTACCATCTGAGCTTTTGTCATCAAATTTTCAACATACCTTTATTATGAGAATATGGAGAAAATTCATTAATAACCACAGTCTCACCCTGATGCCTTGATTTTGTACTGGAGTATTTTCTGTACCTCTGCTACTTGGCAGGTAACCTCAGCCCCCTCCTGAGGAATATTCTGGTTGCGTTCCTCGTTCCTGGGCTCAGCACAGGCAAGATGGGATGAAAGCCTTGTTCTGTATTACAATAACTGTGCAACTATCACTGTCGTAGAGGAGAAGATGCTGTGTTTCAATTTCAATTTATTTCTTTTGTTCCATTTATGGTCGGGGCTCATGTAAGAGATGGAGGGCACCTCTGTCTCAACCTTTCCCTTCTTGATGCTGTGGAAAGTAAGACCCTCAATTATTGGGATATTCTGCAACGAAACCGATTGTCTTGGCCTGTTAGTTTAACATCGCAGGCAGGTTGTATGGTGGCCCAGCTTGTGTGCAGCTTGTACACCCCATGTGTCCTCCCCCCTTCCCCTCTCCTTGATCTCACTCTCATCACTACCTTGCTTTTGGAGTTTTCCCCTTTCCATTTTGTTCCATTCCATTATGTTTTTAGGTCTTCCATGAGCCTCGACTATGTATAAAAAAACAGATTTTGACTAATGTAAGTAACGTACATCATTCCGAGAACCTTAATGGAATTCTACCCGGATGTCCTCGCGTGCACGTCACGCCAAAATGTCACAGGTGGTATGCCTCATGCACCTGCCGAGCTCACCTTGTTCCATGCAAGTCATGCTGTTGTGTAAATGTATTATGAAACACACCGTGACGTCAAGCAATACGCATGAGAGACTATTTTTAGAGGAAATATGTTCGGAATGAATAAATATCACATTGAATACAGCACAGTCATTGCTTTAGATGTAAACCAGTTGTGTAGCCTACACACCGAAGATAGTAAAATAACAATAATAAGAATGTTGTACCTCCTACTCTATATCTATCGGCTCTTTTATCTTATAAATACTGTACTTTTGAGTGTTTGTGTGTTTGCTTGTGCGTTTGTACGTTCTTCTTTCATGGCCAGACCATAGCACCTCAAGGCCCCAAATTTTGGATGTAGGTCCTTCAGAATCTGAGCAAGGTTTTAAGCTCCCACATGTTGGCCTTGACATCTATTTTGAGGGTGCCAAAGGCTGTTTCAAGTGTATATTAGGATGTGTAGTCAGGCAGTGCTGCCGCCAGCCCACACGCAAAAGATAACCACCACAAGGCTTATAACTACATAGCTTTTCAATGTCCAACACGTCCCGAAATCCCCGCCGGGAAAAGCTCACCCAGCCCAGGATCAAGTCCCATGTATGGGATGTGTTGGTCCATTGTCTACTAATATCCTTGTAATTCATGTGAAACTACACTGATGTCTCCTTTCCTTATTCCTTTCCTTGATGTCTCCTTATTCCAACACTGATGTTTCAACCACGGACCGACCAGACTCAGAGCAGATGCTTAACCATTATGCCACCGAGTCCGCTTAGGTTTGGTTTCTGTCTGGTCTGAGGTCCACTCTGTCTCGTCTGCGGTACATAAAGGAGATGATATCATGCATCTTTGCAGCCATGAGTGGATATTTCTTGTTTTTACTCGAGGTCACTTCAGTAGTTGTATTCTGATAAGAAAAGTAGGTTTCATCCTTCAAATGTTCCCTCATGTTAATTCTTCCTCCATGTCTCCCTCGACCTGTTTGTTGCTGTGTTTCCCCACTTTGCGCTATAATATGAGTTATCTTACAAGGAACGTCGATGCAGGAAGCCATTCGGCCCATCAAGCTGTGCAATGGTTACAAACCTGTGGTTGTTTCTCCGTGCGCTATCCTTTCAAAACGCTGAGCGTCAAGCAAGGAGGATTCATCCAAAGGGTGCACCATGTAGTGAAATCTCCCCCTTGGTAGAGATCCCCCACTGAGCTTGTCATTTTTTGGTCAATCTGGGTCCAAATTACACTAAAAGGTTCCAAATGGCCCAGAGGGATTTGGGTTTCAAAATCCAACACAAGTGCATGCTTGGCCACCTGACCGCAGGCCTCGTTGCCTCCAATTCCTACATGGGCAGTGATGCAGCACAGGTTGACAATTGAGCCCCTCCAATTAGCAGTATTAATCAAATGTAGTCCCTCAATAACTAGGTGATACCTGAATCCAGACTGAAGGGGATTCCAACCTTGACATTCGGGATGCAGAATGCAACAGCTGTTCTCTCTGGAGAAGGTTCTTTACAACCATCTGTAGAGATGTGTAAGGATTGTTTCCAAACCATATGGATATATATGACCACCTGGTTTCATGTCACAACTGGACTGTCCCTATCAATTTTTCCCTATAGATCCAAGTGGATATGAGGGGCGTCTGGAATCCAGGAGGGAAAATTACCACTTTATTCGGGGGTTTCCTGGTAAAGGATCCAAACCCACCTCTTTAAATGCCCCCCTTTAACAAGCAACACCAAAAGGAGGTGAATCAGACTCTACCAAGTGTTTGGTATTCCCAACAGTCTGTAAATAGAGTTTGAACTGGATGGTTCTCCCCAGAAGAGATGGTCTTGGCCCAATATTCAAATGTAGATGCACTTCCCAGTGGAGAGGAAAGGGCATCTCTCACCAGCTTCCACAAGAAGATCAGAAGCCGGAGTGCATTTTGAAGGTCTCCTCACAAACACAGAGTGCTTTGGACTGAATGGTTTCCTTTTTTTTTGTGGTCAGTTTTGGACATACCGCTATGCCTGGCTGCCATAGTCAAGATGAGAGTGGATAAGGGCTTTGTATTAAAGTAGGAGGCATTCCTGATGAGCTACCTAAGATATGCCAGATAGACTCAGTGTGGTGTAATTTGCTGGGGGTTCAGCTGTGCCGCTGATGCAGTGCCCCCTCTAGTTTGGAGGAGGACTTTATAATTTGTTCATTGTGCCAGCGAGAGCTCACCTACTCTTCAGGAAGGACCCTGTGAGATCTTTCACGTGCACCAACTAATGCCGGCAGACAAGACGCCCAGTTTAACGTCCATCCGAGGGACGGTGCACACGTTGATGATTCACCCTGCCTGTAAAACACCAGGATGACAGTTTATAGCTGTCGGGATTCAAACCCAGGCTAGACAGCTTCGAGGTGAGTATTGCTTGATTATTCCACCAATCCTTGTTTCGGTCATGCCTCATAGTTACTAGACATGAAATGTTGGAGTAAAAGCAGGGTTTTAAAATTTTTCTTTTAAATTTAAGGGTCTTGCTAATTGGAGGAGCTCATTAATGTGTTTATTGACCAGGGGATTGGTTAATTTCAAATACAGTACAGTCAACACATTACCAAGTCTATGTAAATACATACGTGTGTGTGGTACACGTCAGCATTGTAATGTTTGATGTCATCCAGGTACAGTTTAAATTGTTTGACTGGCCAAGCGGGGGCAGTAGAGGGTATTGGGGGTGGGGGTGGGGGGGGCGGAGGTGGAGGTGGAGGTGCATGGTTTCAATCCTGGTATTTGGCAGTTGGTGAAGCATTTGTTATCATGGTATGGGTACAATGCCAAAATGCCAGCAGAACAAGTGCATTAGCCTACAGGCCTGATGTTCCCTGACAATTTTCCAATGCAATCCTAGAGATGAGATTTTTTACTATTTTGTATGCAGCCTGTGGCTGCAGGTTGCATCATTGTTGGGAGCACAGCTGTACCGCTGATGCAGTGCCCCTGTTACCAGTAAGCTAATACTCATTTTGTCAACCTCAGAAGGATGACAGGCTGAGTCATCCCACCTGGTGTTATTTCAATGCAACAACAGGGGCTCAAACTCAAGTCCCGAAGATCTTAAGCCAGCCACCTTAACCGTTAAACTAACACCAGACTCAGAGATACGATGTGCTTCCATGAAAAAAAAACGAGGCTTTTGAAAAAAAAATTGTTTTTTTCTATTTATTCTTCATTTGTTGCCGGAATTATCAGGAAAAACAGAAATTTAAATATATTAATTGCTAATCAACTAACTCGAGCTATTTGTGTTTCAAAAAGATTTTTGTATTTTGTTTGGGCATTTTATTCTTTGGTCCTGATTTTAAGCACTGTAGTTTCCTTACTGAACTTGTGTCGTTTCACTCCCGGATGGTGCAGCCAAAATGAATCTGCACTCATTATTTTCCTTCTTCAGAAATGTCCAGGATCCCCCCCCCGCACCATCTTGGGAAAACAACTTGAAAGGAATGAGTACCACCATAAGCGCTGTGTTGCGCTTAGTGGTTAGGGTGGCTGATTTGGGATCTTAGGGTCCTGAGTTTGAGTCCCGTTGGCCACTGAATTAACACCAGATGGGGTTGACTCAGCTTGTCATCCTTCTGCGGTTGACAAAATGAGTACCAGTGTACTGGTATGGGGGCACTGGATCAGCGGCATTGTTGTGCCTCAACAAAATGATAGCTACCCAGCAGCCAAGCTGCCACACACAAGAAGAAGCAGAAGAAGAACTGCTGTATGCTTCTGATGAAAGATAATAAATTTGCTGTGTCCTCAAGAATGTCAGCTAGAGGCATTCATGCATTCTTGAATATAGATTAGTTATGTATTTATTTGCTGTTGTAGCTTTAAAAACATTTAGAAATATTTATCCCCACACTTTTTGAAATAAATGGGGGAATTTTGTAATCGGTTCTGTCTGTCTGTCTGTCCATCCATCCGTCATGCTATCTCCACGGTTTTGCAGAAATGCACCAAACTTGGTAGTTATGACTTATGATCATCACTTGGCACAAAGGAGCAAGAGTACTATCATTTTGGCTCCACCCCTTAGGCTGGGAGATGAAACTTTGCACTGTATATGTAATCAACATTGGGGGACACATGAAATATGTAACGATTTTTGGGGGATTTGATCTCTGGTTCATGCCCCAGGGGGTGGGGATTTGGTGTCACAGGGGTCAAAAGAGGAAAATATAAAACGCAAAATTTAATATCAGGTCATTCCTGGTGGAACATTTTGCCATTTTTCAACATTGCTTTTGGTGGGAAGCATGGGGATTTGTGATGGTGCACTATCGACTTCGCTCATGAGATTTAATATTTTTTTCAATAATTCATATTTTGCAGATAAACAGCAAGGTCCTCCAGGTCAATATGGACCACCTCCAGGTCAATATGCACCCGCTCCAGGTCAATATGCACCCCCTCCTGGACCTTATGGAGCTCCTCCTCCCAATTCAGCATATTATGGTGGTCAGGGCGGACATCCACAAGCACCAGGATATGAAGCAGGTATGTATTTCTGCAGTTGACATGAAGGTTTGTTTTTAAACGAATAATGTCATAACAAGATGTCATAACCTCCATTGTTTTAGTAATTTTGCTGTACAGAGTTGAAGGGCTGGCCCATATTTATGTGCAACTAAAATGGCCACCGTCTTTGATCATCTTTGATCTACCTATCTACCATTGATCGCCAGTCTACCAGTCGGCCATCTTTGATCAGATCGCAAAATAAAGTGAGGAGTATGTGTATGCCATCTTGTACTGTGCCTATGCGAAGTTTGAACAAAATCGGACTATGAATGTCTGAGAAACGGTTGGGGACACATTTAAGTAACAAAATGGATGCCAGTTGGTCATCTTGGATATGATCTCGAACCAAAATGACGTGCATATGTAAGCCATATTTCGTTATCTGAGTGCTAAGTTTGAACAACATGCTAAATGCACGTCCGACAAATTGTTGAGGACGTATTCAACATCGGGTTTTTTTTTTACAACTAAAATGGCCACCAGTCTACCAGTCGGCCATCTTTGATCAGATCACAAAATAAAATTTGGTCCAAGTGTATGCCATCATGTACTGTGCTTGTACGACGTTTGGACAAAATCAGACCATGCATGTCCGATAAATGTTTGGGGACACGTTTAATTAAGAAATTGGCTGCCAGTCAGCCATCTTGGATTTAATCTCGAAAAAAAAAATGACGTGCATATGTCGGACATCATTCATTATCTGGCTGCCAAGGTTCAACAACATCGGTAAATGCGTGTCCGAGAAATGGTTGAGGACGTGTTTGACACCGGATTTTTGGTTTTTTTTACAACTAAAATGGCCACCAGTCGGCTATCTTTGATCGCATCGCGAAACAAAATGATGTGTATATGTATATCATCATGTGTCTTTGTGCCAAGTACAACTAAAATCGGTCCATACATGTCCAAGATATGGTTGCGGACGCACGCACACACACGCACGCACGCACGGACACTAAAATTGAGACCAAGTCTATAAGCACCCGTTTCGGACTAAGTCCGTCGGGGGGCAAATAATTATCCTGAATCTTTAATCTGTAATTGTCCCAAATTATGAATTTCCTTTATACGAGGTGTGTTCAAAAAGTATCCAACCTTAATTTTTCGTGCGTAAACAAATGAAGCCTAGGGAGGCGGGGTTTGGTGCACGTATGTAGCGATCCTAATCCATATGCGTGAATATTTTCCCGCCTGCAGAAGCTGTCAGTCGCCGACAGACCGCCGATGAGTGAGGAAGTGTAAGTGAGCGCGCGTCGGATTTCCTTTTTGACAAAATGACGGATCACTGTGGTCTCATCGCCAGTGATCACTGTGTTGAAGAAGTTGGGATCGCTGTTCACAGTCTCCAGCATGTCCTGTGCGATCTCCAAATGGATTTGCTTCTGCTCGATCGTTAGCAGCTTTGGCACGAACTTCGCTGAGATTCTCCTTAAGCCCAAATCCTCAGTCACAATGGAATGAACGGATCCAATGCTGACGCCCGCCTCGTCTGCAAGTTCTCTGATCGTGATTCGACGATCCTGCATCAGCAGGGTCCTCACTTGGTCAATGACGATCTCATTTCGGGATGTTGAGGGCCTTCCAGAACGTGCTTCACTTTCCACTGATGTGCGACCATCTTTGAAGCGGTTGTACCACTCTTTATCTGTGTGGTGCCCATTGCTTCGTTCCCGAAGGCCTGTTGAATCTTGCGGATCGTTTCCACTTGGGAATCGCCAAGCTTTACACAAAATTTGATGCAGTAGCGTTGTTCAAGTTTTTCCGTCATTTTGTCAAAAACGAAAATCCGACGGCGCTCACTTACACTTCCTCACTCATCGGCGGTCTGTCGGCGACGACAGCTTCTGCAGGCGGGAAAATATTCATGCATACGGATTAGGATCGCCTACATACGTGCACCAAACCACGCCTCCCTAGCTTCATTTGTTTACGAAAAATTATGGTTGGATACTTTTTGAACACACCTCGTATTCTGTCAATCTCTCAGACCTCTTTGGGACCCTTGTTGACTAAATGAATAATGTCTCTGTCATTAAAGAGCTACGGACACCTCCTTGGGTGCAATTCATATTGTGATTGCTCATATGGAAGACAAATATGAAAGAATTGTTTTTTGGGTTTTTTTTTGGTATACCAAATCGAGGCTCGTGTCAGAGCTAATACACATAAACAAATAACAAGGCAGGAGACAAAAGGGGTGGGAGAGTGAAGCACAAAACAGTGAGGAACAAAGACAACAGGAGATCTGTAGAAGGAAGAGGGATGGGGTGGGGTACATGGGGTAAACAAGATGGTACTACAAGGACTTTCAGGAAGGAAAACATCGAATTTGAAGGAGGTGGGTTTGAGGTGGATTAACGGGGATAGAGAAGATCGTGGTTTTGGATGGGGGAAGATAAGAGGTGGTGGAATGAAAGAGAGGTGAGCAGCGATTCTTGATTTTGGCATTTTTGACGGACCTTGAGTGCCCTGAGGAAATATAGGGGGACAGATCACAGACAGGCAAGGGGTTGGGGGGGGGCAAGGCCGGAGAGGAGACGGTAGAAGACAGAACGACCACAGACCTGCCTCCAGTTTCTTGTTAAGAACTCTTCAATTAACGAGGTTTTATTATTGGTTTATTGAGTCATAATCGCACTTTATTACCATTTTATCGGTGGCAAGTTGTAAAATGCAATTTTTAGGATTAAGAGCAGCTACGTGATGGTTTTGTAATACAGTAGTTGTGAGTTGCTTTGCCTCTTTGTACCTGACATTAAGGGGACTGTCCTCCCTCCCCATGATTATATCAGTTGTGATATTAAACGTGAATTGTAGAGAAAAATTTGGTGTGGTCTCTTGAAGCGGATTGGTCAGTTGATTTTGTTATTCTGTTTGCCTGTTTGTTTGTCTGTCAATCACCCACAGGTCACATTTCTAAACCGATCATCATGAAACTTTACCATGTTGTGGAGGTAGTCTCAAACTGGGAAGCTTATTGATTTTGCGGTCAAAGGTCATCTTGACGTCAAATTTCTAAAATCATCATTTTTAATCTGATTGACTTGAAAGTTGTACAGGATTTGCATATTGCATCACTGAATTGGGAAACCAACTATTTTCGAGGTCAAACGGTCAAAGGTCAACTCTTTTTTTTATGCTGAAGGCCTCGGGCATGGACTGAATAGTCCTCATCGAAGCCAAGCCTTAAATAAAAGAACTTCATGAATAGAAAAGTAAGGAAAGAGAGAATAAATAGTCTCAGAGTTTTTGAGAAAGTAAAAAATCTACTTTTTGAAAAGGGGAAGGTCATAAGTGTATGGGAAGACATGAGAAGGTAAAGAGTTCCAGTGTTTGGCAGTGGAGGGGAAGAAACAAACGTCGTAACAGCCCATCTTTGATTTGCCAATGGCCACACAATAATCATGTGATGTAGTGGCTTGTCGAGTATTCCTTGGTCTCGTGAATGGTGGAGGTACACAAGCAGCAAGTTCTTGCGAGCAGAAACCAAAGTAATATCTGTAGAAAAGAGAAAGAGAGCCTACTATGTGGCGGAATTTGAGCTGGTTGAGTTTTGAGGTCACATTGGGCGAGTTGACAAGTCGAATAACTTTGGATTCAATTCTGTCCAGTAAGTATGTGGAGCTGGAACCTCCCCAGATGTGAGAGCAGTACTCTATACAAGGACGAATCAATCCTTTATATAGTTGGAGCAACCGTTCAGAGAAGAGTCTTCGCCATCTGAACAGGACTCCGAATTTCTTTGAGGCAGACTTAGCTATTTGAGTAATGTGTGGATTCCAAGATAAATTTGATGTTAGAGTGATACCTAGTAGGTTTATTGTATCACATGGTATAATTGTAGAGCTTTCAAAGGAGATTGGAAGAGGTGAGAGGAGTTTTAGAGAGAGAGAGGGAGGAGAAGAAATTGAGTTTTTGAAGCATTAAACTTAACTTGTTTATATTTGCCTCACTGGGAGATCTTGTCCAAATTCGAATTTGAAGAGGTGGCTGTGATGAAACGAGATGTAGATTGAGTGAGGGAAGACAGGGCAGATGGGAAAGACATGGAGGAATGTAATGTTGAATCATCAGCATATGAGTGCATTTGGTTATTTGTGGAAGAAAGAAGGTCATTGATAAAAATAAGGAAGAGTGTTAGGGACAGAACGGAACTCTGAGGTACACCGTGGTTGACAGGGAAGGGAGTTGATGTTGAATCATCAACAATTATGGAGATAGAGCGGTCAGAGAGAAAGCCCGATATAAGAGAGCAGAGTGACCGAGGAAAGCTGAAAGAGGGAAGCTTGGATATCAGACCCTGATGTCAAACTCTGTCAAAAGCTTTTGAGGTATCAAGGCCTTCAACAAAGGATTCCCTAAAGTCTCTCAAAAAAGAGGTCCAGACATTCGTAATGCAAGAAAGGATATCACCTGTTGATCTTGCCTTACGGAAGCCGTATTGGTGCTCAGATAAAAGACTGTGAGATTCAAGATGCTTGAGAACATGGGAATTGAGAAGACATTCAAATACTTTGGAAACAGTAGAAGTCAGAGCAATAGGACGGTAGTTAGAAGGGGTTGAACGATCACCCTTCTTTAAAATAGGCTGTGCAAAGGCATGTTTCCAGGTAAGAGGAAAAGTTTAGGTTTTTAAACAAAAACGAAACAAACGAGCAAGCATGGGTGCAAGTTCTGATGCACATTCCTTCAAGACAAAGGGAGGAATCCCATCTTGCCCGTAGGCCTTGCTTATGTCCAGAGAGAGTATTTTTTTGACTGCATGAAAAGAGATTATAGGGAGGGACAAAGGATTGGTGAGGGGAGCATCAGAGGGAGATGGAATGTTAGAGTCATCCCGTGTGGAGTTAGAGGAGAAAAGAGAACCAAAAAGAGTTGCTTTTTCGTTCGGAGAGACAGCGATAGTATCATCGGAACGGAAAAGCGAAGGAAAGGTAGAGCGGCAGAAGTTGTTGGAGATACTTTTAGCTAAGGACCAGAAAGATCTATTAGTGGAAGAAGATGAGAGGTTGTCACATTTCTTTTGAATGAAGGAATGCTTCGCTTCATGAATAACATGTTTGCAATGATTTCTGGCTGATATGAAAGCTGAAAGTGAGTCGGAGGAAGAAGAGTTTTTCCATGTCCGATATGCAGCATCCCTCACACGAATGGCTGCAGAGCAGGAATTATTGAACCAAGAATTGGTCGGAGAGATAGACTTGAAAGAGAAGGGGATATCAGCCTCCATTCCTGCACCAATAACCTCAGCTATACTTTCAGCAGAGATGGAGCATCACCGAGGAGAGGCAGTCGTCTTTCCAGGGAAAGTCAGAAAAGAAGTTTCGTAAACCAATCCAGTCAGAATTATTGAAATGCCAATATGGCGTTTCGTCGGATGAGAAGTGGTGGTAAGTAAAGTGATTATCACAAGATTGTGGTCAGAAGAACCAATTGGAGGTGAAATTGTGTAGTTGTAATGCAACGGATTGGAAAGTGAAGAATAAATCCAAAGTATTAGTAGTATGGTCATGACGATCTGGGATTTGGGTAGGGTGGGTAATAATTTGTTCCAAGTCATAAAGAATGGAAAATGTAAGAGCTTAAACTCCCCCAACATCCGTGTGGGAAGATTTCAGCCACTCCCTGTGGTGTACATTGAAGTCGCCTAGATAGAGAAATTCTGCTTGAAGGTGTTCGGATGTCATGGCCTCATGGCAAGAGTTTAGAGAGTCAAAGGAAGCGATAAAGTTTGTAGAATTTGGAGAGCAGTAAGTGAAACAGAGAAAGATAGTGATGGCCGGGAGACAAATCTTAAACCAGATGACATCAGAGTTTGGAGATTCGAGGTCCATAAGGCATACAGCAGGCGTGTTGATGTTGGAGTAGACACAGACTCCTCCTTTGAAGCGGCCTCCTTTGAGTGAAGGAGTGAAGCTTGTCGTCCGAAAATGTTTAAGAATTAACAAGAACGTCATGTAATAATTGGGTCTCTGAGAGAAGCTTGCTAGATGATGTTCAACAGAGGAAAGATTTGAAGAAAGACCACGAATGTTGGTGAAATGGATTGAAAATGAGTCACGTTGTTCAAAAATCAAGGGTCTTGGGAGGGACCGATACTACTACTGCCTGATTTCCCCCCCCCCCCCCCCCCACCTCGTTGGCAGCAGAGACAGGCAGATCACCGGAGATTCTTCACACCTCATAATGCCGGGAACTAGGGCCATTAACTTTTCGACTTTATCATATTTATATTTCATTGCAGGCTGTCTTAGGGAAATGAAAGAGAGAGAGAGAGAAATTACAGTGAGGAGGGAAAATTAGTGAGTAAAAAAAAATGTGTGGTGAAAAGTGTGTGATGTTTATTTGCAAGAAAGAGATATTCGAGTTAGCCCGGTAACTATAGTTTGAGTGAGACAGAAAGTAAGACCAGCAGTCCTGACACTGAGAGTGTAAGATGGTTCCTGGCACCACTTTAACGCTTCTAAGTCAGAACGGTAGTACCACCCTGAGCGGTTGCTGTCTACAAACTACTACCTAAAAAACTGGTGTAATTGTACGGGTGTTTTTTTCGGAGACACCATTTCCATACTGGATGGCCATTGGATCCCTAGAGGAGCTCATCCACCCTTTGGCAGGTGTTGTTTTTCGTCCTGGCAGGATGTCACAGTCACCCTCCCCACTGGCAAAGCCAGTGAGGGGTGTCGGTTTAGTCGCCGACAACCCGACCATACGGCAGGTGGCACTGGGTTACATGTTACCAGTGGTAGTAAAGAAACCTGACTGACCTGACCACTCAATGTCAAACTTCTAAAATCATCAATTTCAATCTGAAATATAATCAATTTTAATCCGATTGACCTGAGCTTTGATTAAGATGGACAATCTGATGTATCCATGACAACCTTTGGAGATGAGATGTGGATTTCGCAAGTATCATGCTCTGCATGATGTCTTTTTCTTGTTTGTTTGTTTGTGTGCAGGATATCTCATAATGTTGTGGAAAGATTCGGATGAAATTTGGTGGGCAAGTTGGGTGTATGAGAAGGACGAATTGGTTAGATTTTGGTGAAGATCCAGATCCGGCTACGAGAATTTTTATTTGAATCATCACCATTGAGATAGGGCCAAAAACGATAAATAGCATGATATCACAAAAAGTTGTGGACGGATTCGGATGAAACTTGGCGTACATGTTGGATGTGTGATGAGGAAGAATTGATGATCTAGGTGTGTGCAAATGGGTGGAGGGAGTAATGGCAGACAGGTCAAGTCAGGTCAGGTATGGGAGCATGCGTCGGAGCAACGCGTCGCTGCGTCCACTTTCCACCGGTACTCCAGGGGCCTCCATCTGACCATCCCCAGGTAGACGCTTGGCCCATCCCAATTTCCTTGATATGCTGATCAACCTGCTGCAACCACGAGGAACGTGGTCGGCCCATTGGCTTCCTCCACTCAGGAGGCACCCTCGCTGAGAGAATCTGATGAGCAGGATCAGCATCAGGAAAATGAGCCACATGTCCGTACAGCTGCAGCTGATGCTCACGGACAATGCAGGTAACAAATCTCATTTGAGTCTCTCTCAGCAACCGCTCGTTGGACACAAAATCTGACCAGCGATAGCCAAGGATTCTCCGAAGAGACCTGGTACTAAAAGGAATGAAATCTCCGTTTCAGATCCCTGGTCAGAGTCCAAGTCTCACATCCCAAGAGCAAGACTGGAAGCAACAAGGACCTGAAGACTCGGATTTTCATCCTCCTGCACATGTACCAACAGCGCCACACCCCACTATCCAGTGAATCCATGACTCTCCAGACCCGACCCACATGTTTATTGACCTCTGGCTCACAGCCAACAGAGACATGAATATCAATATCAAGGAAAGTAAATCTGTCCGTGAGCTCAACATCTTCACCACAAACAGGTACAGACAAGATAGCAGCATCCAAGATGTCAATGAAAGAATGGATCTCAGTTTTGACCCAGGAAACCCATAATCCCAGCAGCTCTGACTCCTCATTCAGCACCTCGAGGGCCCCCAAAAGGATATCCAGTCTCCGCGAAGATGACTGCGAAATCAAGGTCAGAGATCTTGACATTCTTAAACGATGCACCACAGCTTGATCTCTCCTACATCCTCCTGAGAATCCAGTCCATACAAGAACTGAAAAGTGTGGGGGCCAGTACACACCTCTGATGAACTCCAGTAACAACTGGGAATATGTCAGAGATGGTATCACCACATCTCACAGTACTCTCAGTACCAGAGTATTGTTCAGACATCAGATTGATCAGTTTTGGTGGTACTCCTCGAAGACCAAGATCCTCCAGAGGGCATATCGATTCACTGAATCAAACACTTTACAGAGATCAACATAGGCTGCAAGCAGCCCTTGCCGAACCTCTCATCTGCGTTCGGTGAGGACCCAAAGAGCAAGGATACGGTCAATCGTTGACCTCTTTGGAATAAAGTCTGACTCCTCTGGGCACTAGTGCTCAAGCAGATGGCAGCGAACCCGATCAATAATTATTCGAGAAAAGACCTTGCTCGGCACTGAGAGCAGCGTCACCCCTCGTTATTTGTTGCAGTCCTGGCAATCTGTCCCTTTCCAGAGAGGGACAACAAGGCCCTTCTTCCAATCAGTTGGGACAGTTGATTGGAGGGTCAGCAATAGGGACAGTAACAACCCTGACATCCCACTCAACAGCTGGTGTATCAGCCTGGTACAACTTCTCAAAGTAACTGGCCCAGCGGACCTTCACTTCGGACTCCTCTGTCAAGAGCCCACCATCCTCCGCTTTAACTGCAGTACACCGAGGAATTGGCTTGGAGGAACGCAATGCGTGAATTCCCCTGTAAGTAGGACAAGAAACACTTGACCACAGGTGATGCTCTATCCCCTCACAGATTCCTTGCACATAGGCTTCTTTGTCTGCCCTCTGAACATGTACAGTTTTATGCCACAACTCCTCGAACAGTTCACCTCTGCCATTTAGCCTGGCCTTACAACTCTGGTCAATGGAATCCAGTTTCCCTTGAGAGACAAAATTCTTCTTCGCCCTCCGGTGAGTTCCAAGACATCTACCGGCAACATCAAGGATGGTGATCTTGAAGGCATTCCACAAGTCTTCAGTGTTCACCAAAGCACCCAGACCTCCCAAATCCCCACTCAGCCTGTTCGCAGATGCCTCAGCTACCCTCTCATGCTGAAGCTTGCCAACATCCAGTCGAGGCTGGGATGGTACCATTCTCCCAGATTTAAGCTGCAACTTCAGTTGCGACAACAATCCTTTGGTCAGTCCTGAGGAACTGAGCACTCCAGTTGACCCTGCTGTTCTGGATCATCCTCCAGTGACCATCAACGAGGACATGGTCAATCTCCTTTGCCACACCACCAGCGATGGAATAGCAAGTCCAGTGATGAGCCTGTGGGCACTGAAACCATGAACTAGCCACCCTAAGTCCACAACTTCTTGCAAAGTCAAGGAACTTAGTGCTATTCTATGCTATTAGGAACCAACAAATGTCTCATAACCATCCCCATCAGTTCCAGTCGATGCAGTGAAATCCCCCAAGACTAGAAGAGTATTTCGCCTTAGGTACTGATCAACCACAGACTCGAGCGTGGCATAGAATGCGTCCTTCACGGTGAGATCACTCGCCTCGGTTGGGTCATATACAGAGACCAGGGAAATGACACCCAAG
>CM068952.1:165656553-165674911 GCA_035128595.1 Eptatretus atami | reverse complement strand
CATTCGCCTTGCGCTCGCCTTTTTATAGGCTGGCAGGAGCAGCTAATATGCAAATATTCGGATCAGGATGGCCTCGGGGGCGGAGCCACGCTCGCCTATTGGTCGGAGGAAAGGGGGCATGAATCTCCCTTGATCCTAGAATTTGCATATATCGATTTCACACACACGCGCCTGGAGGCGGGGCCAAGCCGCCCCGCGCTCGCGTAATGGACGGAGGGAAGTGGGCGTGAAGCGTTCTTGATCCGAGTTTTCCCCTCGGAAAGGCCGCCATTTGCGCTCGCGGCTCGGTGCGTTCGGCACCAAACGTCGAACGGCCCGCAGACAGCCTGACGTTCAGTGTTCACACGTGGTGCGGGAATGGCCGTAGAAGAGAGAGGGTGAAGTGGTGGAGGGTTCGTGGTGAGGGTTGATGGGTATGGTGCCGTTTGGGGAGTGGTGGTGATGCGATGTTTGCGGGAGCGTAGGTGGTGCGTGGCGTGGTTGGTTCAAAATAAAGATAGAACAGAAAAAATGGTAACTCAAAGCGTCGCCGCCGGATGAATCACATAAATTCTCTCTATAACAACGGGTTTGGGCTAACTACACATGTACTTAGAGATATCTCACCTACGGGCCTTTATGGTGTAATGCGAATTTCCACAACCGTAACAAATATAAATATATATATATATAATATATATATGTATATATATTAAATATATTATGTAGGCCTGGTGTGCGTAGTGGTTGAGGATAGCGCTTGGGGATCCAAAAGGTCCTGAGTTCAGCCCCGTTGGCCGCTTGAATAAACACACCAGGAGGTGACTCAGCCTGTCATCCTTCCGAGGTCGGCGAATGATACCAGTGTACTGGGCCCGGTGTATCCCGGTAGAATAGGTGTACCATATCCCTGTGTCGTAAGAGGCGACCAGGGCTGCGTCAGGAAGGGCATCCGGCGTTAAAACTAAGCCAAACACTATGCGGATCATACGAATGATCCGCTGTGGCGACCCCTAACTGGAGCAGCCAAAAGAAGAAGATATATAATATATATATATGAGGCTGTGTTGGCGCAGCGGTTAGGGCAGTGGCTTGGACCCCAAAAGGTCCTGAGTTCAAGCCCCGTTGGGCCACTGAATTAATATATATATATATATATATACCTAAGTCGTATAACACCAGGAGGTTGACTCAGCTATCATCTGCCGAGGTCGGCGAAATGAGTACAGTGTACTGGGCCCGGTGTACTCGCCCGGTTAGAAATAGTGTACCATATCCCTGTGTAGTAAGAGGCGACCAGGCTGCGTCAGGAAGGGCATCCGGCGTTAAAACTAAGCCAAGTCACTATGCGGATCATACGAATGATCCGCTGTGCGACCCCTAACTGGAGCAGCCAAAGAGAGGATATATATATAATATATATATAAATATATATATATATAATATATATAATATATATATATATATATATATATATATGAGCCTGGTGTTGGCGCAGTGGTTAGGCAGCACTTGGGACCCAAAAGGTCCTGGTTCAAGCCCCGTTGGGCCACTGAATTAATATATATATATATATATATTATGTGCTGCATTTATGTATATATGAATGTGTATATGTATATATATCTATATATATATATATATATATATATATATATATATATATATATATATATATACCAAGTCGTAAACACCAGGGGGTTGACTCAGCCTGTCATCCTTCCGAGGTCGGCGAAGTGAGTACCAGTGTACTGGGTCCGGTGTATGCCCCGGTTAGAATAGGTGTACCATATCCCTGTGTAGTAAGAGGCGACCAGGGCTGCGTCAGGAAGGGCATCCGGCGTAAAAACTAAGCCAAATCACATGCGGATCATACGAATGATCCGCTGTGGCGACCCTTAACTGGAGCAGCCAAAAGAAGAAGAAATATATATATTATATATATATATATATGAGGTCGGTGTTGGCGCAGTGGTGGGGCAGTGGCTTGGGACCCAAAAGGTCCGAGTTCAAGCCACGTTGGGCCACTGAATTAATATATGTATATGTGTATATATATATATATATATATGTGTATGTATATATATGTGTATGTATATATATATATATATATATATACATACATACCAAGTCGTATAACACCAGGGGGTTGACTCAGCCTATCATCATTCCGAGGTCGGCGAAATGAGTACCAGTGTACTGGGCCCGGTGTATGCCCCGGTTAGAATAGGTGTACCATATCCCTGTGTGTCGTAAGAGGCGACCAGGGTTGCGTCAGGAAGGGCATCCGGCGTAAAAACCTATGCCAAATCATTATGCGGACAACAAAACGAATTTCCATACCGGATCGGTCGAGGCCCGGGTTACCAACGACCGCCACCGTACCGGTGGTCGCAGTCCAGTGGAAATTGTGCTACTGCTGGGCGAAGGAGGAGAAGGAGACGGGGAAGGCGAGTCCGGAGGCAGTGGGAGAGGGGAAGGGCAGAAGTGTGGAGGTGAGAGATGGAACTCTGAATGTTGGGACGATGACTGGCAAAAGCGAGAGTTGGCTGATATGATGGAGAGAAAAAGGTGGACATACTGTGTGTACAAGAGACCAAGTGGATGGGGAGTAAGGCTAGGAGCATGGAGGTGGTTTCAAACTGTTCTACCATGGTGTGATGGGAGGAGAAATGGTGTCGGGGAATCCTGAAGGAAGATTATGTCAAGAGGTATTGGAGGTGAGGAGAGTGTCTGACCGAGGATGAGGTGGAAGTTGGAAATTGAAGGGTGATGATGAATGTCATCAGTGCATATGCACCGCATATGGGGTGAGATGGAATATAAAGATTTCTGGAGTGAGTTAGATGAAGTGTTGGAGAGTGTATCCAAGGATGAAAGAGTGGTGATTGGAGCAGATTTCAATGGGCATGTTGGGGAAGAATAAAGAGGATGAGGAGGTGATGGGTAGTATGTCTCAACAAAGAGAAAAGTGTGTTTGGGCAAATGTGGTAGAGTTTGCAAAAAGAATGGAAATGGCAGTGGTAAATACGTATTTCAAGAAGAAGGAGGAACACAGGGTGACGTACAAGAGTAGAGGAAGGTGCACACAGGTGGATTACATCTTAAGCAGCAGATGCAACCTGAAGAGATTAGAGACTGTAGTGGTGGCAGGGAGAGTGTAGCTCGACAGCATCGATTGGTGGTCTGTAGGATGATTTTGGTGAGGTTGAGGAAGAGAGTGAGGGCTGAACCAAGGACCAGATGGTGGAAGCTGAAGGAGGAAGACTGTTGCGTGAAATTTCGGGAGGAGGTGAGACAGGTGTTGGATGGTGGTAAAGAGGTGTGGGATGATTGGGCAACTACAGCATAAGTGGTGAGGGAGATAGCTAGGAAGGTACTTGGTGTGACATCTGGACAGAGGAAGGAAGATAAGGAGACTTGGTGGTGGAACGAGGAAGTACAGGAAAGGATAAGGAGAAGAGGTTGGTGAAAAAGAAGTGGGATAGTCAGAGAGATGAAGAAAGTAGACAGGAGTACAAGGAGTGGCGGCGCAAGGCGAAGAGAAGGTGGCAAAGGCTAAGAAGGCATATAGCGAGCTGTATGAGAAGTTGGATACAAAGGAAGGGGAAAAGGATTTGTACCGATTGGCTAGACAGAGGGACCGAGCTGGGAAGGATGTGCTGCAGGTCAGGGTGATAAAGGACGAAATGGGAATGTGCTGACAAGCGAGGAGAGTTGTTGGGAGAGTTATTGGGAAGGTGGATGGAGTACTTTGAGGAGCTGATGAATGAAGAAAATGAGAGAGAGAGAAGGTTGGAAGAGGTGGAGATAGTGAATCAGGAAGTGGGGTGGATCAGTAAGGATGAAGTGAGGACTGCTATGAAGAGGATGAAGAGTGGAAAGGCGGTTGGCCCAGATGATATACCAGTGGAGGCATGGAAGTTTAGAGAGATGGCAGTGGAGTTTTTAACCAGATTGTTTAATAAAATCTTGGAAAGTGAGAGGATGCCTGAGGAGTGGAGAGTAAGTGTACTGGTTCCGATTTTTAAGAACAAGGGTGATGTGCAGAGTTGTGGTAATTACAGAGGTATAAAGTTGATAAGCCACACCATGAAGTTGTGGGAAAGAGTAGTGGAAGCTAGGTTGAGAGGAGGTGGATGATTTGTGAGCAGCAATATGGGTTTATGCCAGGAAAGAGCACCACTGATGCGATGTTTGCTTTGAGAATGTTGATGGAGAAGTATAGGGAAGGCCAGAAGGAGTTGCATTGTGTGTTTGTGGATTTAGAGAAAGCTTATGATAGGGTGCCAAGGAGGAATTGTGGTATTGTATGAGGAAGTCGGGAGTGGTGGAGAAGTATGTGAGGGTGGTGCAGGATATGTATGAGGCAGCATGTGACAGCGGTGAGGTGTGCGTAGAAATGACGGACCGGTTTAAGATAAAGGTGGGATGCACCAAGGATCGACTCTGAGCCCTTTCCTGTTTGCATTGGTGATGGACAGGTTGACGGACGAGATCAGACAGGAGTCTCCATGGACATAGATGTTCGCGGATGACATGATGATCTGTAGCGAGAGTAGGGAGCAGGCTGAGGCGAGCCTCGAGAGGTGGAGGTACGCACTGGAGAGAAGGGGAATGAATGATAGTCAGTAGGAGTAAGACGGAGTACATGTGCGTAAATGAGAGGGAGGGTGGTGTATTGCGGTTGCAAGGAGTTGAGGTGGGGAAGGTGGATGGGTTTAAATACTTGGGATCAAACTGTCCAAAGTAACAGAGAGTGTGGTAGAGAAGTGAAAAAGAGAGTGCAGGCAGGATGGAGTGGGTGGAGAAGAGTTGCAGGAGTGATTTGTGACAGAAGGGTAGCTGCAAGAGTGAAGGGGAAAGTATATAAGACGGTAGTGAGACCAGCTATGTTGTATGGTTTGGAGGCGGTGGCGCTAACAAAAAGACAGGAAGCGGAGCTGGAGGTGGCAGAGTTAAAGATGTTGCGATTCTCGTTGGGAGTGACGAGGATGGACAGGATAAGAAATGAGTATATTAGAGGACAGCACAGGTAGGACGGTTTGGAGACAAAGTGAGAGAGGCGAGATTGAGATGGCTTGGACATGTGCACAGGAGGGAAGCGGAGTATATTGGGAGAAGGATGTGAGGATGGAGCCGCCAGGTAGGAGGAGAAGAGGAAGGCCAAAGAAGAGGTTCATGGATGCGGTGATGGCGGACATGCGTATAATGGGTGGTGGTGGGAGTGTCAGGGCGGACATGCGTATAATGGGTGGTGGTGGGAGATGGGTGGTGGGAGTGTCAATGGAAGATGTGGAGGATAGAGCGAAATGGAGACGGATGATCCGCTGTAGCGACCCCTAACGGGAGCAGCCGAAAGAAGAAGAAGAATATATATATATATATATATATGTATATAAAATCACTTTTGTTGGTGCTATAGATTTCAAATTATTTGTATGGCGTCTATGGACGTCTTCGTACCTGGTAATCACTGCCAGCAGATATAAAGTGGCACTTCTAATTAATTATGTCTCTTAATTACACAACACACCAGTGCACAAACACCACAAAATACACCACACAAAACTACACGAACACCATGCAAAACAAATCCTGGCGAGGTTCTGAAATCTCTGATTGCTCTTTTTACTTAAGCCAGTTTTTGTTTTTGCAGTGATGAAGGTGCTGGGGTGTTTTGGATTGCTATCGCTTGCCAAGCTAGCCGTTCCTTATCAACCTCTTCATTGGAGTGCTTGCTTGAGTGCTAAGCCACTTGGCGAGCACTCTACAAGCTGCTTGATAATGGAACCAGGCCTGCAGCCAGCTGGAGCAATGAAGGGCAAATGAAATCGGCTGGCTTAAGATTTTAGGGTCTTGAGTTTGAGCCCCTATCGTGCAATTGAAATAATATCAGGTGGGTTGACTCAGCCTGTCATCCTTCCGAGGTCGGTAAAATGAATTCCAATGTGCTGGGGGTAATAAGCCATTTGAGTATCCTGCATCAGTGGTGACCTGTCCAGGATTGTACTGCTCAGCCAATGAAACTGCCTCGGCAATCCTATGCACCTCATGGCATGAAAGGAATGTTTTTTTTTTGTTTTTTTTTAAGTCAATCATTTTTCTTCACGTATATCCAAGGCTTTCCTTTGAAAAATCTGAGACAGCTACTCACAATCCACAAGGCCTTGGGTCTGTAGCTCAACGGAATACTGCTCTCTGCTATGGGCTGGTGCTCAAGCATCACAACTGCCTCTCCTGGATTTTGTAGAATGTAAAGCTCTCAAAATTATTGGCATCTCTTGTGATGGGGCCAAAACACAAGGCTTCTTGCTCTCACATCGCAGGCAGGTCGGTGGTCTCTTTAAACCCTCTATTTTCCAACATTGCTCCCTCTGCTCTCTCAGTCCTCCGAAGAAACTCAAGGATGTACTTATACCAGTAACCACCACCTGGTTAAATTTCCAAAATCCCAGCTGATTTCACACCTCCTCTCTTCCTCACTTCTGTTTGTGGAACCACCTTCCAAAAGTTGTCGTCTCACTCTTCCCTCTTGGGATTCAAACAAGCAGTGCACCGTCATCTTGTATCATCGCACCGTTATATTTTTTACCCCCATTAACCATTCCGAACTCAACTCTCTTAATTGCTGATTTCAGAGTTTCCTCCTGCTCTCTCTTCGTTTATTCCTTTGCTGGTTGTGCCAAATTTCGTCCACAGCCTGATGGGAGTACTGCTCTCCCCTCTGGGCTGGTGCTCCCCCATCTCACCTTTCCCGGCTTCAGGCTGTGGAAACCAAAGCATTCAGGATCATTGGTATCTCCTGCGATGAGGCTGAGTCTTTGGGTTTGTCACTCTCTCACCGCAGGGAGGTCGGTGGTCTTTCTGTCTTCGACAGTCTCCTCTCTGGCCTGCCACCACCCCCGCTCTGTCCGCAATATGTCCCCCCCCCCATATTTTCACAAGGCGCTCAAGGTCCACCAACAACCCCCTTCTGGTAAAACTACCAAAATCAAGAATCACTGCTAACCTTCACTCTATCATTCGTCTTTTTCCCCACCTTTGGAACAAACTCCCACACTCTCTTCAATCCCACTATTCCCTCCAGGTCTTCAAAACAGCTCTTCACCACCATTGCTCATCTTCCCCATCCAAAACCACGATCTTTTCTTTCCCCCACTAATCCACCCCAAACCCACATCCTTCAAATTCCCTGCTTAACTTCCTAAAAGTCCCTGTAGTGTCAGAATCTGAAAGTTCCTGTAGTGTCCTTCTTTACCCTGTGTACCCTGCCCCATCCTTCTCCCTTCCACAGATCTCCTCATGTCTCTGTTCCCCAATGATTTTTTTTCATTCCCTCTCCCACCCCTCGTCCCCTGCTTCCCTTGTTGTACGTTCTGTGTGTTAGCTCTCCTTCGAGCCTTGACATAGTCTACAAAAAAAAAATGAAAAAAATTGTTGCCCGTAACCCCGATATCAGTTGACCCTTGCTCTTCCTCGTCTCACTGTTGTTGAAAAAAATTTGACACGTTCTCTTTGCAGATTCTGGATGGCTCTGGTAATAGCATTGGTCTCATATGCAAGCGCTGGGGTGGCTGCTGCCAGGAATGGATTACTGCTGCTGACAATTTCACGGTGCAGTTTCCCATGGATTTGGACGTGAAGCTCAAAGCCAGCCTTCTTGCTGCTGCATTGCTCTTGGTAAGGAAGTGCTATTGGATCTCATGCTTCAGGGCATCAATGGGAGGTGACTTGCATCATTTATTTATTTGTATGGAGTCTGTGGCTGTTGACTGCATCATTTTCTGGGGGCACGGCTGTGTCACTGATGCAATGCCACCTGTTACCAGCAAGTTGGTACTCATTTTGCCAACCTCAGAAGGATGATAGGCTGAATCAACCCATCTGGTGTTAAATTCAACAGCAAAACAGGGGCTTGAACTCAAGACCCCACAATCTGAAGCCAACACCAGGCTTGTCTGTGTCATCTTCAGAAATGGTGGATCAGTGAGAGCAGATGTATACCCTTCAGTAACAGATCAGATGATTTGACTGTGGTTTATCTCATTTATTCTTCTCCCTTTCCTTTTGCAGGATTACACATACTTTGAAAATGTGGACAATGGAAACTAAGAATAACCGTTTGAAGCATTTCGATTCACAAGTCCTGCACTTTTGAAATGTCTGGTATCGATTGTAGTTGACATGTTCGAAGTGATGTCAGCTGGTCGGGCATCACAGCTTGTATTTTAGTTTGTGCTTCCAACGTCATATTCGTACGAGGGATTAACATTTTAAATGTATTGTCTAGTTAATTACAAAGTATAGTTGGTCTTGACTACATCCTTACTTCCATCAAAGTTATTTCAATGGAACATGTCGACAGAAGTTTTCACAAATGCAGAATTTGGATTGCTTCATTTTCACATCCTGATTGTATGTATATTATATATATATATATACACACATACACACACATTACATACTGTAATTAGACAATTTAACCTTTTATATTTTAACCATTCCTGCAACAAATAGCTAAGCCACTAGAAAAACGACAGTACAAAGGAATAACACAATAATGAGCTGATGAACACATGAGCAGCACTTGACACCTACAACGACTTTGCAAAGGCACACTGCATTGTTTAAAGCCTACCAGCAACACGTACGAAGTACCAAGATGGGAGAGTATAGTCTGTGCTCTCCAAATGTCATTTAAGATGACAAGGGCAGTTTGTTATCCTCGCTGAAGGATTCGGAGAGGATATTGCATTTGGGTCCGTTTGTTACTTGGCAAAAAAAAAAATTTTTTTGGACAAGTATGTTGATCGCCTCCGTTCGTTTGTGTGTTTACTTGTCTGTTCGCTCGTCTCCAGCCCAAACAGCTCCACCGATCATCACCGACCATGTGACGGTCCCGCATTGAAGTTTCGTAAAATTCAATTGACCGAAAAGGTCTACATAGATCAATAGGCCAATTTCAGCCAAACTTTCTAAACTCCTCAAATTCCATCCGATTGACTTGAAATTTGAACAGGATTTGTAGATCAGGTCAATGAATTCAACCACCTATTACTTTTGAGGTTATCTTAGGTCAAAAGGTCAACATAGGCAATAAGGTCAACCGAAAATAGGCCAAATTTATAAACTTTATAAAATTGTCAATTTTCATCCGATTGACTTGAAATTTGAAGACCATTTGCACATGAGGTCGCTGAACTCATCACCTATTAATTTTGAGATCAACATAGACCAAAAGGTCAACACAGGCCAAATTAAAAAAAATCCTCAATTTTAATCCAACGTGAAATTTGAAGAGCATTTGCAGATCAGGTCACCAAATTCAACCACCTATTAGTTTTGAGGAAAACATAGGCCAAATTTTCTAAATGCTCAATTTTCATCCGATCGAGTTGAAATTTGAAAAGGATTTATGTATCAGGTCAATGAATTCAAGCACCTATTATTTTTCTGGTCACCATAGGTGAAAAGGTCAACATAGGCCAAATTTCTAAAATCCTCAATTTTAATCCACTTAACTTGAAATGTGAAGAGCATTTGCATATCAGGTCACTGAATTCAAACACCAACTAATTTTGAGGTAAACATAGGCCAAAAGGTCAAAATAGGCCAATTTGGGCCAAGTTTTCTAAAATCCTCCATTTTCATCTGATTGACTTGAAATTTGAAGAGCATTTTCATGTCAGGTCGCTGAATTCAACGACCAATTAATTAAGGTCAACACAGGCCTAATTTCTAAAATTGATAGGACCAAAAAAACTAAATATATCACGACATCTCAAAAAGTAGTGGAGGAGTTATGCCAAAATTAGGTGGATGAGTTGGATAGGTGACAAGAATAAGCAGATTGGATTTTGGTTCAGATCCAGCCCATCAGTGGGATACAAAACGTGAACTGTTCCATCTGGCAAAGGTATGTACTCTACCGAGTGCCATTCCACTTTGTGCTGTTTTGCCAAGTTGTCACTCTATGAGTGATTTTTCATTTGTTTAACGGCACAGAACTTTCATGTTTTTCTCCGCAAACGCTTGTCGGATTGAGACAAAATTTTCACCATTGTTGCGACTACTCATGTACAATGTTTCAATGATAATTATGACGTCATAGGTCACGTGGTGTCAGCCATATTGGAAAAACACAAAAACTTTGGATCTCTGCATCTCTGAAACTGCACCAAAGAAAAAAATAAAAAATTGGCACATAGCAAGTACTCCTCATGGGGAATGAGTGCGATTTTTTTTTGACGTCATAATTGCATATGTAGAATGCCACATCCAATCAGTATGAAAATGTGAGGGTCATCGAGGGATAAAAAAAAATGGGGGCACAGAAAAAAAATTTTCATGACATGTGTCATGTGATTCAGCGGCCATATTGTTTAAAAAAATAAAAATAAAAAAAACCTACAAAAATCTTCTCTGAAATGGCTGAACAGATTGCGGCGAAACTTTACACATATGACCGTCTGTCCATGAGGAACAAACGGTTCACACATATGTCATTGGTCACATGGTTTGGCAGCCATATTGGATTTGCCCTAAAACCTATATAAAAAAAAAATACACCACTCAAAAGAAGTCCTGGCAAGGGTTTTCAATCTGCTCTTTTTCTTGTTATATTTTTGTATCAACACTGCATTCAGCACCAGAATTGTTTGTTGTTGTAGTTTGGGTGGTAGCCATGCACATCGAAGATGTGAGTGTGGTGGGGGGAGTGTGGTGGGGGAGGTGGTGGTGGTGGCGGTGGGGGGAGTGGTGGTGGTGGTGGTGGTGGGGGAGGTGCGGTGGGGGAGGTGGCGGTGGGGGGAGGTGGCGGGCTGAAAATGAAATAAAAGAAATAGGAGGGGAGGGGAAAGAAAACAAAAGGTGAGAAATAGCAGCAGAGTTAATGTGGGGATGAGGTTCAAAAATGTGGAGAAATGATTGGTTGTTGGAGGATGTATAGGGATGGTATGCTTGAGGAAGTTGATGAGGTCAAAACTTTTGCTCTTATGCACAATGAAGACTGTGTGATACCCTTTGGATCCATATTTCATCAAGGAATATCATCACATTTTGGGGATGGTGTTGAATTTGTATACATGTCAATGTTCTGAAATAGAATAAATCTTAAGAATTATCCCCGTATTCACTCAATTCATCAGAAACTGGTCATTCCTAAGCCGAGTGCTGGCTTAAGATCTTCAGTTCTAGCCCTTGTCGTTCCATGAAATATCACCAGGTTGGGTCAGCCAGTCATCCTTCTGAGGTCGACAAGCTTACTGGAAACGGGGTGCTGCATCAGCAGTACAGCCATGCTCCCAGCAATGGTGCAACCAGCAGCCAGCCATAAGCTACATACGAAATAAATTTTTAATTCTCTTTACATAGCAGTTATTCATTTGAATGAAACTCAGCACTTTTCAAGGAAAGGCTTGAGATCGAAAGAAGAATTGGAAAAGATGGGATTTCAAGAGATTAAAAAACGGTGAATGAGGGGCTGTGGGAACTCATTTGAGTTTGAACTAGAAGGGCACTCGGTAGAGTGCTTACCTCTGCCACTCAATGCCTGATCCACAAGAACATATCTAGCCCAATACATTTTTGAAAAATCTTGCTATCTATCGTTTTTGGCCCAATCTCTCAATGGTAAAGAATCACTTAAAAAATTCGAGTAGCCAGATCCAGATTCGGATCTTCACCAAAATCCAATCAATTCTTCCTTGTCACACAACCAATCTCCACCAAATTTCATCCGAATCCGTCCACAACTTTGAGATCCACAACACAACACGACAGACAAACAAACAGGGGTGAAAACATAACCTTCCACCTTCAGTGGCAGAGGTAATAACCAGCCCTGCGATTCCTGGTGTTAGATGGTCGTTCCACAGGGGGTCCAAAGTATCATTAAATCAGAGATGGTTAGGAAATTATTTGTTTGCCTTTAAAGTTGATCAGAAGTATTTTAAATCTATATGAGGCGCCGCGAGGAGGAGTGATGTAAGGGACACATCGGCCATTTTCGAGTTAATGCCATATAGCACTATTTTAACCCTTACCCTATCATCCGAGCCTATCATCATCATATCATTAAAAAATGTCACTTACATCACTCCTCACGGGGCCTCATATGTTGGTGGACAGGGAGCCCAGTGAAGTGTTTTTAAGGAGAGATGTGATTAAATCTATGCGCCTCCCTGACACATACTGGATGAGTTGTAAACACTTCAGAGCAAAGCAAATAGGCCGACTTCACAAATGACTTGCAGGAAGCAATGTTACAACAGCATGACATCGAACTTCACTCTGTATAGCGCATACCTCTACCAGGCTGAACAATTTATGTTTTGTATCCCGCTGATGGGCCGGATCTGCATCCATAACAACCAAAATCGAATTGGATTGTTCCTGTCACCCACCCAACTCATCCACCAAGTTTTATCATAATCCAACCACAACTTTTTGAAATATCGTGCTATATATCGTTTTTCACCCCATCCCTCAAAAAAGTTAAATTATCAGATCTACATCCAGATCTTCACCAAAATCGAATCAATTCATCTGTCACACACCCAACCTGTCCAAGTTTCGTCCGAATCCATCGATATATACTGTTCACAAACAGACGGGTGAAAACATAACCTCCGTCCACCTTTGGAAGCAGAGGCAATCAGAGGTTCAATTAATCCTCTGACTTAGGGATGAGCATATTTGAACGATATGGTGCAGGTAGTAAAAAAAAACAAAAAAAACATTTCCTGATTTTAGCAATGTATGCAATATAGGAAAATGGTGGGTCTACAGTGATACCTCAAGCGCGATTGGTATTGAGAAAGGAGGTGCGATTGTTGCAACGTCGCTGGTACCCAGAGTGCCCTGGGAAGTGATGGCACTTCCCCCAAGCTCAGTGGACGTGTTTGTCGTCTATCAACTCTGTTTGTCCATGTGTATGACGTGCATGTGCAGCAGTTGCACTACGAGATTAGATCCTGAAAAAAAAAAATCATGATATTGTCAGGGACTCGGTCACCATAACTGGCCAACCTGAGACCACCAGAGATAAACTCCCAGGATGCCCGAGCAGAGCTGTTCGGATGGACAGACAGATTAACAAATGGACCCACATATACCCTCTTCCTCTGGCGAAGGTAAAAATCAAATCTATCTATGTATAAACAATAATCAGTGGCACTTCAGCAAAGTGTTCCCCACCCCATCCCTCTCCCTTCCACAGATCTCCTAATGTCTGTTCCCCACCGTTTTGTCCTTCCCACTCCCGCTCCTCTCGTCTCATGCCCCCCTTGCTGTGCGTTGTGTGTTAGGTCCCATACGAGCCTCGACACGGTCTACAAAAAAAAAAAAGTGTGATCCCCTTTTGCCTTGAGGACTGCCTCAACTCCATGTGGCATCAATTCAATTAGTTTATGGAAGTTACTCGAGTCAGTATTTTCTATGTGACCTACATCATACGTGTGAACCTTTTGTTCCTCATGGATAGGCGGTCACGCATGTAAAGTTTCACCTCAATCTGTTCAGCAACTTCAGAGAAGAAGATTTTTGAAGTTTTTTTTATTTTTAAACAATATGACTGCTGAATCACGTGACCAATAACGTCAATTTTTTTTTTCTGTGAACCATTTTATCCCGAGCTGGCCATCAAAAAAATTTCATACTGATCAGATGTAGCGTTCTACATATGCAATTATGAAATCATAACAAAGGCACCTGTGACGTCAAAAAAAACAAAAAAATCACATTCCCCATGAGTACTTGCCACGTGCCAAGTTATTTTTTCCTTGTTGCGGTTTCAGAGATAGAGGTCCAAAGTTTTTACAACATGGCTGCCACACCATGTGACCAATGACGTCATAATTATAATTAAAACATTCTACATGAGTTGTCGCACATGTGGTGAAAATTTCATCTCAATCCGACAAGCGGTTGCGGTGAAAAACACAAAAGTTCTGTGCCGACAAAGACAGACAGACACAGAGAGACAGACACAGAGACAAACGGACCCAAATGCAATGGCCTCTCCTTCGGCGAGGGTAATTAAAATATATATATATATATATGTATATAATATATACATGAATAGATATCTTCACTGTTATGAAAAATTGCTGTTTTGAAATTGTGGTATGAGAAGGCATGGCATGGATTTAAGTGGACTCAACACTTTTCTACCCAACTGTCCAAACAGTACAATAGTAAAAAAAATTAAATTATATACTTATATGTGCTCAGGGTATGAACAGTTGTATTACTTCCGTTAGTGGTGTCATTGTTGTCATATACCGACGTCACATATTCCACATTCGATTATATACATTGTATTTTAACAATCCCTTAACAGAAACCTCAACAACTTGCTTAAAGTACGAGGAGGAATCAAATGGTTTCAGAACCAAATATGTGATTTTTCAAGTTAATAGATAATTGGGAACCAGACTCGGTGATGTAATGGTTCGAGCGTCCCCTTTGAGCCTGGGTGAACCCCAGCCGAGTCACACCAAAGACTTAAAATGGTACGTTCTACTTCCTTGCTTGACGCTCGGCATTTAAAAGGATAGAGCACGAACAAACAACCGTAGGTTGGCAAACAGTGCAGGATTTGACGGGCCGAATGGCCTTCTCCTGCGTTGAAGTCGTTTATAAGGGAACTCGGATTATATTAATCCTCTGGCAAGAATGATGGACGAGTTGGAGGTGACAAAAACCTTCATTGCCGTAGGACTGAACATTCTTCATGGTTAAGGGGAGTGAGTGGGGGTGGGGGAGGGGCTTGGAAAGAGAGGACAATTGACCATCTCATTCATAATATTTGTCCCATCTTTATCAAGTAAACAGTCTGAAGTGGAACCGAAGCCATATATTAGGTGACGTAGGGATGGCGGGTGAAGGCTGCAAGTGAAAAAAAAACAAAAACCTAACTTGTACATAGGAAGGAAGGATCAAGGGAGATTAAAATGGTCAAAAAGTTATAAAACTGTTTCTAAATTCTCTTTTGGATCTTCTACACAAATGACATGCAGGGTTGTGGACATCAGCGTGCTTTTCACACAAATTACGAGGACATTAATGAGACGACAACACAGCTAAATCAACACGGTCTGTTGGATTTGAACAGGGAATTAGAATCTCAACATGAGCCCTGGGTTCACAGTTCCAAGTCAGTTGTCAAGACATTCCTCCATGGGAGGTGGCAAGGAAAGAGACAAAAGACGTTTTAAATGTTTATTGAAGAGACAAGAAGCCTGGCATGGTGCAAGACAGCTGTGGCAATGACAATGGTAACACGAAAGCAGCCGATTCCAACGGTATGAAAGTCCTCCAATACCATTTTCACTCCATTTGCAATGGCAAAGAGGAAGAAAAACAACAACAAAAAAAAAACAGTTCCAAATGAAATCAAAAACGATGAAAAAAGAAAGAAAGAAAGAAAGAAACTGTAACTACAATTACAAACTACCAATATTTCACCCCATTGGTTTTTGCATGCAGAATTAAGTAGTGCAAGATGCAGTTGAGTGACAGAATTAGTAGTGATGCAATTGTGTGGATCATAAGACAAATGACTGGATTTCTGATGATAAGAGGTAAGATTGTTATTAAATTCAGAGCCCAGAAGCATTTGCACGATAAAACAGAACAAATTGCCAAATGAGAGCAATCTATGCCCGAAAGCGGAGTGTGGTCGGTACCACGAGCATCCGCGATGAGAGCGAACGGCGAGATCTGCCGCGCATGCGAACGGGTGCGAGTTCGGTGGAAGGTGACGGTCAGTGGCAACGAAAGGATGAAAACGACTTTCAGTTTTTCCCCCCTGGACAATCATCGCTCCAGCCAAACATCAAGTGCTTTACGTTTCGGGCTATAAAGTGAAAAATATTTAAATTACAAAGTGCATATATTGTAATAGATACTATTCCACGCTATGTCTGTGCATTAAAGCGCATATATCGAAGGACGTACAAAGACAAGGAAAAGACATGGAGGGACAAAACCATTGGTCCGAGTTTTGAAAGCACAAATAAGCGTAGGCACAGAGGGAAGAAGTTCCCACATACTCTGGACAAGGATAATTGTTAGTTTTATTCGATTTTTTTTTTATTTTTAATTTTTACTCATAGCACCTTAAGCAGCAGCAACGACTCTTTAAATTACCGACCGGACCACACGACGATCGATTAGCCAGTTACCTTACATAGGCAAGGCATCCGGTCAGGCACGCAGGCAGAAAAAAAAACAAAACAAACTCAGCCGAACAAACTGAACATTCATAAGGGTAGCCTCGTGTCTCGTACGAGCAAAAGGCTCGACTCACTGTAGCACTCAAACCATTATGTGCAGTGCTCGCGTGCAACGAAAGGGATGGGTAAAGGGAAGACACGCGAGGAGCATAAGAGAAAACGATTGAAATAACAGGAAAACTAAAAATATGTATAAATTTAAAATGGGAACCGATAACAGACGGGGATAGAGATTACAACAAAGTACAATCTGGTTGGATTAATAATTATCAGCAGCGAGACGGAGACAAATCTCAAACCACGGAAAACCACCTCCGGCAACTTCAAGTATCAGATTTCAAAAACAGGAAAAAAGAATAAAATAATAAAAGCCACTTGTCGACTCGACTTCCTGTGGACAAAGGTGTTTGTCCATTTAGAAAATACGCAACGAGGTAGACAGACACAAGTTCTGCCCAACCAGCGGCCATGTGCAACACTCGCAAGCAACGATCGAACGTCCGAAGAGCAAGCTTGAACACACATCCGACGGATAACCGCCCAGAAACGTCTCAAAGCTCAGGTTCACTTCTCTTACCGCATCGGCCTCCATTTTAAATGAAAAGCTGGAGGCGAAAACCTCTACAAAAAAAGAAGCTCTATATCTCACGCTCATTTCCAATGAGTAATAATAATAATAATAATAATAATAAATGTAAGTAACACTCTCACCAATGGGCCAATCACCATGTCATGTCGATCTGCAGGACAGTGTACAATATTTAGGATCCAACAAAGGCCGAAACATTCAAAGGTTAAGGCAGCTGACGTTCTTAAAGCATAAAGCAAATTATAAAAACGGCATTAATACATCTTTTGTTGGCTTTTTTTTGTTAAAATGAAACGAACCTAAACCTGGAATTTGTGTCGATATGCACACGATGTCAACTGTGAGAGAACTAAACTGCAAATTTGCAGCTTCATCTATTGTGCCAGACGAATATGGGAATGTAGATGAACAATTTGTACACATCAGGCCCGATAAGCAGTTCCGACGGTCGTTTGTGCCTCATCTCTGTAATCGACGTTTCTTCGTGGGACATCTTAATGAGGGAAATGAGAGTTCGCCAAGGCGAGGGTTCACAGTAGCTTAATGGATTTGCGAAAATGAAGTCGGTTGACTCGGACCATTATGCTCCAATTTATCTTCGCGTGAGCAGCAGAATGAAGAACAAACGATCAACGTAGAATCGCATTGCTGGAAAATGGAGGTGGGTTAGTGGAGTGCTGGGGGCAATAACCATTTGGTGGTCTCATAAGTGAAGAGGTTATTACACACCCAAGTGACCTTGGGTGTCCTGTGGTGCAAGAAAGTAAAAAAATGTAACAAACACTTTACAAATTACAACGGAACAAATGTTTCAGCGGAATGAGTAAACGATAAAAAAAGGGATAATTTAAAATGTGTTACATCAAACACCCATTTTGATATCCATTACAATCTTTGAATGGGATCACGCCTTGGCTCGTCTCAAGCCCACTCACCCGACTCCCACCCCAGCCCCCCCCTTCTCCTCCTCCAACCCCAGCCCCACAGATAAAATAAAGGGCAGCCCTCACGGTGAGGGCATGCACCATGGAAACTTCCCACTCAACACCCCTCTATCAACCCCCAAAAAAGAAGACAACCAATGGTTTTGGCCTGCAGTTCCCGTTTGGCGATGACATTTCATGAACCTGTCGATGAGAGAGTTTTAACTTCTAGGCAACAGCTCAATAGGCCTTAAAACTCGACATTCCACTGTTCGTGATATCGAGTCGGAATACGGTCAATAAAACGGGATTGCTCCCCTAAAAGTGACGTTCGTCACAAAGAGTTCCTTATAACGGGACTTGACTATTCATATGTGTTCTGGGCATACAAGGCCTTTCTAAACAAAAAGACGCAAGATGCTACATTTTTACCTACAAAATGCAGCTCCAGTTTTCTGGATTGGTCAAAGGTGTGCATGCGATGCAGCGAATGGGTTGTCCCATGTCCAGGTGTGACGGCGTGGTTCAGCACGGTTCATGCTTTGGCACGGCTGCACCATGTTACACTTGTTACTGGCTTGAATGAGAGATTCAACTCACGGATGTGTCGGATTTGATTAAACATT
>CM068952.1:165642548-165656543 GCA_035128595.1 Eptatretus atami | reverse complement strand
GGGGGGGGGGAGGAGGTGAGGGTCGGGTTGTCAGGGGTAGGATGGTCCATACGTCCTGTCCCCCCAAAATTATTCCGTTGCTGTCACGGGATTGACATACATGTATTACCTCTTGGACACAACTGAAAGGAGACCGAACAAAACATGAACATAAATGTTTCTAAATGTCCACAGGGGTTCATTTGTTAGCGACAGGTAAAGACACAAGGACTACCCTGTACAATGACATCATTTTCAACATTACAGTGTAAGCTTGTGTATATGCAAAGCATAGTTCCACCTACATGCATCTATTTCATCGTTAAGATTCCCATCACAGACACACTTTCAGATACAAATGTAGCATTTAGATTGGGCCTAACCCTCAGCAGCAAGATAGGGAGTGATAAAAGCTTTATCCAATGTATCCCATACAAAAATCCTTCTGATGCTCCGACGGATGCAACGAGTGCAAACTTCAGATGTACATGGATGGTCGACCAATGGCCACAAGACCAACACCAATGCGGAGGTTGCTTCTACAGAGAATCCCATCACGATGGTCATTCTGATGCGGTTTGTGGTTTGAGAGTCTGGCTGGAAGAATCAACGGTCTCATCATCGAAGCTCACTTTGGCTAGTCATGCAATGAGAACCAGACCATCGACTCGTGTGGAAACTTAACGAACAGATACCACAAGTATCTATTGTGAGCTGGTACTGCCGACAACAGTTCCACAAAAGAAACCACAAGCTCATGGAAATCCAGGGATCTTGGCAGCACCGACCTAACATCCAACTATAAAAGCTCATTACAGAATCACAGGCAAGGCACAATCGGCTCAGTACAGACAATATCCCGACTACACCCGTGGGATCCGCTCACCTTCCCAAAATACACAAGTAACGCCCCACCCATCGATTTGTGGTCTGTTTTTTCACCTCACTTTGGCCCATTCACCTTTCACCCCCTCATTCAAAACTAAAAATAATCATCTCCCTTTACTCCCCACCCACCACCCTTAATACATCATTCCGGTGCGTCAGCAACCAATCCCAACAAGCCTTAATTTAATTACTTAACAGCACCGTGCAATGTTTCAAACAAACATGCCCTAAACCTTTTACAGGCTAACAATTCCGATGGAAGTGGCAGCGAGTTTAGAGGATATCGAATTTGTACGAAAAATAATAAAAGGTTCATTCGTCGTCGTTAACATTCGATGCTTGCATGTAAAATCAAAATACGACACCATTCACTTGGTATTTCATGTACAGTGAAGGACTTGTCAACATTAAAATGACAAACATTTCAGAATGAATTGTGGTTTCATTTCATTTGGTTGCACCCCTCTCTGCCTCTTCCCCACCACCCACCCCCTCAATTACATAAAGAAATTGAAAATATAATCCCTTGCATTACAGAGGCAAATGTCCCACCTACAGAACTTCTCTTGCCTAAAACAAACCAAGGCCTAATCCAGCCTGTAAACTCACTACATTTCCACCAGTACGTTACGTTCTCAGCTTAGGGTTACTTTGTTTTGGTTTTGGATTACTTCATCGCCCGCGTTCACAATCTCAAGAAAGGCGTCCCTTGTGAAAACGAGGGCCCCGTTTTATCTCCGACGACTTCAGGACCATTTTACTCGCACACAAGTGGAAGAAAGCACCAAAGGATTTGGTGTTTGTGATCCTTTAAAATGTACACGTACGAAATGGAATCAGCAAACAGTTCTAAACTGCTGGCCGAAATGATGAGCCAAAGAAACAACCAAATCTCAAAGAGGAGCACAACACCACCAACACACACAAAAAAAAGAACAAAGTGCAAAATCATCTTGCAGGTATCCCTCGAGTTCGAGGCAAGAACCATACGGACCTCTTACAACCTAACCACTCCCAAATAACCTTGCAAGTCCAGGAACAAAAACAAAACACAAAACCCAACAAAAACAACACGGAGTACAAATCAGTATCTCCAAAGAAGTAGAATATTTAAAGGTAAATGACCTTTCCTTCCTACATGTCATTTTTTTGTTTTTTTTTTTGCAACACTGCATCATACAATAGTTGAACCGGCCGTGAGCTCATCTACGAAGTACACGTACCAGTTAATTAAGCACTGGATAAGATGTTGTATCCACATGTCCATTTCACATACAGTTACAGGTGGGCAGCTTAAAATGCACGGCAATTTTCATTGTGATGTTACACCATTGACTTTTAAATGGCCTGAGATATCTAGCGACAAATCTTGGCAGAATGTACTTGAACGCCTACATACAAACATTGTTGCTTTTTACCGAGTCTTTAAAGTTTCTATTTAGCACAAATCTCAGCTTCTTGGATGTGCCTTCCTGCACGGATTTACGACTCTAGTCCCTTTTTTTCTGTCCTTAACCACGCTGCATGCGTTGCTTTTAACTCTCGTACTGTCACACTGTATGCACGTTTCTCTCCGTCGTTCTCCTCCACTCCCACAACCAATTCCCTTGCATCTTTCCCTTTCCCTTTCATTTCCATCCCTCTGCACGACCCTCCTCAATCTCCAAGTTGCTTCCTCCTAGCGCTCCATCATTCTCCTCCACCCCTCTGTTAAGGTGCAACTGACAGCACTGGAGCAGCAAAGCCAGCAACAAATGGTGGCATAAAAGTTACAACGAACATGGTGGCAGGAAGTTATCAAAAAAGGAAGTTCTGGCAGAATCAGCCAGCAATCCTAGAGATCTCTCTCTCTGAGGGATAGAACAAGTGTGAGGGACTAAACCCTTTGTTGAACTATTCTCAACCTCTGCGAGCCCCAGATCATCTCGGCAAACTGCCCTGTAAGCCAGCCAGCATCACAAGCTCCTCGCCTCAACACCGCAAACATTACCCCTTTCCCAACCCACCAGTACCATGAAGCTAGCTAGCGGTGGGGGAAGAAGGGGGGTAAGCAGTTGAGGAGACGAGGATTGACTGGCCAGCTCAGTCTCCACTGGGGGAGGCTTGTGCAAGGTTCAAACTCCCCCAAGGATCTCCTGCAGCTGTTGCTTCGAGAACACGATTGACAAACTCTGGAGTATGACTGGCAATCATTGGACCTGGGGTGTTGGTCGTTTTTTGTGGGGGTGGGAGGGGGAGAACGAAGCAAAGACAGGATTATTATACAAGTAAGCTAAATAGTATGATCACATATAGCCTTGTTACACTGAAAAACAGTAACTCTTCTAAATTATGACTCAAACTACACTTGGAAAAAATTTAACTTAGAGACAGAAAAAGGGCCATATACATATTTATGCAGAGGAAAGGGGTAGGGAGAGGAGGAGTGAAAAAGTAAAGTTGTAAATAGGACGAGAAGGAGTAGGATGGAGGATAAAAGAGGGGGTAGAGAAATTGGAGGGAGGGAAAGAAAAAGAATGAGTTTGGGAAAAGAAGGAAGGAAGGAAAATATTTGGATGAGGTTTGGGGAAATGGATCAGGCAGACACAGGAGGGAGACAAAAATAGCATTAGTTACCATGCACCCCAACCAGAGTTGCTGCCCAAACCCGGGCTCTCTCGCAGGAGGCATATAGACAGTGCCTTCAGAAAGTATTCCCACCCCTAGACTTTTGTCACATTTTGTTGTGTTGCAGGCTGAATCTAAAATGGATGAAATTTAATTTTTTTGTCACCGATCTACACTAAATACCCCATAATAACAAAGTGAAAACATGTTTTGAGAAATTTTTACAAATCAATGAAAAATTAAAAGCTGAAATAAACCAATGTCACCCCCAGGGTGACCAGTATCTTGCCAAAATGTGAACATGAGTGACTTATTTATTCGATTAAAGTTACTCAAAAAATAAGGGTTTCGTCGACCTTGATGCTTGACCTTTTTGTGACCTTGACCTTTGACCTTGACCTTTATATTTTCGTACGGTTAATGGTATCTCCCCAGGACCGTTGTACATGAAATATCAAGAGATTTTGATGAAACTGAGGAAATAAAATTTCATGAATAATCCGTTTTTTCGTCATGCGTCATCAAATGACGTCATAGCGTCAAACTTTTGACAGATCTGGAAAGCACTATCAAGCGCTTTCATATGAGGTATTACTCGATATGGTATCTAAGATTTCAAAATTTGACCTTGGGGTCAAAAACTTTCGACCTCCAGCGCTAACCATGAAGGTCAAGGCCGATCGCCACCAAAAATTAATCAGCTGAGCGCCAGACCATGAACTATATTCCCATGAAGTTTGAAGACGATCCGATCAAAATTACTCAAAAAATAAGGGTTTCGTCGACTCCCCTGATTTGCGACAAAGTGGACCTTGACCTTTGACCTTGACCTTGAAAATTTTATGGCTGAAAGGGACCTCTATAGGACTCTGATATGCGAAGTTACAAAAATTTCCAATGATAACTGTGCTCTGCAGAGTGATCGATACGTGATTACAGACAAACAAAAAAAAAAATAATAATAAAAAAACATACAAGCTGACTAACATATCTTGCAAAAACTTCGTTTTGGCAAGATAATAAACTTTGGAGAAGCGCCTTTGGCAGCGATTACAGCTTCGAGTCTTCTTGGGTATGTCTATCAGCTTTGCACATCTGGATTTGTAGATTTTTCTCACATTCTTCCTCGCAGATTTGCTCAAGCGCTTTCAAGTCTGGTGGGACGTCGGTGTAAGAACAGCAATCTTCAACGTCTTCCACAGCTGTCTCAGACCAAGCTGGGCTTTGGCTGGGCCACTCAAGGACTTTCACATACTTGTTCTGAAGCCATTCCAGTGTTGCTTTGGCTGTATGCTTGGGGTCATTGCCCTGTTGGAATGTAACTCTTCGTCGCAGTCTAAGGTCTTTTGCACTCTGAAGCAGGTTCTCCTGAAGTTCTCTGCATGTATTTGGCTCCATTCATTGTTCCCTCTATCCTTACAAGGCTCCCAGTCCCTGCCACTGAAAAGCATCCCCTTAGCATAATGCTGCCACTACCGTGCTTCACGGTTGGCATGGTGTTAGATGGGTGATGAGCTGTGCTCGGTTTCCGCCAGACGTAGCGATTTGCATTCAGGCCAAAAAATTCAATTTTCATCTCGTCAGACCACATAATATTTTGCCTCAAGCTCTCAGAGTCTTTCACCTGCCTTTTTGCAAATTCTAGGCATGCTGTCATGTGCCTTTTTCTCAGGAATGGCTTCCGTCTGGCCACTCTCCCATACAGCCTCGGTTTGTGAAGTGTTGCAGAGACTGTTGTCCTTCCAGCAGTTTCTCCCAATTCAGCCAAAGAACTGTAGTTCTGTCAGAGTGGTCATTGGGTTCTTGGTCACCTCCACGACCAAGGTCATTCTTGCCCAGTTGCTCAGTTTGGTGGACTGCCAGGTCGAGGAAGTGTCTGGGTAGTTCCATATTCTTTCTATTTCCTAAGGATGGAGCTCACTGTGCTCTTGGGAACTTTAAACACTCCAGAAATTGTTTTATACCCTTCCCCATTTCTTTGCATCCTCAATTATATCTCGGAGTTCTACGGACATTTCCTTGGACTTCATGGTAGAGTTTCTGCTCTGACATAGTGTCAACTGTGGGACCTCATATAGAAAGGTGCATTTCTTTCAAAATCATGTTCAATCAATTGAATTGGCTACAGGTGGACTCCATTCAAGTTGTGGAGACATCTCAAGGATGACGAAAGGAAATAGGATGCACCCAAGCTCAATTTGGACTGCCGTAGTAAAGGGGTTGAATACTTCTTGATGCATGACATTTCAGCTTTTCATTTTTAATTAATTTGTCAAAATTTCTCAAAACATGTTTTCACTTTTACTTTATGGGGTATTTTGTGTAGATTGGTGACAAAAATATTTTTGAATTTAATCCATTTTAAATTCAGGCTGTCACGCAACAAAATGTGACCAGTCGAGGGGTGTGAATACTTTCTGATGGCACTGCAGAATAGTCTATCCGAGCTAAGTTAAAAACGTCATGTTTCCATTCAGTAGGAATTTTTGATTGTTGTGGGCAGTTCAATCTCAGCAAGTGTTGAGCAAAAACCGACAGGATGGCAAACCCACTTGGTATCCACTAGTCGCGTTGGTGGTTTTAGGTGCGCTACAAGGCCCGAGAGAAACAATGCATCTCTTAGCGATATCAGAACATGAATGTGTATAATCTCTGAGCAATAAGCTCACATCTTGTATTCTTAATATTTAGCAACCTCTCACCTCACTTCTGCCTAGTTAAGCTTTTAAAAAGGAGCCAAAGAACAACTAGGATCATTATCGGCCAAAAAACGTCTTTCCTTTCGGTTTGACTCAAAGTATATAGGCTCACACGCTATCTGATTGTCAAGCCATCATCTCATCGTGCATCCGCAAACTTTGGGAAAGGATCATTATAAAATGCTGGCAAAGTTTGTATTGACAGCCCAAACTGGAATGGCTAAATTACATGGAAATGCAATCTCATGGGCAGCATGGTTCCACCCCAAGGTTGAGTGGTGCATGGAAACAATGCAATGTTATTGAGATGGCCCCAAACTAAAACGAGCACAGATTAGTTTGCCGACAAAACTACCAATGATGCATTTGTTTGGGAATGCCCTGAAATCTTTTTTCCTTCCTGCCTTACAATGGCCCAACGTGTGGTTGTGGTGTGTGTTGTGTGTGTGTGTGTGTGTGTGTGTGTGTGTGTGTGTGTGTGTGTGTGTGTGTGCACGTGTGTGTGCGTGCGTAAAAGTTTTCCTCCAAAAAAAGCCAGGTGAATCATGGCCGACCAAATCTCAATTCATTCATTTAAGATTTTCAACAAGCCCCATCAAACTTCAACAATAGACTTGGCAGCTACAGGAAGTTTCAATACAAACAGCTTGTTCAGTGTCTGATAAAATATCATCCTGACCATCTTGAATGACAGCGCAGGGTATCGAAGGACACTAAAGATGTGCTCAGATCTTTACATTCGAGCATTTCACTCCAGTTTACCTTCAAAGGAAACACTGCCCAATTCTGTTTATTTTCGGAATGGAATAAAAGTTCTGGTGACCCTCTCAAAATACTAGTCATTGACTTTACATAAACTCCAAGAGCATCATTATTCGACATTATCGACGACTCACTTCTGTTTGTCTGTAAAACGTGGTGTCTGCTATTATTCATGCAGGAATGTGATGTTATGCGAGTAATTGATTGGTGGTTTTGGGATGCGTTGGATCTATGAATTGGAGGAAAGCCAAGTTTAGACATATCGCAACATTCCACTGCACGAACTACCAATTGTGACACAGGCCTCTTTATAACGAAATGGCTTTTCTCTAAAACCCAAATCTTTCAACATGTCTTCAATGTATTGGCAAATCAGTGACCTAGGGAACAAGCGACGTGCTTCTGCAACTTGGCACTCATGCTCTCCTCATCACCGTTGTCTGGCTGTTGAACTCGTTGCACGATGTCTGCTTTTATAGATCGAAGCACACGGAGTAGCCACTCTACACACACATTACCAAACCAAGAACAGAGGAAGTTGAAGAATAAATCAACTTTCTGTAAAGGTAGTGAGTATTAAAATAAAGTAAAATTGAAAAGACATGGACTTTTAAGAGTGAAGGATTTAAAATGGGGAAGTTTCACTTACCATGCTCTGCATCAAGCCCACACAGTTTTAGTTTGTTTGCCTCGTGCTGCGCTTTCTTCTTAAGTCGGCAAGCACTGGAAGAGAAAAGGGTAAAACGTTGAAGAGGTTAAATGTGGGAGTTTGACAAAGTGGAAAAGATGTCATAATCGAGTGAAGGGATATTTTCACAATTTTTCCATCACTTTCATATCAAAGGAGAGCATCAAGGCAGGCAGAAGAGTGGACAGATGATGAGTAGTAGTAGTAGTTGTACAACAGGAGGATGACGACAAGGAGTAGAGGAGGAAGAATAGTAGAGGAGTAGAAGAGAGGAGGAGGAGGAGGGGTAGGAGAGAGGAGAACGAGGGGTAGGAGAGGGGAGGAGGGATAGGAGAGGGGAGGAGGAGGGAAGGAGAGGGGAGGAGGAGGGTAGGAGAGGGGAGGAGGAAGGAGGGATAGGAGAGGGGAGAGGAGGGGTAGAAAGAGAGGAGGAGGGGTAGAAGAGGGAGGAGGGGTAGAAGGAGGGAGAGGAGGAGGGTAGGAGGAGGAGGAGGGGTAGGAGGAGAGGGGGTGGAGGGGGGGGGGAGGAGGAGGGGTAGGAGAGAGAAGGAGGAGGAGGGGTAGAGAGGGGGTGGAGGAGGAGGGGTAGGAGAGGGGTGGAGGAGGGGGAGGAGGAGGAGGAGGAGGGGTAGGAGAGGGGAGGAGGAGGGTAGGAAGAGGAAAGGAGGAGGGTTAGGAGAGGGGAGGAGGAGGAGGGGTAGGAGAAGGAAGGAGGAGGAGTAGGAGAGAGAAGGGGTAGGATAGAGATGGAGGAGGAGGGGGTATAAGAGAGGAGGGTGAGGAGGAGGAGTAGAAGAGAGGAGGAAGAGGACAAGGAGTAGAAGAGAGGAGGAAGAGGACAAGGAGTAGAAGAGAGGAGGAAGAGGACTAGGAGTTGAAGAGGAGGAAGAGGACAAGGAGTAGAAGAGAGGAGGAAGAGGACTATGAGTAGAAGAGAGGAGGATGGGGAGTAGGAGTAGAAGAAAGGAAAAGGAGGAGTAGAATAGAGGAGGATGGAGAGTAGGAGTTGAAGAAAGGAGGAGGAGAAGGAGGAGTAGAGAGGAAGAGGACGAATAGCAGTAAGAGTAGTAGAAGAGGAGGATTAAAAGAGGCTGACAAAAAGAGGATGAGAAGAAGTTGATGAACAGAAGACGAGGAAGAGAATAAAGAATGATGAAAATCCTTTAGTGTTAAATCTACATTCAGGGAAATGTGTGATGAAGTGAGAGGAAGGGAGGGATGGTGGAGGATCGTACCGAGAAGCGAGCTTGTTCTTTTCTTTGCGCAACCGTGGGCGTGCAGGGAGGGGTAGCTCACACACAGGAGTAAGCTCGCTGATCTGGTGGTTGAGTTGTTTCAGCTCATCGCCAATTTGCAGCAGCTTCTGTGGGCTGGGCGTCACATCTTCCACAATGGAGCGACGGCAACGCTTTGTGCCACGCTTTACTGAATCACAGAAACATGGAAGGGAACGTCAGTGCTGAGTGGAGATACAGTACAGTATAAATTATCATATTACAAAAGCAGATAATAGTGTGATGTGATATATATATATATATATATATATACACACACACACCAAGGTGTGGTGTGTGTGTGTGCATGCGTGCGTTTTGGAAGCTTCACTGAACCTAACACCCACATGTTGCCGCATTCGTATGTTCATCAACAGGAAAAATATGCAACGCATCCCTCGACAATTCATACATTGTTGCAAAACTTAGACAGAGAGCCATTCAATGATATTGATACCTTTGATAGAGGTAAATTTAATTTGGTGAGAATCAAATTTTAAGGGCCATTTTACCTCAGAGACCACAGCCACCAAGGTGTGCCAAATTTATCACAAAATAAATAAATAAAACCCCAAGAACGTTAGAATACATCCAATTCTTCCCAATATTGTGGCAGTCGAGTCTGAGATAACACAAGTGACTGATAAAAATATTACGAGACGTCCAATATTTTTTGCGAGACGCAGCTCTAAGAGCGCTCCGTCGTTGTTGTTCTTTCTTCTTGTTTTGTCTCTGTTGTTGTGAAGACAAAACCTTTAGAACTCGGCTCTTTTATATACAGGATCCGGATCTCCTTAAATCTAAACACATGTAACACATCTCGCATTGAGGTGCCTTTTTGAGAGCGTCTATCAATGAACTTTTAAATATATTCGGACATTTGCTTTAAAGTTTCGAAAAGTTCACGTTACTATTTAAAGATTATTCCATTGAATGTATTGTAATTTCGTAAATACACTATTTATTTCGTAAATACACTATATTTCGTAAATACGTAAATACACTATGACGGGTCTCGCTATTGGCTTAATCAAGGCACGTGACGAAATATCGGAAGTGTGTTGTTTTTTTTTTTTTTAGCCGACAAAACCTTTAGGACGCGGCTCTTGGACACATTTGTCCTTGTTTATTAAAATAAGCATCTCAAGCCTTAGAAGAGATCTGTCTGCCGGCTTGAGGCTTTAATGGAGACTAGCATCGTAGCTCATAAAAAAAAGTGTTATAAATATTTCACGTGTTTGGGTGTTTGTACGTTATCTTTCACGGCCGAACTGTAGCAACCTAGAGGCCCCAAATTCTGGTTGTAGGTACTTCAGAATCTGCCTCCCCCCACCTCCCCCTCACACCAGCCACCACCCCAGGCAGTGCCGGTAGCCCCTGCTAGTTTGATATCTCAAAATAAAATTTGTTGTATGTCGATGTTCACGTTTTTTGCAAAGATGACAGCCACCACATTGTGGCACACAGAACAAGTCTGACCCAGGATTGTCCGAAGGTATTTTCATCCAACACTCAATTCTTAAAGACCCCCCCCCCCAAACCCTTTAAAACCTTAAGGCCCAAAAACAGTTGAAACTTTTCAACCCGTAAGACCCATAAGACCCGTAAGACCTCAAAGACTCCGAAGACCCTTTGACCCCCCAACATCCCATCACATCCACCCCTCACCCAAGACCCATAATGACTGCCCCCCCCCCCACCCCAAGACCTTTTAAGACCCTGAATACCCCAAAAACTTTAATTCCACAAAGAAAACCTTTCCACACCAAAGACCCTTCACAACTTTGAAGACCCACACCCACCCCCCCCCCAACCCAAGACCCGAAAAACCTCAAGACCTTGAAAACGCTTTCGACACCAAAGACCCCTTTGACCCTCAGACCCAAAGATCCCTTCAACATTTTAGGCACCTTTAGATTTTTTTATACCCTTTAGACCCTAGAACCACAGACCTTATACCCCTTAAGTCCCTTTAGACACCTTAGAGACCTTAACACCATTTAGACACTCTTCAGACAGATTGGATCCTTGACCATTTAGAGCTACAGACGACTTGGACCTTTTAGATCCTTTTTACAAGTTTGAGAGATTTGCCCTTTTTTACATGTTTGAAACACAGACTATACTTTTTCAGCAAGTAATGCGCAAACTCGAACCACCAGAGGGTGTGTACTCTGATGGTGTGTGTGTTATATATATGTATGTATGTATGTATGTATGTATGTATACACACATACATACACATCTATCTATATATTACAACCCTCATCTTGTATGTATGTATGTATGTATGTATATATGTATATATATTCCCGAATACAGCCAAAGCGTACAACAACTAGCAAAATTTTAGGGCCACCTTACTCACCATTCTCCTGCGGTGTGCAGTATCATGTTTCGTTCAAATCGGGCAACGAAAAAAATTATTAAAAAATAAATTCTGATTCAGTCACATACTCTTTGGAGTATTTGATCAATGCAAACCTCAGCGGTATAGTTCGCTGGCTATATATTTTTTTTTAAATGGTTTTTTTTATCAACCACTGTCACAACGGGAACCCAATGGTTCACAGGTCGTCTAGTGTATTACGAAAACTCTCATCTTGTATGTATATATGTTCCCGAAATACAGCCAAAACGTACACACAGACAGTGCAAATTTTTAGGGCGACCTTACTCACCATTCGCCTGCGGTGTGCAGTATCAAGATTCGTTCAAATCGTGCAACAAAAAAAATTATTAAAAAATCAATCCCCGATTCAGTCAATACTCTTCGGGAGAATTTGATCAATGCAAACAACCTCAGCGGTATAGTTTGCTGGAGCTATCTTTTTTTTTCTTGAAATGATTTTTTTCATCAACCGCTGTCACAACGGGAACCAAGGGTTCACGGTAGTCTCGTATAAATTATATGTTATATGCAAGTTTGTTTGTTTTGCTCGTCATTTCGTTTATGCACTTGACCCTGCAGGAACCAGTGCGACCAAACTTTGCATGGCCTCCTCTTTCATCCAGGGAAGGTCAAGGCTATGATTGGATAAAAAAAAAAACATTGACCCCAAATAAATCAAGATATTGGCCTTCATGCCTTGATTTGGTCTTGTGATTATACACTGCCTGTGTTTTTTTCCCCCAGGAGTGAAGGTAATATATATATATATATATATATATATATATATATATATATATATTATATATATATTATATATTATATATTATTTTTGTGAAGATCGTATGTTGAGGTTGTAGTGATTTGTCAGCAAAACAAATTTAAGTATTACCGAGTTTACATGTGCCACGTGTGTCTCCTATGAAAAAAGATTGCTTTACACACTACTACTACTACAACGTCAACTCATGCCTAAAGGGCCAGCATCGGGCATGACGACGGACTCTCCACTCCTGCCTCTCCCTCATCAGTGTGTTCATTTCATCTACATTAGCCATGCCACTGTCTTCGAGGAGCGTGTTGATATTTACACAGGTTTATAACAACACCTCCGTGTTCGACCCTCGAGTGAGTATGTTGCTTAAACACTGCCTGGTTTTTCCCGGGGAGTGATTGAGAAATACATTTTGTGAAGATCATATGTTGAGGTTGTCGTGATTTCTCAACAACACAAATTAAATTATGGGAGTATTTCATTGAGTTTCCCCAGGCAACGCCGGGTACCTTTCGCGAGGAAAATATGTAAAACATCAATCGACAATCTACAGATGACAATAAAGCCTAGTTCATGGTGTATTCAATGATATTTATCAAATTTGATAAAAGTCAACTTTGGAGGCCATTTCACCTCAGAGAACAAAGCCACACACATGCGATTATTTTAACAAGCGACTCGCGTAGCTTCCAGAGAAACATGTGCAGATGGTCATAGTCAGCCGTAACATTATTTTTCAAAAATCGTTACACACACACAAACCCCCCACAAAAATATATTGTTACTGATTTATAAAATGCTTCCGGAAATTGAGACGCACACAGCACGTAGACCCTTAGAATAGTTATTTACGTAATTTACGTAAAGAATCACGCCTTCCTTACAGGGGTTATGTAATTAAATGCATTGTGTTGGGTAGCTAGCGCCCCCTTGCAACCCATTGGGATAACAACATCAGCGCGTAACAACATGTGCATGACTGCTGTCATCACGAAGGGCATGCATCGTTTTATTGCCATAACTTCTCGGCATGTGCGAATAACACCAGCGTTCCGGAACCTTCGCCGAAGCCATGGCTTTAGAAGCACAAGCCGAATCCCCATTCATTGTTTAAAGCCCTACCAAGTCCTTGTTTGTCTGTTCATCTCTATGGACGCCTGCTCTGTACTGCAATTTATTGCAGTCTGCCCCTGTACTGTATTGCATTTCCCTAATCCCTGTTCATTCCTCTCCACCTGAACACGACCAGCATACAGAACAGGACACAACACAGCCCCCCTGCAAAAATGGCCCCATTCCCTGTCTTTGTTAGGTATGGGAGCATGTGCCAGAACAGCACGTCGCTGCGTCCACTTTCCACCGGTACTCCAGCGGCCTCCGTCTGGCCATCCCCAGGCAGATGCCAGGCCCATCCCCATCTCCTTGAGATGCCGGTCAACCTGCTGCAACCACGAGGCAGTGGGTCGGCCCATTGGCCTCCTCCACTCACAAGACCCCTCGCTGAGAGAATCTGGTGAGCAGGATCAGCGTCAGGAAACGAGCCACATGTCCATACAGCCGCAGCTGACGCTCACGGACAATGCAGGTAACAAATCTCATCCGAGTCTCTCTCAGCAACCGCTCGTTGGAACCAAAATCCGACCAGCGATAGCCAAGGATTCTCCGAAGAGACCTGGTACCAAAGGAATTAAGTCTCTGTCTCAGATCCTTGTCAGAGTCCAAGTCTCGCATCCATAGAGCAAGACTGGAAGACCCAAGGACCTGAAGACTCGGACTTTCGTCCTCCCCGCACAGTACCAGCAGCGCCACACCCCATGATCCAGTGAATCCATGACTCCCCAGGCCTGACCCAGACGTCTATTGACCTCTGACTCACAGCCAGCAGAGAAATGAATATCACTGCCAAGGTAAGTGAATCTCTCCACACGACCTCA
>CM068952.1:165605239-165627959 GCA_035128595.1 Eptatretus atami | reverse complement strand
ATAATCTAGTGCCAACTGTGTTGCGAGTCGTCCTGCAGTTGGGTACTTTTTTATTAGGAGGTTTGGTGGTAGGATTTGCACTCCGCCACCGTAACGCCTCATTCCAACAAAACACAAAACGCAAAAAATTTGAAACCCACTCCGGGGATTAATCTCCTGATGTGGCTCTCCTTCGCAGGGCATGTCTCAACGGTGACGGTGGGCAAAGCCTTCGGACCTCCACAATCTTTGATGATAGGAGGGAACCACGGTAGTAACATCCTGCCAGGGTCAGATTGCGGGAGGTGTGTCGAGAGTGGGCTGAGGATGTCGTCCACCCGACGGGTTCCTGGTTAACCTGAGGCGGTCCCTTCGGGTGGTGCCGTAAATTCTATCCCAAGAGAGGATATCACCCTGTCGTCGTCTATCATCTGGCTCAAGCGTTATTGACAATCGGGATTTGCAGCTTCCTCTAGGTATCGGAGACCGGGATGCGGCGAGATAATGTGGTGGTAACCTACTATTGGTCTGGTCGCTTCTGATGGTCAACCAAGTGAGTTGCTGTAGCTGTGTCCAATAAGCTGACCCCAATATATGAATGAGAATGCCCCTGTAACACGTGTCAAGAGCGTATTATTGGAGATCAAGGTTTCGTCACTTCCTTTAGGGTCATTTCCCTAGGTCTCTGTTGTATGCTTCCGACGAGGCGGTGATCTCACCGTGAAGGGCATTCTGACGGCCACAACGCTCGAGTCTGTTGGTTGATCAGTGCCCCAGCGAAGATTACACTTCTCAGGTCTTGGGATTTCATGCATCGACTGGAAACTGATAGGGATGGTTATGAGGATGTGTCGGTCCCCATGGTCAGGAACATGAACCAGAATAGCACTAGTTCCTTGACTTTGGCAAGATCATGGACTAAGGGTGGCTGGTTCATGGTCCATTCAGCGCCCACAAGCTCATCGCCTGACTTGGATCCAACGCTGGCGGAATCTTTAATATCTGGGCAAGTGAGAGTTGACCATGTCTCTTTGACGGTCGCTGGGAATGATCTCAGAACTGCAGGGTCTACGGATGCCATCTCCTTCAATACTGACCAAGCTTTTGTAGAACTCTAAAGATGCACCTCTATTCCTGGAGAATGTACCACCCAAGCCTAGGTCTGGATGTTGGCTAAAACTCATGGTATGAGAGGCTGGTCGTGAGTTGGCGACAGGCCAGCGAGTCAGATCTAAATTTCGTAGGGTGCTTCTGAGCCAGTACACCCGCTTTAGGGGGTCCTGAAGAGTTGTTGAGTGCCTTCAAGACCACCGTCCTTGATGTGTCTGGTGATGTCTTTGTGAGACTCACGTCGCAGGCAAAGAAGAATTTTGTCTCTAAGGTGACTACTGATTATCCCCTTATTAGACCTAGAGTCCAGGGCACCAGAAAGCTGATGCAGAGCTGAGCTGTTCAGGGAGCTGAGGCGTAAAAACTGTACGTGCACCTGAGGTGGACAAGGAGGCCATATGCGAGGAATCTGTGAGGGGTAGAGCATCACCTAGTGGACGGTGATTCTCTGTCCCTGCTTACAGGGGAATTCGGGTTGCGTTCATCCAAGACCATCCTTCGGAGCACTCAGTTAGAGGCAGAGAGTGTAGGTCTCTGACAGAGGAGTCTGAAGCTGGAAGGCCCGTGGCCGGTTACTTGAGCGGTGTACCAGGCTGACCCACCCGTCAAGTTGGAGTCAAGAGGTGTTACAATCCGTTGCTGACCCCCATCAACTGTGGTCCCAACCCTTTTCACTTGTGAACACGGGCTGCGGTGACCGTTGAAACGGGTAAAGCTCAGGATCTGTGGCATCCTATGCGAAACTTCTCAAGGCTGGTGAAATGCTGCACTCGTGTCGTTGCATTGCAGTTTTGTGCTCTGCTGAACACGGCAATCATCAACTGATTGAAGAGGGCTGTGTCCCTCTCTGGAAAGGGAAGGGTGATCGACAAGACTGCAACAACTACCGAGGGGTGACGCTGCTCTCGGTGCAGGGCAAGGTTTGCTCGGATAATTCTTGATAGGGTTGCCACATCTGCTTGAGCCCAGCGTCAGAGCAGTCAGGCTTTCACCAAAGAGGTCAACGATTGACCGTTATTCCTTGCTCTTCGGTACTCACCGAACGCAGACGAAGTTTCGGCAGGGCTGCTGGCAGCCTAATGTTGATCTCTGTGAATGGGATGCTCTCTATATTGCATTTGAGAAGCTATGAATTGTCACAAGTAAGGTTTTTTGGTTATTTGTGATCCCATGTCCCTGAAGTTTCAGCTGGGTTTCCTCAGGACAACTTTGGGCAAACTTTTATATGCAAAATTAGGTCGCCATTACTGAAAATCGATTTGTTGAATATCTCTGCAACTTTTACAAGATAATGTCCAGAATGGGTCTATAATCTATTGTTTTCATGGTCAAAAATTAATATAAGGCATTAAAATGTTACCCTATCCATTACTTCAAGCGTACACCATGTTGAGATCATGACATTTATTACAACGACAAAGTAACAATCGAATCACACAAAAAAGAAATAAGGAATTGTTAATGCAGTAATAATGTTGCACACATATTATCCAACTAATGTTTGCATTTCAAACTAACCATTAAATTATCCCCAAACTCCTCAACCTAACATCTTCATCATCATCATCATTCTCCGCATCATCCTGACATTATCCTCCACATCATTCTTGCCGTAAAAGGGTTGAACAGCCTTCACCACCAGCGCACACGCAATAGGCCGTCATGACATGGTATGTCTGTGGAGCTGCCAATCCCTCGTTACGAATGCCTTGCCTTCTGCTTTACATCCACAGCTCGACTCGATGAGCCCCTTGTGAGCAGAGGACTATGTCAACGACAGTGATGGAAAATTAATCCATCCAAATTGTTGATGTCCACCAAGGAGGAGCCTGCGATCAGCAGCTCCATACATCATCTAAGGGTGCTGCGACATGAAGAAGCAGATTCACTTCTCCTTGGAGGCAATGGCCATGGATCTGCCATTGGCTTCCCCTTCTTCCGGGAGTATAGCTGATAGCGTGCCATACTCATCAAGTAACCTGGCGGTTGACCATATAAGGCCGTAAAGAAACTGTTGGCACTGTGTTCATTAGATCCTCGTGTGTGGCTCTTCCTCGCCGGACCTCAAACAGCCTGGAAGTCACTTAACTCCAAAACATTCAGAGTGCTGATCTTCCCCTTTTGAATGGGTAGAAACTGTGTCGCAGCCTCAGTGCATGCATTCCAGTACTGAGACCTCGGCCAGAACATACAGTCGCTTGATGTCATCACTGCCATTCCGCGCCATCTGAATACTGCAAACATTGTGCAGCTCATCGCCACCCACCCATAATCAAAAGCACAAATAACATCGTGTCACGCTCAGGAATTTCGAATCACCACCAACCAGATTCGGCTAGCTTAGCAGGTATGAAGATCATCGTGATTCTGCTCACATGTGCAAAGCACCATCTCTACTCCGATCTGATTGCACACCCATTGAAGAGGACAGCACCTGAGAGTTCCGCTTGTTTGCTGTTCTTAAGAATGGCATCACTTAGGAAGTGACTGTGATGGTCAAGTTCTAGCGTTGAACCTTGCACCACGTCGCTTCGTCTGTGGCTTTTGCTGAGATATCATTATATGTCAAATACAAAATCTTCTCGGTCCACAGGATACATGAGAGCGACGCTTGATACTCTGCAATGACAATGGAGGCATCCCTCCATGTGGCCATAATGATTGGAAAGCAGCGCTGTGCACTACGATCCATGATGTACTGGAGCTGGACACATCGAGTTGTCACACCCAAGATTGGCAAAGAAAGATTTGTTGCCTTCGCGTAAGCAGCCATACTCAATCGATGATTGAGGGCGGGAATGCACACAGTTTCGTATTGAAAATGTCTACGCTTTAGCTGTCCGTTGTTGTCGACATGCAGAGGCCGGAGACAGATGGCTCATGTCAAAGGCAGTCTTTACTGCAATCTTCATCCTCACATTGGTTGTTTCCATCGTCTTGACCTGGCGGAAATCTGCCATGGAAGCCGGATCGGCAGAGAGTTCGGAATGCATATGACCATCTTTCTCCATTACTACTGCATCTGCAACTTGACTTCCTTGAGCGACTTGGCCATTGACAATGTTGTAGGGACATCGCTCTCCACTGCCAATGGGTGGGAAGTTCGCTAACTTCGCAGCAAAAGTTCTTGCACAACATCAAGCTTTTGGCCGCTTCATACCTCCTCTTTGGTGTTTGTCTGCGTGATGCAAAGGTACTTTCTCAGAATGCGGCCATGGCAATCAGAAGAGTAGCCGAGATGGAAATGATTCGATCCATTTGTACCAGCTAGGTGAGCGTCATCCCTTCAGTCCACCCTTCATCCGATAGCTTCTGTCACCAAAATGTCACTGTAATATATATTTATATAAACATTAATCAATTAATTATATAAGAAAGACAATATAGGAATGAATCCGCATGTGTAAAAATGAACAACCCACCTGATACTGAGTTCAGTAGCCATCGCTGTGACGACATGCATGTGCTCCCGGATGAGTCAGTCTTGCTTGCTTCTGGCAGTAGGCTGTCTCATTTCTAAGTAAGTGCCACGAGATATAGCGAGCAAGTGAAACGTGACTGCACTAAAGAAGTAGGGGCACATCGCTCAACACAGTTGTTGGAAGAGCAGTTTCCCTCTCTCTCTGCACCCAGAACTGATGAGCCAAGAGCGTCGGTCACCAGATTATCCACCAGCTGTCTGCCGTAGGATTCTGCCTTGCATCTTCCATGTTATGACCGATTCCTAAAGCTTTTTTCACGCACCTGTAGACATTCTGCAGCAGTGCCATGACATCGTGCCGAAATGCCTCAGGCTCTCACCATGCTTCCCTTCATAATCCCCGTTACTCAAATCTGCTCCAACCAGAAATCCAGACCCGATCCTTCTCAGTGTCCATCACCCTAAGAAGGACCTGATAATGTCATCGCCTCTGGAGAACGATACATCCCCAACCTTTCGGATCCCACCTTTACCTGCTGCGCAACCATTACAGCTGCATATCGATGGACAGATTTGCATAGCTCATTCCAGTTCACTTATGATTTCTTCATGTATATATGATGTGAGTACTTGTATCAGGATGGAGTGGGGCATCTATGAGAGGCCCAACAGGTACACTGTAGCACCTTGGAGGAGATGGAGCTTCCTGCTGGCAAGTTTGATTGGTTGAATCCGTACTCTCGTCGGATCTTAGCGAGTCACCACTGTGTTGTCCTCAGCTGAGCAGTGTTGAACTTCTGTTCCTGGCACAAAACATCACATAGAGACTCCTGATGTCATGGAATCATTGGAGGGTTGATCTTCTTCGCCCATGTATGCTGCAGTGGGATCGTCGACTGGTGCTGAGTTGAGAGACTGCAGCTGTTTTGAGCAGGCGCGAGACAAGGTCATGCTCCAGTGAGCACTACCTATCTTATGATTCCAGCAGGATGTTGCTGAAACCGTGAGCCAGGACGTTGGTGGTCGCGTCCATTCGGGTGACACTAGAAGATCAAGATTGTTCCAACCAAACAAAGATTGGTCAACTTCGCATCAAACCATGGCCGGTGTATCATGCTGCCTTTTGTCACCGAAAACTTTGCTGCTGATTCGAAGCGAATGACCTCTTCATAGGACACAATAAGCGTGGTCATGTAGAACTTGATCATCTCGAAACTACATGGCCTGTGGGTACTTCTGCTACCCCAGCGTGTCTGGTTCCTCATGCCGGTGATGTGGCCTTGAACCGCTTGGGCCAGGCTAAGAGAACCTTGCTGGTCACTTTCCACTAGAAACCAATTCAAGCAATTAGTTTCAAACAAGTTGGGCTGTCTGTTTGAGCGTGTTGCTGAGTGAAGTCACCCATTCATGGCCTGCATTGTTAACTGGATGCTCGTGCCTCACCCTGACCTGCCCAGACTACAGTGTCCATGCCGCTCGTCGACTGATTGTCCTTAACCCAGCTCAGAACTGCTTATAAGATGCCTGAAACCCCACAACAGATGCACACCCTTCAATTCGTACTACCACGATACACTACTAAATAGCTAGTGAGTTTCGTGAACATCTGTTAGCGAGATAGCGCCACCGAGACCACAATACATACGTGCAACTCAAGGTGGTCCAGGTCTGACATGTTTGATTAGCACAGGTCATCCACTACGACCTTCAGAGCTCATCCATCGAGCACAATAGATCAGAAGAATAGTCAGCATATCTTGGAATAACATGAACTTATTAAAACTCCTTATGATTGTCTTCAGCAGCTGGTAAACTGTAAGGCACCTTTGAGCGATTTCACCTTTCTACCCCATCATCAAATGCTCTGCTCACAATTAACAACATTCCCCCTTTAGAAAGCCCAACAAAAATCTTTGAATGATGTATGCCAGGAACGATCACTGGTTTCCACACGGACTTACATCGTTCCACCTGTCGGGGTGCCTTTGGGTCTTCGGATGGCACTCATCACCCACAATGAACATGTTCTTAAAGTCGAATGTTGGAAGTTGCGATCGCGATCCTACTTGTCGCGGCTCATCTCGACATGGGAAACTTTCTTTCCGTTTCTCTATTCCGCCACGTATTTCGCCACATGGTGTTAGAATTGTAACACGCAGTAGCATGTCCTTATTACAGCCTATGGATCTTGTCCTCTTGGTGTCCCAGGACGGTCTGTAACTGGTACTAACATCATCGTCAACCTGCTCCGTGCCCTCTGAATCAAGTGTGGGATGCCTTGGATCTAACTGTGTTGTGTATCCTTCTCATGGCAAGCCCGGGAGCAGACACATTCCCGCTAGCCATCGTATATCCGAAGAACAGAATTGGATATAAGAATAGTTCACATGTACATCAATTAAATAAATCAAAATACCTATATTATACATATAAACCTGATGTGGTAACATTTTTTAATGCCTTCTATCTTATCTTGACATGAAAACAATAGTATAGACACCATTTCTGTGACATTATCATGTAAAGTTGCAGAGATATTCAACGAATCGATTTTCGGTAATGGCGGCAACTAATTGCAAAAGACAAAAATATATGGATGTGGAACTTTTTTATGCCTTTATCTTAATCTTGACCATGAAAACATAGTAATAAACACCATTTCCTGTGACATTCATGTAAAGTTGCAGAGGATATCAACAAAGTCGTTTTTCGGTAATGGCGGCAACTAATTGCATAAAGACAAAATATATGGAGGGACTTTTTTAATACCTTATTAACCTTGACCATGAAAACATGGGTTAGACAAACATTTTCTGGTACATTATCATGCAAATTTGGAGCGATATTCAACAAAATCGATTTTCGTAAGTGGCCATAATTTGCATAAAAAAATGCCCAAAGTTGTCCTGAGGCCCAACCCAGCTGAATACTTTCAGGGACCCTTAGGATGACAAATCAATAAAATACTTGTACCTTTGACATTCATAGTACACTACAGTGAACATAGGAAGGCAAATGGATATCTGGAGGATTCTTGGTCTTTCGTGGGGTGCACCAAAACTGAAATCGATCGGATGTCTGAATCTACTCCGGTACTGAGAGTGCTGTGAAATGTGGTGGTACCATCTTCTCACTTACTTTTAGGTTTGTTTAGGCTGGACGTTGGCCGGCAGCGCCTCGGTTGGCGTACTGTGCTTCCCACATTTCTGAGCACTCACCGCCAGCTTCGTTTCATCTAGCTGGGAGTGATTTCGCTCTAGAGATCTAACGCTGCGTGATGCTCTACTTGCTTTCTAGCATATCTCGGGGTAATTTCCCCAAGCACTGTCTTCTTGCGGAACGTGCCTTGTATTTTCGCACACTTGATTTGCGAGGCGATTGTTTGCCGGGGAGACTGTCTAGATAATTCACCCTTTGGGGCCCACTCTATGGTGCCACAGGATTGTCAGGGAGCTCGGAGACGCTGTGTGATTCTCTGTTAGCGTTTTCTTCCAGTGTTGTCATGGACTAAGATTAAATTCGAGGCTTTCCACTGCCTATTCTGATTGTCTTCCAGACTGTACGTTTGTGTTCGCGGTGTTGTGTTCCTGTTGAGGTATGTTGAGTCGTTGGGGCAGAATTCGTACTTACTGCACGTGAAATATTCATGCTTCTCTGTCTGGTGCTGAGTCCAAGAGGAAGTCAATAGACGTCTGTGGTCAGGCCTCGGGGAGTCATGGATCTCACTGGATCATGGGATGATGCGCCTGTCGTGGTAAACCTGATCTCCTCGTTTTGGGTGTGCTGTGCGGGTGGTAGGACGAAATGTCCCGAGTTCTATTGAAGTCCTTGGTTGCTCCACCTCCAGTACTTGCTCTATGGATGCAGACTCTAACTTGAAACAATGGATCTGAGACTACGAGTACTTAATTGCCGTTGGTACCCTGAGAGTTCCTCTTCGGTAGATACTCCTCTTTGCGTATCGTTTTGGTTCGGATTTTGCTGTACCAAGCCGAGCGGGTGATTGCTCGAAGTAGCAATCGACTGATGGGACTTGTTTACCCTTTCAACATGAACAGTCGTCGTCGCGAGCGTCAGCTTGTCGCTTCGAAATAGAGCGCATGTGCTTGTCTTTGCCTGACAGCAGATCCTGCCACCTCCAATCTCTCAGCGAGGTGAGTCTGTGACGGAGTGAGGCCACATGTGGCCGTACACGTGCTTCGTGGGCGAGCATGGTGACCGGCATCTCAAGGAGATGGATGGGCCTGGCATCTCCTGGGGATGGCCAGACGGAGGCCGCTGGAGTACCGTGGAAATGGACGCAGCGACGTGCCCCTGTTCTGGCACATGCTCCATACTACAAAGACAGGGAATGGGGCCATTTTTGCAGGGGGGCTTGTGTTGTGTCTGTTCTGTATGCGGCGTGTTCAGGTGGAGAGGAATGAAAGGGATTTAGGGAAATGCAATACAGTACAGGGGCAGACTGCAAATAACAAATTGCAGTACAGGAGCAGGCGCTTCCATGAGAGGAACAGACAAACAGGACTTGGTGGGCTTTAAACATGAATGGGGAATTCGGCTTGTGCTTCTAAAGCCAGGCTCGGCGGAAGGTTCCGGAACGCTGGTGTTATTCGCACATCCCGAAGAAGGTTAGGCAATAAAACGATGCATCCCTTCGTATGACAGCAGTCATGGCACATGTTGTGTTACGCGCTGTGTTGTTATCCAATGGGTTGCAAGGGGGCGCAGCTACCCAACACAACTATTTAATTCATAACCCCTGTAGGAAGGCGTGATTCTTTACGTAAATTACGTAAATACTATTTATACAGGGCTACGTGCTGTGTGCGTCTCAATTTCCGGAAGCATTTTATAAAATCAGTAACAATATATTTTGTGGTGGGGTTTGTGTGTGTGTACGATTTTGAAAATAATGTTACGGCTGACTATACCATCTGCACATGTTTCCTGGAAGCTACGCGAGTCGCTTGTAAAATCAATCGCATGTGTGGGCTTTTGGGTTCTCTGGGTGAAATGGCCTCACAAAGTTTGACTTTTATATCAATTTGATAAATATATTGAATCACAATGAACTAGGCTTTAGTCAATCTGTGATTGTCGATTGATGTTTACATATTTTCTCGGCGAAAGTACCGCCGGCGTTGCCTGGGGAAACTCAATGAAAATACTCCATAATTTAATTTGTGTGTTGAAATCACGAAAACTCACATATGATCTTCCACAAAATGTATTCTCAATCAACATCCCCGGGAAAAACAGCAGTGTTTTAAGCAACATATCACTCGAGGGTCGACACGGAGGTTTGTTAAACCTGTGTATATTCACACGCTCCTCGAAGACATTGGCATGCTAATGTAAGATTGAAATGAAACCCTATGAGGAAGGCAGGAGTGGAGAGTCGTCGTATGCCGATGCTGGGCCTTTAGCATGAGTTGACGTTGTAGTAGTAGTAGTGTGTAAAGCAATCTTTTTTCATAGGAGACACACGTGGCCACATGTAAACTCGGTAATTACTTAAATTGTTTGCTGACAAATCACTACAACCTCACATACGATCTTCACAACTATAATAATATATTATATAATATAATATATATATCATATATAATATAATATATATATAATATAAATATTACTTCATCGGGGGAAAAAAAACATCAGGCAGTGTATAATGCACAAGCCCAATCACGCATGAAGGCAATTATTTGATTATTTGGGTAATGTTTTTTTTTTTATCCAATCATAGCCCTTGACTTCCCCTGGATGAATAGAGGAGCCATGCAAAGTTTGGTAACCGCACTGTTCCTGCAGGTTCAAGGGCATAACGAATGACGCGCAAAAACAACAAACGTGCAATATAAACAATATAATTATACGAGACTACCGTGAACCCGTTGGGTTCCCGTTGTGACCAGCGGTTGATGAAAAAATCATTTCAAGAAAAAACAAAGATAGCTCCAGCAAAATAAACCGCTGAGGTTTTGTTTTGCAATTGATCAAATTCTCCCCGAAGAGTAACTTGACTTGATCGGGGATGATTTTTTAAATAATTTTTTTTGTTGCACGATTTGAAACGAATTTGAATACTGCACACGCAGGCGCATGGTGAAGTAAGGATCGCCCTAAATTTTGACTGTCGTGTAACCGTTTTGGCTGTATTTTCGGGAATCATATATACATTACAAAGATGAGAGTTTCTTCGTAATAACTAGACGACCTTGTGAACCATTGGTTCCCGTGTGACGTGGTTGATAAAAAAAAACCATTTTAAAAAAAAATATATAGCTCCAGCGAACTATACGCTTGAGGTTTGCATGGATCAAAATACTTCCAAAGAGTATTGACTGAATCAAGGAATTTATTTTTTTAATAATTTTTTTCGTTGCCCGATTTGAAAACGAAAACTGATCGCACACCGCAGGAGAATGGCTGAGTAAGGTGGCCCTTACAATTGTTTGTGCTATTGTGTACTGCTTTGGCTGTATTTCGGGAATATATATACATATATACATACATACATACATACATACCAGATGAGGTTTTTAGTATATATAGAAAGTATGTGTATGTATGTGTTGTATACATACATACATACCATACATCATACATATATGATACAACACACGCATCAGAGTACACACCCTCTGGGTGGTTTCAGTTTGCGCATTACTTGCTAAAAAAGTATAGTCTTTGGTTTTCAAAACATGTTAAAAAGGGCAAATCTCTCAAACTTGTAAAAGGAATCTAAAAAGGTCCAAGTCGTCTGAGCTCTAAATGGTCAAGGATCCATCTGTCTGAAGAGTGTCTACATGGTGTTAAGGTCTCTACAGGTGTTAGGGATTAAGGGGGTAAAAGGTCTGTGGTTCTAGGGGTCTAAAGGGTATAAAAAAAATCTAAAGGTGCCTAAAAGTTGAAAGGGATCTTAAGGTCTGAGGGGTCAAAGGGTCTTTGGTGTCGAAAGCGTTTTCAAGGTTCGAGGGTTTTTTCGTGTCTTGGGGTTGGGGGGGGGGGTGGGTGTGGGTCTCAGGTGTGAAGGGTCCTTTGGTGGTGGAAAGGTTTTCCTTTTGTGAATTAAAGGGTTTTTGGGGTATTCAGGTCCTAAAAGGTCTGGGTGGGGGGGGGGGGCAGTCATTATGGTCTTGGGTGAGGGGTGGAATGTGATGGGATGTTGGGGGGTCAAAAGGGTCCTTCGGAGTCTTTGAGGTCTTAACGGGTTTATGGGTCGTACGGTTGAAAAGGTTTCATAGACTGTTTTTGGGGCCTTACGGTTTTAAAAAGGGTTTTGGGGGGGGGGGTCTTTAAAGATTGGAAGGTGTGGAATGAAAATACCTTCGGACAATCCCTGGGTCAGACTTGTTCTGTGTGCAAATGTGGTGGCTGTCATCTTGCAAAAAAACGTGAACATCGACATAACACAAATTTTATTTTGAGATATCACCTAGCAGGGCTACCCTCGGCAACCGCTGGGGGTGGGTGGCTGGTGTAGGGGGGGAGTGTGGGGGAGGCAGATTCTGAAGTACCTACACCAAGAATTTGGGGGCCTCTAGTTGCTACAGTTCGCCGTGAAAGAATAACGTACAAACACGCAAACACGTGAAATCTTTATAACACTTTTTTTTATGAGCTACGATGCTAGTCCCCCATTAAACGCTCAAGCGGCAGACAGATCCTTTCTAAGGCTTGAAGATGCTTATTTTAATAAACAGGACAAATGTGTCCAAGCGCCGCGTCCTAAGGTTTTGTCGGTAAAAAAAGAAAAAAAGACAACAACTTCCGATTATTTTCGTCACGTGCCTTGATTAAGTCCAATAGCGAACCCGTCATAGGTATTTTCGTATTTCTAAATATAGTGTAAATTTTACGAAATAAAAGTGTATTTACGAAATTTACAATACATCAATGGAATAATCTTAAATAGTAACGTGAACTTTTCGAAACTTTAAAGCAATGTCGAAATATATTTAAAAGTTCATGATAGGACGTCTTCAGCAAAGGCACCCTCATGCGAAGGATGTGTACATGTGTTTAAGTATTTGGAGATCCGGATCCCTGTTATTAAAAAGAGCCGAGTTCTAGGTTTGTCTTCACACCAAACAAGAAGAAACAACAACAAGAAAGAAGAACAGACAACGCGGGCGCTCTTAGCGCTGCGTCTCGCAAAAAATATTGGACGTCTCCGTAATAATTTTTAGTCAGTCACTTGTGTTAATCTCAGACTGCGACGCCACAATATTGGGAAGAATGGATGTTCTAACGTTTTTGGGGTTTTTATTTTATTTATTTTTGTGAAAAAAAAAAAAAAATGTAAATTTGGCACAACCTTGGTGGCTGTGGTCTCTGAGGTAAGCCCTTAATAATTTTGATTCTCACCAATAATTTACCTCTATCAAGGTATCAATACATTGAATGGCTCTCTGTTAAGTTTTGCAACAATTGGTAGAATTTGTCGAGGGAAGCGTTGCCATATTTTTCCTGTTGAATGAACATACGAATGCCGGCAACATGTTGGGTGTGTGGTTCAGTGAAGCTTCCAAACGCAACGCATGCACAACACACATACCACAACCTTGGTGTGTGTGTGTATATATAATAATATATATATATATTATTCACATCACACTAGTTTCTGCTTTGTAAATTAATGATAATTTAATACTGTACTTGTATCTCACTCAGTGCACTGACGTTCCCCTTCCATTGTTTTCTGTGATTCAGTAAGCGTGGCAACAAAGCTTGCCGTCGCTCCCATTGTGGAAGATGTGACGCCCAGGTCCCACAGAAGCTGCTGCACAATTGGCGATGACCTGAAACAACTCAACACCAGATCAGCGAGCTTACTCCGTGTGTGACTACCTCCTCCCTGCACCGCCACTGGTTGCGGCAAAGAAAAGACAAGCTCGCTTCTCGTACGATCCTCCACCACCCTCCCTTCCTCTCCACTTCATCACACTTTTCCCTGAATTGTAGATTTACCACTAAGGATTCTTTCATCTTCTTTATTCTCTTCTCGTCTTCTGTTCATCAACTTCTTCTCATCCTCTTTTTGTCAGCCTCTTTAATCCTCCTCTTCTACTACTCTTACTGCTAATTCGTCCTTCTCTCTACTCCTCCTTCTCCCTCCTTTCTTTTCAACTCCTACTCTTCCATCCTCCTCTATTCTACTCCTCCTTTCCTTTTCTTCTACTCCCGTACTCCCCATCCCCCCTTCTAACTCATAGTCCTCTTCCTCCTCTCTTTACTCCTTGCCCTTTCCTCCCTTTCACCTGCCTATCCTCTTCCTCCTCTCTCTACTTCCTTGTCCTCTTCCTCTCTTCTTCTACTCCTGTCCTCTGTTCCTCCTCTCTTTACTCCTCCTCTCACCCTCCTCTCTTATACCCCCCCCTCCCACTCCTATCCTACCCCTGTCTCTCCCTTTCCTATCTCTCCCTCTCTCCTACCCTCTCCTCCTCCCCTCTCCTAACCCTCCTCCTTTCCTCTCCCTACCCTCCTCTCCCCCTCTCTAACCCTCTCCTCCTCCTCCTCCCTCCTCCCCCAACTCTCCTACCCCTCCTCCTCAACCCTCTTACCCCTCTCCTCCTTCTCTCTCCTACGCCCTCCTCCCTCCTCTACCCTCCTCCTCCTCTACCCCTCCCCCCCCACCCTCCTCTCTCTCTTCTACCCTCCTCCTCTCTTCACCCTCCTCCTCTTCTTCTACCCTCCTCCCTCTCCTATCACCTCCCTCCTCTCCCTCTCCTATCCTCTCCTCCCTCTCCTATCCTCTCCTCCCTCTCTTTCCCTCCTCCCCTCTCCTACCCCCTCGTCTCCTCTCTCCTACCCTCCTCCTCCTCCTCTCTTCTACTCCTCACTATCTTTCCTCCTCTACCCTTGTCGCCAATTCCTCCTGTTGTACAACTACTAACTCTAATCATCATCTTCCACTCTTTGCCTGCCTTGATGCTCTCTTTGGATATAAAAGTGAGGGAAAATTTGTGAAAAATATCCCTTCCTCGATTATGACATCTTTGCCACTTTGTCAAACTCCCACATTAACCTCTTCATAACGTTTGTACCCCTTTTCTCTTCCAGTGCTTGCCCGACTTAAGAAGAAAGCGCACACGAGGCAAACAAACTAAATACCTGTGTGGCTTGATGCAGAGCATGGTAAAGTGAAAACTTCCCCATTTTAAATCCTTCCTCTTAAAAAAGTCCTGGTCTTTTCAATTTTTACTTTATTTTAAATACTCACTACCTTTACAGAAAGTTGATTTATTCTTCACCTCCTCTGTTCTTGGGTTTGGTAATGTGTGTTGTAGAGTGGCTACTCGTGTGGCTTCGATCTAAAAAAGCAGACATGTGCCAAACGAGTTCAACAGCCAGACAACGGGTGATGAGGAGAGCAATGAATGCAAGTTGCAGGAAGCACGTCCGCTTGTTCCCGTAGGATCACTGATTTGCAATACATTGTGAAGAATGTTGAAAGAATTTGGGTTTTAAGAAAAACCATTTCGTTATAAAGGCCTGTGTCCCAATTGGGTAGTTCGTCGCAGTGAAATTTTGCGATATGTCTAAACTTGGCTTTCCTCCCAATTCATAGATCCAACGCATCCAAAACCACAATCAATTACTCGCATAACATCACATTCCTGCATGATAATACAGAACACACGTTTAACAGATTCAAATCAGAGTGAGTCGTCGATACTGTCGAATATATGTGTCCTGGAGTTTTATGTAAAAGTTCAAATTGACTAGTATTTTTGAAGAGGGTCACCAGAATTTTATCCATTCCGAAAATAACAGAATTGGGCAGTGTTCTTGAAGGTAAACTGGATGAAATGCTCTAGATGTAAAGATCTGAGCACATCTTTAGTGTCCTTCGATACCTCTGCGCTGTCATTCATAAGTATGGTCAAGGATGATTATTTTATCAGACACTGAACAAAGCTGTTTGTATTGAAACTTCCCCTGTCGCTGCAAGCTCTATTTGTTGAAGTTTGATGGGGCTTGTTTGGAAAATCTTAAATGAATGAATTTGAAGATTTGGGTCGGCCCATGATTCAACCTGGCTTTTTTTTGGAGGAAAACTTTTTTTACGCACGACAACACACGTGCACACACACACACACACACACACACACACACACAAACACATCACATTCACACCACACACCACACACAACAACACACACTACACAGCAACACATGGGCCATTGTATAGGTCAGGAAGGAAAAAAGATTTTTTCAGGGCTTCCAAACAAATGCTCATTGGTAGTTTTTGTCGGCAAAAACTAATCCTGTGCTCGATTTTTAGTTTGGGCCATCTCAAAACATTGCATTGTTTCCATGCACCACTCAAACCTTGGGGTGGAACCATGCTGCCCAGAGATTGCATTTTCCATGTAATTTAGCCATTCAGTTTGGGCTGTCAAACAAACTTTGCCAAGCCAATTTTATAAATGAATCTTCCCAAAGTTTGCGGATGCACGATTGAGATGATGGCTTGACAACAGATAGCGTGGTGAGCTATTATTTAGTCAAACCGACCAGGAAAGACTTTTTTGGCCGATAATGATCCTAGTTGTTCTTGGCTTCCTTTTTAAAAGCTTAATAGGACAAGAAGTGATGAGTTGCTAAATATTAACGATACAAGATGTGAGTTATTGCTCAGCAGATTATACACTCATGTTCTGATATCGCTATAGAAATGCATTGTATCTCTCGGGCCTTGATGCGCACCTAAAACCCACCAACGCGACTAGTGAATACCAAGTGGGTTTGCATCTCGTCGTTTTGCTCACACTGCTGAGATTGAACTGCCCAAAAATCAAAAATTCCTACTGGAAGGAAAATCATAACGTTTATAACTAGCTCGGAATAGACATCTGGCAGTGCCATCAGATAGTCATTCACTAACCCTCGACGGTCACATTTGTTGCGTGACAGCCGAATTTAAAATGGATTAAAATCAAAATATTTTTGTCACCAATTAACAACAAATACCGCATAAAGTAAAAGTGAAAAACATGTTTGAAGAATTTTTTGACAAATTAATTAAAATGAAAGCTGAAATGTGATGCATCAAGAAGTATCAACCCCTTATACGCAGTCAAATTGAGCTTGGGTCATCCTATTTCCTTTTTCGTCATCCTTGAGATGTCTGCCACAACTTGAATGGAGTCCACCCTGTAGCCAATTCACTTGATTGAACATGATTTTGAAAGAAAAAATTGCACCTTTCTATATGAGGTCCCCACAGTTGACATATGTCAGAGCAGAACTCTACCAGAAGTCCAAGGAAATGTCCCGTAGACTCCGAGATATAATTGAGGATGCAAAAATGGGAAGGTAATAATAACAATTTTCTGGAGGTGTTTAAAGTTCCCAAGAGCACGTGCGCCCCATACCTTAGGAAATAGAAAGAATATTGGAAGCTACCCGCAGACACTTCCTCGACTGGCAGTCCACCAAACTGAGCAACTGGGCAGAGACCTTGGTCGTGGAGGTGACCAAGAACCAATGACTCACTCTGGACAGAACTTAACAGTTTCTTTGGCTGAATTGGGAGAAACTGCTGGAGGAACAGTCTCTGCAACACTTTACTAAACCGGGCTGGTATGGGGAGAGTGGCCAAACGGAAAGCCATTCTCTGAGAAAAGGCACATGCAGATGCCTAGAATTTGCAAGGCAGTGAAAGACTCTTGAGAGGCTTGAGGCAAAATATTAATGTGTCTGACGAGATGAAAAATGGAAATTTTTTGGCCTGAATGCAAATCGCTTACGTCTGGCGGACAACCGACACAGCTCAATCACCCATTAACACAGCCACCGTGAAGCACGGTAGTGGCAGCATTATCTAACGGGGATGCTTTTCAGTGGCAGGGACTGGGAGCCCTTGTAAGGATAGAGGGAACAATGAATGGAGCCAAATACATGCAGCAGAACTTCAGGCGAACTTTGCTTCAGAGTGCAAAAGACTTAGACTGCGCGAAGAGTTACATTCCAACAGGCAATGACCCCAAGCATACTAGCCAAGCAACACTCGGAATGGCTTCAGAACAATATGTAAAAGTCCTTGAGTGGCCCAAGCCAAAGCCCAGACTGATCCCATTGAGAATCTGTGGAAGACTTGAAGATTGCTGTTCACCGACGCCCCCATGGCCACACTTGACAGAGCTTGAGCATAATCGCGAGGGATGTGAGAAAATCTACAAATCCAGATGTTGGCAAAGCTGATAGACATGACCCGAAGTCCCGAAGCGTAATCGCTGCCGAAAGGGGCGCTTCTCCAAAGTTTATTATCTTGCCAAAAACTGAAGTTTTTGCAGATATGTTAGTCAGCTTGTATTGTTTTTTTTATTATTATATTTTTTTTTTTGTTTGTTCTGTAATCTCACGTATCGCTACTCTGCGAGCAAACAGTTTATCATTGGATAATTTTTTGTAACTTCGCATATCAAGTCCATAGAGGTCCCTCTTCAGCACATAAAATTTTCAAGGTCAAAGGTCAAAGGTCAAGGTACTTTTGTCGCAAATCAGGGAGTCGACGAACCCTTATTTTTTGAGTAATTTTTGATCGGATCGTCTTCAAACTTCATGGGAATATAGTTCATGCTGGCGCTCAGCTGATTAATTTTTTGGTGGCGATCGGCCTTTGACTTCAGGTTAGGCGCTGGAGGTCGAAGTTTTTGAACCCAAGGTCAAATTTTGAAATTCTTTAGATACCAATCGAGTAATACTCATATGAAAGCGCTTGATAAGTGCTTTCCAGATGTCAAAAGTTTGACGCTAGACTATTTGATGACGTCATGGAACGAAAAAACGGATTTATTTGAAAATTTTATTTCCTCAGTCTCATCACAATCTCTTGATATTTCTATGTACAACGGTCCTGGGGAGATACATTAACCGTTCGAAAATATAAAAAGGTCAAGGTCAAAGGTCAAGGTCACAAAAAGGTCAGCATCAAGGTCGACGAACCTTATTTTTGAGTAACTTAATCGAATAAAATAAAGTCATCATAGTTCAATTTGGCAAGATTACTGGTCACCTCTGGGGTGACATTGGTTTATTCAGCTTTTTAATTATTTTCATTGATTTTGTACAAATTTCTCAAACCATGTTTTCAACGTTGTTATTATGGGGTATTTAGTGTAGATCGGTGACAAAAAAATTAAATTCATCATTTTAAATCAGCCTGCCAACACATACAAAATGTTGACAAAAGTCTAGGGGTGGGAATACTTTCTGAGCACTGTTTCATAATGCCTTCCTGCGAGAGAGCCGGGTTTGTGCAGCCAACTCTGGGTTGTGGGTGCAATGGTAGCTAATGCTATTTGTCTCCTTCCTCCTGTGTCTGACTGATAACATTTCCAATACCTCACCAAATATTTTCCTCCTTCCTTCTTTTCCCAACTCATTCTTTTTCTTTCCCTCCTCCAATTTCTCTACCCCTCTTTATCTCCATTCCTACTCCTTCTCGTCCTTTTAACAACTTTAAGCACCCTTTTTCACTCCTCCGCTCCTACCCTTTCCTCCCTCATAAATATGATATGGCCCTTTTTCTGTCTCTAAGAAGTTAATTTTTTCCAAGATGTAGTTTTAGTCAATAGATTTAGAAGAGTACTGTTTTCAGTGGTAAAAGGCTATATGTGGATCAACTATTAGCTTACTTGTATAATAATTCGTCTTTGCTTCGTTCTCCCTCACCCCCACAAAAAACGACCAACACGCCAGGTGTCAATGATTGCCAGTCATACTCCAGAGTTTGGGTCAATCGTGTTCTCGAAGCAACAGCTGCAGGGAGATCCCTGGGGGAGTTTGACTTGCCACATAGCTCCCCAGTGGAGACTGAAGCTGGCCAGTCAATCCTCGTCTCCTCAAACTGCTTTACCCCTTCTCCCCCCCACCCTAGCTACTTCAGGTACTGGGGTTGGGAAAGGGGTATATGTTTTGGCGTGTTCGAGTGCGAGGAGCTTGTGAGCTGGCTGGCTTTACAGGCAGTTTGCCGAGAATGGGAAATCTGGGGCTCGCAGAGGTTGAGAATAGTTCAACAAAGGTTTAGTCCTCACACTTGTTCTCATCCTCAGCAGAGAGAGATCTCTAGGATGCTGGCTATCTGCCAGAACTTCCTTTTTGATAAACTTCCTGCCACCATATTTTCGTTGTAACTTTTGCCACATTGTTGCTGGCTTTTGCTGCTCCAGTGCTGTCAGTTGCAGCCTTAAAACAAGGGGTGGAGGGAATGATGAGCGCTAGAAGGAACAACCTTGGAGATTGAGGAGGGTCCGTGCCAGAGGGATGGGAACATGAAAAGGAAAAGGAAAGATGCAAGGGAATTGGTTGTGGGAGTGGGGAGCGACGGACGAGAAACGTGCATCGTGTGACAGTAACGCCGCAGTTAAAAGCAACGCATGCAGCGTGGTTAAGGACAGAAACAAAGGGACTAGAGTCGTAAACCGTGCACGGAACGGCCACATAAGAACGCTGAAGATTTGGTGCTAAATAGAAACATTGTAAACTCGGTAAAAAGCAACAATGTTTGTAATGTAGGCGTTCAAGTACATTCTGCAAGATTTGTCGCTAGATATCTCGAAGGCCATTTAAACAGTCAATGTTGTAAACATCAAATGAAATTGCCGTGCATTTTAAAGCTGCCACCTGTAACTGTTATGGAAATGGACATGTGATAACAATGAATCTTATCCAGTGCTTTATTAACTGGTTACGTGTACTTCGTAGATGAGGCTCACGGGGCCGGTTCAACTATTTGTAATGCATGCAGTGGTTGCAAAAAAAAAAAAAAAAATGAACATGTAGGACAGGAAAGGTCATTACTTAAATTCTCTACTTCTTGGAGAATACTGATTTGTACTCCGTGTTGTTTTTGTTGGGTTTTGTTGTTTGTTTTTGTTCCTAGGACTTGCAAGGCTTATTTGGGAGTGGGTTAGGGTTGTAAGGTCGTATGTCTGCCTCGAACTTGAGGATCCTGCAAGAATGATTTGCACTTTTGGTTCTTTTTTTTGTGTAGTGTTGGTGGTGTTGTGCTCCTCTTTGAGTTTGGTTGTTTTCTTTGGCTCATCATTTGGCCACAGTTTTAGAACTGTTTGCTGATTCCCATTTCGTACGTGTTACATTTTAAAGGATCACATAATCACCAAATCCTTTGGTGCTCTTCTCCACTTGTGGTGCGATAAATGGTCCTGAATGTCCGTCGGAGATATAAACGGCGGCCCTCGTTTTCCCAAGGGACGCCTTTCTTGAATTGTGAACGCGGGCGTGAAGTAATCAAAACGAAAACTAAAGTCCCCAAAGCTGGAACGTACCGTCTTGGTGGAAATGTTACGTGAGTTACAGGCTGGATTAGGTCTGGTTTGTTTTAAGGCAAGAGAAGTTCTTGTAGTGGGACATTTTGCCTCTTGTAATGCAGATTATAATTTCAAATTCTTTATGTAATTGAGGGGGTGGGTGGTGGGGAAGAGGAGAGAGGGGTGCAACCAAATGAAATGAAACCCACCATTCTTCTGAAATGTTTGTCATTTTAAATGTTGGACAATCCTTCACTGTACATGAACTAGCCAAGTGCTCGATGGTGTCGTAAATTTTGATTTTTAACATGCAAGCACGAATTTAACGACGACGAATGAACCTTTTATTATTTTTCGTACAATCGATATTCTCTAAACCGCTGCCGACTCGCTCGGAATTGTTAAAGCCTGTACAAAGGTTTTAGGGCATGTTTGGTTTGAAACATTGCACGGTGCTGTTAATAAAATTTTAAATTAGGCTTGTTGGATTGGTTTGGCCTGCTCGCACCGGAAGATGTATTAAGGGTGGGTGGTGGGGAGTAAAGGGAGAAGATTATTAAGTTTGAATGGGGGGTGAAAGTGGAATGGGCCAAATGACGTGAAAAACAGACCCACAAATCGAATGGTGGGGCTTAACTGTGTAATTTTGGGAAAGGTGAGCGGATCCCCACGTTGGTGGTAGTCGGGATATTGTCTGTACGAGCCGATTGTGCCCTGCCTGTGATTCTGTTAGATGAGCTTTTTATAGTTGGGATTTAGGTCGGTGCTTTGCCAAGATCCCTGGATCAGCTGTGGTTCTTTGTGGAACTGTTTTTGTCGGCAGTACCAGCTCACACCAGATACTTGTGTTCTGTTCGTTCAATTTCCACCGAGTCGATGGGTCTGGTTTCATTGCATGCTAGCCAAAGTGAAGCTTCGATATGAGACCGTGATTCTTCCCCAGCGACTCTCAAACCACAAACCGCATCAGAATGACCATCGTGATGGGATTCTCGTAGAAACAACTCCGCATTGGTGTTGGTCTGTGGCATTGGTTCCGAACCATCCATTACATCTGAATTTGCACTCGTTGCACCGTGGTAGCATCTCAGAAGGATTTTTTTGTAGGATACATTGGATAAAGCTTTTTCCCTCCCTACTCCTTGTGCGAGGTTAGGGCCAATCTAAATGCTAGCATTTGTATCTGAAAAGTGGTGTCTGCATGGGAATCTTAAACGATCATAGATGCATTAGGTGCGAATATGCTTTGCATATACATCAAGCTTACACTGGTATTGAAATAGATATGGATGGCCGTTGGCTCACAAGGAGCTCCTCCGCCCTTCGACAGGTTTTGTTTTTAATCCTGCTGGTGTCCATATCCAAACACCCTCCTCACCAAGAAACCTGGTGGGGGAGATGGTTTAGTCGCCGACAACCGGACCATGGAACAGGTTTGTACAGGTTTACATGGTACCTGTAGCAGGTCACAGATCTAACCTGACCTGTCTTTGTGCCATGGACATTTTTGGACTTTGTGGGTTTGTCCCAGGTGCGTTGGGGTAAAAGTGGTTTCCCATGTTGAATGTGGAGCTCCGCTTATGAAGACAGCAGGAAAGGCCAACTGAGTGAATATCTGGGTGAGCAGCAGAATAGGTGGGGCTGTGGGGGAATCCCCCAATAGCTGACATGGGGCCAGCTCGTAAGATCTGACATGGGCCAATAGCTGGTCCCAGACTGCTTCGGTAGATCTGACGTGTGGATCTTTGGCCCCGCCTGCAATCGGGGCTATAAAAGTGTGCCCGAGGTTCTGGTTGTCACTCCACACTCTCGCACACGCGTTCACTCTCACTCTCACTCTGTCTCCCCCTCCCCTTGTTGTCACATCGCACTCTCTACCTGTGGTCTTCGTTCCTGGTCGGGGACTCTCTCTCTCTCTCTCTCTCTC
>CM068952.1:165569260-165586346 GCA_035128595.1 Eptatretus atami | reverse complement strand
GGGGAAAATTCGCCCGTTTTATTTGTACAAATCTTATCCACTGCCGGCGAATGTTTGATTCCTTCGGGAAACGGTGGGCGAAACCTCAGATTTCGACAAACCCCCGAGGAAAATGCAAATTAAATTGGCTACCCCCTTAAAAACACACTTGTTTTGGTGCGTGGCCCGCCCATAAGGGCGCACCATGCCCATTTTCAGGAAAACACAACTATACAGATAAAACCTCCCACCAAAAATTTATCAGGATCGGATCAGAAACAGCCGAGCTGACAGACGCCGCATGACATGGACCAGTATTGAGAAGGACAGACAACAGACGACACCATCCACACAATACAGACCAGAAACAGTGGCACGTAATCGATAAATTAACAGAAAAAATTCAATGTTCACCATTTTTTCGTCAACGGAATCATTTTGTTCTCGAGAACAAATATTTTTTCCACTTTTCGTGAACCAATAACAATATATCAATACAAATAACTATGTGCTAGATTATAAATGAGACATAATAAATATTAACAAGTAATAATATATGTAAAAATACCAGAATCTCTATATCTACACAAATGTCATGCAGTAGCATGTTGTTGTCTCCCATAATTCAAAACATGCAACAACTAGCAGCCTAAAACTTCATGAATAGCTACAAGTACGTGCGGAACTCCAAGGAAGTGCAAAGAGTGTGCAAATAGGTGTGGTGAAATTAAACCTTTTGGAAGAAACTGTAAACGCCTGTATAATTCATCTTTATCAGGCGCCATGGAAGCAACTTCCTCTCAACTGAGGCTTGCATCTCATGGGTCTTAAGGCATATCCTGGGTAACCGCTGTTCTGAGGCCGTCTGAATCCACCGCTTTAGTTTTTTTTGTGGCGTGACGTTCGACCCCAACAGGATACACAATCTATGAGGAAATTAGGCCGCGCAACGATCTAAAGAGTTTTATTCCTGTGCACAATTTCCTCACATTAGGAATGCTCCTCTATTTTTCCAAAAACACCAATGACGCCTCAAGACTAGAAATGAGGGAATCATGTTTAAGATTTAAGACTTATTAATATAATTTTCCGACACTATGGAGTATGCACAGGCGCGGATTGATTCATTCTGACATCATCATAAAAACTGAAAGAATTCTAAACTTGAAGCCAAATTACGAGAGAGATTACACCCTCAATGAACTGTTCAGCTATTTCTGACTCTAAAAAAAGTGTCTAGTTCATTTAATTTTGAAGTATTGATATTCGGTGCTCATCTATCTTGGTAAGGATTGTGTGTAATAGACGGTTGGAATATCCACTATCGCTTACCGCAAATCTGATATTGCAATGGTCTGTGCGTGTTGATTGTGTTTAGATGGTCTGATCTCCTGCGCTGGATGGGCATCTCACGTGAATCATGTTCGCCACTGTACTAGTATAGTGGATGATCTGTGGATTGCTCGAGATGTCGTGACTACTTGAATAGTAGGTTCATGGTGTCTGTGTCTGTGTGGTAGGTCTGTGCTGTGTGTCTGTGTGGCAGCTAGCTCATTGGCGTTTTGTTCCGTTCTGTGTGTATTGTTTGGTTTGGCTGTTCTGTCGTGGTGCGAATTTTGCTGGTGCCGCTGAAAATTCAATTTACCCTTGTGTTTGTATACCTGTATGTAGTCTGCTTTTCTATGTATGTTGTGTGTCTTGTGCTAGTGTCGTTTGACATTGTCTGATGTGTACTGTAGATATACCTGGGTGTCTGTGTGTCTGTGTGTCTGTGGTCTGTGTGTCCTGCTGAATAAGAGAGATAATATGTGTCGTAGTATAGTATATGTGATACAGTCATGGTGCTAGGATTAGTCGTGCTCTAGAGGTACTGCTGTCTCATTTTCGTCTAGTAGTGTTGTTGTCTGTGTCGTTGTGTTTTCTGAATGTCGCTACCCTAGTTATCAATTGTGGGTTCGAGCGTCCTGTGTGTGTGTCTGTGTGTGTGTCTGTTGTGTGTCTGTGTGTGTGGTTGTGTTGTGTGTGTGTGTGCTGTGTGTGTCTGTTGTGTTGTGTGTTCTGTGTGTGTCTGTGTGTGTCTTGTGTGTCCGGCGTGGTTGTCTAGTCAATGGCTAGTGATAGTGCATGTGTGTGTCTGCAATGTTGTTGTGCGTGGTAAAGTCTGTCGGATTGTCGCCATGTCTGATGTGGTTGTAGATGTCCTGGGTGCTCTGTCTCGTGTTACCTATCCACTTCCTTCTCTTCTGCCTCCCCCTCCATAACTCTACTCTATCTTCTATCTTATCTAAACCTTCCACCCCTCTTCTCTGTCACCTCCGTCTCTGCACTATCTGACGGTGGTTATCTCCTGATGTACCGACGGTGGTTAGTTGTTCTGTGGCCATGTGTTACTGGTGCTGCTGTGACGCTGTGTGGTTGTGTAGTCCTGTTGGGTGTAGTTACCGTTGTGACGGATGGGTGTTAGTTCGTCTGTGTGTGTTCTGCCTAGGTCTTGTAGTGCTGTGTCTGTCTGTTGTGTGTCTGTCGGTGTGTGTGACTGTGGTTCTGTTCTGTGCTTCGTGACACGATCTGTGGTACTGAGTTGTGGGTGGGTTTTATGCTGCAATGCTGTAGTGTTTTGTAAGTTCTGTCTGTGTGTTTTCAGTGTGTGGCTTGTGTTGTCGTTGTGCCGGTCGTGGTGTGGTTCTGTGATGTGTTCTGTTTCGTAGTTAGTGTCTCGTGTGTCGCTGTGTGGTCTGTGGTGTGTAGTCCTGTTGCTGTGGGCTACGTCGTGGCTCGGATCGTGTGTCTGTTGTGTGTCTGTGTGTACGTGGTGTTTTAGTTCGTGTGCTGTCTGTGTGTTGTCGTCTAGTGCTGTGACGTCTATGTCGTGTGGGTTGTGTGGTTTGAGTTGAGGTCTGTAGTGTTTGTGGATTCGTGTGGTGTGTATCGTGTCTGTGCTCGTGTGGCGCTGATCAGTGTGTGTCTGTATGTGCTTGATGATTCATTCAGATTGGTGGTTTTAGTGTCGTGTGTCTTGTTTTTGGTGTGCATGCTACCGTAGTTGTCTGTGTGCTTCGTCTGTGCTGTCTGTTCTGTGTGTGTGTCTGTGTGTGTGTCTGTGTGGTGTTCTGTGGTGGTGGTGTATCAAGTGTTATGTGTGCTTTGTGGTGTTGTTGGTTGTTGCTCGTGTCGTCATCGATGTGGGTGTATGCTTCTGTGTGTGTCTGTGTGTGTGTCTGTTGTCTCGTTACTTGTGTAGTGTGTCTGTGTGTGTGTCTATGTGTGCTGTGTCTGTGTGTGTTCTGATGCTGGTGTCTGTGGTTGCTGTTAGGTGTCGTGTTCTGCTGTGTGTTCTGCGTATGTGGTGTTTTAGCTATTCCGGGTGTTATGGGTGTGTTGCTGTGTGTAGTTTCTCGTGTGTGTTGCTCTGTGTGTGTGTCTGTGCTGTGTGTCTAGTTGTTTGTGGGTGATCTCGTTGTGGGATGGCCTGTGTGTGCTGTCTGTGTGTGTGTCTGTTGTGTGTCTGTGTTGTCTGTGTCTGTGTGTCTGTGTCTGTGTGTGTCTGTGTCTGTGTGTCTGTGTGGCTGTGTGTCTGGTGTTCGTGTCTTGGGGTTAGTCTCGTGTCGTGTGCTTGGCTGTGGTCCACCTTGATGTTGTCTGTGATGTGTGTTGTCCTCGGGTGTGATGGGTGTTGTTTTGGCTGTCAGGTGTATAGTGGTGTGTGTATCTGTTGTCGCGTGTCTGATGACGTATCCTGTGTGAGATGTTCGTGTGTTGTCTTGTGATTGTCTGTGTGTTCTGTCGTGTTGCACCTGGTTGTGTTCATGTGTGCGGCTGTGAGTCTTGCTGTGTCTGGTGTTGTCGTGTGTGTCTTGTGTGTCTGTGTGTCATGTGTCGTGTGCTGTGTGTCCTGTGCTCTGTGCAGCTGTAGTGTTCATGTTGCTGCGGTGATGTGTGTGTCTATGGTTGGTCTGTGTGTGGCTGTGTTGTCTGTGTGTCTGTGAGTGTCGTGTTGTCGTCCTGGTGTATTGTGTGTTCGTCTGTGTGTGTGTTGTGTGTGTGTTGTCGTTGTGTGTAGTGTGTGTGTCTGTAGTGCTGGGCTGTTGTGCTAGTGTCTGTGTGTGTCTGTTTCGTGCGTCAGCTGTGTTGTGGGTGTCCGGCTGTATGGTTGGGTTGTCTGTCGTAGTGTGTCCTGCTGTGATCGTGCTGTGTGTGTGTCGTGTGTGTGTTGTCTGCCTGGGTGGTGTCTGTGTGTGTGTCTGTGTGTGTGTCTGTGTTCCTGTGTGGTCTGTGGTGGTCTGTGTGTGTGTCGTGTGTGTGTCTTGTTGTGTCTGTGTTTGTGTCTGTTGTCTGTGTGTGTCTGTGTGTGTCTGTGTGTGTGTCTGTCGTGTGTGTCTGTGTGTGTGTTCTGTGTGTGTGTCTGTGTCTGTGTGCGGTGTCTGTGTGTGGTTGTCGAGTTGTGCGTTGTGTGTCCTGTGTGACTGTGTGTCTGTGTGTCGTGGCTGTCTCTGTTGTGTCTGGTGTGTCTGTGATGCTGTGCTGTTGTGGTGCTGTCGTGTGTGTGTGTCTGTGTGTGTGTCTGGTGTGTGCTCTGTGTGCCTGTGTGTTGCTCTGTGTGTCTGTGTGTTGTCTGTGTGTGTTGTGTGTGTGTCTGTGTGTGTGATGTGTCTGAGTGTGTGTCTGTGTGTTGCTGTTGTTTCTGTGTGTTCTGTGGTCCTGTGCTGTGTGTGTTTGTGCTGTTCTGTGTGTGTGTCTGCTGTGTGTCGTGTCTCGTCTGTGTGTGTCTTCTGTGGTTGTCGTGTGTGGTTGTGCGTGTCGTGTGTGTGTCTGTGTGTGCTGTGTTGTGTGCTGTGTGTGTGTTCTGTGTCTGTGTGTGCCTTGCTGGCTTGCGTGTCTGTGTGTGTGTGTCTGTGTGTGTTTGTTGTCTGTGTGTGTGTGTCCTGTGTGGGCTTGTGTGTGTGCTGTGTGTGTGTCTGTGTGTCATGTGTGTGTGTGTGCTCGATGTGTGTCTGTGTGTTGTGGTCTGTGTGTGTTGTCTGTGTGTGTGTGTGTCTGTGTGTGTTTCTGTGTAACTGTGTCTGTTGTGTGACTGTGTGTCGTTGGCTGTGTGTGTGTCTGTGTGTCGTGTGTGGTGTGTCTGTGTGTCTTGTGTGTGTCTGTGTGTCCTGTTGTGGTCTGTGTGTCGTGTCTGGTGTCCTGTGTGTGTGTTCTGTGTGTGGTCTTGTGTGGCGCTTTTTGATGTTGTCTCTGTGTGTTCTGTGTGGTGTCTGTGTGTGTTGTCTGTGTGTCTGTGTCTTGTGTGTCTGGTGTGTGTGTCTGTGGTGTCGTGTCCTGTGTCGTGGCTGTGTGATGTGGCTGTTGTGGTTGGTCTGTGTGTATCTGTGTGTCTGTGTGTCTGTGTCGTCGTGTGTGTTGTGACTGTTGTGTCTGTTGTGTGTCTGATGTGTTGTGGCCTGTGTGTGTGTGTCTGTGTGTCTGTGTGTGCTATTGTGTGTGTTGTGCTGTGTGGTGTTGTGTGTTGTGTCTTCTGTTGTGGATGGTGTGGTGTGTGTCTGTGCTGTGTCTGTGTGTCGGTGCTATGTGGTGTCTGTGTGGTCTGTGTGTGTGTTGTGTGTGTCTGTGGTGTGGTGTGCTTTTGTGCTGTTGTCTGTGCTGTCTGTACGTGTGCGTGTGTGTTGTGTGTGTGTGTCTGTGCTGTCTGTGTGCTGTGTGTGTGTATGTTGTTCGTGTGTGTGTCTGTGTGTGTGTGTGTCTGTGTGTGTGTGTGTGTTCTGTGTGTGTGTGTGTCTGTGTGTGTGTGTGTGTCTGTGTGTGATGTGTCTGTGTGTGTTCTGGTCTCGGGCGTGAAATCGTGCTGTGTATCTTAGTGTCTGTGAATCATGGTTGGTTGTGTCTGTGTGTCTGTGTGATGTGGTTGTGTCGTCGTGTGTCGGGGGTGCTGTTTCTGTGTGTCCGTTGTTGTTCGCGTGAGTGGGTAATTTAGTGTTGGTGTGTCTGTGTCTGTTGTGGTTTATTTTATATCTGTGTGTGTGTCTGTGGTGTGTCTGCTGTGTCGTGTGTCCTGTGTGTGAGTCTGTGCTGTGTTGTGTCTTGTGTGTGTGTCTGTGTCTGTGTGTTGTCTGTGTGTTGTGTCTGCTGTGTGTGTGTCTGTGTGTGTGTGTCTGTGTGGTTCTCTTGTCTTGGTGTGTGGTCGTGTGTCGTGTGTCTGTGTTGTCGATTTCTACGCTGTGTTGTCTGTGTGTGTCTGTGATCCTGTGTGATGTGTGAATGTGTCTTGCTGTGTGATGTGTCTGTGTGTGTCTGTGTGTGTGTCTGTGTGTGATGTGTCTGTGTGTGTGTCTGTGTCTGTTGTGTCTGTGTCGTGTGTCTGTGTGTGTGTGTCTGTGTGTGTGTGTCCTGTGTGTCTGTGTCTGTGTGTGTGTGTCTGTGTGTCTGTGTGTCTGTGTGTGTGTCTGTGTGTGTGTGTGTGTGTCTGTGTGTCTGTGTGTGTGTGCTGTGTGTCTTGTGTGTGTCTGGTGTGTCTGTGTGTCTGTGTTCGTGTTGTGCTGTGTGTTGTGTGTGTCTGTCTGTGTGGTTGTCTGGTGTGTGTGTTGTGTGTTGTGTGTCTGTGTGTGTGTCTGTGTAGTCTGTGTGTGTGTTGTGTGTCTGTGTGTGTGTGTCTGTGTGTGTGTGTCTGTGTGTCGGTGTGTGTCTGTGTGTCTGTGTGTCTGTAGTGTCTGTGTGTGCTGTGTGTGTGTGTGTGTGTGTGCTGTGTTCGTGTTGTGGTGTCTGTGTGTGTGTCGTGTGTGTGTCTTGTGTGTGTCTGTGTGTGTGTCTTGTCTGTGTGTGCTTGTGTTGTGTGTCTGTGTGTGTGTCTGTGTGTCTGGTGTGTGTGTCTGTGGTGTCTGTGTGTGTGTCTGTGTGTGTGTCTGTGTGTCTGTGTGTCTGTGTGTGTGTCTGTGTGTGTGTGTGTGTGTGCTGTGTCTGTGTCTGTGTGTGTGTGCTGCTGTGTGTGCTGTGTCTGTGTCTGTGTGTCTGTGTGTGTGTGCGTGTGTCTGTGTGTCTGTGTGTGTGTCTGTGTGTCTGTTGTGTGTCCTGTGTGTGTGTCTGTGTCGTGTGTCTGTGTGTGTGTGTGTGTGTGCTGTGTGTGTGTCTGATGTGTGTGTCTGTGTGTCGTGTGTGGTGTCTGTGTGTGTCTGTGTGTGTGTCTGTGTGTGTGTGTCTGTGTGTTCTGTGTGTGTCTGTGTGTGTGTCTGTCTGTCTGTGTGTTCGTGTGTGTGTGTGTGTGTGTGTGTGTGTCTGTGTGTGTGTCTTGTGTGTGTTCCTGTGTCTGTGTTGTGTGTCTGTGTGTGTGTCTGTGTGTGTGTTCTGTGTGTGTGTGCTGTGGTGTGTGTGTCTGTGTTGTGTGTCTGTGGTTGTGTCTGTGTGTCTGTGTGTCTGTGTGTGTGTGTCTGTGTTTGTGTGTGTGTCTGTGTGTCTGTGTGTGTGTCTGTGTGTCTGTGTGTGTGTCTGTGTGTCTGTGTGTTGTCTGTGTGTCTGTGTGTCTGTGTGTGTGTCTTGTGTGTGTCTGTGTTGTGTCTGTGTGTTCTGTGTGTGTGTCTGTGTGTCTGTGTGTGTGTGTCTGGTGTGTGTGTCTGTGTGTCTGTGTGTCTGTGTGTCTGTGTGTCTGGTGTGTTCTGTGTGTTGTGTTGTGTGTGTGTGTGTGTCTGTGTGTCTGTTGTCGTGTGTCTGTGTGTGTCTGTGTGTGTGTCTGTGTGTGTGTGTGTGTGTGTGTCTGTGTGTGTGTCTGTGTTGTGTGTGTGTCTGTGTGTCTGTGTGTCGTGTCTGTGTGCTCTGTGTGTCTGTGTGTGTGTCTGTGTCTGTGTTGTGTGTCTGTGTGTCTGTGTGTGTGTCTGTGTTGTGTTTGTGTGTCTGTGTGTGTTCTGTGTTGGTGTCTGTGTGTGTGTCTGTCTGTGTGTCTGTGTGTCTGTGTGTGTGTCTGTGTGCTTGTGTGTCTGTGTGTGTGTCTGTGTGTCTGTGGTTGTCTGTGTGTGCTGTGTGTGTGTCTGTGTGTGTGTCTGTGTTGTGTGTGTCTGTGTCTGTGTGTGTGTTGTGTGTGTGTCTGTGTGTGTGTGTCTGTGTGTCTGTGTGTGTCTGTGTGTGTGTCTGTGTCTGTGTGTGTCTGTGTGTTGTGTCTGTGTCTGTGTGTGTCTGTTGGTGTGTCCTGTGTGTGTGTGTCTGTGGTGTGTGTGTCTGTGTGTGTTCTGTGTCTGTGTGTGTCTGTGGTGTGTGTCTGTGTCGTGTGTGTCTGGTGTGTGTCTGTGTTGTGTGTCTGTGTGTGTGTGTCTGTGTGTGTGTGTCTGTGTGTTGTGTCTGTGTGTGTGTGTCTGGTGTCTGTGTGTCTGTGTGTGTGTCTGTGTGTCTTGTTGTGTGTTGTGTGTCTGTGTGGTCTGTGTGTGTGTCTGTGTGTCTGTGTGTGTGTCTGTGTGTCTGTTGTGTCTGTGGTCTGTGTGTTGTGTGTCTGTGTGTTGTCTGTGTGTGTGTTGTGTGTGTGTCTGTGTGTCTGTGTGTCTGTGTGTGTGTCTGTTGTGTGTCTTTGTGTGTGTCTGTGTGTGTGTCTGTGTGTTGTCTGTGTGTGGTCTGTGTGTGTCTGTGTGTGTCTGTGTGTGTCTGTGTGTGTCTGTGTGTGTCTGTGTGTGTCTGTGTGTTCGTGTGTCTGTGTGTGTCTGTGTGTCTGTGTGTGCTGTGTGTGTGTGTGTCTGTGTGTCTGTCTGTGTGTGTGTCTGTGTGTCTGTGTGTGTGTGTCTGTGTTGTGTGTCTGTGTGTCTGTGTGTCTGTGTGTGTGTCTGTGTGTGTGTCTGTGTGTCTGTGTGTCTGTGTGTCTGTGTGTCTGTGTGTCTGTGTGTCTGGTTCGTGTGTCTGTGTGTCTGTGTGTCTGTGTGTGTGTGTCTGTGTGTGTGTGTGTGTCTGTGTGTGTGTCTGTGTGTCTGTGTCTGTGTGTGTGTCTGGTGTGTGTGTTGTGTGTGTGTCTGTGTGTGTGTCTGTGTGTGTGTCTGTGTGTGTGTCTTGTGGTGTTGTGTGTGTGTGTCTGTGTGTGTGTCGTGTGTGTGTCTGTGTGTGTGTCTGTGTGTGGTCTGAGTGTGTGTCTGCGTGTGTGTCTGCGTGTGTGTCTGCGTGTGTGTCTGCGTGTCTGTCTGCTGTGTCTGTGTCTGTGTGTCTGTGTGTGTGTGTCTGTGTGTGTGTGTCTGTGTGTCTGTGTGTGTGTGTGTCTGTGTGTCTGTGTTTGTTCTGTGTGTCTGTGTGTGTGTCTGTGGTTGTGTGTTGTGTGTCTGTGTGTCTGTGTGTCTGTGTGTCTGTGTGTCTGTGTGTCTGTGTTGTGTGTCTGTGTGTGTGTCTGTGTGTGTGTCTGTGTGTGTGTGTGTGTGTGTGTCTGTGTGTGTGTCTGTGTGTGTGTCGTGTTGTGTGTCTGTGTGTGGTGTGTCTGTGTGTGTGTGTTCTGTCTGTGTGTGTGTCTGTCTGTGTGTGTGTCTGTCTGTGTGTGTGCTGTCTGTGTGTGTGTTGTCTGTGTGTGTGTCTGTCTGTGTGTGTGTCTGTCTGTGTGTGTGTTCTGTGTGTGTGTCTGTTCTGTGTGTTGTGTCTGTCTGTGTGTGTGTCGTCTGTGTGTTGTCTGTCTGTGTGTGTGTCTGTCTGTGTGTGTGTCTGTCTGTGTGTGTGTTTCTGTGTGTGTGTCTGTCTGTGTGTGTGTCTGTCTGTGTGTGTGTCTGTCTGTGTGTGTGTCTGTCTGTGTGTGTGTCTGTCTGTGTGTGTGTCCTGTTGTGTGTGTGTCTGTCTGTGTGTGTGTCTGTGTGTGTGTCTGTCTGTGTGTGTGTCTGTCTGTGTGTGTGTCTGTGTGTGTGTCTGTCTGTGTTGTGTCTGTGTGTGTTCTGTGTGTGTGTCTGTGTGTGTGTCTGTGTGGTGTCGTGTGTGTGTCTGTGTGTGTGTCTGTGTGTGTGTCTGTGTGTGTGTCTGTGTGTGTGTCTGTGTGTGTGTCTGTGTGTGTGTCTGTGTGTGTGTCTGTGTGTGTGTCTGTGTGTGTGTCTGTGTGTTGTGTGTCTGTGTGTCTGTGTGTGTGTCTGTGTGTCTGTGTGTCTGTGTGTCTGTGTGTCTGTGTGTCTGTGTTTGTGTGCTGTGTGTCGTGTGTCTGTGTGTCTGTGTGTCTGTGTGTCTTTGTGTCTGTGTGTCTGTGTCTGTGTCTTGTTGTCTGTGTGTGTGTCTGTGTGTGTGTTCTGTGTGTGTCTGTGTGTGTGTCTGTGTGTGTGTCTGTGTGTGTGTCTGCGTGTGTGTCTGCGTGTGTGTCTGCGTGTGTGTCTGCGTGTGCTGTCTGCGTGTGTGTCTGTGTCTGCGGTGTGTCTGTGTCTGCGTGTGTGTCTGTGTCTGCGTGTGTGTCTGTGTCTGGCGTGTGTGTCTGTGTCTGCGTGTGTGTCTGTGTCTCGTGTGTTCTGTGTCTGCGTGTGTGTCTGTGTCTGCTGTGTGTCTGTGTCTGCGTGTGTGTCTGTGTCTGCGTTGTGTCTGTGTCTGCGTGTGTGTCTGTGTCTCGTGTGTCTGTGTTGCGTGTGTGTGTGTCTGCGTGTGTGTCTGTGTCTGCGTGTGTTGTGTGTCTGCGTGTGTGTGTCTGTGCTGTGTGTCTGTGTGCGTGTGTGTGTCTGTGTGCGTGTGTGTGTCTGTGTGTGTGTGGTGTCTGTGTGTGTGTTCTGTGTGTGTGTGTCTGTGTGTGTGTGTCTGTCTGTGTGTGTTCTGTCTGTGTGTGTGTCTGTGTGTGTGTGTGTCTGTGTGTGTGTGTGTCTGTTGTGTGTCTGTGTGTGTCTGTGTGTGTCTGTGTGTGTCTGTGTGTGTCTGTGTGTTGTCTGTGTGTGTCTGTTGTGTCTGTGTGTGTCTGTGTGTGTCTGTGTGTGTCTGTGTTGTGTCTGTGTCTGTGTCTGTGTGTGTGTCTGTGTGTTGTCTGTGTGTGTGTCTGTGTGTGTGTCTGCGTGTGTGTTCTGCGTGTGTGTCTGCGTGTGTGTCTGCGTGTGTGTCTGCGTGTGTGTCTGCGTGTGTCTGCGTGTGTCTGCGTGTGTGTCTGCGTGTGTGTCTGCGTGTGTGTCTGCGTGTTGTTGTGTCTGCGTGTGTGTGCTGTGTGCGTGTGTCTGTGTGTGTGTGTGTCTGTGTGTCTGTGTGTGTGTGTGTCTGTGTGTGTGTTGTGTCTGTGTGTGTTGTGTGTCTGTGTGTCTGTGTGTCTGTGTGTCTGTGTGTCTGTGTGTCTGTGTGTCTGTGTGTCTGTGTGTCTGTGTGTTCTGTGTGTGTCTGTGTGTGTCTGTGTGTGTCTGTGTGTGTGTCTGTGTGTGTCTGTGTGTGTCTGTGTGTGTCTGTGTGTGTCTGTGTGTGTCTGTGTGTGTCTGTGTGTGTCCTGTGTGTGTCTGTGTGTGTCTGTGTGTGTCTGTGTGTGTCTGTGTGTGTCTGTGTGTGTCTGTGTGTGTCTGTGTGGTCTGTGTGTCTGTGTGTCTGTGTGTCTGTGTGTCTGTGTGTCTGTGTGTCTGTCTGTGTGTGTGTGTGTGTGTGTGTGTGTGTCTGTGTGTGTCTGTGTGTGTCTGTGTGTGTCTGTGTGTGTCTGTGTGTGTCTGTGTGTGTCTGTGTGTGTCGTGTGTGTCTGTGTGTGTGTCTGTGTGTGTGTCTGTGTGTGTGTGCTGTGTGTGTGTCGTGTGTGCTGTGTCTGTGTCTGTGTCTGTGTCTGTGTCTGTGTCTGTGTCTGTGTCTGTGTCTGTGTCTGTGTCTGTGTCTGTGTCTGTGTGTGTCTGTGTGTGTGTCTGTGTGTTGTGTCTGCGTGTGTCTGCGTGTGTGTCTGTGTCTGCGTGTGTGTCTGTGTCTGCGTGTGTGTCTGTGTCTGTGTGTGTGTGTGTCTGTGTGTGTGTGTGTCTGTGTGTGTGTTGTGTCTGTGTGTCTGTGTGTGTTGGTCTGTGTGTCTGTGTGTGTGTCTGTGTGCTGTGTGTGTGTCTGTGTGTGTGCGTGTGTGTCTGCGTGTGTGTCTGCGTGTGTGTCTGCGTGTGTGTCTGGCGTGTGTCTGCGTGTGTGTCTGCGTGTGTGTCTGCGTGTGTGTCTGCGTGTGTGTCTGCGTGTGTGTCTGCGTGTGTGTCTGCGTGTGGTGTCTGTGTGCGTGTGTTGTCTGTGTCTGCGTGTGTGTCTTGTGTCTGCGTTCTGTGTGTGTCTGCGTGTGTCGCGTGTGTCTGCTGTTCTGCGTTGTCTGTGTCTGTGTCTGTCTGTCTGTGTCTCTGTCTGTCTCTGTCTGTGTCTCTGTCTGTGTCTCTGTCTGTGTCTCTGTCTGTGTCTCTGTCTGTGTCTCTGTCTGTGTCTCTGTCTGTGTCTCTGTCTGTGTCTCTGTCTGTGTCTCTGTCTGTGTCTCTGTCTGTGTCTCTGTCTCTGTCTGTGTCTCTGTCTGTGTCTCTGTCTGTGTCTCTGTCTGTGTCTCTGTCTGTGTCTCTGTCTGTAAATGTAAAAAGCGATGTAAAAGAGCGAGTTCAGGTAACGCAAATTGGGCCGTGGTATTAACGTGACAATGCATTTGCGGAACGATGTAAAAGGGGGAGACTTAAATCACGGTATAACTGTATGTGGAATATGACAACTTAAAGTCAAGTATTGTGATACAACATAAATAGCGAATGTGACTGTGGTGCAGGGTACCCAGCGAATTACCGTTGCTTTGGTATTGGTTGCTTGGAAGCGTATGTCTGTCCCATTCTCGACCGCCTTGGACTCCAAATCTTCCAGAGCGCTTCCCTCGCCCTTCAGGAGGCACATGGTGTTCTCCATACTCCCAAAAAAACCTCCACTTCTGCGGTCGCCGTTTCTCTGTGTCCTCGGCTCCACTGCCACTCTTATCACCTTTGGAATTTTCTTCCTCTCCTTCTTTCACCATGGCATGATGAAAGCCTTGGCAAGGGAGGTCAGAAAAACAGGCCGTACAAGAAGCAAAAAAAAGTCGGATGAGAATGAAGGTGATTAAAGAGCTCGGGGTAAAGTGGGTGGATGAAAACGAGAAAGGAGGAAAGTTGAAGTGTTTCAATAAGAACAGGAAGAAGTGAGAAAGAGGTGTTGGAATTTTGACAAATGAAGGGGTTGGAATGAAGCAAGTAGAAAAAAAATTATTTGCATCACACCTGGTTCAAGACTAATATCACTGAGATAATTTTTTGCATCCTCATCCTCTTCTTCATCATCTTCTTTGTCCTCCAAGTCATCTTCATCAACATCATCCTCAGCCTCATCATCATCAGGATATTTTTCTTCAGCATCCTCATCCCCTTCCTCCTCCTCCTCTTCATCATAATCATCATCCTCCTCTTCCTCCTCTTCGTCATCCTCGTCATCACTAGCTTCGCGATCACTCCCAAACCCCTCATCATATTCCAAATCATCAAATCCTGCAGGCTTCACCTCCCGTGGCCCACCAGTTCCACGCATTGAAGGCACAACATCCCCAACTCCTTGGCGTTCCATATCCCCATTCCTCACAGTGCCACCTCCGGCACAAAAAAGTGAATAATTATGCTCCGCTTCCTTGTAAACGGGTTCTGAGGAGCATTTCTCTCCTTTCTCCGCACCACGCCTATGCCTAAGTACCTCCCAGCCTCCCACCGCCTTCACTACGACCATCCGAACTGGAGCCGTGCTCACAGCCTCAGCACGCCTTGCCAATTTCCGCGGTCCGAGTGTGACAGCTGGTCGACTGCGGGAAGATTCAGACCTGCATGATGGTGCTGGCAGCAGTGGTGAGAGAGGTGATGGCAGCTTTACAGTTTGCCTGCGCAAAGGTGATTGTGGATAAGTGGGTCTGGCCGGCGATAGGTCTGGCAGTGTGGCAGGAAGAAGGCGTGAGATGTCTGGTGGCTCGAGGAAAGGCTGAGAGTCATCAGCATTGAGTTGGGCCAGAGTCGGTGTCTGCGCAATGCCTTCTGCATTTTGGTAAGGACAACCTGCCGGCTCCAACCCAAGGAGGTCCATTTCACTGCTGCCCCATGAAGAACCCAGGCTTGCAAGTGGAAATGCTGACCACACATCTCTGTTTTCACTCTCCCAAGGCTCAATGGGCTGCAAAATTTTGGAGGGGAGTGGAGATTTAGGAGAGGGAGGTAAAAACAATTAAGAAAAATAAGCGAGTGCATGTTAAAAAAATTTTTTTTAATGGAAGGGAGTTGGTGAAACTGGTTCAGGTTTTTAAAGCCTTTATAAGGCTACGGTGATTATTACCAAAGTATCACAAAGACTTTGTAAAGTACAATAGGCCTGGATTACGTATTGGTACGACTACCAATACAACTAGAACGGCACTCGGTAGAGCGCATACCTTTGCCAGACTGAACAGTTTATATTTTGTATCCCACTGATGGGCCGGATCTGGATCTGGACCTGAACCAAAAGCCAATGAGCTTATGCTCATCACCTAACCAACTCATCCACTTAGTTGTGTCATAACCCATCCATAACTTTTTGAAATATCATGCTATATATCGTTTTTTGGCCCTATCTCCGAATGGTGAAGAATCACTGAAACAATAAAAAAAACTATCGTATCCAGATTCGGATCTTCACCAAAATTTAAACATTTCTTCCTCGTCACAGTCCAACCTGTCCACCAAGTCTCGTCCGAATCCATTCACAACTTTTTGAGATATTGTGCTACATATCATTTTTTGCCCTTGTCTCAATGGTGAAGAATCACTTAAAATTCTAGTATCTGGATCTTCACCAAAATCAATTAGTCCTTGTCACACACCCAACCTGTCCACCAAATTTCATTTGAATTTCGAGATATCCTGCTCACAGACAAACAGACAGACATAGATGAAAAAATATCCTCTGTCCACCTTCAATGACAGAGGTAAAAACAAATTATTCTTCGTTCATATGCAGCACAAGGCTGCAGGGTCGCATCAATGGCTGAGGGCATGGTTGTGCTGTAGATGCAATGCCCTCTGCTGGTTAGGGCAGGAATTTGTAATTTGTTCATGGTGCCAGCAAAAGCTCACCGACTCTTCACGAAGGACACCATGGGATCTTTGACCTCCACCAACTAACGCTGACAGATGGGACTCACAGTTTAACGTCCATCTGAAGGACGGCACACACATCGATGAATCACCCTGCCTGTGAAACACCAGGATGGCAGTTTATAGCCAAGTCGGGATTCAAACCCAGACGAGACAGCTTAGTGGAGTGTGTGTGCGTACCTCTAGGTCGAGGCCATCTTGTCAGCCAAAAACCAACTAGAACGAGCAATCGAAGATTGCATACCCTCACCCGGACTTGTTTTGTGTGGTTTTATCCCAGGCAAAAATACTATCCATCTATAATTCCAGCAATCTCTGTGTGTGTGTCTGTCTGTTTGTTTGTCTGTCTGTTTGTCTGTCTGCGCCGTTTCTCGACGGCCGCCGGTCCGATCTCATGTAAACTTGCAGAAATATTGCCGGGGATCCGCGGATGTGCCTTTTTCGAGGTTTGATATCGATCGGACAAGCGGTTCCCAAGTTACGGCCATTTTATTGCTTTTTCAATGTTGAAAAGGTGTATATATGACAGCTGAAGGTGTCGTTCCACCTTCTCACCTTATCATGCCATTTTTTCCCCAAATTATTAATAACAGACGACCACCGGTCCGATCGGATTGAAACTTGCCAGGAATATTGCCGGGGCCCCGCGGATGTGCCTTTTCAAGGTTTGATATCAATCGGACGAGCGGTTCCCAAGTTACGGCCATGTATCTGTGAACCAATGACAGGACACGGTGCTATGACATCACGAATGACGTCACAATTAATGTTTATTTAATTATTATTATTTTTTTTTGAAGGATTGACGTCAATTCTTCTTCGTTTGGTATGACGTAACAATCGACACTGGGGACCTGGGTATGTGCCTTTTCAAAGTTTGATATCGTTCTTCCTCATCCATTTCAGCTGTTTTCCCAAGTGTCTCCCAAGGTTTGAAAGCTGTTCTTTCCAAGGTTTGAATTAATTAATTAATCCCAAGTTTTGATTATTATTTAATTATTAATTAATTTAATTATTTACTCCCAAGGTTTGATTATTATTCAAATTATTAATTAATCCCAAGGTTTGAATTTTCCCGAGGGAAACAGCTGTTTCCCAAGGGTTTGAAAGCTGTTTTTTCCCAAGGTTGGAATTAATCATTGTGCTTGGTAGACATTTGTGAATACATTTCAGAGAGAGGGGCGAGAGAGAGGAGGGGGGAGAGAGGGAGCGAGAGAGAAGGGCGAGAGAGGGGGGTGGAGGGGGGCAAGAGAGGGGAGGGAGAGAGGAGGGGGGACAGAGGAGGGGGGAGAGAGGGGGGAGAGAGGGGGGGCGAGAGAGAGGAGGGGGGAGAGAGGAGGGGGGTGAAGAGGGGGTGGCAAGAGAGGGGAGGGAGAGAGGAGGGGGGGAGAGAGAAGGGCGAGAGGGAGGGGGGGAGAGAGGAGGGAGAGAGGAGGGGGGAGAGAAGGGCGAGAGAGGGGGTGAGAGGGGGGGGAGAGGGGGGCAAGAGAAGGGGAAGAGAGGGGGGGAGAGAAGGGTGAGAGAGGGGGAGGAGAGAGGGCGAGACAGGGGGGGAGAGAGAAAGGGCGAGAGGGGGGTGGAGAGGGGAGAGAGAGGGGGGAGAGAGGGGAAGGAGGGGGGGAGAGAGAAGGGTGAGAGGGGGGTGAGAGGGGGGGGGGGGGGGCAAGAGAGGGAGAGAGGAGGGGGAGAGAGAAGGGCGAGAGAGGGGCGAGAGGGGCAAGAGAGGGGAGGGAGAGAGGAGGGGGACAGAGGAGGGGGAGAGAGAAGGGCAGAGAGGGGTGAAGGGGGGCAAGAGAGGGAGAGAGGAGGGTGGAGAGAGAAGGGCGAGAGGGGGTGAGAGGGGGGCAAGGGAGGAGGGGGGACAGAGGAGGGGGAGGAGAGGAGGGGGAGAGGAGGGGGGAGAGAGGGGGGGGAGAGAGGGGGGCGTCACAATTCTTCTTCTTCGTTTGATATGACGTCACAATTGAATCTGGGTGACCTGATACTGCAGGCACAAAGCTGCACATACTGGCACGCACCTACGGGCCCGCACTAGTAGTAAGAACTATAGTATATGAGAGTTGTACTCATCTCCAATATAGTTGGTAACAGGTCCTACTACAGTAGTC
>CM068952.1:165551402-165566175 GCA_035128595.1 Eptatretus atami | reverse complement strand
TACTCCTGCCCATTTCTCCTGCATCCAACACATCAACTTCAAGAATTGACTGTTCACTTGCTGCCTAATAGATCCCACCCCTGGACAGGTGCCATTGTAACAAGATAATCAATGTTATTCACTTCACCTGTCAGTGGTCATAATGTTTTGGCTCATCACAGGTATGTATTTCTTTGTTTGCCAGTGGACAAAACGAAAAAATTACTAAATCTTAGCTTCTTCCACAAACAAATCCTAAAATGGCCCGGACAGTATTATTCGCACCTTTTAGAAGTTGTTAGAAATAATTAGATTTCAAGCAGGTGATTTTCCTTTACTTTGGAATTGAACTCACCTGTGGTGAGGGTGAGTTGCAGGTGCCTACAATATGAAAATCACTCATTCAACCTGTTTGAGTAGAGAAAAAGGAGTCATTCTGCTGTTTTGTGTCACTCTGTACCGCAATGAGCATGGAGACAAGAAATAAAACCAGAGAATTGACTGAGGAGGTCAGACACAAGATTGTTTCAATCTCAAGGCTCCAAGTAGGGACAATCTCAAGGCTGCAAGTCCATATCCAGAGACCTCGATGTTCCTGTATCCACCATACACAATGTTATCAGGAAGTTTAAGGCTCGTGGCAATGTAACCAACCTCCCTCGACGGGGCCGCAAGGGAAAACTTGATCGAAGATTGCAGCGAAGGATTGTTTGAATGGTGGAGAAAACACCTCGATCAACTGCCAAACAGATTCAAGCTCAAACAGATTCAAGCGACCTTCAAGACACAAGTATGACAGTTTCAAACTCGACCATCCGTCACCAACTCAATAAAGGGTTGTATGGTAGGAGAACCGAGAAAGGGAGAGAAACCGGAGAGAAAGGGGAGAGAAAGAAAGGGATGAAAAGGGGAGAGGAAAGGGAGAGAGAGAGAAGAGAAGAGAGAGAGAGAGAGAGCAGAGGAGAGATGACGAGAGGAGGAGAGGAGAGAGAGAGAGAGAGACATAAGAAAGCCTGACTTATGTTTGCCAAAACATACCTGAACAAGCCCAAATATCCTTCTGTGAGAATGCCTGTGGACAGTTGAGGACCAAATTAGAGCTTTTTGGTGAGCACATAATCTCTGTTTACAGAAAACAAAATTGAAGCCTCAAAGAAAAAGAACACCTCATGTAGGAGGTTTCAAGTGATGTTTTGGGGTGCTGTGCCTGCCTCTGGCACTGGTACCTTAAATGTGTGCACGGCATCATGGAATCAGGAGATTTACCAAGGTATTTTGGAGCGCAATTGTTCACCAGTGTTCAGAATGCTTGGGTCTCCCGTCAAAGGTCATGGGTCTTTTCAGCAGGAACAATGACCCCAAACACAACTTTCAAAAAAAGCACCAGGAATGGGTTCAAGGACACAAAATGCTGGGACTGTTCTGAAAGTGGCCAGCAATTGAGTCCAGATTAAATCCCATTCGAAAACACCTTTGGAAATCTGAAAAACAGCAGTGGGAGAATGGGCACCCTTCAAATCTGGGGGAGAACTGAGCAGTGTGCACAAGAAGAGTGGGTGAAAACTGCCAGTAGGAAGAGGTGTAGGAAGCTCATTTCATGGCTATTAGGAAACGCTTGACTGCAGTCATGTTGTCCAAAGGCTGTGTGTGGCTATCAAATATTAAATGAGGGTGTTTCAATACTTTGTCAACGCCATTTTCTTTTTATTTTAATGATGTTAAAATGAGTTATATCAAAGTTCTGAATCAAAAACAAAGGTTTTGAAATATTATAGTGAAATAAAATTAATTGTGGAGACAAAAAATCCTTTTTGTCAATTTCAACTTAAAATTTTTGAGAAAATTGTTATTTTAAAAAGTGCAAGGGTTGACAATATTTTTTAACCTCCGCCATCGAAGATGGATGGGGTACTGTTTTCACCACTTTCTGTTTGTTTGTTCTTGTGACAGTATTACGGAAAAACCCTCGACGGATTTCGACGAAACTTGGTGGGGGGGGGGGGGCTAGGTCTGCGTCCAAGGATCATTGCCATTAGATTTTGACTTTGGTCCAAAATCCAATATGGCCGCTATGGCGGCCAAATTGAAAAATATTTGAATTTTTTTTTTTTTGCATTTCTACATGTTTGAAGTGATTTCCAAACCCCCCCCCCCCCCCCCAAAAAAAAAAATTTTTGCCCATTTTTTTTTCAACAAATTTCGATTTTTTTTTGCATTTCTAACATGTTATAAGTTGATTTCCAACAAAAAAAACATTGCCAAAACTAGAGGGGGAGCACTCGGGAGGTGCAAAAACGTCCGCCGCCAAACTGCTGGGTCACTCCAAGTGAACCTTATATCTTATTCATTAAAAATTATATGTCAACAAGTGCTGACAGTTATAGTTCTTTTCTCCAACATTTTTTTTGGGGGGGGGGGGGGGTTGGAAACACTTGTTAAAACATTAGGAAATGCCAAAAAAAAAGAAATCGAAATTTTGTTGAAAAAAAAGTTGCAAAAATTTTTTTTTTCTCTAACATTTTTTTTGGGAGGGGGGGGTTTGAAAATCACTTAAAACATGCTAGAAGTACAAAAAAAAATATTTCTCTAAATTTTTTTTGGGGGGGGGGGACCAGTCCAAAATTTAATGGTATGCATCCTGGACCATACCTTAACCCCCCCCCCCACCAAGTTTCATCAAAATCACGTCGCAGGAGTTTTCCCGTTAATACTGTTCACAAACAATACACAAACACACAAACACACCAAACACACAAAAAACAAACCAAAACAGAAAGGGGTGAAAACAGTAACCTCCATCCATCTTCGAAGATGGCGGAGGTTAATTATAATTGCGGCTGATTTTGGGAAAACTTCAGGTGGGTATACCCACGTTAAAATACATTTCTGTCTCAAGGGAATCTAGTTATGACGAATGAATGAGTATGTAAAGTTAAAAGTAAAAGGGAAAGTTGCCAAACTATACTCTGTGAGCACTGTTGACGTCAAATTGAATTGAAATAGGATATCAGGTTTCACTTGAGTGACCTAGTCAGTATTGCGGCGAGGTTTTGCACTTCTACGAGTTGCTCCCCCTCTAGTTTGGCTACAACTGTATTTTGTAAAGTGACTGCTAACTCCTGCATAATGCGTCTGTTGTGGGTTTTATGATTTTGTTAAAATGGTTTGCCTTTTGGTGATTCTGACCTGGTCCCAAAAATTGCAGTACGGTGGAGAAAACTGGGAGATTTTCTCTTCCCAGTAGGTTCTGCAAGCACTGTCATTGGCTCCCCGGGTCCTCCATGTTCTCTCTCCAATTCCCTCCACTCCTCTTCCACTCGTCCACGAAGACGGTTCTCCATTCACCTCATTGCGCATTACGCCCCATGCATGATGCTCCGTGAATCTTTGATAAAATGGTGCACCAAAGCAAAGGCTGCAAAACAGGTAGATTTGGTAAATTGAGGCATTTTCCACTATGGAAAGGTTTTGTTTGTGGGGGAAGCTAATCAAACTCGAGCTTGAGGATGAAGTCTTATTTTTATGCAACAAACTGGAACCAGCGATGTCATCTCCATCAATAAAGTCCTGTCTGTTGAAGCAAGTCCTCCTGAACATTTTAGTTCACCAACATCAGGTCGGTAGATTTGATCTATCGTGTCCACGTTTGAAGGCAATTTACAGCAGCAAACCACGCCACAGCGGCAACAACAAGCAAGCCACAGCAACGCTTGTTGTTGCGGCTGTTAAAGTGAAAACACTTTTATCAAATTACAGGACAATCACTGCTGCAGTGATCGCGTTTTGTATCACTTTTAACTGTTAAAGTGAAAGGTTAGTGTGCCTAGAAGGATCAAAAAGCTGATTTTTAAACCTATTCGTTGTGTTAATTGCCCTGTACTATATGTGGTGAGATGGGTATAAATATATGCAATGTATGCCTACATGTTTGACACAAGTGATGTGATTGATCTTAATCATACCTGATTCTGTAATGCTTTTATTTGACATTTAAACTTTACTTGAAAGGTTTGTTTGAACTTGTACTCATTTGTTGTAAAATTCTAAATGAGTACAGATGAAGAACCACTTGTCATGTTTGAGTTAGCTAGTGATGTACACACACACGGAGATGATTGACAAGGTTATGCCACTCTGATTGAGAACCCAAACCCACCTATGACTACACTGAATGGAAGTTAGTCCCAGCACAAACATAATTTGAAATTGGCCATTATGAACTGGCCACAAGAGGGGCAAGAAGCACGGAAGACTTGTCAGATTCAAGTGATTTGGATGTTGTTAAACAAAAACGAGATGTTCGAGAGACATGGATTGACGTTTCAAACGGCACATAATCTATTGACGTTTAATGCCATCGAGAAAGCATGGATCCGATATTACTTGGTAAACTATCCTGTTCACAGATTGATAGTACATCTTGTCTAAATCGATTGCAGATCATATACGCAACATATTGGCAGAAAGGCGGACTCCCGGGTTTCTAAAGGTAAGTCGAAGCTTCAACTCCAATCTCATGCTTCTCAGTCTTAAGGGCAATCAACTACATCTGCTCAATCCGAACATTACCTGGTGTTGGGCTTAATGGTTTAGGGTGTGGGCTTGGATACCAGGGTCCTAAGTTTCAAATCCCACTCAGCGTTTGAATTAAATACCAGGTGGGCTAACTCGACCTGTCATCCTTTCCTGAGGACGCAAAATGAAGTGCCAGCATGTGGTTATACTGCTGTCGGAGTGGCGAACCCGTCCAGGATTGGCCCAATTAGCAAGAGACTGCTTAGGCAGCACCAACGCTCTGCACAGGAGTATGTCCCAATGGATGGAAACAACCTCAGCGGTATTAGTTCGCTGAGATAACTTTTTTTTCTCTTGAAATGATTTATTTTAAAATCTCAAACATTTAGTATAGACAAAAGAAACGATTTTATTTTTAAGCATAAAAAATAAACCGCCATTTTGATCTAAATTACTTCCGTGTTCATTTAATAAATAAAATTGCGTTTCGAAAATTAAGCACAATAATTCTTCGACTTTCTTTTCTCTTTTTTTTCACATTGACGAGCAATATCAAAGTTTCGTTCAAATCGGGCAATGAAAAAAAATTATTAAAAAATCAATTTCCCGATTTCAGTGAAGTACTCTTCTGGAATTATTTTGCATCAATGCAAAAACACCTCAGCGGTACAATAGGCTGTTAGCTATCTTTTTTTTTAAATGAAATGATTTTTTTATCAACCAACTGTCACACGCGAACCCAACGGGTTCACGGGTCGTCTAGTGCCATTACTAAAATCTCATCTTGTATGTTACGTATGTATGTATTTATGTTCCCGAAATACAGCCAAACAGTACACCATTAGCGCAAAAACTTTAGTGCCACCTTACTCCCATTTGTCTGCGGTGTGCAGTATCAAGTTTCGTTCAAAATCGGGCAAATGAAAAAATAATTAAAAATTCAAATTCCGATTCAGTAAAGTGCTCTTCAGGAGTATTTGATTAATGCAAAACAACCTCAGTGGTATAGTTCGCTGGAGCTATCTTTTTTTTTTTCTTTGAATTAATTTTTTTTTCAAGCGCTGTTCACAACGGGAAACCCAACGGGTTTCACGGTCGTTTAGTAGCTTCCTAAGTGGCTAACTTGTGATGGCAAGAATCGTCTCAGAAACTGGAAGGGAAGACAAGAAAACAAACAGTTTCTTACCCTTTCTCAATGTTTGTTAAGATTATTGCCAAAGAAGGCAGAAATAGCTTGTGATCTGGTGACTTCACTCAAGGCTGTGGAAAATCAATAATAAAAGCCAGAAGGCTGGGAAAGGCGAACATTCCGTAATACCAGAAACCAAAGAAAAGGTCTGTGTTGCTACCTCTTCTCCCACTGAGAGTGACACGAATTGTGAAAAACGTGACAATTTGAAAGTGATGGCAATGTTGTGCTTTCTCTGTAAAGGTGAGCATCACATTGAGACTTGTAGATCGTATCAAGCCCAAACTTTACTGCGACAGAAAATCCTTTGCCAAAGAAAAGGTCTTTGTTTTTTTTTTTTTGGGGGGGGGCTGCCTTGATAAAGGACATTTAGCCAAAGGTCCGTGTCACCATAGAAAGGTCTGATATAACGTGCAAAGGATGGCACCCAACTTGCTCTTCATGGAGATAGCAGACAGATAAAACACGTCACAAAAACAGCCACATTGTTCCGAAAGTAGTATCAAGAGGAACACCACTGATAAGTCTGGAGACAAGTATGTCAACACTCACAATGGATCTAGTCACCTCAATGACATACGTCAGAGCAATAAATGCTCAATACGGTTCCTGTATAGTTATCACCACTGTAATGTAACAAAGCCAGAAGTTGAAAGAGTGAGTGTATGCATTACTCAACACTCAATCGACAACCACTTCCATACTCGAGGCATACTTCTGCTGCATGGACTTAAAGCGCGTACCCTGGTTGAATTTAATCCTGTCTACAATGTCTGCCAGGGACCATCTGGTACAAAGTCAAAGCGATTGATGGCTTGCGGGTTTTTAGAGGCTACAATTAACTCATTGCGGATCTCACTTCAAAACGACATACTCTCGTGAGATTCTGCCAGCTAGTAAGGTCTCATATACCAACACCAGAAGTGCGAGGAAATGGCCACACCTGCATAAAAATTGCTGATGAGCTGATACCATTCCAAGATGCTGAAGTTTGGTCCTCCTTATGTGTAATCTCCTTGAGGAGGCATGTGTGTAATGTCAGTCATGACAATTTGTGGTCGTAAAAGATTCACAACACCATTAATGTTCCTAAGCGGATGTTCCAATGGGTGGAAGCTTGACGAAGGTTCTGGAACACAGCTCAAAACGGATGCAGAATGCATTCTGCAGAAGCAAAAAGCTAAGGCACTCTGCGAAGCTTACATTCGTATCGTTGAAAACTTACTGCATTGTGAGGTCATATTCGAGCCACGAGGCCATCGGTTGACCAGGCCATTTCTACGTTTTCTACGACATTACAAGCGCTACTTGTTTAAGAAGATTTAAAATGGTCCAGTATATTCTCTCGATGTAGCTGATTGGAAAAATTCATGTTGCAAAGAAAAGATTGGTCATGTATTTTTGTATTGTATTTTCAGTAAACGCATTGCACGTCACATAACATTCGTGCCATTTGCATAAAAGTATTTTGACGCCATTTTGAAGTCCGTTTCCTGTTCGTTTGATTTATTTGCATTGATTAATAGTGGAACTGTAATACACTCTGAAGTATTTTTGTCACAAAAACAACATCATTCCTTAAAGTTTCACGGAGCATTTTACCGGAGCCTTGGGAGGTCTTCGGAGCGTTTTTGGGAATGAATAAACGTGAAGTCTTCTGTATGGAACACGACTCCTTGTGTCTATAATCTGCCGTACGGACATCCAACGAACCTGTGATACTACGATTACGCAAAACCCCTAACGCAGAAAAGCACCTTGCTGTGACTCGCTTGCTGTTGCAGGCAAAGTCTATTGAAGAAAGAAAGAAAGAAAGATAAAGAAAGAAAGAAAGAAATTTAAAAATATTAATGAAATAATTCTTGCGATATTTCTTGAGCTGTCTGTGAAGGGAAAAACTCTTGACATTTCTTACTGCATTGGAGATCCAGTTTGACGATTCCATTTTCTTGGGGGAGTGGGAGGAACGAAACTGGAGCTCAATTGAATACCTTCTCAAGCCATAACGAACAACTCCAGGAAATGGACATCGGCAGAGAGGTCCTTATGAAATGCCTTTTTGCAATGTCAGTGTGAATATGCCCAAAGATGGCTCAAACATCTCCATTGGGTCCTTTTTCAAATTCTAAAAGATGGAATTAACATGGGCAACAATTTACAATATCATCAATTTCTCTTTTTCTATCGAAGCAACATAATGACATGGATGGATAAACCCGAAGAACCCAATGGTTTTCCAAAAAAACTGGGAAACAAAAAACCCCATTTTTTGGAGTTATACCTCAGTGCAAGGATTACACAAGGTGTTTTGCCATTTGAATTCCTGATATGATCAGGAGGATAAAATGGGTATGTGTCGGTTCGTTGCTGACTATTTCAAAATTTGGCAGTTGTATTAACGGTGTAATGGGCTGCTTTCACAATGAGGGTACCAAGTTTGTCTCACAACCACTGAAAATTCAAATCAATATTTTATATTTTTTATTTCTCCAAATCCAACATTGGTTAATTACAATACTTAATCCAAGTTTTTGGAGCATTCTGGAATGAATATTCTTTATTAAAAATAATACCCCAAGGATTTTAGGAGAGTATTTTTTAAACTACAACAGTCATTGAATACAATTCAAACTATAACCACAAAATAACAACACTATGCAAACTTCAGTGTTTCCATATGTTCCACAAAAGTATTATTCCATTACTGGAATTTATGATTCAGTATAAAAATGAAAGTATATTTGTAGAAATATCAATAAAAGAACAACTAAGTTTCAAATATCCAGAAAAAGATGTATTTAATTACCACTGTCACTAATAGCACTGCATATGATGAATTTAGCACAAAATTTTAAAACTACATGTACTTTTCTACATATTCTGAAAAAATTACTAATTTATCTCTGAAAATAAAAAGTTTTACCACCACAATGAAAAATATTGAAGAAATCACCATATTTCTTCCGGAGAGGACACATTTTTTGACGGAACACATGCTAAGGCAATCAGTGCAGCCATGCAAATAGAAGGTTATTGGTTACACTCAAACTTGTAGCATAATATCAGTGCAGCGTATATACACACTGTTAAAAACACACAAACTTTTAAAAAGACCCTTTATTTATATAAAAAAATTATTCTACAATATGCATTTCCGAGAGCGACATTTTTTGACGGACGAACGGTGGACATATTTATGGAGGGTGAAATAAATATTCATGTCTGAAATGAATAATGTGTTGTGGACAAAGTACAGAAGAGGGTATTAAATTTATGCAACAACAAATAAAAAAGTCCCAATCTTCTGCTTGTATTGCTTTATACACTGTTGAATGCAGTGTACCTGGAGAAAATGATATTGCCAATTCTGCCAAAAAATTGGACATTTTTTTGTCAATAAAAAGTCGTCCAAGTTGTACAAATCACTAGTTACCAACTAACTGGCCCTAATGACAGAGATACTACAGCCTCTCATTTAGCTTTTAGCATGCAAGGGTACAAAATACCAGAAATGACCATGACTGTCTGAAACAGCCCATATGCGACGATGCAAAAAGGGTCAATCGATTTAATTAATCCGAGGAACAGATTGTTCTTTTAAGTCTGCAGAATATAAAATCCCAATGATTTGATTACACTGTGCATGTTATACAGGCAAAGTGAAAATGGCCAACTTTTAACTATTGGCTTATTGGCACCCATGTTGGCCATTTGGGAGGAGAAAGGTTTGAAGAGCATGTCCTCCATGGAACGATTAGAAGGAATTAGAATCATGCGTGGTGGTCAGGAAAGGGAGTAATTCCCAGCCGTGTGTATGACAATAAACTTTATGAACCACGAGGTCAAGGTATATGGTCACCATGGTTACCATTGACATGTTTGAATGATGAATGAGTTATGTGAATAGCTTTAACGATATTAATCACTTCACGAGGAGGAAAAGCATTTTCTGTGTGTGATGGCTGTGGTCTGGGACATAATAGAGACGCAACTGAACCAGGCCGCGGAGACTGCATGGAATAGTTCGAGGAGACCGAGGATGTGATTATGCAAATAAAGTACAAAAATGCACTCGTTATGGAATTCAATATTAGAAACTGCTGATCTTTGAATGGGGAAAGAGGGAATTGGATGGGGAAGGTGAGATTTAACACAACAACAATGAACTTGGTGTACTAACCCATTGAATATACCGCCACACATCACTTTAAACTGTCGCAAAGGATACAGAGCTAGGAAGATTGTGCCCGATGATCATGGGCAATTGAAGGGTTTGTCAAAGACATACAGATAAACTGTCAGTACGGGGCCAAAATTTGTATCGCATGGAAGGAACCGAAGGATATTGTTGCTGGGGCCGGGGTATCGGTGGTGAAGGCAAACGACCGCTAGGGAGCAGTAGAGTCGGCTCCACGAACACCCGGAATTAGGTCGTACCTCTCAGATAAACGAAGGTACGGGTCCTACAGGACCATTTGAATCGCAGTAAATTCGACCGCATGGAGGGGTTAAATTGCCAACTTCAATATCCTAAATACCCACGCAGTCAACTACCGGGGAACCACACCCTCGGCAAGGCCTCGAGCGAAACGAAGCCATTACCGTCTTAACCCGTGTGTAACCCGAGCGGATGGTTACCGAGGTTCCGTCTGGTCCAAATGCACAATTACGGCAGCAACGGCCCTTCATAATCCCCAATACGCACCATGGCAAACCAATGTTAGAAATGCAAAGGACGGCTGGTACAATTCAAACAAAAGGGGAATTTATTTACAATAATCGTGGTCGAGGAAGCACGTCAGGCAAGGGTTATCCGAATAAGCAGGCAAATTAATGTACAACTAAAGCACTTAACAATTCTACTTATCAGACGGGGCCCACGGTACGCGCGCGCGCGCGCACACACACACACACACACACACACACACACAACAACACACACACAACACACACACACCACACACAGAAAGAGATCGACTTTATTCCCCTTCAGCTCGGAGGGAAGCGAGCTGAGGGACGAGAACATGCTGGCTACCTGGCCGCGTCGCGTGCTCTACGTCCGCACACCTTCCGGAAGCACCAATCGCCAAGGAACGGACCAGGGCAGCCCAACCCAGAAGGAGGCCGAGATGAGGGTGTGATCTCCCATGATTGAGATGGTCGACTCTTGTAGTAATGCGCCAGACGAGACGCCTCGGATGCGCACAATGCAGTCAGCGCAGACCAGACAAAGCGCGCTCGAGCAAACGGGACGCCAATCTCTATTCTCTTTTCCTTCGTCGTCCTTCGGGGCACGGTCCCTCCCCCATGCCTGCTCTCATTCGGTTGCATGGCCTGTCGCGGCTCTGCCTTTCTTGCAAATAGGACCGCCCGGCTTTTGGTCTGCTCGTCGCCCATTGGCGGAAAATGACGCATACCCTTATTTGGCGCGCAGCCAGAACGAAACGCTTCGTGACCATGTTGGTGCGAAATCCACACCGCCTGGCATATGGGAATTCCGTCCACGCGCACGCCCGCATGCCGCGAGAGCGCAAAGATTGCCAACGAGCAGAGTGTTGTTGTTGTCGTTGTGCGATGTTTGTAAAAATCCTAACTATAAAATAATCCACAGCGCATATACAATTAATCACCCATTAAACATAGGACGGACCCTACCTAGAAACAACCATACTTACCGATATAACTGATCTATAGGACCTGGCCTTTGTGTGCAGTAAGTTAATGTAACAGATATGTGTGGGAAACAAACCTCTTGTGGATTCTGTGCCGTTTTTGAGGGGATAACATAAGCTACCATTTAGAGAAATGTAATCGATGCGTGGAGAAAAGAGGACTTTTTTGGTTGGCACGGGTGCCCAAGGAATTGTGGACTACACATCCAAATTAAGTAGGGAGGATAAAAGATGTGGACCAGTGCATATTATGGTGGATAAAACCAAAGCCTCTACCCACATCAAACTACCCTATACGTGACGGAGGCCAGGAAAAGAATCACGCCCAATAATCGTGGCCACGACTCGAGCAGGGGACGTAAATTATAGAGACTTGTCAGCGAAGCAACACGCCGATCTTGCGTGCAAAGAAAAAACAGGTAAACAGACGTGGCGATTTGTGCGGAATTTTAAGGGAATTAACAAATGCATAGTGTCAATCACCTTGTGGTACCGAATCCAGTGGACTATATTTCCTCAAATCCATCCAATACAGTGTGTTACACCCACAATCGACTAAGCAGTTTTGTTCTTCTCGATACCAATCCATTGATGATTCGCAGAAACCTGTTTGCTTCTCCGATGAAGGGGGTACAGTACACTTGGACGCGTGCTGCCACAGGGCTTTGCAGACAGCTCTACATTGTCTCTCACGGAGCCTCAAAGGATTTGAATACATAGTGCCTTTACTTGAAGGGTCTACCTTGATACGAGTATTGAAAGAGGATTTGTTGATTTGCTCAACATCAGAGAATAATTGCAAACAAGGACACGTAACCCCAATTAAAGAGCGCAAGCTGCCAAAAGGTTATTTACAGTGCCAAAGGCCAAATTACAACTATGCAAAACCCAGGTAAAACCACACCTAGGCATTATTTGAGTGGAACCTCGAGGAGATTGTCAAATACAGGGGTGCAAGCTATTCTGAACGTTCCAAAACCCAAAACACCAAGAAAGAATTGCAGATGATCGGGGAGGAACATAACTGCGCAGGAGGTTAATGACAAAAACCGCTACTTCCCAGACGGACTAAAGGACATCCCGCCTGCAAAATCCCGAAATGATAGTCTTTGTGGATGGATCATCAACAAAAGCAGAAGGACGGGTCATTACTGTCAGGGTATGCAGTGTGCTCCGAAAGTGACGTTTTGGAAAGTGGTAGGCTACCTCCACATTATTCCGCACAAAGGCAGAACTAGGCGCTAGTGCGGCATGCAACCTCACGAGGATAAGAGCATAACAATATATACGGGCAATTTCCCGATATGTGTACAGATGCACACGATGTAGGGGCACTTTGGGAAATAAAAGGGGGTATATAACATCGCGAAGATACGTTAGCTCAAAAAAGCGTTAAAATTGATAGCAGAACTGTTAGAAAGCTATCATTTACCAAAACAAGTTAGCGATAGTAAAATGCCGAGCACATACAAAGCAGAGAGATTGGTTTCAAAAGGAAAAATGCTTTCGATGATTAGCAGCAAAACAAGCAGCGAAAATCGCAACAAATAACAAATATGCTCGCCAAAGAGAAAATGAGGAAAGGGCGCTGACTCATGACTACAGCAGCACTTAACAGGAGGCAACTGAGGCAATGTGAAAGAGCCAAAGTGGGAGAAAACAGCGTTGCTGTTTATAACGCAGAAGAAACAAACTTTGGCGTCTCAAAGAAGGGTAAGGTCGTTGCCCCAAAGGTTATTTTGCCATGGCTTGCCTCGTTTTGGCTCACAGAAGTGGCCACACAAGCAAACGGGGGATGCAGAAGGAGGTGCTACCAACAATGGCACCGCTCCAGGATTTAAGCTGTGGCAGAAAATTGTTGTAGCAAGCTGTGTGCATGTCCATACCATAATGTTGATAAAGTGTGTTAAGCAACCAGAAGGAAGCTCATCCTCTACCCTGGGGCCTTTCGTCCATTTCAAATGGACTTTTGTAAACCATGCCAAAATGCTTGTATTTCAACCACATATTGGTAGTGGTTGATTGCTTCACCAAATGGATTGGCATATCTATGCCAGAACATGCAATGCAAGGGACAGTGGCAAAGCTTTTGCTCAAAGAGTACATTTGCAAGGTATTGGGATGCCTAAAAAAAATATCAGTGATAAAGATCACATTTCACATCGGATATTACCAAGGGAACTCCGTTTAAAGCTTTGAAAATAAAACAACGCTTCACTGTTCCGTACCATCAGAGTCTGCAGGGGCAAGGAGAATGCCCAAAATGGCGTACTTAAGAAACAAACTTGCTAAAATATGTGACGAAAACAGAGTTTGAAATGGCCGGAGGCTATTCCCTGGCACTATGTCGATAAGGGTCAACGGAAACAAGCGCAGCGGATTGTGCCCACATGGAAAAAAACTGAATGGGGAGACCAATGCATGTGCCGGTAACCGCCCCACTAACCCTGAAAACATATGGACGTAACACATGCATGGATTGAGACAATGATTAACTTTTTGTGTTTCCTTAACAAAGTCGTCAAAGAATTCCACTCGCAGGGTCAACAAGCGCAACAAAACCAGCTGCGGAGGAACACCACGGCATCCAGGCCCGGTGACTGGGTGTACATCAAAGGTGTTCAAGCGGAAGAACACACTGAGGCACATTTCGACCAGACCCCACCAGTATTAGTGGTTACCCACACCAGCTGTCAAGTGAGAAGTAACAATCATGACTCACACATCTCACTGCAAAAGAGCATACAGGAAGTCGTAAAGAGAATAGAGGAAACCCGCAAGTGGGAAGAACGTCACTGGAGGTTCATGACATATGTAGCAGTGCTTGTCTGATTAGGCATGTGCATAATTCATGAAAATACAGATGATAAACAGACAGTGAGGGCATTATGGAATGCCATGGAGAGCAGAATGTTTTGGTAGGTCTAGACTTCTAGAGCAGGGGAAACAAGGAAGGGGTCGGACAGGTACGCAGGGCAGGAAGGAAGGTAAACATTGGACCAATTGCATGAGAAAGGAGTGCTGGGATTTTTACCCTGTGCAACAATTACGCAATGAAGGAAATAACGTGATGTTGGTATGTGCCCACCTCCCCACTCTTCACGAACAGACTTGCCGTTAGCAGTGATCCCATTTGCAGGAAATCGATTATTGTGGAGCCGGATGGTACCACAATTACATGGCAGATAACCGGAGGGCATAAATGGGACAAATGCTAAAGAGCGTCAACGGTACATTCCATGACATGGTACAAACACTAAGGAAGGTAGTACCATGCAAAGTACCAGTGACTTTTTAAGGAGAAGCGGATTCGGATCTGGGTGGAAGATGTTTTGGTGATGGGGAACCTGCATATCCACATATTGCTCATTGGACTAATGATATTCGTCACTATTGTTGTCATCATCGATCTCTCTCT
>CM068952.1:165531408-165549226 GCA_035128595.1 Eptatretus atami | reverse complement strand
GTTGGCTACAACTGTATTTGTTAAAGTGACTGCTAACTCCTGCATAATGCGTTGTGTGGGTTTTATGATGTAAAATGGTGCCTTTTGGTGATTCTGACCTGGTCCCAAAAATTGCAGTACGGTGGAGAAACTGGGAGATTTTCTTCTTCCAGTAGGTCCGGCAGCACTGTCATTGGCTCCCCGGGTCCTTCCATGTTCTCTCTCCATTCCCTCCACTCCTCTCCCACTCGTCCACGACAGACGGTCTCCTTCCACTCATTGCGCATACGCCCCATGCATGATGCTCCGTGAATCTTTGATAAAATGGTGCACAAAGCAAAGGCTGCAAACAGGTAGATTTGTGAAATGAGGCATTTTCCACTATGGAAAGGGTTTGTTGTGGGGAAGCTATCAAACTCTGAGCTGAGGATGAAGTCTTTATTTTTATGCAACAACTGGACCAGCGATGTCATCTCCCATCAATAAAGTCCTGTCTGTGAGCAAGTCCTCTGAACATTTAGTTCACCAACATCAGTGGTAGTATTTGATCTATCGGTGTCACGTTTGAAGGCAATTTAACAGCAGCAAACCACAGCCACAGCGGCAACAAGCAAGCAAGCCACAGCAATCGCTTGTTGTTGCCGCTGTTAAAGTGAAACACTTTATCATGTACAGGACAATCCTGTGCAGTGAATCGGTTTTGTATCACTTTAAACTGTTAAAGTGAAAGGTTAGTGTGCCTAGAAGGATCAAAGCTGATTTTAACCTATTCTGTTGTGTTAATTGCCCTGTACTATCTGTGGTGAGATGGGTATAAATATATGCAATGTATTGCCTACATGTTTGAGCACAGTGATGTGATTGATCTTAATCATACCTGATTCTGTAATGCTTTTATTTTGACATTTAACTTTACTTGAAAGTTGTTTTGAACTTGTACTCATTTGTTTAAATTGTAAATGAGTACAGATGAAGAACCACTTGTCATGTTTGATGTTAGTAGTGATGTACACACACACACGGAGGGATGATGACAAGGTATGCCACTCTGATCGATAACCCAAACCCACCGATGACTACACTGAATGGAAGTTAGTCCAGCGCAAACATAATTTGAAACTGGCCATTATGAACTGGCACAAGAGGGCAAGAAGCACGGAAAGACTTGTCAGATTCAAGTGATTTGGATGTTGTTAAACAAAAACGAGATGTTCGAGAGACATGGATGACGTTTCAAAGGCACATAATCTACTTGATCAGTTAATGCCATCGAGAAGCATGGATCCGGATATTGACTTGGTAACTATCCTGTTCCACAGATTGATAGTACATCTGTCCAAATCGATTGCAGATCATATACGCAACATTATGGCAGAAAGGGACTCCCGGGTTTCTAAAGGTAGTCGAGCTTCCTCCAAATCTCATGCTTCTCAGTCCTTAAGGGCATCAACTACATCTGCTCAATCCGAACATACCTGGTGTTGGCTTAATGGTTAGGGTGGTGGGCTTGGGATACCAGGGTCCTAAGTTCAAATCCCACTCAGCTGTTGAATTAATACCAGGTGGGGCTAACTCGACCTGTCATCCTTCCGAGGACGGCAAAATGAGTGCCAGCATGCTGGTATACTGTGTCGGAGTGGCGAACCCGTCCAGGATTGTGCCCAATAGCCAAGGAGACTGCTTAGGCAGCACCAACGCTCTGCACAGAGTATGGTCCCAATGGATGGAAACAACCTCAGCGGTATAGTTCGCTGGAGATAACTTTTTTTTCTCTTGAAATGATTTATTTTAAAATCTCAAACATTTAGTATAGACAAAGAACGATTTATTTTTAAGCATAAAATAAACCGCCATTTTGATCTAATACTTCCGTGTTCATTAATAAATAAAATTGCGTTTCGAAAATTAAGCACAATAATTTCTTCGACTTTCTTTTCTCTTTTTTTTCACATTGACGAGCAATATCAAGTTTCGTTCAAATCGGGCAATGAAAAAATTATTAAAAATCAATTTCCCGATTTCAGTGAAGTACTCTTCTGGATTATTTGATCAATGCAAACAACCTCAGCGGTACAATAGGCTGGAGCTATCTTTTTTTTTATCAACCACTGTCACAACGGAACGCAACGGGTTCACGGGTCGTCTAGTGCATTACTAAAACTCTCATCTTGTATGTACGTATGTATGTATTTATGTTCCCGAAATACAGCCAAAGCAGTACACGATAGCGCAAAAATTTTAGGGCCACCTTACTTCCCATTTGTCTGCGGTGTGCAGTATCAAGTTTCGTTCAAATCGGGCAATGAAAAAACAATTAAAAATTCAATTCCCGATTCAGTAAAGTGCTCTTCAGGAGTATTTGATTAATGCAAACAACCTCAGTGGTATAGTTCGCTGGAGCTATCTTTTTTTTTTCTTGAAATAATTTTTTTTCAAGCGCTGTCACAACGGGAACCCAACGGGTTCACGGGTCGTTTAGTAGCTTCCTAAGTGGCTAACTTTGTGATGGGCAAGAATCGTCTCAGACTGGAAGGAAGACAAGAAACAAACAGTTTCTACCTTTCTCAATGTTTGTTAAGATTATTGCCAAAGAAGCAGAAATAGCTTGTGAACTGGTGACTTCACTCAAGGCTGTGAAATCAATAAGTAAAGCCAGAAGGCTGGAAAGGCGAACATTCTGGAATACCAGAAACCAAAGAAAGGTCAGTGTTGCTACCTCTTTCTCCACTGAAGTGACACGGAATTGTGAAAACGTACAATTTGAAAGTGATGGCAAGTTGTGCTTTCTCTGTAAAGGTGAGCATCACATTGATGACTGTAGATCGTATCAAGCCCAAACTTTACTGGACAGAAAGATCTTTGCCAAAGAAAAAAGTCTTTGTTTTGGCTGCCTTGATAAAGGACATTTAGCCAAGGCGTGTCACCATAGAAAGGTCTGTATAACGTGCAAAGGATGGCACCCAACTGCTCTTCATGGAGATAGCAGACAGATAAACACGTCACAACAGCACATTGTTCCGAAAGTAGTATCAAGAGACACCACTGATAAGTCTGGAGACAAGTATGTCAACACTCACAATGGATCTAGTCACCTCAATGACATAGGTCAGAGCAATAAATGCTCAATGACGGTTCCTGTATAGTTATCACACTGTAATGTAACAAAGCCAGAAGTTGAAAGGTGAGTGTATGCATTACTCAACACTCAATCCGACACCACTTCCATACTCGAGGATACTTCTGCTGCATTGGACTTAAAGGGTACCCTGGTGAATTTAATCCTGTCTACAATGTCTGCCAGGGACCATCTGGTACAAAGTCAAAGGATTGACGGCTTGCGGGTTTAGAGGCTACAATAACTCATTGCGGATCTCACTTCAAACGACATACTCTCGTGAGATTCTGCCAGCTAGTAGGTCTCATATACCAACACCAGAAGTTGCGAGGAAATGGCCACACCTGCATAAAATTGCTGATGAGCTGATACCATTCCAAGATGCTGAAGTTGGTCTCCTTATGTGTAATCTCCTTGAGGAGGTGTGTAATGTCAGTCATGACATTTGTTGGTTCGTAAAGATTCACAACACCATTAATGTTCTAAGCGGATGTTCTGGGTGGAGCTTGGAGCGAAGGTTCTGGACACAGCTCAAAACGGATGCAGATGCATTCTGAGAAGCAAAAAGCTAAGGCACTCTGCGAAGCTTACATCGTATCGTGAAACTTACTGCATTGTGAGGTTCATATCGAGCCACGAGGCCATCGGTGTGACCAGGCCATTTCTACGTTTTCTCGACATACAAGCGCTACTTGTTAAGGAAGATTAAAATGGTCAGTATATCTCTCGATGTAGCTGATTGGAAAAATTCATGTTGCAAGAAAGATTGGAATGTATTTTGTATGCATTTTCATGTAAACGCATTGCACGTCACATACATTCGTGCCATTTGCATAAAGTATTTTGACGCCATTTGAAGTCCGTTTCCTGTTCGTTTGATTTATTGCATTTGATTAATAGTGGAACTGTAATACACTTCTGAAGTATTGTTGTCACAAAACAACATCATTCCTTTAAAGTTTCACGGAGCATTTTACGGAGCCTTTGGGAGGTCTTCGGAGGTTTTTTGGGAATGAATAAACGGCTGAAGGCTTCTGTATGAACACGACTCCTTGTGTCTATATCTGCGTACGACATCCAACGAACCTGTGATACTACGATTACGAAACCCCTAACGGCAGAAAAGCACTTGCTGTGACTCGCTTGCTGTTGCAGGCAAAGTCTATGAAGAAAGAAAGAAAGAAAGAAAGAAATTTAAAAATAATAATGAAATAATCTTGCGATATTTCTGAGCTGTCTGTGAAGGGAAAACTCTTGACATTTCTTACTGCATCGAGATCCAGTTTGACGATTCCATTTTCTTGGGGGTGAGTGGGAGGAACGAAACTGGAGCTCAATTGAATACCTTCTCAAGCATAACGAACAACTCCAGGAAATGACATCGGAGAGAGGTCCTTATGAAATGCCTTTTGCAATGTCAGTGTGATATGCCAAGCATGTGCTCAAACATCTCCATTGGGGTCTTTTCAAATTCTAAAGATGAATTAACATGGGCAACAATTAAATATCATCAATTCTCTTTTCTTATCGAAGCAACATAATGACATGGATGGCATGCGAGAACCATGTCAACTGGGGACAACAATGGAGTTTATACCTCAGTGCAAGGATTATACAAGGTGGTTTGCCATTGAATTCCTGATGATGATCAGGAAGGGATAAAATGGTATGTGTCGGTTCGTGCTGACTACTTTCAAAATTTGGAGTTGTATTAACGGTGTATATGGGCTGTTTCACAATGAGGGTACCAAGTTTGTCTCACAACCACTGAAAATTCAAACTCAATATTTTTATATTTTTATTTCTCCAAATCCAACATTGTTAATTACAATACTTAAATCCAAGTTTTTGGAGCATCTGAATGAATATTTCTTATTAAAAATAATACCCCAAGGATGTTAGGAGAGTATTTTTTAAACTACAACAGTCATTAATACAATTCAACTATAACCACAAAATAACAACACTATCAAACTTCAGTGGTTTCCATATGTTCCACAAGTATTATTCCATTACTGGAATTATGATTCAGTATAAAAATGAAGTATATTTGTAGAAATATCAATAAAAGACAACTAAGTTTCAAATATCCAGAAAAAGATGTTTTAATTACCACTGTCACTAATAGCACTGCATATGATGGAATTTAGCACAAAATTTTAAAACTACATGTACTTTTCTACATATTCTGAAAAAATTACTAATTTATCTCTGAAAATAAAAGTTTACCACCACAATGAAAAATATGAAGAAAATCACATATTTCTTCCGGAGAGGACACATTTTTGACGGACACATGTAAGGCAATCAGTGCAGGCCATGCAAATAGAAGGTTATTGGTTACACTCAAACTTTGTAGCATAATATCAGTGCAGGTATATACACACTTGGTAAAACACACAAACTTTTAAAAAGACCCTTTATTTATATAAAAAATTATTCTACAATATGCATTTCCGGAGAGGACATTTTTTGACGGACGAACGGTGGGACATATTTATTGAGGGTGAAATAAATATTCATAGTCTGAAATGAATAATGTGTTGTGGACAAAGTACAGAAGAGGTATTAAATTGATGCAACAACAAATAAAAGTCCCAATTTCTGCTTGTATTTGTTTATACACTGTGAATGCAGTGTACCTGGAGAAAATGATATGCCATTCTGCCAAAAATTGACATTTTTTTGTCAAATAAAAAGTGGTCCAAGTTGTACAATCACTAGTACCAACTACTGGCCCTAATGACAGAGATACTACAGCCTCTCATTTAGCTATTTAGCATGCAAGGGTACAAAATACCAGAAATGACCATGACTGTGAAACAGCCCATATGGACGATTCAAAAAGGGTCAATCGATTTAATTAATCCGAGGAACAGATTGTTTCTTTTAAGTCTGCAGAATATAAATCCAATGATTTGATTACACTGTGCATGTTATACAGGGCAAGTGAAAATGGCCAACTTTTAACTATTGGCTTATTGGGCACCCATGGTTGGCATTTGGGAGGAGAAAGGTTGAAGGATGTATGTCCTCCATGTGAGACGATTAGAAGGAATTAGAATCATGCGTGGTGGTCAGGAAAGGGAGTAATTCCAGCCGTGTGTATGACAACTTTATGAACCACGAGTCAAGGTATATGGTCACCATGGTTACCATGACATGTTTGAATGATGAATGAGTTAATGTGAATGAGCTTTAACGATATTAATCACTCACGAGGAGGAAAAGCATTTTCTGTGTGTGATGGCTGTGGTCTGTGGACATAATAGAGACGCAACTGAACCAGGCGCGGAGACTGCATGGATGTTCGAGGAGAGAGGATGTGAATTATGCAAATAAAGTACAAAATGCACTCGGTATGGAATTCAATATAGAAACTGCTGATCTTTGAATGGGGAAAGAGGGAATTGGATTGGAAGTGAGATTTACACAACAACAATGACTTGGTGTACTAACCCATGAATATACCGCCACACATCACTTTAACTGTCGCAAAAGGATACAGAGCTAAGGAGATTGTGCCGATGATCATGCAATTGAAGGGTTTGTCAAGACATACAGTAGAAACTGTCAGGTACGGGGCCAAAATTTGTATCGCATGGAAGGGAACGAAGGATATTGTTGTGGGGCCGGGTATCGGTGGTGAGCACGACCGCTAGGGGGAGCAGTAGAGTCGGCTACACCGAACACCCGGAATTTAGGTCGTACCTCTCAGATAAATCCGAAGGTATGGGTCCCTTACAGGACCATGAATCGCCAGTAATTCGACCGCGTGGAGGAGGGTTAATTGCCAACTTCAATATACCTAAATACCCACGCAGTCCAACTACCGGGGAACCACACCCTCGGCAGGCCTCGAGCGGAACGAGCCATTACCGTGCTTGAACCGTGTGTAACCCGAGCGGATGGTTACCGAGGTCCGTCGGTCCAAATGCACAATTACGGCAGCAACGGCCTTCATAATCCCCAATACGCACCATGGCAAACCAATGGTAGAAATGACAAGGACGAGCTGGTACATTCAACAAAAGGGGAATTTATTTACAATAATCGGGGGACGAGGAGAGCACGTCAGGGAAGGGTTATCCGAATAAGCAAGGCAAATAATGTACAACTAAAGCACTTAACAATTCTACTTATCAGACGGGGCCCACGGACGCGCGCGCGCGCACACACACACACACACACACACACACACACACACAGAAAGAGATCGACTTTATTGCCCCTTCAGCTCGGAGGGAAGACGAGCTGAGGGAAGAGAACATGCTGGCTACCTGGCCGCGTTCGCGTGGCTCTACGTCCGCACCTTCCCGGAGCACCAATCGCCAAGGAACGGACCAGGGCAGCCGAACCCAGAGGAGGCGAGATGAGGTGATCTCCCATGATGAGATGGTCGACCTCTTGTAGTAATGCGCCAGACGAGACGCCTCGGATGCGCACAATGCAGTCAGCGCAGACCAGACAGAAGCGCGCTCGAGCAAACGGGACGCAATCTCTATTCTCTTTTCCTTCGTCGTCCTTCGGGGCACGGTCCGCTCCCCCATGGCCTGCTCTCATTCGGTGCATGGCCTGTCGCGGCTCTGCCTTCTTGCAAAGGACCGCCCCGGCTTTTGGTCTGCTCGTCGCCCATTGGGCGGAAAATGACGCATACCCTTATTTGGCGCGCAGCCAGAACGAAACGCTTCGTGACCATGTTTGGTGCGAAATCCACACCGCCTGGCATATGGAATTCCGTCCACGCGCACGCCCGCATGCCGGCGAGAGCGCAAAGAATGCCACGAGCAGAGTGTTGTTGTTGTCGTTGTGGATGTAAAAATCCTAACTATAAAATAATCCACAGCGCATATACAATTAATCACCCATTAAACATAGGACGGGACCCTACCTAGAAACACATACTTACCGATATAACTGATCTATAGGACCTGGCTGTTGTGTGCAGTAAGCTTCCAAATTCGTAACAATATGTGTGGGAACAACCTCTTGTGGATTCTGTGGCCGTTTTTGAGGGGATAAATAAGCTACCATTTAGAGAAATGTAATCGATGGTGGAGAAAGAGGACTTGTTGGCACGGGTGCCCAAGGAATTGTGGACTACACATCCAAATTAAGTAGGGAGGATAAAAGATGTGGAGCCAGTGCATATTATGGTGGATAAAACCAAGCCTCTACCCCACATCAAACTACCCTATACGTGAGGAGGCCAGAAAAGGAATCACGCCAATAATCGTGGCACGACTCGAGCAGGGGGTAATTATAGAGACTGTCAGCGAATGCAACACGCCGATCTTGCGTGCAAAGAAAAACAGGTAAACAGACGTGGCGATTTGTGCAGGATTTAAGGGCAATTAACAAATGCATAGTGTCAACTCACCTTGTGGTACCGAATCCAGTGACTATATTGTCATCAAATCCATCCAATACAGTGTGTTACACCACAATCGACTTAAGCAGTGTGTTCTTCTCGATACCAATCCATGATGATTCGCAGAACCTGTTTGCTTCTCCGATGAAGGGGTACAGTACACTTGGACGGTGCTGCCACAGGGCTTTGCAGACAGCTCTACATTGTTCTCACGAGCACTCCACAAGGATTTGAATGACATAGTGCTTACTGAAGGGTCTACCTTGATACAGTATGAAGAGGATTTGTTGATTTGCTCAACATCAGAGAATAATTGCAAAAAGGACACGTTAACCCAATTAAGAGCGCAAGCTGCCAAAAGTTATAAAGTGCCAAAGGCCAAATTACAACTGTGCAAAACCCAGGTAACACACCTAGGGCATTATTGAGTGGAACCTCGAGGAGATTGTCAAATGACAGGGTGCAAGCTATTCTGAACGTTCCAAAACCCAAAACAAAGAAAGAATTGCAGATGATGGGGAGGAACATAACTGCGAGGAGGTAATGACAAAAACCGCTACTTCCCAGACGGACTTAAAGGACATCCCGCTGCAAAATCCCGAAATGATAGTCTTTGTGGATGGATCATCAACAAAAGCAGAAGACGGGTCATTACTGTCAGGGTATGCAGTGTGCTCCGAAAGTGACGTTTTGGAAAGTGGTAGGCTACCTCCACATTATTCCGCACAACAGGCAGAACTATGTGCGCTAGTTGCGGCATGCAACCTCACCGAGGATAAGAGCATAACAATATATACGGATTCCCGATATGTGTACAGAATGGCACACGATGTAGGGGCACTTTGGAAAATAAGGGGGTATATAACATCGCAAGATACGTTAGTCAAAAATGGTAAATTGATAGCAGAACTGTTAGAAGCTATTCATTTACCAAAACAAGTAGCGATAGTAAAATGCCGAGCACATACAAAGCAGAGAGATATGGTTTCAAAAGGAAAAATGCTTTCGATGATTTAGCAGCAAAACAAGCAGCGAAATCGCAACCAATAACAAATATGCTCGCCAAAGAGAAAAATGAGGAAAGGGCGCTGACTCATGACTACATTGCAGCACTACAGGAGGCAACTGAGGCAAGTGAAAGAGCCAAGTGGGAGAAAACAGGTTGCTGTTATAACGCAGAAACAAAACTTTGGGTCTCAAAGAAGGGTAAGGTCGTTGCCCCAAAGGTATTTTTGCCATGGCTTGCTCGTTTGGCTCACAGAAGTGGCCACACAAGCAAACGGGGGATGCAGAAGGAGGTGCTACCAACATGGCACGCTCCAGGATTTACAGCTGTGGCAGAAAATTGTTGTAGAAGCTGTGTGCATTGTCAATACCATAATGTTGATAAAGTGTGTAAGCAACCAGAAGGAGCTCATCCTCTACCCTGGGGGCCTTTCGTCCATATTCAAATGGACTTTGTAACCATGCCAAAATGCTGTAATTTCAACCACATATTGGTAGTGGTTGATATGTTCACCAAATGGATTGAGGCATATCTATGCAGAACATGCAATGCAAGGACAGTGGCAAAGCTTTTGCTCAAAGAGTACATTTGCAGGTATGGGATGCCTAAAAAAAATATCCAGTGATAAAGGATCACATTTCACATCGGATATTACCAAGGAACTCCGTAAAGCTTTGCAAATAAAACAACGCTTCCACTGTCCGTACCATCAAGAGTCTGCAGGGCAAGGAGAATGCCAAAATGGCGTACTTAAGAACAAACTTGCTAAAATATGTGACGAAACAGGTTTGAAATGGCCGGAGGCTATTCCTCTGGCACTGATGTCGATAAGGTCAACGGTAAACAAGCGCAGCGGATTGTGCCCACATGAAAAACTGATGGGGAGACCAATGCATGTGCCGGTAACCGCCCCACTAACCCTGAAACAGATGGACGTACACATGATGGATGAGACAATGATTAACTTTTGTGTTTCCTTAACAAAGGTCGTCAAAGAATTCCACTCGCAGGTCAAACAAGCGCAACCAAAACCAGCTGCGGAGGAACACCACGGCATCCAGCCCGGTGACTGGGTGTACATCAAGGTGTTCAAGCGGAAGAACACACTGAGGGCACATTCGACCAGACCCCACCAGGTATTATTGGTTACCCACACAGCTGTCAAGTGAGAAGGTAAGCAATCATGGACTCACACATCTCACTGCAAAAGAGCATACAGGAAGTCGTAAAGAGAATAGAGGAAACCCGCAAGTGGGAAGAACGTCACTGGAGGTTCATGACATATGTAGCAGTGCTTCTGATTAGCATGTGCATAATCATGATAATACAGATGATAACAGACAGTGAGGGCATTATGGGAATGCCATGGAGAGCAGAATGTTTGGTAGGTCTAGACTCTAGAGCAGGGGAAACAAGGAAGGGGTCGTGACAGGGTACGCAGGGCAGGAGAAGGTAAACATTGGGACCAATTGCATGAGAAAGGAGTGCATGGGATTTTTACCCTGTTGCACAATTACGCAATGAAGGGAAATAACGTGAAGTGTTGGGTATGTGCCCACCTCCCGCACTCTTCACGAACAGGACTGCCGTTAGCAGTGATCCCATTTGAGGAAATCGATTATTGTGGAGCCGGATGGTACCACAATTACATGGCAGATAACCGGAGGGCATAAATGGGACAAATGCTAAAGTAGCGTCAAACGGTACATATCCATGACATGGTACAACACGTAAGGAAGGTAGTACCATGCAAAGTACCATGACTATTTTAAGGAAGGCGGATTCGGATCTGGGTGGAAAGATGTTTGGTGGATGGGGAACCTGCATACTCCACATATTGCTCATTGGACTAATGATATTCGTCACTATTGTTGTCATCATCGCATGCATAAGAACAATAATCGGTGTGTGAGAAAATTTGCCACAGTGACGATGGTGGTGCGTGAAGTTTCCCTGGAGCGACCATCTCTGAGCAACTGTGGTGACAATGAAGATCCAGAAGATCGAGAAAACTCAGAAAATGAAGAACCTAGTATAAAATAGAGTCGAGACACCATGTCGGTGGGATTTTATGGAAAATATGAAAGTACCCTTGGGATTGACAAAAGCCCCTTTGAAAGACTTCAACAATTGTTGCTAAAGAACCAAAAACAGATGGATGATTGTGATGAAGGGATATGGGACAATAAAGATATCTTAAAAACTGAAGAGGAAAAATAATTTGAGCGGCTTGCTCAAATAAAAGCTGATTAGTATAATTGAAAAAGGCGATTGCCTATTGGATGTATATACTCGGTGTGCACAGGGTTTGTTTCTTCCAGATTGCCTGGGCGCCAAAACTCTGTGGAACGAGACAGCATGGGGAGGTGGTAGCCCCAGAGAGTTGCATCCACTCGCTAGGGTGTCGACCCGCCACAGAGCGCAAGTCTGGGTGACGTGGTGGAAATGGGCCTGCCGCTAGCCTACGGCAAATTTAAATTTTTGTAGGTTTGTCCTTACAGAACAAACCCTGGTGTTGTTCTGTATGTACAAAACGGGGGAATTGTGGGAAGCTGAATTGTTAATTGAATTTATGATGAGGTAAAATGCCAAATATCTTTGAGAAAGAAACAAATATCTTGTGCTTTGAGAATGAATTTAATAAATATATGCTGGGAAAGCTAGTTGGAGGCAGAATGCACACATTCCTCTGCAGTCGTAAAAACTTTATCTGTCTGCTGACCATCTGGGCCAGCAACAAGGAATCAAATACTTTCACCCGGGGCAATAAGCAAGCTCCGATAACAGACCGTTTTACATCCTGTGTTTGTGATTCCAACCGCACGAAGTTCCATCTGTTGTTTCTCCAAGAGGTTTCTCTTTGTTCAGTTAATTTATTTTGATGTATTAACCACGCCGTGGAGGGATCACATAAATACTCAAAATACGCTATGTACAGTTAAGTTGTTCTATTTGTGATATTGCTCCAGGCTAAAAACTAACTCTTGTGCACAAGTGTTTGTCTGATATTTGTTACTGAATAAACAGCTTAAACTGAACTCAAGGGTTTTCTGTCTTGAGGTGGCCAAAACTGCCACGACAGTACCAAAGGAATGAAGTCGCTGTCTCAGATCCCTGATCAGAGTCCAAGTCTCACATCCGTAGAGCAAGACTGGAAGCACCAAAGACCTCATGACTTGGACTTTCGTCCTCCTGCACAGAGAACGACAGCGCCACACCCCATGATCCAGTGAATCCATGACTACCTAGGCCCGACCAAGATGTCCATTGACTTCTGGCTCACAGCCAGCAAAGACAAGAATATCACTGCCAAGAGAAGTGAATCTCTCCATGACCTTAACATCCTCACCACAAATAGGTACAGACAAGATAGCAGCATCCAAGATGCCATTGAAAGCCTGCATCTTAGATTTTACCCAGGAAACCCGCAATCCCAGCAGCTCCAACTCCTTTTACAGCACCTCGAGAGCCCCCAAAATGATACGCAGAATCTCCACAAAAAAGACTGCATCATCTGTGAAATCAAGGTCAGAGATCTCAACATTCTCCAACAATGCACCGCAGCTTGATCTCTCCAACATCATCCCCAGAATCCAGGCCATACAAGCGCTGAAAAGTGTGGGGGCAAGTACACACCCCTGCCGAAATCCATTAACAACTGGAAATAAGTCGGAGATGGTATTACCACATCTCACAGCACTCAGTACCAGAGTATAGTTCAGACATCAGATTGATCACTTTTGGTGGCACCCTACAAAGAGCAAGAATCTTCCAGAGGGCATCCTGATTCACTGACACGAACGCTTTGCAGAGATGGGGAACGCTTTGCAGAGATAGGCTGCAAGCAGTCCCTGCCGAAACTCTCATCAGCATTCGGTGAGGACCCGAAAAGCAAGGATACGGTCAATAGTTGATGTCTTTGGCGTAAAGTCTGACTGCTCTGGGCGCTGGTGCTCAAGCAGACGGTGCTGAACCCGATCAATAATTATCTGAGCAAAGACCTTGCCTGGCACTGAAAGCAGCGTCACCCCTCAGTAGTTGTTGCAGTTCTGGGGATCACCCTTCCCTTTCCAGAGAGGGACAAGACGACCCCTCTTCCAGTCAGTTGGGATGATGCCTGTGTTCCAGGCAGAGCAGAGAACTGCATGCAGTGACATGAGTACAGCATTTCCACCAGCTTTGAGATGTTCACCAAGGATGCCACAGATTCCAGGAGCTTTACCCCATATCATCCAGTTCACCGCATCCTGTATTTCCACAAACAAAGGTGGATCACAGTTGATTGGAGGGTCAGAAATAGGGATAGTAACACCTGACATCCAACTCAACAGCTGGTGGGTCAGCCTGGTACAGCTGTTGAAAGTAACCGACTCAGCAGGCCTTTACTTCAGACTCCTCTGTCAAGAGCCCACCACCCTCCACTCTAATTGCAGTACACCAAGGAATGGGCTTGGAGGAACGCAATGCACAAATTCCCATGTAAGCAGGACGAGAATCACCTGACCACAGGTGATGCTCTACTCCCTCATAGATTCTTCGCACATAGGCCTCCTTGTCCATCCTGAGTGCACGTACAGTTTTACGCCTCAGCTGCCTGATCAGCTCAGCTCTGACTAGAGTCGTAGGGCCAGCCTGAATGGCAATGGTACCCAATGTCCCTTGAGAGACAAAATTCTTCTTCGCCTTTCGGTGAGTTCCAAGACATCCATCAGCAACTTCAGGACGGTGGTCTTGAAGACACTCCTCAACTCATCAGGATTCTACAAAGCACCCAGACCCCACAAACCCCCACTCAGCCTGTTTGTAAACTCCTCAGCTACCCTCTCATCCTTGAGCTTGCCAACATCCAGCCAAGGCTGGGATTGTACCATTCTGCCGGATTTAAGCTGCAACTTCGGAGTTGCTCAACTGAACACTCCGGTAGACCCGGCAGTTCTGGATCATCCTCCAGCGACCAACAATGAGCACATGGTCAATCTACTTTGCCACACCACCAGCAATGGAAAACCAAGTCGAGTGATGAGCCTGTGGGTGCTGAAACCATGAATCAGCCACCCTAAAGCCATGACTTCCTGCAAAGTCAAGGAAATTGGTGCTATTCTAGTTCACAGTTCCAGAACCATGGGGACCAACACACGTCTCATAACTTTCCCCATCAGTTCCAGTCGATGCACAGAAATCCCCCAAGACGAGAAGAGTACCTCACCTGGGGCACTGATCAACCACAGACTCGAGTGTAACATAGAATGTGTCCTTCACGGTGAGATCACTCGCCTTAGTCAAAGCATACACAGAGACCAGGGAAATGACACCCAAGGAGTGACGAATCTTGAGTCTCATCATATGCTCGTTGACCGGTGTTACGTCAACTATCACTTGAGTCAGCTTATTGGACACAGCTAGAGCAACTCCTTGGGCATGGTAACCATCAGAGCTACCAGACCAATAGTAGGTGTAACCACCCGCCATGATCTCGCCGCAATCTGGTCTCCGAACATCAGAGAGTGCTGCAATACCGACGTCCAAACGCTTGAGCTCAGATGATCATCCGCTCACAGGGAGAGGACATTCCAAGCACCTACCTGAAGGGACAGCCTCAGGTTAACCCAAGGAGTCCCCCATCTCGTGGACGACATCTCAGCACCATCCCGACACACATGACCGCAATCTGACCTCGGAAGGTCACCCCATGGTTTTCCTCCTATCAAAGAGTGGGGGTCCCGAAGGCTTTGCCCAATCCCGTCATTTGGTGAGCTGCCCTGTGGAGGGCAGCTGCTGCATAGGAGGTACTCCCACGGAGGGGGTTTTCAGATTTCTTTATGCTTTTGGTACGTTTTTCAGAATGAAGGGTTTTCGGTGGCCAGATTGCAAATCCTGCCACCAACCTCCTAATAAAAAGTAACCCAATTGCGGGAGGACGTCCGCAGACAGTTGAGCACGAGATATGGATGGCCGTGGCGTGGCTCACAAGGAGCTCCTCCACCCTTTTACAGGTTTTGTTTTTAATTCTGCTGATTGCCCATATCATCCACCATCCCTCACCAGGAAACCTGGTGGGGGAGAAGGCTTTGTCGCTGACCACCCGACGCGGTACCGCGATCGACAATTGGCGCTCGGCAAGTGGCTTAAGCACTCATGCAAGCACTCCAATTCAATGGCTGATAAGGAACGTTTGGCCAGGCTATCGCTGCATACCATAAAGGATCCCTTTAACTTTAAAGCCCGCGCTTCACTGCGCACGCAGCAGTTCATTAAATAAAATTAATTCATAAAATGACTATCCATCAAAGAGTTGCAGCTTGATGCATAACAACCCTTGAGACATCGCAAAGTTCAATCGCCTATGAAATAAACATTGCAGAAAATCCGCCATTTTGCCTGCTCGTCTGTGCACATGTCATGTGGTACATCATTTGCGGTCCACACAAACGTGATAACTTGTTTTTTAAAACGTCTGCTTTAAAAAAAATTTTAAACCAGATTTGCTTTGATTCCCTGTAGAGCACATCGCGAAACATCCAAAAATAGAGACACAGATCCGGCAGATGCTGTGGAAAGGCAGTCCCTCTAGGGCACAGGACGTGAGGTCTTGCAGTGAATGCATTAAACCATATAGCTTAATGAAGCTGGTTAATTTGTTCACTCATCTTTTTCTACTGTTTGGAGAATTATATTAAGTTTAATGCTTTGGAAATTTCACATTTTCTTAGGTATGTATGGAGAAGCAGGGAACATAGCCTTGCTTGCTTAAAGTAAATAGGTATATCGGCTTAATTATAAGACTCATTATTTCTTTAAATTATCAGATTTCACAACAGATTTCGACACTTATTTAGTCCGGACGATATCCGATCCTCAAAACCGAAATAATATTTCGATGATATACTTTAATTAGTCTGTGAGAGTAGATTGTGGAAAATCGTCTCATATAATGTATTAAAATCGCTCCAAGCTCCTAATTTGAAAACTTAGAGTACTTACAAAAGCGATATACACAACGATTCCTAGCTATGATGAACAGGCATTCGATACGAGTGAGGAAAGTGAAAAAAAAAACAAAAAACTTTATCATTAAGAAATCGTTGCGGTCTGTTCCAAGTCAAAGTATGGTTGAGCAGGCCAAAAAACATGGCGACTTCAGAACCCAGCGAGGTTACCCAGGAAACGCCTTTAGACCCAGAGCGAGGTGGCCGAGGATCGCCTGAAGGATATAATTAAATACCGTTAATTATCTTCAAAATTGGTGTTTTAATTAACCCAAACACCCAATTTTCACTCTTGCACTTCCTTGGAGTTTTCTTAGTATGCATGCAAAGTTTCAGGCTACTAAGTTTTACAGTTTTGGAGTTATGGAGGACACACGCACACGCATACACACCCTTTTATTAGTATATATATGCATTGGCACTCCCGTCCTAAAGCAGGAATGCCCATCTCGGCCCACCTACAGTGGGCAATTTAAAGTGGTGATATTTCCACAAAGTCATACTTCTGGAACACACTGCACACTTGGGAAAAAATTGGGATTTGCTGTAACCATACTGAAATGTTTTTGTGCCATAAAATGCACCCAAAATAGAATTTTCCAAAGTGAACATATTTTTCTGGGAAACACTGTACATCTGAAAATTATTTTTGGAACATACTGTAATCATATTTGCCTTGCTGGACAACAAGGTAGAGTTTTTGTAATGTAAAACACAAAGTGATCAATTGAGTTGGTCAAATATATATATATATATATATATATATATATATATATATTATACACGAGGTGTGTTCAAAAAGTATCCAACCTTAATTTTTCGTGCATAAACAAGTGAAGCTAGGGAGGCGTGGTTTGGTGCACGTATGTAGGCGATCCTAATCCGTATGCGTGAATATTTTCCCGCCTGCAGAAGCTGGCAGTCGCCGACAGACCGCCGATGAGTGAGGAAGTGGAAGTGAGCGCCGTCGGATTTTCGTTTTGACAAAATGACGGAAAAACTGTGAACAACGCTACTGCATCAAATTTTGTGTAAAGTTGGCGATTCCCAAGTGGAAACGATCCGCAAGATTCAACAGGCCTTTGGGAACGAAGCAATGGGCACCACCAGATAAAAGTGGTACAACCGCTTCAAAGATGGTCGCACACAGTGGAAAGTGAAGCACGTTCTGGTAGGCCCTCAACATCCCGAAATGAGATTGTCATTGACCAAGTGAGGCCCCTGCTGATGCAGGATCATGGAATCACGATCAGAGAACTTGCAGACGAGGCGCGCGTCAGCATTGGATCCGTTCATTCGATTGTGACTGAGGATTTGGACTTAAGGAGAATCTCAGCGAAGTTCGTGCCAAAGCTGCTAAA
>CM068952.1:165498398-165510918 GCA_035128595.1 Eptatretus atami | reverse complement strand
CTCAACAATCCTATGGAAGAAGTCCTTTCATTCAAGCTTCTGGGTCCTCACTATCTGCCATGATCTTTCCTGGGAAAGCCACATTTCCAAACTGGCCTCCAAAGTCAGTCACCGACTGGGCATCCTCCATCGTGCAAAGTCCTTCTTCGGCCCACCTGAGCTCCTGACCACAGATAAAGCATTCGTCCGCAGCCTGATGGAGTACTGCTCTCCTCTCTGGGCTGGTTCTCCCGCCTCGGCTACCTCCTTTCTCGGCTTCACGCTGTGGAAACCAAGGCATTCAGAATCATTGGTATCTCCCGTGGTGAGGCTGAGTCTTTGGGCCTCTCACCGTCTTTCTGTCTTCTACCGTCTCCTCTCCGGTCTCAACCCTCACTGCTCTGTCTGTTACGTTACCCCCCCTTCCCTCCCCAATATTTCCACAGGACGCTCAACGTCTGCCAGCGACCCCCTTCTGGTAAAACTACCAAAATCATGAATCACTGCTCACCTTCACTCTTTCATTCCTCTTTTTCCCACTTTTGAACAAACTCCCACACTCTCTTCAATCCCACTCTTTCCCGCCAGGTCTTCAAAACAACTGTTCACCACCATCTCTTATCTTTTCCCCCATCCAAAAGCACTCATCTTTTCTACCCTGTTCATCCACGCAAACCCACCTCCTTCAAATTCCCTGCTTTCCTTCCGAAAGTTCCCTGTCGTGTAAGTCCTGAAAGTCCCTGTGGTGTCTATCTTGTTTACCCCGTGTACCCCGCCCATCCCTCTCCCTTCCACAGATCTCCTAATGTCTCTGTTCCCCACTATTTTTGTCCTTCCCTCTCCTGCCCCCTTTGTTGTGCCTTCTGTGTGTTAGAGCTCTCAAACTAGCCTCGCCAAAGTATACAAAAATAAAAAATGATAAATAAAAAAACAAGCCGGTAGGCGGACATGGGTAGTCGATCAAGTCGAATTTAGTCGTTTTTCAGCCGTTACTAGCCAACAAAAGCGTCCATAGCAACGGTTCTTTCTCGCACATAACTAGGACATACCATGAACCTACCATATCAGTTTCATGTATGTCTGACTCAGTCTCTGAGATATAACGAACTTCGTTTTTTTTTTTTTTTCGACCAGGGTTCATTCAAAGTCTATCTTCTCCGACAGTTTTCATGGGAGCGGGCTGATTTTTTTGTCAAGGAGGTTGAATGTGTTGCCACAAAACGACCATAGTTTGATTTTTGAATTTCGATATTTTTATTTTTTTTAGATTTTTTTGAAAATTTCAAAGGCCCATTGCTAGGCAACCGAGGGGTCCATAGCAACGATTCTCAAACGCGCACAACTAGGTCATGGGATGAACCTACCACCAGAGTTTCATCAAAATCGGCCTACGATTACGGAGTACTGGCCTGGACAGACAAACATAACGACGGAAAACCTGACAATAAGGGTAGATAGATCGACTACCCAATTATATTTTAAAAATCGAAGTTTGCACCTCAGGTTGACGATTCAAAACCTTTTGGCGCAGGTAGGAACAACAGTTTCGGTAAAGTACTTGTTATTACCTGAGGCATCGTTGCACACAGCTCTCCAATAACGTCTGTGCTGCCACCACACAAAGCTGCCAGACCAGTTTCCAGCTTTGATGAGTGAGCCGCTGCAGACAAGGCAGGAGACAAGGAGCAACATCACCTTAAAAGCTCATCAACAATACACATTATACACTTCTCAGTAACCAGGAAACACAAAATCTATGGCAGCTGTGTCATTATGTGCAAGATAAATATAAAAATGAAGAATTGCACAGTAATGGCATATTACCCTACACAGCAGTTGAGAATCAGCCCACGCAGGCCTTACATTGGAGGGAAATAATGAAGCGCTGTGGGAGAAACGACAACATTGTCCTGGCAATTGTGGGGAGGCCGGACATAGTCTCCTATGTCTAACGTAACCAAGTGTAAGAAAGGAGAGGGATATGGGCTGTTCTTAGTAAATGCATAAATTGGGCTGGGATCCAATTCCGAATTTGTCCTGCCGGTTGAATCATTGTTGAGACATGCTTGCAGGCAGGAATTTGTAATTTGTTCAGTGAGCCTGAGATAACTTGCCTACTCCATGCCAAAGACACAATGGGATCTTTAAGGGCAAGCAACTAATGTTAGCAGACGGGTTCCCAGCTCAACGTTCATCCAAGGATGTGATGCAATACTGCCTGTGAATCACCAAGCCGACAGTGAAGACAAGTACACTACCTCTAAGCTATCCTGCTGGCCCCAAGGGTGGGAGTGAGTGGATGGGAAAAGGAAGAAAATTAAACGAAAAGCTTTGTTGGTGTTACAGTCTGATATTTAACTCTGCCACCGAAGGTGAAGGTGGTTATGTTTTCACCCCTTTCGGTCTGTTTATTTGTTTGTGTGCAGGATATCTCAAAAAGTTGTGGACGGATCCGGATGAAATTTTGTGGACAAGTTGAGTGTGTGACAAGGATGAACTGATTAGATTTTGGTGAAGATCCGGATCCGGATCAGACTACGAGTTTTTTTAAAGTGATTCTTCACCATTGAGAGAAAGGACCAAAAGTGATAGAAAGCATGATATCTAAAAAAGTTGTGGATGGATTCGGACAAAACTTGGTGGACAGGTTGGGTGTGTGACCAGGAAGAATTGATTAAACTTTGGTGAAGATCCAAATTCGGATCTGGATACGAGAATTATTAAATTCTTAAAGTGATTCTTCACCATTGAGAGATCGGACCAAAAACGATATTGTACTGTATAGCATGATATTTCAAAAAATATAATGGGCCCGATATGTTCTCGTGGATCAGGCATTGCACGGCGGAGGTATGCGCTACCATCCATCCATCTATTGGGACCATACTCTGCAGAGCATTGGTGCTGCCTAAGCAGTCTCCTTGGCTATTGGGCACAATCCTGGATGGGTCGCTACTCCGACTCAGGATACCAGCAAGTTGGCACTCATTTTGCCGACCTCGGAAGGATGACAGGCAGTCAAACCCCACCTGGTATCAATTCAACAGCCGAGTGGGAGTTGAACTCAGCATCCTCGGATCCCAAGCCCACCACCCTCACCATTAAGCCAACACCAGGCATATGCACTCTACTGAGTGCCCTTCCAGTCATGTAATGGGACCAGTGATTTCTCTCTAAATTCCTCGTCTTTCAAATTATCAACATACGAGCTCTTCCACAAGCCATCGTACACATTGCAGAACAAAGCGAGGAGCTGATACTCAAGGTCCCCGCCTTTTGGGTGGTATGAGGAGTACATCTATACTAATAAATGTCAGAGTGTGTGTGTGTGTGTGTGTCCATAACTCCAAAACCATGAAAACTAGCAGCCTGAAACTTTGCATGCATACCAGGGGAACTCCAAAGGGGTGCAGGAGTGAAAATTGGGTGTTTCAGTTAATTAAAATTCCCCTTTTGAAGATAATTAATTAACGGCCTTATTTAATTATCCTTCAATCAAGGATCATCCTTGGTCAGCCCTCTGTCAGCTTGCTGGGGTCTTAATTCACCATTTTGTTCGGCCTGTTCAAACACATGCCTTGATTTGGAAGCATGATCAACTCTCCTGAACTAATTAAAAGGATATAATCAAAATATGACATCCGATTTGAGAATCTAATCTTGTGGACTAAATAAGTGTTGAAATCTGGAGTGAAATCGGAAAAATTTAACAAATTAGTGATTTTTTATAACTAAGTATTTATTTAAGCAAAGCATCAAACTTCTTCTTCTTCTTCTTCTTCTTCTTGCGTATGGCAGCTTAGCTGCCAGAGTAGCTATCATTTCTTGGAAGCGTGACTGTGTCACTGATGCAGTGCCCCTCTACCAGTACACACTGGTACTCATTTCGCCGACCTCGGAAGGATGACGGGCTGAGTCAACCCCCTGGTATATTAATTCAGCAGCCAACGGGGCTTGAACTCAGGACCTGAGGATCCCAAGCCGCCATCCTAACCACAAAGCAAACACCAGGCTTAGCATCAGACTTAATTTTGTTCTACTGTTCAGAAAATTATATTTCATGAAGAGAAGATTAAAGGATGTGCAGAAAGTGTAACTTCAATGAGCGCAACGCTGTGCTCTATAACCTGCTTTTGCAAGCGATGGCAATAGTCCACACGGTCCATTTTTTGGGGGGGCATTTACGTTCACAGATTCCTTTTTCACCGTTTTGTACGAGTTGCTTTCATTACAAAATATTTATATAAATATATTCAGTCGGCAGTTTCTGCAAGCAAAGAGGTACTTTTTTGCTGCTGCAAATAAAGGTTTTTTTTTGCTTTACACTGTTTTGTGCGATCTGCTTTCATGACAAAATATGAATCAGAATACAAGTATACCAATAGTTGCTGAAATATATTGTTATGGATTTCAGAATTGCATCCGACTAATGCACACAACATTCAGGTTATCAGACAGTTATTTCCAAAAATGAATGTCCAGAATAGACCCGTCCCCTTGTCTGGTGGGATTCTAACAATTTGATGTGTTAGAGAAGAGTATAGAACAGATTCCCTTTCTTATAGGATGGCCTTTTCCTCTTTACGACACGTTCATGCATGCGAGAGATAGCCGTTAGTCCAACAGAGACTCATTCTACCCCTTTCCATCAGGACACGTTGGACCAACAGGATATTTGATCAAACACACCATGGGTTTTTCACATTTCATTCATTCTGATGGTGAAATACGGCTGTGGATCATTTACCTCACACACCTCTCTTCCATTGAAGTTCGACACCCACCTCTCTTTCACCGACGTTGATATCCACCATTTTCCATTGACGCCTGACACCCCGTTTGGCAGCTCCATGGATGCTGGTTGGCTCCTACTCGGTTGGTTCCTGCTCGGTTGGTGACACAGAGTTGCGACGGTTGATGACAGTTCCTGACCATTGCTGACAGCTCCCTACGGTTCCTGACAGCTTCCTACAGCTCCCTACGATTCCTGACCGTTGGTGACGATTGGACCGTTCCTGCTGGTTCTACTCGGTACCTGCACTTGGTGTACCTGATTCTTGGCGTACCTGGTTCCTGGGGGTGCCGACGTGACGTCGATTGGTGTTCGAGCCTGTTTGCGGGTGGGTGCACAGCGAGGCAGGGCGCTGGTAGCGGACCAAGGCACGCTCACACATTTTGGGACATTTTACTGGACGTACGACGACTTCTACCTTGGTAAGCTGAGACCGGATTTCTTTCCCCCCTGAATGATCTGCTGGGTCCCCTTGTCTCGTGTTTAATTAAGTAAGGCATAGTGATAAGCATCTGCTCCTTGTCCATTTTTTTTTAATCAATGCCCGTTTCATTCTTTATTTGTTTGAGATTATTTTGAGTGATTTGAATTCATCTATTTACACCACAAGGAAATAAAATGTTCTTCAGTTTATTTATTTTTCTTATTAATAAATTCCTCGACGTTTCAACCTGTCCGTGCTTGTCATTTCCTTTGATTGATCCAGCATTGTCCGAACCGAGATAGACTGGGAGATTATAATTCTCAAACTAATTAACCTGTCATAGTCGGGGTGCACCAACGGTAAACGCTCGGCCGCCCTACTTAAGATAAGATTGGTGCTTTGCCAAGGGCGCGCGCTCCCCATTCAGGAAGCCACGTGACCTCTAGTTAAACGGAAAATTAGACGGTGGACACTGGAACTCATGGTTAACTGATTGGCGTTCGTGTTTGTAAAGTATCCACTGTACCACAAAGTTAATTGTGAGCGGTGGCCCCAGGTACGGTTCTTCCGAGGAGAAACAAGGATTAATCCCCTCATAATACACTCGCTACCCATGGCCGTAACATCATTAACAGCCTGGCAAGTTGCTGAAGAAAAAAAAAAATAAAAAAATACAGCCGAGCGGGAGTGCCGGTCATCTGTGCCAGACTGGAATAGGGGCCGTTCATAAAGTACGTACGCTCTACTTCCGGGTTTCAAAACCACCCACCCCCTCTGTATGCAGGCTAGTGACCACCCACCCACCCCTCATACATCGCTAATCGCTTGCAAAGCCGCAGTTCCTTATGAACCGCATGTTTGTAAGTCATGACGATGCAGTCCCTAGCGGTGTAATTTACCTTTTTCTTTTAATATCACAGCACGTCATTTATGAAAATAAAAGTACAAATTGACATTCAAGACAATGTTAATGTCATAAATGAAAGTAAGTGTGCATATAAACTTGTGTTCCATTGTTTTAGTTAAATCTGACAAAAGCTTCAAATGTAATATTTGTCTCGGAGAGTTCCGGTTCTAAAGTTAATACTTTTATTTTTGTATGTACTTTATGAACGGCCCATACGGGGAATCAGAGTGAAGTTTGAAGGGCTATAAAATCGGAACGAGAGCAAATTTCAAAAAAATGGCTCGTGTTGTTCTAGATAATAGTCCATAGTATCTGAATCACTAATAACATTTGATCTCTCTTGATAAATGAGGGACGAGATACGATTTGAAATCGACGATTTTCGCAACTTTGACAGCCTCGTGACATTGACCTCGACCTTGGACGACTTTGAAAGTTATATCGTTGTGCATGTCTCATCGACCTCTATCCATTCCACTATTGGTTATTTGTCTCCACTCGGTTTGATTGTGGACGGACGGAACGGACGGGCGGATGGACAGACTTCGAGACTGTTATTATTAGGTCATCTCTACTGAGATGATAGAGATGACCTAAAAAATAAAAGAGGTACGTGGACAGCACATACGGACGTGGTACAAATAACTCTCCATGGGGTGCGTGCATGGCTGGCGGTGCACAGCACAGGTGCACGATCCGAACTAGAACTCGCACCCAGGGCCATGGTGTGTGGTGCTGTGGACGAGTTTATGGGGCCGTCTCGCGAACCATGTGCTTCTGCACGTGGGGGGCAGACGTATTGCAACGCTGAAGCCATGTGGCGAGCGGACATGCTGCGGCATCAAAGCTATGCGGGACATGCCACCAAGCAGTGCTGGTGTGGGGAAATCCATGTATGTGTATGAGAGAAAGGAAGAGTATATCACCTGTGCATTTGCACGGTTACCATGGATCGTGAAGAGGTTGGACGAATGTGTATTGGGGGGGGGGGGAGTCATGCATGCAGGCAGGCTTTTGACAGGTAGATAAGCGTAGGTTTTCATTTTTAAATGCTCTCGCCCGGCTTTATATTGAACATGGCAGTTAAAAAGAAAATGTTGCTGTTTGTGTGTGTGCCCCTGCAACACCCTTGTACAGTGCCTTCCTTCCCCCTCCCCTCATGCTTCCTTCCCTTGCCCTTACGCTACCTTCCAATTCTTACCCCTCACACTGCCTTTGCATTCCCTCCCCTTTCCCTCATGCTATCCTCCACCCAAACCCCCTCCACCATCATACAACTCTCTGGAGGTCGAGGAGAGGAAGGGGTGTCAAGGAATGTGCGAATTGGACAAATGAAAGCTTCTTCTTATTTAAAAAATTTTTTTTTAAAGCATTTGGAAATGCTGCTCAGATCAATTCCGCAATTCATCTCAAATGAAGAGATTCTAGACTCTAGAGTTTATCGTATGTGTGGAAATTAAATAAAGGCACGAACACTGGCACGGCTTTTTCGACAATTGATGGAAAATGCCCTTCCTTTCCTTCCCCCACGCTTACCTCCTCCTCCCAAAAAAGCCCCTCCACCTCCCAACAGACGTCTCTGGGCATTGATCGTGTTCGTTTTAAAACGGCACATTCAAAACAGGTCGCACTATGTACCCAATTTTGTTCAATCCTGTAATAAACCAATGTCACCCTTGGGTGACTCCGTATCTTGCCAAAAGGTGACCACGTGTGACTTCTTTAAGTCACACTGAGATAGTGAACAGAGCTGCTATCCACCAGGAGCGACTCCTTGAGGAATATCTGCCTACAGAGATTCCGATGAGAATCGTTCTACAGAGTAACCATGAAAAAATATGCGTTTGCCTCATAACGTCACCAAAATGACGTATAATGTCTCAAGCTTGATATATCTAGAAATCACTCATCGAGGTGTTCAAATTGAGGTACTACACGATATGGTTCCTAAAACTTGAAATTTGACCTTGGGGTCAAATATGTTTGACCTTAGGCGCTTAACCATGAAGGTCAAGCATCGCCACCAAAAATTAATCAGCTGAGTGCCAGACCATGAACTATATTCCCATGAAGTTTGAAGACGATCCGATCAAAAAATAAGGGTTTCGTCGACTCCCTGATTGCGACAAAGTGACCTTGACCTTTGACCTTGACCTTTCAAAATTTTATGCGCTGAAAGGGACCTTATAGGCCTTGATATGCGAAGTTACAAAAATTTCCAATTGGAAAACTCTCTTGCTCTGCAGAGTGATTTATACGTGATTACAGAAAAAAAAAAAAAAAAAAAACAACAACAAAAAAAAACCATGAAGGTCAAGGCCAATCGCCACCAAAAATTAATCAGCTGAGCGCCAGACCATGAACTATATTCCCATGAAGTTTGAAGACGATCCGATCAAAATACTCAAAAAATAAGGGTTGTATGTCGCAGATTACCCTGATTGCGAAAAAGTGACCTTGACCTTTGACCTTGACTCTTCAAAATTTTATGGCCTGAAAGACCTCCATAGGCCTCTGATATGTGAATTACAAAAATTTCCATGAAAACTGTGGTCTGCAGAATTTTTTTTCGTGATTACAGACAAACAAACAAACAAACAAAACTAACATATCTTGACAACTTCGTTTTGGCAAGATAAAAAAAAAAAAAATAAATAAAAAAAATAAAACATACAGACGACTAACATATCTTGCAAAAACTTTTTTGGCAAGATAATAATACCAGAAGGGACCATTCCCACCTGTGTTCCCTCAAGTCCCCCTATCAAACGCATGTCCAAAATCCGCCTCCCCCAACCCTACGCATACTCCCCACTCCCAGAGCATATAGCAACATGTGGTGACACCTCATTCTCCCCCCCCCACCCTTCCTCACCCCTTCCTTGCTCCCTCCCCGACCCTCCTCGCTCCCCCTCCCCTCCCATCCTATCCCCCCTCCCCATCCTATATTCCCGTCAGTGAAGCGACGGGTTGCATCTGCTAGTCTGTTTTATATGAAAGCTAAATCGGAACAGTTTTTGAATATCGCATAGAAAAGCCAATGGTACCAAGATGGTTGCCATGCAACAAAATTTAGCCAATCACTGCCATGATCCAATCAGGTTGAGATAACCTCATGAGGAATAGATATCTGCAATATGAAAGCTAAATGTTTAACGGTTTCTGAAATATCACATACACAAAAGAATGTGGACGGATGGTCGGTCGGTCGGACGGAGCTCATTATAAATGTCCCTAGTCTCCGACCTTGTCGGAGTAGCGAGGGACAACAAATCTGTCTAGTCCTAATGTGCAATGTGGTAAGTAATGCACATTCACGTGCTCAAATGTCTTTGCCTTATCTGCAACACCAACGTGTACGGTTTAAACATCCACGACACCGAGACACTCATGCCTCAATTCAAGAAGAAATTTAATCCAGGAGGTTGGTACTTGGGAGCGAAGAACTAGCCAAGCAAGCCCCCACCTTTTAGCTTTTGTATTACATTATGATGTGATGCTCGGTCGTCGACCCAATTCCAGCGGAGCACGTCAACTTGATCTCAAACTCTTAGACTCTGCAAGGCTGATCTTGTCCTCTCTCCACGTCTTGGTTCTAATACTGCCAAGGCGGGTCTAGGCAGAGTATGTTGGATGGTTTGTCATTGCTTTTCTCAGCAGTATTCAGGGCATCGAGTGGGGAACTTGTTCAGGGTACCGGCACACAATACCAGACTCTTCACAAAAGATACGTGGGATCTTTAACATCCACCAGTACCTGACAGACAACACTCAGATTGATGTCCCTCGAAAGGACAGCATCCTCATCGATGCAACCACCTGCCTGAGAAACACCAGGGTAACTGTAGTTGGGAGGAGAACCAACTCCAGACGAGAGTTCAGAGGTCAATGTGCTCCCTCTGAGCTATCCCATCATACCCTAAAAGGTTCTACAAATGTTATATTCCAGTTCTCCTCCACAAGCGTCGACATTGTACACAATCAATGATGCTTCAAATGGATAAATGCTCCAATGTACAGTTTATATGCCGTTCACAACACTTCAACACATTCCTGAACAAGGTAGACTGATCATCCAATCCCATGGCTCAGTGCTTTGGCACAACAGCCTCTGCCTTGCAAAACGGGGCTGTGATGACGCCATTATGCTGGTAAACAGAACTGACAAACCTGGGTACTAAGGCCATGCTAGCTGAATCATTGTGGAAAGTCAGATGCTTGGAATTGGAATAGTATAGGCACAGTTCCCATTCCAAACGGTATTTATCTGGGGAAAACAGTGCTCAAGGTGGATGGCATGACACATTGCACTTCATCTGCGACACACTCCGATGAAGTAAATGAGGAGGCAGATAACTCATTTGCAGAAAAGAGAGATGAGAAATTTGTACAAAGGTGCATGTAGTTAGGGTTGGGCATACAACCATACTTTTTTTGAAAGGAGTGTTTTTTATGGCCAAATTTCACGCTGATCACTAATCCGTTGAACTTTTTGACATAGGATGATGTCTTAGGTTGGTAAAATGCAAAAATTCAAAATGGCCACCAAATTTACCCACTTTTCAGGTAAAATTTGATAATTATGGCTTACTAGGGCATGTAATATTGGGGTTGAGCACACATCGACTTTTTCTCTGTTGTCCCGTTAAAAGGAGTGTTTTTTATGTCTTCGTAAGACATCATCCTAGGTCAAAAATTTCAACGGATTCGTGATCAGCATGAAAAATGGCCATAAAAAACACTCCTTTCAACGGGACAACAGAGAAAAAGTCGATGTGTGCCCAACCCTAATGTAGTAAACAAATACAGCACTCGATGTCAACAAAAGATTCAAACAAGTGACCCAAGGCTGTCTCCCTCTCCCTCTCCCTCTCCCTCTCCCTCCACAGAGTGTCGGTGCTGCCAAAGCAGCTTCCTGAGCAAGTGTTATACTGGGTGGTTTACCATTGCCTTTGCAGCAGTAGTCATGGCAGGAATTTGGAATTTGTCCAGGGTCCCGGCAATAACTTGTCTACTCTTCACGAATGACACAGTGGGGTCTTTAACGTCCACCAACTAATGACGGCAGACGGGACTCCCGTTTAATGTCAATCCAAGGGAAGGCACACATGTTGACGAATCACCCTGCCTGTGAAATACCAGGACGAGAGTTTATAGCTGGGTTGGGATTCAAATCCAGGCGAGATAGCTTATAGGCGAACGTGCGTACCTCTAGTCTAGTCCATCCTGCCATCCCAAGGCTTTTATTGGCTTAACTATTAAAACCAGACTTTCATGAATTACGGAGGAAGCTGAATTGGATCAACAAAAGATGTCCATGGCATACAAAATAAGTGTCTGGTTGTGATCCAGACCTACGTATATGACCGTGGAAGGATATTGAAATGGAGCGCCAACTTGAAAAGGTACACACAAGAACACAAATATTGTTTGTTTGTTTTTTCACCTACATGGCTGGCAGTGCAGTTAAGAGGTACGTACGCTCACCTTTGAGCTGTTTATCCTGGTGTTGAATCTCGAGCCAGCTATAAACTGTTACCCTGGTGTTTCACATGCAGGGTGAGGCATCAATGTGTGTGCCGTCCATCAGATGATCGTCAATATGGAGAACCTGTCTGCCAGCAGTGGTCGTTGGTGGAAGTTAAATATCCCGCAGTGATGTTCACTAAAAGCGTCGTCGATTTATCGTCGGCACCTGACCAAATTTCAAATTTGTGCCAGTGGAACATCAGGCATGGCCAGCCAGTTCGTGAAAGACTTGGGTCAGAACTGACCCTTCCCCTCCAAGTCATCTAGATCCTCCAACCAGATTATTCAACCCCATGCCAAGGAAAGAATAATTAGGACTGTCAAATAATTTTTTTCAAACTAATCTTTTAAACACAAACTAAATAAAACGCAAAACAGAACTTAAAACTGCACCAGGAAACTGCCATTGAACCAAACAGGCGTTTTTCAGGGAGCGTGCCATGAACCAACATTTGTTGCAAATGTGATGGCAAGGCACAGGAACAATGGCACCATCCGGTTGCAGCCAGAACCCAAAGCATGCATGCTATTTTGAGAAGCTGTCTCTGAAAGGGTGGCAGCAATGTGCTACTCCAAACAGGCCTGCATCATTATAAATTTGAATACACCACTCACAATTGAATAACACACAATGCTGCTGAGGGAGAAATTATTTAAAAAAAAATAGATGAGGGTTTCGTTCCCAAAAATAGAACAAAACAATAAAGCGCATCAAGATAAAGTGGATGAGGTCGGGTATGGAACGTGTTGACAAGCAACTGCTTTCTATCCAAGATACTTGCAGATAGTGGATGGTACTTGCACCATATCATGGTGTAATTAAACATCAACAAAGTGAGTGAGAATTGAAAGAAGCATGACAAAGAAAAAGAAAAAAACTCCGTTTGTG
>CM068952.1:165441439-165453541 GCA_035128595.1 Eptatretus atami | reverse complement strand
TGTTTGTAGGCACGATAACTCGAGAACGGAAGAAGCTACCAATGCCAAATTACACCACGTGATTCAGGAGTGTGATGGCTAGCGCTGATTAGATTTTGGCCAAAATCGGTCAAAGGTCAAGGTCACAGTGAGGTCAAGCATTCGATTTTTGAAGGTTTGGTACAGAATCATCGTAGAAACTTCTGGTTTGCGTCGCTACCTTCTCTAGAGACAGCTTTTATTAAGACAAGGTCAGCAGGTCAAGTTGACGATTTTCGTAAGTACAGTCTATGACTGCTTGTTTGTTTGTAGGCACGATAACTCGAGGAAACGCAAGAAGCTACCAATGGCAACTTACACCAATGATTCGGAGGGTGTGGCGCTTGGCGCTGATTAGATTTGGTCAAAATCGTCAAAGGTAGGTCACTAGGAGGTCAAACAATCCAAAACAGATACGTCGCAGAACGGAAGAAGCTACCAATGTCAAATCACCAACGTGATTCAAGGCGGGTGATGGCTAGGCACGATTAATTTTTGGTCAAATCAGTCAGGTCAAGGGTCCATGAGGTCAAAGACATTCTCGATTTTTGCATGGCTTGGTACAGAATCATCGTAGAAACTTTCTTTTGTTTGGGCGGCGCTACCTTCTCTAGGACAGCTTTTAATTAAGACAAGGTCAGAGGTACGTTGACGATTTTGTAATACCAGTCTAATGCTGCTTGTGTGGCTTGTTTGTAGGCATGATAGACTCGAGACGGAAGAAGCTGACCAATGTAATTACACCACGTGATTCCAGGCAGGGTGATGGCTAGCGCTGATTTAGAATTTTGGTCAAAATCGGTCAAAGGTCAAGGTCACAGTGATGGTCAAAAACATTCGATTTTTGATGGTTTGGTACAGAAATCATCGTGAAACTTCTGGTTTGCTTTCACTAACCTCTCTAGAGACAGCTTTTATTAGACAAGGTCAGAGTCAAGTCGACGATTTCGTAAAGTACGTGGATCTAAAATCGACTGTCTTGTTTATTTATTACTTAACTCTACTTTGCCCCTTTCCCTCCCCCCAAACTCCCCCATACCATTTGTATTTGCGGGTTTCTATCACCTGCCTTTTGGCATTCATCTTATTCTCATCTGTCTCTCTCATGTCTCTCTTGTCTCCTCTGTCTCTCTCTGTCCTCTCTCTGTCTCTCTCACTGTCTCTCTCTGTCTCTCTCTGTCTCTCTCTGTCTGTCTCTCTCTGTCTCTCTCTGTCTCTCTCCTGTCTCTCTCTGTCTTCTCTGTCTCTCTCTGTCTCTCTCTGTCTTCTCTGGCCTATCTGTCTCTCTCCTGTCTCTCTCTGTCTCTCTCCTGTCTCTCATCTGTCTCTTCTGTCTCTCTCTGTCTCTCTTGTCTCTCTCTGTCTCTCTCTGTCTCTCTCTGTCTCTCTCCTGTCTCTCTCTGTTCCTCTGTCTCTCATCCTTTATTCTCCTCTCCTCTCTCTCTTCTCTTCTATCCCCCCCCGCCCCGCCTCCCTCTCCTACAATCCATACGTCCTCTCTTTCTTCATTTCATCAATTTGCCACCTCATGCTGGCAATAATGAGGACGGTAGTAGACAATTCAAAAGCGTGATGGACAACGTTAATTGTACTCCTCTCTCCCTTCCTGTCCTTTGCCAAGAGGTCGTGTTAACTTGTATTCTGAGGGCAAAGAGCAATTCGGGTAAAGCGAATGGTGGAGCAGAAAGCAGCTGTAAGTTTTGCTCTTATTTATAACTTTACGCGTTTCACTCAAGTAAACTATCTCGCTCTACTCCCACCCCAACTTTCACTTTCACTCTCATGTTCTTCTGTGTCCCGTACCACAGATTATCCACCCCCCCCCCCTCTCGAGTTTTTTTTTTCTCTTTACAGAAACTTCCGCTCCTCCTTTCCATAAATCTCTGGGCTTGTTTGCATTTCCCCTTTCATACGTGTCGCAAACTATTTTATCTTGATAATACTCTCTCTCAATCTCCTCTTTCTTCCTTCCTTTTGAGTTCCGACGTGGTGTATACGCAACTGTGACCTTCTGATTTTGTTTGCTTGTTACCTCGCTGAAGGAAGAGGGAATTGTTTGGGTCTGTTTGTTACTTATAAATCTAAAGATTTCGTAAGTTATATTGATGACTACGTTTCTGTTTGTTTGTTGTTTGTTTGTTGGTAGGCACGATAACTCGAGAACGGAAGAACTCCAATTGTCAAATTACACACGTGATTCAGGAGGGTGATGGCTAGTGCTGTTAGATTTTGGTCAAAATCGGTCAAAGGTCAAGGTCACAGTGAGGTCAAATAATTCCGTAAATTAACGTGGAGAATGGAGTATTTTTGCTTCGGCTCGACGTTAACGTAGTTCGTTTAACTTCGATTTTAAATTTTGTTCTTCGGGTTTTTGCGATCGCTTAGGAGCTTAAATCCGGTTGTCGAAATCTCTGGTAAAAAATGATGTTTTGGAGACGTTCTTAGATTGAAGTAAAATATTTCAGCTCGATAGCGTCAAGCGGTCGTCCCATATGCATTGCGCTCGAGCAGACGTCACGGTACGGGTCGTCCCATGATGCAGTGCGCTCGAGCAGACGTCACGCGTCGTTCCCATGATGCAGTGCGCTCGAGCAGACGCGTTGTTGATCTCAGCGTTAAGGTATCAATGGCGTGGAGAAATAGCCGATTTTTGCTTTGCTCGACGTTACGTACGAGTCTTTCATTTTAACTTCGATTTTTAATTTGTCTTCGGGTTTTTTTGGCGATCCGCTTAGACGCTTAAACTCGGTTGTCGAAATTCTGGTAAAAATCGGATTTTTATGAACTTTATGTCGGGTGTCGTATCTGAGGTATTAATGCACTGAAGATTATGCTAATGAGGGGGATTGTAAGACCACAGCATTACGGCGCTCGTTTGCTGTCGCTACCTTCTCTCGAGCAGATTATTAGACAAGGTCAGAGGTAATTTGAGATTTCGTAAGTAGTTAACGAGTCTATGACTGCTTGTTTGTATTGTTTTTGTTGGTAGGCAAGCGATAACTCGAGAAGCGGAAGAAGCTCGCAATGTCAAATTACCCCACGTGATCTCAGGAGGGTGATGGCTTGTGCTGATTAGATTTGGTCAAAATCGCTCAAAAGGTCAAGGTCACAGTTGAGGTCAAACATAATTCCGTAATTAACGTGGAAAATGGAAGTATTTTTGGCTTTGCTCGACTGTTACGAGTTTCGTTTTAAACTTCGATTTTAATTTTGTCTTCGTTTTTGCATCGCTTAGGACGGCTTAAAACTCGTGTTGTCGAAATTCTGGTAAAAATCGGATGTTTTGGAGACGTTAAGATTGTAAAAAAAAATTTTCAGCTCAAGCGTCAAGGGTCGTCCCATGATGCATTGCGCTCGAGCAGACGTCACGGGTCCGTCCCATGATGCAGTGCGCTCGAGCAGACGTCACGGGTCGTCCATGATCAGTGCGCTCGAGCAAGTCACGGTTCGCCCATGATGCAGTGCGCTCGAGGGCAGCACGCGTGTTGATCACGTTAAGGTATAATTGCGTGGAGAAAATGCCGATTTTTGCTTTGCTCGGACGTTAACCGAAAGTTCATTTTAACTTCGATTTTAATTGTCTTCGGTTTTTTGCGATCGCTTAGGACGCTTAAAACTGCGTTGTCAAAATTCTGGTAAAATCGGAATTTTTATGAAGATTTATGTCGGGTGTCGATCTGAGGTATTAATGCAACTGAAGATTATGCTAAATGAAGGGGGATTGTAAGACACAGCATTACGGCGGCTCGTTTTGCGTCGGCACCTTCTCTCGAGACAGCTTTTTATTAGACAAGTCACAGGTCAAGTTGACGATTTCGTAGTACCGCAGTCTATGGACGCTTGGTTTTTTGTTTGTTTGTAGGCACGATAATCGAAATCGGACAGAAGCTACCATGTCAATTACAACGTGATCAGGAGGGTGATTGCTAGTGCTGATCTAGGAATTTTGGTACAAAATGCGGCGTCAAAGGCAAAGGGTCACATTGAGGTCAACCATAATTCCGTAAATTCACATGGAGCCAATGGAGTAATTGTTTGCTCGGGCCTCGACGTTACAAGTTCGTTTTAAAAAACTATCGATTTTAATTTGTCTTCAGTTTTTGCGATCGTTGTTAGGAACGCTTAAAACCTCGGTTGTCGAAATTCTGGTAAAAAATCGCGGCTGTTTGGCAGACGTTTTAAAGATTGTATAAAAAAATATTTCACTCGAAGCGTCACGGCGTCCCATGATGTAGTGTCGGCTCGAGCAGACGTTCACGGAGGTCGTCCACTGATGCAGTGCGCTCGATCAGACGCGGTCGTTGGAGTCACGTTAAGGTATAATTGCGTGGGAGAAATGGAGTATTTTTTGCTTCGCTCGACGTTACGAGTTCGTTTTAAACTTCGATTTTTAATTTTGTCTTCGGTTTTTGGCGAAATCGCTTAGGACGTTTTAAACACTTCGTTGTCGAAATTCTGGTAAAAATCGGATGTTTTGGAGACGTTTTAAGACAATTGTATAAAAAGATATTTTGCTCGATGGCAGACGTCACGGGTCGTCCCATGATGGCAGTGCGCTCAGCAGACGCGTCGGTTGGTCACAGTTAAAGGTATAATTAGCGTGAGAATGGAGTATTTTTGCTTCCGTCGACGTTACGATTTTATTGATGTTTGATACAGAATCATCGTAGAAACTTCGCGTTTGGTCGCTACTTATTCTCTAGAGACAGCTTTTATTAGACAAGGACAGAGGTCAAGTTGACGATTTTCGTAAGTACCAAGGTAGTGTAATGACTGCTTGTTTGTGCTGTTTGTTTGTGTGTTTGTTTGTAGGCACGATAACTCGAGAACGAAAAAGCTACAATGTCAAATTACACCAACGTGATTCAGGAGGGTATCGGCTAGCGCTGATTAGATTTGGTCAAAATGGGTGAAAGGTCAAGGGTCACAGTGAAGGTCAAACATAATTCCGTAAATTCATGTGGAGAATGGAGTAATTTTTGCTTCGATCGAACGTACGAAGTTTCATTTTAACTTCGATTTAATTTTCGTCTTCGGTTTGGCGATCAGCTAAGGACGCTTAAAACTGGTTGTCGAATTCTGGTAAAAATCGGCATGTTTTGAGACGTTTTATTTCTAGATTGTATAAAATATTTACTCGCCGCCGTCACGGGGTCGTCACGTGGTGCAGCGCGCTCGAGCAGAGGCGTCGTTGATCACGTAAAGTTTTTCCGTGGTGCGCGCTGACGGGGTGTTTTTCGATAAAGATCGGATGTTTAAAAGTCATTTTTTATCGCACTAAAGGTTATCGCGCAATGCCTGACTCGTAGACCGACGATTATGTAAAGATTGCTTTGGTGCGATGGCCGAATATTACGGCTTTTGTGACTTTGATAAAATAATATTAATAATTGCGTGGAAAATGAGATTTTGCTTCGGTCAAGTTACGATTTTTAATGGTTTGGTAGCAGAATCATCGGGTAGAAACTTCTGGTTTGGCGTCGACTACCTTCTCTAGAGACAGCTTTTATTAAGACAACGGCAGAGGTTCAAGTTGCGAATTTCGTAAGTACCGCTTCAGTCTATGACTGGCTGATTATCTTGCAAAACGAAGTTTTTGCAAGATTGTTAGTCAGGCTTGTAAATGTTTTTTTTTTTAAATTATTTTTTTTGTTGTTTGTTTTGTTTGTCTGTAATCACGTATAAAAAATTCTGCAGAAGCACAGCTATCATTGGAAATTTTTGTAACTTCGCATATCAGAGGCCTAAATAGAGGTGCCTTTCAGCGCATAAAATTTTGAAGGTCAAAAGGTCAAGGTCACTGTCGCAACATCAGGGGAGTCGACGAAACGCCTTTTTTTTGAGTAATTTTGATCGGATCGGTCTTCACTTCATGGGCAATATAGTTCATGGTCTGGCGCTCAGCTGATTAATTTTTGGTGGCCAGATTGGCCTTGCCTTCTGGTTAGCGGCCTAAGGTCACATATTTGACCGCAAGGGCTCAAATTTTCAAGTTTAGGACCATATTTCGTGTAGAGCCCCCAGTCAAATTGGAACACCTCGATGAGTGCTTTCTAGATATAATCAAGCTTGAGACATTATGAAGTCATTTGGTGACGTTAATGCAAGGCAAACGCATATTTCTTCATGGTTATATGCTAGAACGAATTCTCATCGGAAATCTCTCGTAGGCAGAATTCTCAAAGGAGTCGCTCCCTGGTGGTAGGCAGCTCTGTTCACCTCAGTGTGACCTTAAGAAGTCACACGTGGTCACCTTTTGGCAAGATACGGGTCAACCCTAAGGGTGACATTGGTTTATTTGTTTGTTTGTTTGTCCGCACAGAAAACTTCGTGTTTTTTCTCCAAAACGCTTGGCGGAGAGATAAATTTTCACCATTGGTAGCGACTACTCCATGTGAAGTTTTGATGATAATACAGAGCATAGATCATGTGGTGGTGGGCAGCCATGTTTAGAAAAATGCAAAACTTTGGAGCCTCTATCTTTTGAAATGGCAACTCAAGGAAAAAAATTTAAACTTGGCACATAGCAAGTATCAATGGGGAATGAGTGTGGATTTTTTTTTAAATGAGGACATAGGTGCCTTCGTTATATGTTATAATTGCACTATGTGAACAACTAATCAGATTGGTAATGAACAATTTTGAGGGTCATCTGGGATAAAAATGCGTCCACAAATATTTTTTTGGTGTCATCGGTCACGTGTTTCGTGCAGCCATAGTTTTGGGGTTTTTTTTTTAATTTTCAAAAATCTTCTCTGAAATGGGGCTGAACATATCGAGGCGAAACTTTAAGTCACATAGACCCTTACGCCATGAGGAATGAAGGTTCACACACATGTCATAAGGTTTACATGGTTTGGCAGCCATATTGTTTACAACCCTGTAGCATATTTAATAATAATCTTCTCCAGAACAGCTTGGACTATCGAGGCAAAACTCACATAGATGTAACCAAGGTTGTTGAGGGAAAAGTTGATAGGTCATGTTTGGCAGCCATAATTGGATTGAATAAAAATATTAAATAATGTTTTTCTTGGAACTGCTGAATCAACTTGATGTGAAACTTCAACATTTCTGACTAGTAGTGATGGGAATCACCTATTTTAAATGTTCAATTGACGGCATGGTCTGGCATAGCCAGAATTATTTAAGTTTTTTTGTGTAAGGTTTATATTTTTTTTAAAAAAAATAAGGCTCACGGTTTGAGGGCAGAGGAGCTAGGCAGTGAAATGCTAATCCGATCCAAGGTTCCTCTGATGACTTCATCTTTTCTTTTTGGGCTTGTTTGGTTCGCTTCTGATTAACTCCAATGCAATACTGTAAAAACTATTTGGTCTTCCATTTGATCTGAATTGAATTTATTTTAATCCATTCTGATATTCAATTGAAATCATTGATAGATTTAAAAAACACCATCATGGTCAGTGTGCAGGTATCCGATCAAAGCAGGACGTCTTGGTAATCATGGTCATTACTGCCAGGCAGTTATAAAATGGCAGTTCTAATTATGTCTTAATTAATTACGTATCACACCAGTCCCACAAACGCCAGCACAATATACAACAACTAACTACATCAAACGCCGCAACAAACACACCACACAAAAAAGTCTGGTAAGGGTCTGCAATCTCTGATTGCTCTTTTTCTTGTTTGTTGTTTCATTTTCCTGCCTTGTCCTGCTACCTGTTACCATACCAAATTTAACCATATACTTTGTAATTTGGTTTTCTTTATATAATTGTTGCCTCCATCATTAACTCTGCTAAATTACACAACTCCCCCACCCTTCCCTCCTTCTCACTTCTCTCTGCCAGTTCTGAGGTGGACCTCGATGTGACACAACAAACGATCAGTGTTTGAGGCTCTGGCTACCACCAAGGGGAAATGCCAGGTCATCGGAGCCAGGTTTGAGCATTTAAATTGTATCCTAACCGAGTGAAACTTCACTGTCAATGTTGGGCATTGAAGGTGTGGGGGTATGAAGAACCATTGCCTTCTGCTGGCAGATGAAATCGCTCAGAAGCAGAAGCATTGTGGGAGCAGGGTGCCAAGCAGAGAGGAGATTTCACCAGAAGATTTGCAATGGTTCCGTTACCTAACTTTAAACCTGCTTCTACTCTTTTATTCTGTTTTGACTTTTAAAAAAAATGAAAACTATTAGCGCCTTTCTCTCAGCTTTCAGCATTACATCCGTGTGTTTCCCACGTTTGTAGTTTGAAGAGGAAAATTCAAAGGATTTTTAATGAATGAACAGCTTGATGAACTGAATCAGGTGATGAGTACCTCTGCTGTTTTCCCTCCTGGTTGTTGCAGGATATTCCATGGCAAGACCGATTCTTTCGCCCAAAGACTCCTCCAAGAAGTTTCCTGACCCTGTCATGCATGCTGTTCCTTTGCTGCAGGCAGCATCGAAGGAAAAGTTGTTGAAATTGTCAAAATTGCAGAATTTTTACAGAAAAGGTTTTGGAACAGGTGAGTGAGGCTTGGAACTGCTTAATCTCATTGGTGTGTGTGGTGTGTGTGTGATGTGTGTGGTCTTTTTAACCATTTGGAGCTTTTGTCATCAAATTTTCAACAATGCTTTAACTATGAGAATATAGAGAAGAAATTAATAATTTGGTTCAAAGGTCAACTTAGGCATGAAACTCAATTTTTATCCGCATTGACCTAAAATTTTAAGATTTGCATATCGGGTCACTGATTTGGTTTCAAAAATCAAAAGCTTGAAGCCGATTGTTTTTTTTGTTTGTTTAGGTCAAGGTCGAGGTTGCATTAAATCGTCATTTTCCATCTGACTTGAAATTTGAGCATGGTTTGCATATCGGGTCACTGAAGCTGTTGCTTTGAGGTAACAGGTCAAGGTCACCTAAATAGTTGTTTTGTTTTTTTAGGCCATTTTGTCGTGTTTAGTATAATGGAAGAAGTCTGTTAACAAAGCGCGATGCTGGACTGGCTTTGTAATTTTGCAGATGCTTTCTAAGTTCCTGTATGAGGATCTATCTATTTTTCTCTCACGACTTAGACTTCCATATCAAGACTGTTTGTACTTTAAACCCCTGTCCTGCATGTCGCAGGAGAAGACTATTGAAGGAGTTCATGGGCTTGGTTGTTGAATCGACAGAAAATACAAAGAAGGAAATGGGAAATAAGGAGAGGTGAGATTTTGATGAAAGAATGGAAGCACAGCTTGGGCTTCCATATTAATTTACATCTTTATCATTCATCTCCTTTGTATAATTTTTTTTATTCCTAAATCCGACTAATTTCTTGCCACCCTCTTCGATAAATAATTTCGCAACTGTTACTTCCGCAGCAATGAAGAATAATGCCAGTTTTCGTGTCTGGATCCTTTTCTTCACTGGCGATGTGTTCATTTTTGCTCATCCTTATTCCTCGACTGGTAGGATAGGGAAAGACCTATCGCCTCTCGACTGGTATCACAAGTTCCCATGACAATTACTTGCAACAGAAGGTATCCGAGCTCATTTTTGTACAGAAAATAAAAGTTTAATATCGTAGCAACATTAGTTGTGTTGTTTTTTTATTTTATTTATGTATAAAAAGGCTAAGGTTCATTGCTGTCACACACACCAGATGGCAGCAGGACTTGACCTTTAACCTGAAGACGACACAGCTGTTGACATTGGTGGTGACAGGCACGATGTACCGTTTGCGATGTCATTTTCTTCTCTGCGTTGGTGGGGATCTTAGAAATACTCACCTCCATAGGATTCGCAGCCCTTGGGTTCATCCAAGGCTCTATCCTCCAAATGCTGAAGCATCAAGGCGAGGAAGCAGGCATGTACCCTTTTTAAAGTCTTGGTACGAATTCAGGCCGCGATCAAACCATGATCAAACCGCCGACCTTCCAGAGATTCAGAGAAGATTGCTCCAGCCACAATGCCATTTGGTCTGGTTATCTGATTGGGAGGATATGTTTGCTGATGTAACCTCCAATTTTCCCCTCTGTGATAGTGATCGTAAACAGGAAAAATGGAAATTGGATAAAGATTGATCCGGAAAAGAGTGAAGATAGAGGGCAGAAAAATAACGTTGACATGTTAAAAATTTATTTGTTACATAAATGGCAATTTCCAAGCTAGGCAATTACACTTAAATATAACATCAAAACAAAGGCAGTGTTATCTTCTTTCTCCAATGTTTTTGTTCAGATTTTTATGCATCTCTTATTTTTGTTTGGTGTATTGGCTTGACATATAAAAATGTCAATCATAAAGGCGTTTCTGGGTTTGGTTTGGTGTACCACGTTTTTGGAATGGTTAACCATCGGAAGACTTTTAGGGAGAGGGGAGATGGGAAGGTTATGGGTTAAATGAGGTAGGTGAAGGAAGTTAACTGATACTATATACTTGGCTGAAAAAGGGACAGGCGTGATCATGAGTGGGAGAAGTAAGTGGGAGATTGAGGACGTAGGGATTGAGAGATGGGCGTGGGCGGCGTGGGGATATCCAGGATGACGCGCACGATATGCTCGCCATCTGTAGTATGCTTAATAGGGGTCGCACCCCAAGCCCTCGAGAGGTCTCAAAGGTGTCCTCCGGTCTTGCCCTGTGGGAATAAAAAAAAAAGTGAGGATTTGGAACTGTAATTGACGCTTTGTTGTATTACATTGTGGAAACTAGAAAGCATCTCAAAATCCAAAGCCGTCTGCATCCACTTTGTATGTAAACTAACTTGACGAAAACGACACGTTTAAAGATAATTGAACATTAAATTGATTTGTGTTCTCCACAATCTCAATTTCATAAAAAATGTTTGTTGAAGATTTGATGACATATAGTTGATTGGTAAAAAATGTACGGCTGGACAGACCACACGGAAGCAATAGAATTATTTAAACAAAATCATCATGCTTGAATGCTGCAGTTTAACTTGATGACTGAAAGTCAGGCTGAGAGGCACTCTGGCTGTTTTTCCCCTCCTGGTTGTTGTGGGATTTTCCTATGCAGACATTCTTTTCTCATCAAGCTCCATAAGGCTATTTAGAGTCGCTATGACTATGCCTTTCAAATTTTGATGCATTTTACAGCGCCGTGCGTGTTACAATTGCAACGCGAATTTGAATTGTCCCGGTGTCTACCACGTCTCCGGTGTCCCCTGTCCCCCCCCACCCCCCCCACGTGCCTCAGAGACAGCAATGAAACGGCGTCCGTAATGCAGTGCGTAACTAACGGAAATAGCGAGATTTGACGGAAATACCCGAGTATTTTTCAAATGGAAATTTGTGACAACTAAATGTGTTAATATATGTGAAAACCATTTAATTTATTGGCTTGACGGGAAAAACAAGAAACGCGCCCCTCTCATGTACGAAGGAAAGGACGTCATTTCTGCCCACCAATGCGATTTCGCGCCGAAATCGTCATTATCAGCCCACCATCGCATTTCGGCGCCGAAAGACGTCATTTCCGCCGCACGCATCCCGCATTTCGCGCGCAAAAGAACGTCATTTCGCGTCACCATACGCATTCGCGCCGAAAGACGTATTTCGCCCACCATGTCAATTTCTGCCGATCAGCCGATGCTGAAAGGCTAAGTTCTTCTTATGCTATCATGTCTTTTGCGGCCCCCTGCCACGCTGGTATACAAACGATTTCATTCTTCTTTAAATATTAAAGGTGATATCACAAATAATAAGATTTTAGCATTTCTTCAAATATTAAAGTATGCTTTTTTAATTGTTTTTCAATGAAAAAAGCCTAAATGGGCATATTTTAACATGAGTGTATCTCATTTGCTTCACCACACCGCGCTGTATTGAAGGATTTCACTTGTTTAATTATTTTCTCCATATTCTCACAAAAATTTTTTTTAGTATCTTTTTTTTTTTTTTGAAATTTGATGAGAAAAGCTCAAATGGTAAAAAAGTTATGGCCTAGACAGCATTTCTCAACCTTAATGGGCCCATGGCCCCCGACCAGTCGCTTAACATTCGTGGGTCCCCTGCCCTTCAATAAAAGATGCGATTTCGTTTTATGAAATTTAATTTACTCAGTCTTAAAAGATAAAATAAGTAAAACATTTTTCTAAGCAAATACAATCAATGAGACACTTGCTGTTGGG
>CM068952.1:165429618-165441414 GCA_035128595.1 Eptatretus atami | reverse complement strand
CAAGTTGACGATTTCGTAAGTACCAGTCTATGACTGCTTGTTTGTTTGTAGGCACGATAACTCGAGAACGCAAGAAGCTACCAATGGCAACTTACACCAAGTGATTCAGGAGGGTGATGGCTTGCGCTGATTAGATTTTGGTCAAAATCGGTCAAAGGTCAAGGTCACTAGGAGGTCAAACAATCCAAAACAGATACGTCGCAGAACGGAAGAAGCTACCAATGTCAAATCACCAACGTGATTCAAGGCGGGTGATGGCTAGGCACGATTAATTTTTGGTCAAATCAGTCAGGTCAAGGGTCCATGAGGTCAAAGACATTCTCGATTTTTGCATGGCTTGGTACAGAATCATCGTAGAAACTTTCTTTTGTTTGGGCGGCGCTACCTTCTCTAGGACAGCTTTTAATTAAGACAAGGTCAGAGGTACGTTGACGATTTTGTAATACCAGTCTAATGCTGCTTGTGTGGCTTGTTTGTAGGCATGATAGACTCGAGACGGAAGAAGCTGACCAATGTAATTACACCACGTGATTCCAGGCAGGGTGATGGCTAGCGCTGATTATCCATTCCGTTTGGTGCACAACATCGCCGTCAAGGTCAGGTCACAGCTGACTGTGTAAACATTCGATTTTTGATGGTTTGGCCTAAGAATCATCGTGAATTCTGGTTTGCTCTACTAACCTCTTAGAGACAGCTTTTATTAGACAAGGTCAGAGGTCAAAGTCCGACGATTTCGTAAAGTACGTGAATCTAAAGTCGATGTCTTGTTTATTTATTAGCTTAACTCTCTATTGCCACTTTCCCCCCCCCAATCCTACCATACATTTGTATTTGCGGTTTTCCCTGCTTTTGGCATTCATCTTATTCTCATCTGTCTCTCTCTGTCTCTGTCTCTGTCTCCTCTGCTCTCTTCTGTCCTTCTCTGTCTCTCTCCTGTCTCTCTTGTCTCTCTCTGTCTGCTCTCTAGTCTGTCTCTTCTCTTTGTATCTCTCATGTCTCTTTTCTCTCTGTTCTCCTCTGCGTGTCTTCTCTGTCTCTCTGTCTTTGTCTCTCTCTGTCTCTTCTTCTGTTCTTCTCTGTCTCTCTCTGATTCTCTCCTGTCTTCTCTGTCCCTGTTCTCTCTGTCTTAGTCTCTCTCTGTCCTCTGTCTCGTCTCTCTCCTGTCTTCTGTCCTCTGCTCTCTTTACTCCTCTCTCCTCCTTATATCCCCCCCCCCCCGCCTCACTCTCCTACAATCCATCGTCCTCTCTTTCTTCATTTCTCAATTTGCCACCTCAAATGACTGGCAATAAATGAGGACGGTAGTAGATCAATGTCAAAAGCAGTGATGGACAAGGTTATTGTACTCCTCTCCCCTTCCTGTCACTTTGCCAAGAGGTGTGTAAACTTGTATTACTGAGCAAAAGAGCAATTCGGGTAAATGCGAATGGTGAGCAGAAAGCAGCTGTAAGTTTTGCTCTTAGTTTATTTAACTTTACGGTTTCACTCAAGTAAACTATCTCGCTCTACTCCACTCAACTTTCACTTTCTTCATGTTCTTCCTGTGTCACCGTAACACAGATTATCCCCCCCCTCTCGAGTTTTTTTCTTTCTCTACAGAAACTTCCGCTCCTCCTTCACATAATATCTTGCTTGTTTGCTTCCCTTTCATACGTGTCGCAACTATTTTATCTTTGATACATCTCTCTCTAATCTCCTCTTTCCTTACTTCTTTTGAGTTCGACGTGTGTATACAACTGTGAACCGTTCTGATTTTGTTTGCTTGTTTACCTCGCTGAGGAAGAGGGATTGTTTGGGTCTGTTTGTTACTTATAAATCTAAAGATTTCGTAAGTATCATTGATGACTTACCGTTTTGTTTGTTTTTGTTTGTTTTGTTGGGATAGGCCGATAACTCAGGAGAACGGAAAGAAGATCAATTGTAAATTACACAACGTGTATTCAGGAGGGTGATGGCTAGTGCTGTTAGATTTTGAGGTCAAAGATGAGTCAAAGGTCAGGTTCACAGTGAGGTCAAATAATTTCCGTAAATTAACGTGGAGAATGGAGTTTTTTGCTTCGGCTCCGACGTTAACGTGTTCGTTTTAACTTCGATTTTAATTTTGTCTTCGGGTTTTATGGGCGATCGCTCTAGGAGCTTAAACTCCGGTTTGTCGAAATCTCTGGTAAAAATCGATGTTTGGGAGACGTTCTTAAGATTGAATAAAAACATATTTCACTCGATAGCCGTCAAGCGGTCGTCCATATGCATTGCGCTCGAGCAGTACGTTACAGGTCAGTGGATACTGAGTAACGTCGTCCATGTGACAGTGCGCTCGACAGCCAGGTTTATGATCGTCGCTCGAGAGAGCTTGTTGATTCAGCGTTAAGGTATCAATGGCGTGGAGAAATAGCCCGATTTTTGCTTTGCTCGCGATACGTACGAGTCTCATTTTAAACTTCGATTTTATTTTGTCTTCGTTTTTTGCGATCCGCCTTAGACCTTAGAACTCGGTTGTCGAAATTCTGGTAAAAATCGGTAGTGTTTTATGAGATTATTAACTCAATTATGATCAGAGAGTAGATCGTATCTGAGTTTTAAGCACTCGGTGAGAAGATAGGACAACATAGGGGGATAGTAAAACGATACGGCTCTCTTGGTCGCTACTATCTCTCGAGTCAGACTTTTATTATGACAAGGTCAGAGGTAATTTGAGATTTCGTAGTAGTTAACGAGTCTATGACTGCTTGCTTTGTTTGTTATTGTTGGTAGGACACGATAATCGAGAACGGAAGAAGCTCCAATGTCAAATTACCATACACGTGATTCAGGAGGGTGATGGCTTGTGCTGATTAGATTTGGTCAAAAATCGCTCAAAAGGTCAAGGTCAAGTTGAGGTCAAACTAATTATCGTAATTAAAGTGGAAAATGAGTATTTTTGCTTTTGCTCGACTGTTAGCGAGTTGTTTTACTTTCGATTTTAATTTTGTCTTCGTTTTTTTGCGATCGCTTAGGACGTTTAAAACTGTTTGTCGTAAATTCTGGTAAAAATGGATGTTTTGGAGACTGTTAAGATTGTAATAAAAATAATTTTACTCAAGCGTCAAGGGTCGTCCGCATGATGGCCTTGCGCTCGAGCAAGACTGTCACGGGTCGTCCCATGATGCAGTGCGCTCGAGCAGACGTCACGGGTCGGTCCATGATCAAGTGGCTCGAGCAGAGTCACAGGTCGCTCCATGATGCACTGCGCTCGAGGCAGCACCGCGTGTTAACATCACGTTAAAGGTATAATTTGCGTGAGAAAGCCGATTTTTGTTTGCATCAAGACGTTAACGAAGTTCATTTTAAACTTCGATTATTAATTTTGTCTTCGGTTTTTGCGATCGTTAGGACGCTTAAAATGCGTGATCGTTACTGGATTACCAAATCGGAATTTTTATGGAATTATATCGGTGTCGTATATGAGGTACTTAATGCAACTGAAGATTATGCTAAATGAAGGGGGATTTAAGACACAGCATTACGCGCTCGTGTTTGCGTCGCAAACCATTCATCTCGACAGAGCATGGCTTTTATTAGACAAGCGACAGAGTCAACGTTGACGATTTCGTAGTACCAGTCTTGACTGCTTGGTTTTGTTTGTTTGTTTGTAGAGCACGATAACTTCGAATCAAGGACAGAAGTACATGTCAAATTACAACCACGTGATTCAGGAGGGTGATTGCAGTGCTGAATCTAGAATTTTGGTACAAAATCGTCAAGCAAAGGGTCATGTGAGAGTCAACATAATTCCGTAAATTCACATGATGCCAATGGAGTATTTTTGCTTCGGCTCGAACGTACAGTTCGTTTAAAAACTATCGAATTTTAATTTGTCTTCAGTTTTTCAGCGATCGTGGAGGACGCTTAAACTCGTTGTCGAAATTCGGTAAAAAATCGGGCATGTTTTGGCAGCGTTTTAAGATTGTAAAAAAAATATTTCACTCGAGCGTCACGGGCGTCCCATGATGTGTTCGGCTCGAGCAGCACTGTCACGGATCATCGTCCATGATGCAGTGCGCTCGATCAGACGCGTCGTTGGAGTCACGTTTAGGTATAATTGCGTGGGAGAATGGAGTATTTTTGCTTCGCTCGATACGTTACGAGTTCGTTGTTAAACTTACGATTTTTAATTTTGATCTTCGTTTTTGGCGAAATCGCTTAGGAGTTAAACACTTCGTTGTCGAAATTCTGGTAAAATCGGATGTTTATGGAGACGTTTTTAAGATTGTAATAAAAAAATATTTGCTCGATGTCAGACGTCGATCTGGGTCGTCCATGATGCAAGTGCGCTCAGCAGACTGGTCGTTGTCCAGTTAAAGGTATAATTAGGTGGAGAAATGGAGTATTTTTGCTTCGGTCGACGTTACGATTTTATGATGTTTGATACAGAATCATAGTACGAACACTTCGCGTTTGCGTCGCTACTTCTTCTCTAGAGAAGCTTTTTATTAGACAAGGAAGAGGTAAGTTGACGATTTCGTAGTACCAGTCTGTAAGACTGCTTGTTAATGTGTGTTTGTTTGTGTGTTTACGTTTGTAGGCACGATAAACTCAGAACGAAAGTATCAATGTCAAATTCACCAACTGATTCAGGAGGGTAATGGCTAGCAGCTGATTAGATTTGGTCAAATGGGTGAAAGGTCAAGGGTCACAGTGAAGGTCAAACATGATTCGTAAATTCAATGTGGAGAATGGAGTATTTTTTGGCTTCGATTGAAGTTACGAAGTTCATTTTAACTTCGATTTTAAATTTTGATCTTCGGTTTGCGATAGTTAGGAACGACTTAAAACTGGTTGTCGAATTTGGTAAGAATCGGATGTTTTGAGACGTTTATTAGATTGTATAAAATATTTACTCCCGGCCGTCACGGGGTCGTCACGTGGTGCAGCGCGCTACGAGCGAGAGGCGTCGTTGATCACGTAAAGTTTTTCCGTGTGCGCGCTGAACGGGTGTTTTTCGATAAAGATGGATGTTTAAAAGTCATTTTTTAATCACTAAAGGTTTATCGCGAATGCTGAACTCGTAAGCCGAACGAATTATGTAAAAGATTGCTTGGTGATGGCCGAATATTACGGTTTTGTGACTTGATAAAATAATATTAAAATAATTGCGTGGAAGAAATGGAGATTTTTGCTTCGTCAAGGTTTAGTTTTTAATGGTTGGTATCAGAATCATGGGTAGAAACTTCTGGTTTGGCGTCGCTACCTTCTCTAAGACAGCTTTTTTATAGAAGTCAGAGGTTCAAAGTTGAACGAATTTCGTAGACCCATTCAGTCTATGACTGGTGATTTATGCAAAACGAAGTTTTTTGCAAGATTGTTAGTCAGCTTGTAAATGTTTTTTTTTTTAATTATTTTTTTGTTGTTTTGTTTTGTTTGTCTGTAATCACGTAATAAAAATTCTGCAGAAGCACAGTATCATTGGAATTTTTTGTAACTTCGCATATCAGAGGCCTAAATAGAGGTGCCTTTCAGGCATAAAATTTGAAGGTCATAAGTCAAGGTCACTGTCGCAACATCAGGGAGTGACGAAACCTTTTTTTTGAGTAATTTTGATCGGAATCGGTCTTAATTCATGGGATATAGTTCATGGTCTGCGCTCAGACTGATTAATGTTTTGGTGGCCAGATTGGCCTTGCGCTTCTGGTTAGCGCCTAAAGGTCACAATATTTGACCCACGGGTCAAATTTCAAGTTTTTTAAGGCCATATCGTGTAGCCCAAGTGAATCAAATGGAGACACCTCGATGAGTTGCTTTCTAGATATACGCTTGAGAACATTATGAACGTCAGTTTGGTGACGTTATGAGGAAACGCCATATTTTTCATGGTTATTCTAGAACATTTCATGGATCTCTCGTAGGCAGAATTCTCAAAGGAGTCGCTCCCTGGTGGTAGGCAGCTCTGTTCACCTCAGTGTGACCTTAAGAAGTCACACGTGGTCACCTTTTGGCAAGATACGGGTCAACCCTAAGGGTGACATTGGTTTATTTGTTTGTTTGTTTGTCCGCACAGAAAACTTCGTGTTTTTTCTCCAAAACGCTTGGCGGAGAGATAAATTTTCACCATTGGTAGCGACTACTCCATGTGAAGTTTTGATGATAATACAGAGCATAGATCATGTGGTGGTGGGCAGCCATGTTTAGAAAAATGCAAAACTTTGGAGCCTCTATCTTTTGAAATGGCAACTCAAGGAAAAAAATTTAAACTTGGCACATAGCAAGTATCAATGGGGAATGAGTGTGGATTTTTTTTTAAATGAGGACATAGGTGCCTTCGTTATATGTTATAATTGCACTATGTGAACAACTAATCAGATTGGTAATGAACAATTTTGAGGGTCATCTGGGATAAAAATGCGTCCACAAATATTTTTTTGGTGTCATCGGTCACGTGTTTCGTGCAGCCATAGTTTTGGGGTTTTTTTTTTAATTTTCAAAAATCTTCTCTGAAATGGGGCTGAACATATCGAGGCGAAACTTTAAGTCACATAGACCCTTACGCCATGAGGAATGAAGGTTCACACACATGTCATAAGGTTTACATGGTTTGGCAGCCATATTGTTTACAACCCTGTAGCATATTTAATAATAATCTTCTCCAGAACAGCTTGGACTATCGAGGCAAAACTCACATAGATGTAACCAAGGTTGTTGAGGGAAAAGTTGATAGGTCATGTTTGGCAGCCATAATTGGATTGAATAAAAATATTAAATAATGTTTTTCTTGGAACTGCTGAATCAACTTGATGTGAAACTTCAACATTTCTGACTAGTAGTGATGGGAATCACCTATTTTAAATGTTCAATTGACGGCATGGTCTGGCATAGCCAGAATTATTTAAGTTTTTTTGTGTAAGGTTTATATTTTTTTTAAAAAAAATAAGGCTCACGGTTTGAGGGCAGAGGAGCTAGGCAGTGAAATGCTAATCCGATCCAAGGTTCCTCTGATGACTTCATCTTTTCTTTTTGGGCTTGTTTGGTTCGCTTCTGATTAACTCCAATGCAATACTGTAAAAACTATTTGGTCTTCCATTTGATCTGAATTGAATTTATTTTAATCCATTCTGATATTCAATTGAAATCATTGATAGATTTAAAAAACACCATCATGGTCAGTGTGCAGGTATCCGATCAAAGCAGGACGTCTTGGTAATCATGGTCATTACTGCCAGGCAGTTATAAAATGGCAGTTCTAATTATGTCTTAATTAATTACGTATCACACCAGTCCCACAAACGCCAGCACAATATACAACAACTAACTACATCAAACGCCGCAACAAACACACCACACAAAAAAGTCTGGTAAGGGTCTGCAATCTCTGATTGCTCTTTTTCTTGTTTGTTGTTTCATTTTCCTGCCTTGTCCTGCTACCTGTTACCATACCAAATTTAACCATATACTTTGTAATTTGGTTTTCTTTATATAATTGTTGCCTCCATCATTAACTCTGCTAAATTACACAACTCCCCCACCCTTCCCTCCTTCTCACTTCTCTCTGCCAGTTCTGAGGTGGACCTCGATGTGACACAACAAACGATCAGTGTTTGAGGCTCTGGCTACCACCAAGGGGAAATGCCAGGTCATCGGAGCCAGGTTTGAGCATTTAAATTGTATCCTAACCGAGTGAAACTTCACTGTCAATGTTGGGCATTGAAGGTGTGGGGGTATGAAGAACCATTGCCTTCTGCTGGCAGATGAAATCGCTCAGAAGCAGAAGCATTGTGGGAGCAGGGTGCCAAGCAGAGAGGAGATTTCACCAGAAGATTTGCAATGGTTCCGTTACCTAACTTTAAACCTGCTTCTACTCTTTTATTCTGTTTTGACTTTTAAAAAAAATGAAAACTATTAGCGCCTTTCTCTCAGCTTTCAGCATTACATCCGTGTGTTTCCCACGTTTGTAGTTTGAAGAGGAAAATTCAAAGGATTTTTAATGAATGAACAGCTTGATGAACTGAATCAGGTGATGAGTACCTCTGCTGTTTTCCCTCCTGGTTGTTGCAGGATATTCCATGGCAAGACCGATTCTTTCGCCCAAAGACTCCTCCAAGAAGTTTCCTGACCCTGTCATGCATGCTGTTCCTTTGCTGCAGGCAGCATCGAAGGAAAAGTTGTTGAAATTGTCAAAATTGCAGAATTTTTACAGAAAAGGTTTTGGAACAGGTGAGTGAGGCTTGGAACTGCTTAATCTCATTGGTGTGTGTGGTGTGTGTGTGATGTGTGTGGTCTTTTTAACCATTTGGAGCTTTTGTCATCAAATTTTCAACAATGCTTTAACTATGAGAATATAGAGAAGAAATTAATAATTTGGTTCAAAGGTCAACTTAGGCATGAAACTCAATTTTTATCCGCATTGACCTAAAATTTTAAGATTTGCATATCGGGTCACTGATTTGGTTTCAAAAATCAAAAGCTTGAAGCCGATTGTTTTTTTTGTTTGTTTAGGTCAAGGTCGAGGTTGCATTAAATCGTCATTTTCCATCTGACTTGAAATTTGAGCATGGTTTGCATATCGGGTCACTGAAGCTGTTGCTTTGAGGTAACAGGTCAAGGTCACCTAAATAGTTGTTTTGTTTTTTTAGGCCATTTTGTCGTGTTTAGTATAATGGAAGAAGTCTGTTAACAAAGCGCGATGCTGGACTGGCTTTGTAATTTTGCAGATGCTTTCTAAGTTCCTGTATGAGGATCTATCTATTTTTCTCTCACGACTTAGACTTCCATATCAAGACTGTTTGTACTTTAAACCCCTGTCCTGCATGTCGCAGGAGAAGACTATTGAAGGAGTTCATGGGCTTGGTTGTTGAATCGACAGAAAATACAAAGAAGGAAATGGGAAATAAGGAGAGGTGAGATTTTGATGAAAGAATGGAAGCACAGCTTGGGCTTCCATATTAATTTACATCTTTATCATTCATCTCCTTTGTATAATTTTTTTTATTCCTAAATCCGACTAATTTCTTGCCACCCTCTTCGATAAATAATTTCGCAACTGTTACTTCCGCAGCAATGAAGAATAATGCCAGTTTTCGTGTCTGGATCCTTTTCTTCACTGGCGATGTGTTCATTTTTGCTCATCCTTATTCCTCGACTGGTAGGATAGGGAAAGACCTATCGCCTCTCGACTGGTATCACAAGTTCCCATGACAATTACTTGCAACAGAAGGTATCCGAGCTCATTTTTGTACAGAAAATAAAAGTTTAATATCGTAGCAACATTAGTTGTGTTGTTTTTTTATTTTATTTATGTATAAAAAGGCTAAGGTTCATTGCTGTCACACACACCAGATGGCAGCAGGACTTGACCTTTAACCTGAAGACGACACAGCTGTTGACATTGGTGGTGACAGGCACGATGTACCGTTTGCGATGTCATTTTCTTCTCTGCGTTGGTGGGGATCTTAGAAATACTCACCTCCATAGGATTCGCAGCCCTTGGGTTCATCCAAGGCTCTATCCTCCAAATGCTGAAGCATCAAGGCGAGGAAGCAGGCATGTACCCTTTTTAAAGTCTTGGTACGAATTCAGGCCGCGATCAAACCATGATCAAACCGCCGACCTTCCAGAGATTCAGAGAAGATTGCTCCAGCCACAATGCCATTTGGTCTGGTTATCTGATTGGGAGGATATGTTTGCTGATGTAACCTCCAATTTTCCCCTCTGTGATAGTGATCGTAAACAGGAAAAATGGAAATTGGATAAAGATTGATCCGGAAAAGAGTGAAGATAGAGGGCAGAAAAATAACGTTGACATGTTAAAAATTTATTTGTTACATAAATGGCAATTTCCAAGCTAGGCAATTACACTTAAATATAACATCAAAACAAAGGCAGTGTTATCTTCTTTCTCCAATGTTTTTGTTCAGATTTTTATGCATCTCTTATTTTTGTTTGGTGTATTGGCTTGACATATAAAAATGTCAATCATAAAGGCGTTTCTGGGTTTGGTTTGGTGTACCACGTTTTTGGAATGGTTAACCATCGGAAGACTTTTAGGGAGAGGGGAGATGGGAAGGTTATGGGTTAAATGAGGTAGGTGAAGGAAGTTAACTGATACTATATACTTGGCTGAAAAAGGGACAGGCGTGATCATGAGTGGGAGAAGTAAGTGGGAGATTGAGGACGTAGGGATTGAGAGATGGGCGTGGGCGGCGTGGGGATATCCAGGATGACGCGCACGATATGCTCGCCATCTGTAGTATGCTTAATAGGGGTCGCACCCCAAGCCCTCGAGAGGTCTCAAAGGTGTCCTCCGGTCTTGCCCTGTGGGAATAAAAAAAAAAGTGAGGATTTGGAACTGTAATTGACGCTTTGTTGTATTACATTGTGGAAACTAGAAAGCATCTCAAAATCCAAAGCCGTCTGCATCCACTTTGTATGTAAACTAACTTGACGAAAACGACACGTTTAAAGATAATTGAACATTAAATTGATTTGTGTTCTCCACAATCTCAATTTCATAAAAAATGTTTGTTGAAGATTTGATGACATATAGTTGATTGGTAAAAAATGTACGGCTGGACAGACCACACGGAAGCAATAGAATTATTTAAACAAAATCATCATGCTTGAATGCTGCAGTTTAACTTGATGACTGAAAGTCAGGCTGAGAGGCACTCTGGCTGTTTTTCCCCTCCTGGTTGTTGTGGGATTTTCCTATGCAGACATTCTTTTCTCATCAAGCTCCATAAGGCTATTTAGAGTCGCTATGACTATGCCTTTCAAATTTTGATGCATTTTACAGCGCCGTGCGTGTTACAATTGCAACGCGAATTTGAATTGTCCCGGTGTCTACCACGTCTCCGGTGTCCCCTGTCCCCCCCCACCCCCCCCACGTGCCTCAGAGACAGCAATGAAACGGCGTCCGTAATGCAGTGCGTAACTAACGGAAATAGCGAGATTTGACGGAAATACCCGAGTATTTTTCAAATGGAAATTTGTGACAACTAAATGTGTTAATATATGTGAAAACCATTTAATTTATTGGCTTGACGGGAAAAACAAGAAACGCGCCCCTCTCATGTACGAAGGAAAGGACGTCATTTCTGCCCACCAATGCGATTTCGCGCCGAAATCGTCATTATCAGCCCACCATCGCATTTCGGCGCCGAAAGACGTCATTTCCGCCGCACGCATCCCGCATTTCGCGCGCAAAAGAACGTCATTTCGCGTCACCATACGCATTCGCGCCGAAAGACGTATTTCGCCCACCATGTCAATTTCTGCCGATCAGCCGATGCTGAAAGGCTAAGTTCTTCTTATGCTATCATGTCTTTTGCGGCCCCCTGCCACGCTGGTATACAAACGATTTCATTCTTCTTTAAATATTAAAGGTGATATCACAAATAATAAGATTTTAGCATTTCTTCAAATATTAAAGTATGCTTTTTTAATTGTTTTTCAATGAAAAAAGCCTAAATGGGCATATTTTAACATGAGTGTATCTCATTTGCTTCACCACACCGCGCTGTATTGAAGGATTTCACTTGTTTAATTATTTTCTCCATATTCTCACAAAAATTTTTTTTAGTATCTTTTTTTTTTTTTTGAAATTTGATGAGAAAAGCTCAAATGGTAAAAAAGTTATGGCCTAGACAGCATTTCTCAACCTTAATGGGCCCATGGCCCCCGACCAGTCGCTTAACATTCGTGGGTCCCCTGCCCTTCAATAAAAGATGCGATTTCGTTTTATGAAATTTAATTTACTCAGTCTTAAAAGATAAAATAAGTAAAACATTTTTCTAAGCAAATACAATCAATGAGACACTTGCTGTTGGG
>CM068952.1:165416036-165429593 GCA_035128595.1 Eptatretus atami | reverse complement strand
TATTAGACAAGGTCAGAGGTCAAGTCGACGATTTCGTAAGTACCAGTCTATGACTGCTTGTTTATTTATTACTTAAACTCTACTTGCCCCTTTCCCCTCCCCCCAAATCCCCCATACCATTTGTATTTGCGGTTTCTCTCACCTGCCTTTGCATTCATCTTATTCTCATCTGTCTCTCTCTGTCTCTTGTTATCTCTGTCTCTCTCTGCTCTCTTCTGTCTACTCTCTGTCTCTCTCTGTCTCTCTTGTTCTCTCTCTGTCTGTCTCTCTGTATGCTCTTGTCTGTATCTTGGATCTCTCTTGTCTGTCATCTCTCTGTCTCTCTTGTTTACTCTCTGTTCATCTTCCTGCTGCTCGTCTCTCTCTGTCCTCGTTCTCGTCTCTCGTCTCTCTCTGTCTCTCGTCTCTCTCTGTCTCTCCTCTGTCTCTTCTGCTGTCTCTGTCTCTTGTCTCTCTCTGGATTCTCTCTGTCTCTCTCTTGTTCTCTCTGATTCTGTCTCTTTGTCTCTCTCTCGTCTCTCTCTCTTCATATCCCCCCCCCCCCCCGCCTCACTCTCCTACAATCCATCGTCCTCCCTTTTCTCTCATTTCTCAATTTGCCCACCTCATCTGGCATAATGAGGACGGTAGTAGACAATTCAAAAGCAGTGATGGACAACGTTAATTGTACCCTCTCTCCCTTCCTGTCCTTTGCCCAGAGGTGTGTAACTTGTATGCTGAGCAAAGAGCAATTCGGGTAAAGCGAATGGTGGACAGAAAGCAGCTGTAAGTTTTGCTCTTCATTTTATTAACTTTACGTTTCCATAAGTAAACTATCTCGCTCTACTCACCCCAACTTTCACTTTCATTCATGTTCTTCTGTGTACCGTACCACAGATTATCCTCTCGAGTTTCTTTCTCTTTCAGAAACTTCGCTCTCTTTCCATATCTCTGCTTGTTTGCATTTCCCTCTTCATACGTGTCCAAACTATTTTATCTTTGATACATACTCCTCTCTCATCTCCTCTTTCCTTCCTTCCTTTGAGTTCCGACGTGTGTATACCAACTGTGACCTTCTGATTTTGTTTGCTTGTTACCCTCGCTGAAGGAGAGGGAATTGCATTTGGGTCTGTTTGTTACTTATGAAATCTAAAGATTTCGTAAGTATATTGATGACTACGCGTTTTGTTTGTTTGTTTGTTTGTTGGTAGGCACGATAACTCGAGAACGGAAGAAGCTACCAATGTAAATTAACACACGTGATTCAGGAGGGTGATGGCTAGTGCTGATTAGATTTTGGTCAAAATCGGTCAAAGGTCAAGGTCACAGTGAGGTCAAACTAATTCCGTAATTAACGTGGAGAAATGGAGTATTTTTGCTTCGCTCGACGTTACGAGTTCGTTTAACTTCGATTTTAATTTTGTCTTCGGTTTTTGCGATCGCTTAGGACGCTTAAACTCGGTTGTCGAAATTTTGGTAAAAATCGGATGTTTTGGAGACGTTTTAAGATTGAATAAAAAATATTTCACTCGAAGCGTCAAGGGTGTCCATGATGCATGCTCGAGCGACGTCACGGGTCGTCCATGATGCAGTGCGCTCGAGCAGACTCACGGGTCGTCCTGATGCAGTGCGCGTCGAGCAGACGCGTTGTTGATTCACGTTAAGGTATAATTGCGTGGAGAAATGCCGATTTTTGCTTTGCTCGACGTTACGAGTTCATTTTAACTTCGATTTTAATTTTGTCTTCGTTTTTGCGATCGCTTAGGACGCTTAAAACTCGGTTGTCGAAATTCTGGTAAAAATCGGATGTTTTATGAGATTTATGTCGGGTGTCGTATCTGAGGTATTATGCATGAAGATTATGCTAATGAGGGGATTGTAAGACACAGCATTACGCGCTCGTTTGCGTCGCTACTTCTCTCGAGACAGCTTTTATTAGACAAGGTCAGAGTCAAGTTGACGATTTCGTAAGTACCAGTCTATGACTGCTTGTTTGTTTGTTTGTTGGCACGATAACTCACGAGCGAAGAAGCTACCAATGTCAAATTACACCACGTGATTCAGGAGGTGATGGCTTTGCTGATTAGATTTTGGTCAAAATCGGTCAAAGGTCAAGGTCACAGTGAGGTCAAACATTATTCCGTAAATTAACGTGGAGAAATGGAGTATTTTTGCTTTGCTCGACGTTACGAGTTCGTTTTAACTTCGATTTTAATTTTGTCTTCGGTTTTTGCGATCGTTAGGACGCTTAAAACTCGTTGTCGAAATTCTGGTAAAAATCGGATGTTTTGGAGACGTTTAAGATTGATATAAAAAATATTTCACTCGAAGCGTCAAGGTCGCCATGATGCATTGCGCTCGAGCAGACGTCACGGGTTCCCATGATGCAGTGCGCTCGAGCAGACGTCACGGGTCGTCCATGATCAGTGCGCTCGAGCGACGTCACGGTCGTCCCATGATGCAGTGCGCTCGAGCAGACGCGTTGTTGATTCACGTTAAGGTATAATGGTGGAGAAATGCCGATTTTTGCTTTGCTCGACGTGTACGAGTTCATTTTAACTTCGATTTTTATTTTGTCTTCGGTTTTTGCGATCGCTTAGGACGCTTAAAACTCGGTTGTCGAAATTCTGGTAAAATCGGAAGTTTTATGAGATTTATATGTCGGGTGTCGTATCTGAGGTTATTCACTGAAGATTATGCTAATGGGGGGATTGTAAGACACAGCATTACGCGCTCGTTTGCGTCGCTACCTTCTCTCGGACAGCTTTATTAGACAAGGTCAGAGGTCAAGTTGACGATTTCGTAAGTACCAGTCTATGACTGCTTGTTGTTGTTTGTGTTGTAGGCACGATAACTCGAGAACGGAAGAAGCTACAATGTCAAATTACACCACGTGATTCAGGAGGGTGATGCTAGTGCTGATTAGATTTTGGTCAAAATCGGTCAAAGGTCAAGGCTACAGTGAGGTCAAACTAATTCCGTAAATTACATGGAGAAATGGAGTATTTTTGCTTCGCTCGACGTTACGAGTTCGTTTTAACTTCGATTTTAATTTTGTCTTCAGTTTTTGCGATCGCTTAGGACGCTTAAAACTCGGTTGTCGAAATTCTGGTAAAAATCGGATGTTTTGGAGACGTTTTAAGATTGTATAAAAAATATTTCACTCGAAGCGTCACGGCGTCCCATGATGTACGTCGCTCGAGCAGACGTCACGGGTCGTCCCATGATGCAGTGCGCTCGATCAGACGCGTCGTTGAGTCACGTTAAGGTTAATTGCGTGGAGAAATGGAGTATTTTGTCTCGCTCGACGTTACGAGTTCGTTTTAACTTCGATTTTAATTTTGTCTTCGGTTTTTGCGATCGCTTAGGACTTTAAAACTTCGTTGTCGAAATTCTGGTAAAAATCGGATGTTTTGGAGACGTTTTAAGATTGTATAAAAATATTTTGCTCGAGCAGACGTCACGGTCGTCCCATGATGCAGTGCGCCTCGAGACGCGCGTCGTTGTTGTTAAGATAATTGCGTGGAAAATGGAGTATTTTTGCTTCGGTCGACGTTACGATTTTTTGTGATGTTGATACAGAATCATCGTAGAAACTTCCGGTTTGCGTCGCTACCTTCTAGACGCTTATTAGACAAGGTCGAGGTCAATTGACGATTTCGTAAGTACCAGTCTTGACTGCTTGTTTGTTGTTTGTTTGTGTGTTTGTTTGTAGGCACGATAACTCGAGAAGGAAAAGCACCATGTCAAATTACACCACGTGATTCAGGAGGTGATGGCTAGCGCTGATTATGATTTGGTCAAAATGGGTGAAAGGTCAAGGTCACAGTGAGGTCAAACATAATTCCGTAAATTCATGTGGAGAAATGGAGTATTTTTGCTTCGATCGACGTTACGAGTTCATTTTAACTTCGATTTTAATTTTGTCTTCGGTTTTTGCGATCGCTTAGGACGCTTAAAACTCGGTTGTCGAAATTTGGTAAAAATCGTGTTTTGAGACGTTTTAAGATTGTATAAAAATATTTCACTGCCGCGTCACGGGTCGTCACGTGGTGCAGCGCGCTCGAGCAGAGGCGTCGTTGATCACGTAAAGTTTTTCCGTGTGCGCGCTGAGGTGTTTTCGATAAATGTGTGTTTAAAAGTCATTTTTTATCCCAATAAAGGTTATCGTCGCATGCCTGACTCGAAGCGACGGATTATGTAAAGATTGTTGGTGGATGGCCGATATTACGGTTTGTGACTTTAATAATAATATTAAATAATTGCGTGGAGAAATGGAGATTTTTGCTTCGGTCAAGGTTACGATTTTAATGGTTTGGTACAGAATCATCGTAGAAACTTCTGGTTTGCGTCGCTACCTTCTCTAGAGACAGCTTTTATTAGACAAGGTCAGAGGTCAAGTTGACGATTTCGTAAGTACCAGTCTAGACTGCTTGTTATTCTTGCCAAAACGAAGTTTTTGCAAGTATGTTAGTCAGCTTGTATTTTTTTTTTTATTATTTTTTTTTGTTTGTTTTGTTTGTTTGTCTGTAATCACGTATAAAAAATTCTGCAGAGCACAGCTATCATTGGAAATTTTTGTAACTTCGCATATCAGAGGCCTATAGAGGTCCCTTTCAGCGCATAAAATTTTGAAGGTCAAGGTCAAGGTCACTGTCGCAAATCAGGGAGTCGACGAAACCCTTTTTTTTGAGTAATTTTGATCGGATCGTCTTAACTTCATGGGAATATAGTTCATGGTCTGCGCTCAGCTGATTAATTTTTGGTGGCGATTGGCCTTGACCTTCATGGTTAGCGCCTAAGGTCAAACATATTTGACCCCAAGGTCAAATTTTCATTTTAGGAACCATATCGTGTAGTACCTCAAATTGAACACCTCGATGAGTGCTTTCTAATTATCAAGCTTGAGACATGATCTATGTCATTTGGTGACGTTATGAGGCAACGCATATTTTTGCATGTTACTTGTAGAACGATTCTTCATCGGAATCTCTCTATGGCAGTATTCCTCAAGGAGCTCCTGGTGGATAGCAGCTCTGTTCACCTCAGTGTGACCTTAAGAAGTCACACGTGGTCACCTTTTGGCAAGATACGGTCACCCTAAGGGTGACATTGGTTTATTTGTTTGTTTGTTTGTCCGCACAGAACTTTCGTGTTTTTCTCCACAACGCTTGGCGGAGAGATAAAATTTTCACCATTGGTGCGACTACTCATGTAGAATGTTTTGATGATAATTACAACGCATAGATCATGTGGTGTGGCAGCCATGTTAGAAAAATGGAAAAACTTTGGACCTCTATCTTTGAAACTGCACCAAGGAAAAAAATTTAAACTTGGCACATAGCAAGTACTCATGGGGAATGTGTGATTTTTTTTTTTAAATGATGACATAGGTGCCTTCGTTATGATGTTATAATTGCATATGTAGAACACTACATCAGATTGGTATGAACAATTTTGAGGGTCATCTAGGGATAAAATGGTCCACAAATATTTTTTTGGTGTCATCGGTCACGTGTTTCGGCAGCCATAGTTTTGGGGTTTTTTTAATTTTCAAAAATCTTCTCTGAAATGGTTGAACATATCGAGGCGAAACTTTACACATATGACCACTTACCCATGAGGAATGAAAGGTTCACACATGTCATAGGTCACATGGTTTGGCAGCCATATTGGATTTACCCTGTAGCATATAATAATAATCTTCTCCAGAACAGCTGGACATATCGAGGCAAAACTTCACATAGATGTTCCCCAAGGTTGTTGAGGAATAGTTGATAGGTCACATGGTTTGGCAGCCATATTGGATTGAATAAAAATATTAAATAATGTTTTCTCTGGAACTGCTGAATCAATTGATGTGAAACTTCACATTTCTGACTAGTAGTGATGGGGAATACCTATTTTAAATTTCAACTTGGACGCATGGTCTGGCAGCCAGAATTATTTAAGTTTTTTTGATGTAGGTTTTATTATTTTTTTAAAAAAATAAGGCTCACGGGTTTGAGGGCAGAGGAGTAGCAGCTGAAATGCTAATCCGATCCAGGTTCCTCCTGATGACTTCATCTTTTCTTTTTGCTTGTTTGGTTTCCTTCTGATTACTCCAATGCAATACTGTAACTATTTGGTCTTCCATTTGATCTGAATTGAATTTATTTTAATCCCATTCTGAATTCAATTGAATAATGATAGATTTAAAAAACCCATCATGGGTCAGTGTCAGGTATCCGATCAAAGCAGGACGTCTTGGTATCTGGTCATTACTGCCAGCAGTTATAAAATGGCAGTTCTAATTATGTCTTATTAATTACGTAACACACCAGTCCACAAACGCCACACAATATACACCACACATAACTACACAAATGCCGCACAACACACCACACAAAACAAGTCCTGGTAAGGGTCTGCAATCTCTGATTGCTCTTTTTCTTGTTTGTTGTTTCATTTTCCTGCCTTGTCTGCTACACTGTTACCAACTTTTAAAATATACTTTGTAATTTGCTTTTCTTTATCATAATTGCTCCTCCATCAATTAACTTCTGCTAAATTACACAACTCCCCCTACCCTTCCCTGCCTTCTCTCTCTCTCCAGTTTGAGGTTGGACCTCGATGTGAAACACAACAAACGAGCAGTGTTTGAGGCTCTGGCACCAACCAAAGGCACGGAAATGCCAGGTCCATCGGAGCCAGGTTTGAGCATTTAAATGTATCCTAACCGAGTGAAACTCACTGTCAATGTTTGGCAATTGAAGGTGTGGGGGATGAAGAACCTATGCCTTCTGACTGGCAGATGAAATCGCTCAGAGCAAAGCATTGTGGGACAAGGGTGCCACAGAAGAGGAGATTTCACCAGAAGAGTTGCAGATGGTCCGTTAACTTTAACTGCTTCTACTCTTTTATTCTGCTTTTGACTTTTAAAAAAAATGAAAACTATTACCCTTTTCTCTTCAGCTTTCACATTCATTCCCTGTGTTTCCCGTTTGTAGTTTGAAGAGGAAAATCAAAGGATTTTTAATGAAATGAACAGCTTGATGACTGAAGTCAGGTGAGAGGTACCTCTGCTGTTTTCCCTCCTGGTTGTTGCAGGATATTCCATGCAGACCATTCTTTCCCCCAAAGCTCCCCTCCAAGAAGTTTCTCTGACCCTGTCATGCAACGCTGTTCCTTTGCTGCAGGCAGATCGAAGGAAAAGTTGTTGAAATTTCAAAATTGCAAGAAATTTTTACAGAAAAGGTTTTGGAACAGGTGAGTGGCTGGAACTGCTTAATCTCATTGGGGTGTGTGTGTGTGTGTGTGTGTGTGTGTCTTTTTAACCATTTGAGCTTTTGTCATCAAATTTTCAACAATGCTTTACTATGAAAATATAGAGAAGACAAATTAATAATTTGGTTCAAAGGTCAACTTAGCATGAAACTCAATTTTTATCCCATTGACCTAAAATTTTAAGAATTTGCATATCGGGTCACTGATTTGGTTCAAAAATCAAAGCTTGAAGCCGATTGTTTTTTTGTTTGTTTAGGTCAAAGGTCGAGGTTGCATTAAATCGTCAATTTCCATCTGACTTGAAATTTGAGCATGGTTTGCATATCGGGTCACTGAAGCCTGTTGCTTTTGAGGTCAACAGGTCAAGGTCACCTAAAATAGTTTTGTTTTGTTTTTTTAGCCGTTTGTCGTGTTTAGTATATGGAAGAAGTCTGATTACAAAGCGGATGTGGACTGGCTTTGTATTTTCAGATGCTTTCTAGTTCCTGTATGAGATCTATCTATTTTTCTCTCACCGACTTTAGACTCCATATCTGACTGTTTGTACTTTAACCCCTGTCCTGCATGTCTGCAGGAGAAGACTATTGAAGGAGTTCATGGCTTGGTTGTTGGATCGACAGAAAATATCAAAGAAGGAAATGAGGAAATAAGAGAGGTGAGATTTTGATGAAAGAATGGAGCACAGCCTTGCTTCCATCATATAATGTTACATCTATCATCATCCCTTTGCTATAAATTTTTTTATTCCTAGATCCCACTATTTCTTGCCCCCTCTTCGATAAATAATTTTCCAACTGTTACTCCGCAGGCAATGAAGAATAATGCCGGTTTTCGTGTCTGGATCCTTTTCTTCCTGGCGATGTGTTCATTTTCTCTCCTTTTCCTCGACTGGTATGGATAGGGAAAGACCATCGTCTCAATGGTAACCACAAGTTCCCATGACAATCTTGCCACAGAAGGTATCCGAGCTCCATTTTTGTACAAGAAAATAAAGTTTAATATCGTACAACATTAAGTTGTGTGTTTTTTTATTTATTTATGTATAAAAAGGGTCTAAGGTTCATTGCTGTCACACACACCAGATGGCACAGGACTTGACCTTTAACCTGAGACGAACACAGCTGTTGACATTGGTGGTGACGGCACGATGTACGTTGCGATGTCACTTTTCTCTCTGCAGTTGGTGGGGAATCTTGAGAAATATCACCCCCATAGGATTCCAGCCCTTGGGGTTCATCCAAGCTCTATCCTCCAAATGCTGAGCATCAAGCGAGGAAGCAGCATGTACCCTTTTTAAAGTCTTGGTACGATTCAGCCGGGGTCATGATCAAACCGCCGACCTTCCAGAGATTCAGAGAAGATGCTCCAGCCACAATGCCATTTGGTCTGGTTATCTGATTGGGAGGATATGTTTGCTGATGTAACCTCCAAAATTTTCCCCACTGCTTTCTCTTTCTGTGATAGTGATCGTACAGGAGAAAATGGAATTGGATAAAGATTGATCCGGTAAAGAGTGAGATAGAGGGCAGAAAAATAAGTTGACATGTTAAAAATTTATTTGTTACATAAATGGCAATTTCCAAGCAGCAATTACACTTAAAATATAACATTCAAAACAAAGCAGTGTTATCTTCTTTCTTCCATGTTTTGTTCCAGATTTTATGAATCTCTTATTTTTGTTTGGTGTATTTGGCTTGACATATAAAAATGTCATCATAAGGCAGTTTCTGGGTTTGGTTTGGATTGTCCACTGTTTTTGGAATGGTTAACCATGGAAGACTTTTAGGGAGAGGGGAGATGGGAAGGGTTATGGGTTAATGAGGTAGCGAAGGAAGTTAACTGATACTATAACTTGGCTGAAAAGGGACAGCGGTGATCATAGTGGGAGAAGTAGTGTGAGATTGAGGACGTAGGGATTGAGAGATTGGGCGTGGGCGCGTGCGTGGATATCCAGGATGACGCGCACGATATGCTCGCCATCTGTAGTATCTTAATAGGGGTCGCACCCCAAGCCCCTCGAGAGGTCTCAAAGGTGTCCTCCGGTCTTGCCCTGTGGAATAAAAAAAAGTGAGGATTTGGAACTGTATTGAAGCTTTGTTTGTATTACATTGTGAAACTAGAAAGCATCTCAAAATCCAAAGCCCGTCTGCATCCACTTTGTATGTAAACTAAACTTGACGAAAACGACAGTTTAAAATAATTGAACATTAAATTGATTTGTGTTCTCCACAATCTCAATTTCATAAAAAATGTTTGTTGAAGATTTGATGACAAAAGTTGAATTGGTAAAAATGTCACGGCCTGGACAGACACACGGAAGCAATGATTATTTAAAAAACAAAAAATGCATCATGCTTGACATGCTGCAGTTTACTTGATGACTGAAGTCAGGTGAGAGGCACCTCTGCTGTTTTTCCCTCCTGGTTGTTGTGGGATTTTCCTTGCAGACCATTCTTTCCTCCTCAGACGCTTAATAAGGGCTATTTAGAGTCGCTATGGCTATACCCTTTCACATTTTGATGATTTTACAGCGCGTGCGCTGTATACAATTGCACCGAGTTTGAAATGTCCCGCGTGTCTACCACGTCTCCGGTGTCCCTGTCCCCCCCCCCCCCCACGTGCCTCAAGACAGCCAATGACGGCCGTCCGGTAGATGCAGTGCGTAACCTAGACGGAAATAGCGAGATTTGACGGAAATACCCGAGTATTTCAATGGAAATTTGTGAAACTAATGTGTTATATATGTGAAAACCATTTAATTTATTGCTTGACGGGACAAAAAACCAAGAAACGCGCCCCTCTCATGTACGAACGAAAGACGTCATTTCTGCCCACCATCGCATTTCGCGCCGAAATACGTCATTTCCGCCCACCATCGCATTTCGCGCCGAAAGACGTCATTTCCGCCCACCATCGCATTTCGCGCCAAAAGACGTCATTTCCGCCCACCATCGCATTTCGCGCCGAAAAGACGTCATTTCCGTCCACCATCGCATTTCGCGCCGAAAGACGTCATTTCGCACCATCGCATTTCGTGCCGATCGCCGAATGCTGAAAGCTAAGTTCTTCTTATGCTATCATTCTTTTGCGGCCCCCTGCCACGCTGTATCAAACGATTTCATTCCTTCTGTTATATATAAAGGTGCTTATCACAATAAGATTTTTACATTTCAATATTAAGTATGCTTTTTAATTGTTTTTCAACTGAAAAAGCATAATTGCATATTTTAACATGAGTGTACTCATTTGCTTCACCACACGTGCTGTATTGAAGGATTTCACTTGTTTAATTATTTTCTCCATATTCTCACAATAAATTTTTTTTAGTATTTTTTTTTTTTTGAAAATTTGATGAGAAAACCTCAAATGGTAAAAAGTTATGGCCTAGACCAGCATTTCTCAACCTTTAATGGCCCATGGCCCCCGACCGAGTCGCTTAACATTCGTGGTCCCCTGCCCTTCAATAAAGAATGCAGATTTCGTTTTATGAAATTTATTTACTCAGTCTTAAAAGATAAATCAAAGTAAACATTTTTCTAAGCAATACAATCAATGAGACACTTGCTGTTGGGCTTGTCTGACGAGGCCTCTTATGTCCGGCTCAGTCTTGGACACAACAAGGCGAATATCGTTCCCAACGTCAAGACGGTTTCTGGACTTCGTTTTAATGGTCGCACGGTCAGAAAATCCAGATTCGCAAAGATATGTTGTGGCGAATTGAATGAGCATTACGGATGCCTTCTTGCTGAGTAGTGGATACGCATCTGAACAGACAACCAGAAGGTGGAGTGGTCTTCTTTGTTACTGAAGACCAGCTTCATTGCTTTTGAAACCTTCAACTCTGCCAGCTCCTCTGCTTCATCTTCAGTAGTTCAATTTTGGCGTTAAACGGATCTTTGTGCCACGGAACATCCAACGGTGCATCGTCGAAATACGATTTGAACTCGGCGGAGAGATTGTCGAGATGTCTAGTGATGCAATCTTTGATGCCGACGGGAAGCTCAATCCTCTGCGTCTGCAGGTGCTCGTCCAGAAAGGAAACGAGGCAGTGGACCCGGCCTTGATTCGTGCCTGCCAGACTTCCATTCTAGCAGACAGTCCGGCAAGCTTGTCTTGAACGTCACTGACTGTCACATACGGTCTTGCAAGGACTGGTTCATTTCGTTGTCGGCCGAATATATCGGCCAGGTAGGCGAGCATCATGACGAATTCTTCATTGTCAAAGTGGACATGGAGGTTGTTTTCGTTGTCTCGCAGGAAGATTTCCACCTCAACCCGGAGTTCATACAGCCGAGAGAGAGATTTCCCCCTCGATAGCCAATGGACTTTGGTGTGGAACAGAAGTCCAACATGTTCCGCTCCCATTTCGTTGGCCAGGAGTTGGAAGAGCCGATGATTTTTGGCCTTCGCATGAATGAAGTTGATCACTTTGACCGCGACGTCCATGACTTCCAGCAAACGAGGCGGAAGAGTCTTTGACACAAGAGCGTATCGGTGTAGCGAACAGTGGGAGGACGTCACATGGGCCATTCGTTCTTCACAAGCGTGACGAACCCTCCTCTGACGCCGACCATCGCTGGGGCACCAGTACAATTGTGCTTGAAATTCTGCCAACCGAGTCCATTAGCTTCAAAAAAAAAGAGTCCACAATAGCTTTGATATCTGCCGCTGTCGTTGTGGTTGATAGGGTATTGCAGAACAAGAACTCTTCCTTCATCTTCCTTTCTCTCGTAGCGAGTGAAGGCGATCAACTGGCTCTCCAGGGCGGTGTCGGTAGACTCGTCTAATTGAAGGCTAGCCTGGAGCGTGCTTTGTTTGATTTCGGAGCAAACTTGACGGCACACATCAGCGGCCATGTCGTCAATCCGTCGTCGGATCGTGTCATTAGAAGCGAAACTTGCTGGATCTTCTTTTTCGCCTTGGTCCGATCATCAATTCCACCATTTTCTCTGTACATGGCTTGATAAGGTCCTCAGCAATAGTGTGCGGCTTCTTGCACTTCGCAATTCGGTATGCCACTTCGTAGCTGGATTGAAGAGCAGGTTTTTATTCTGGCCGGAATCCAAATTTGGGAAGTGTCGCTTCACAGTCATATCGTGATCGTTTCGCAGACAGAGCGTCGATATTATCTTCTTCCTTCCGGGATGCATCTTGTCGCGATGGTTTGAAAGTTTGGAAGGACGTAGTGACGCATTTGACATCAGACGCGAGCAGTGCAGACATTGCGTGCAGTCCACGCCATCTCGACTGACATTCGTGAATCCAAACTTGACATAGCTGTCATTCCATTTTCGAACCTTCGACATCTGAGAAAAAAATTGAAAAAAACAAAATTCTAACGTTTTGTAAACATTGGTTTACTATGAATGCTCTGTGGGCTCCGCCTTCTCTTTTAAAATTGTGGTTAAACTCATCTACCCTTTTTACTTTGACACTATGACCGGAGACTATCACCTTAATTGTACATTACAAGCTTCTGCATTCTGAATCGCAGTTTTTCTGCGTCCGCTCATGGCCCCCGGTCGAAGGCCGATGGCCCCCTTGGGGGCCACGGGCCCTGGTTGAGAAACGCTGGCCTAGGCCTTGGTTTTTCAAACCCGGGGGCACGACCCCAAGTGGGGTCGCCGAGCAAATTTTGTGGGGTCATGGGCGTCCGCTTGCAGCGAAAAAAAATTGTCTATTTTCGATTGGTGTTCGCTTTTACGGGATGTAATATAAACGGTTCGTTCAAAGTATGGGAACCGGCGCAACATGACACTTGGAATGGGATCCAGCCGATGCGCGGGCTCGCTGAAGGGCGGTTCATATTGGTGGGAAATTAGTGGTTTGATCCACGGCCTCTCAGACTCAGACTCTGACTCTATCATTCACGTCTCCACGTACGACTCGAGACCTTATTTGTGATGGCAGCACCGGCCACAGCAAATCTTGAGAACGTTCTTACCAGGATAAATTTCTGGACCTTGGATTTTACTACGTGGTGGATAAAAGTGGAGCACAGAGGCCTCAGTGTGATTTGTTTTGAAGTGCTTTCTACGGAGTTTATGAAACAAAATAAGTTGCAGAGGCATTTGACTATAAAACATGCGCCTTATCAGGATAAGGAGAGCGCGTTCTTTGAGAGGAAACTTCTTGCACTCAAGAATACGTGTCTTGACAGAGAGGGTACATGCCATCAGACCAATTATCGGCCATTAGAGGCCTCGTATCGAGTGTCACTCCATGTTGCCAAGACTAAAAAGCCTCACTCCATTGCGGAATAACTCGTGCTGCCATGTGCAAAGGACATGGTATCTCTGATGGTTGGGAGGA
>CM068952.1:165397526-165413080 GCA_035128595.1 Eptatretus atami | reverse complement strand
CGGACTAAACTTCTGAAACATTCAACTGTACTACGTATTTGGATACTGTCGGCTATTCTCCGTTTACTCGCCTATGAAAACATGACGATGGTCAATAAAGTAAACAGTAAATGTTCTTGTGTCATATGAAATCTTATCTTGTATATTATGAATTGGGTTTTGAATCTTTTGGGTCGCGCGATGTAGAGAGATTCTGAAATTGGGTCGCCACTAAAAAAAGTTTGAAAACCACTGGCCTAGACAGACAGACGGATACACACATGCACGCGATGATTGCAAAACCCCATCTCCAGCTGCGGGGGGGGGGGGGGGGGGGGACGGGCTAATAAGCATGGTTCGATCGATATGGAGGTGTATCCTCACGTAACGAAGATGCATTTGGTACTTTTGCTTGACTCGATGAAATCGAAATTTATTAGCATTCACAAATGGCTAATTTAGAACAGCTGCTTCATCTGATAACCTTCATTAACATGGTTGAGACGCTCAACAGAAAAATTTCATTTTCATTTTACAGAGTTGAGGTGTGTGGTTTGCCTAGAAATTTGGAAGTTTAACCAGGAGAGGGCTACTGGACAAACCGGTGTGTCCTGCAGTTATTGGGGAGGGACAGCAGAAGCAGCTAAACCTCACATGGTAGAATAAAATAAAATGGTTCACTGACCTGCCTGTGAAGTGAGAGCAAACAAGCCTTGTGCTTTGGCCTCATCATGGGAGATGTCAAGAGCTTTGGATTCCAAGAGAGACAGATGTGTTGGGAGGTTGTGCCAGCTCATGGAGAGAGCCTAATGGTTTTTATCATCTTCTAAAAGACTTGCACAAGACTCACTATTCACAATGGTGAGTGGATCTGCTGATCTTGCCAAAATAACGGTATGCTTTTGTTGCTGGAATATGTTGTGGGAATTCCTTTACCAGCTGAAGGAGGTACTTTGAATTTATTTTGACAGCTGCTGTTATTCTGCTTTCTGCTAATAAAACCATGATTCATTTCCAGCAAAAAAAAATTCATGGTCTGCATCAGGCAAGTGAGGCTTAGCAATTTGTAATGCTTTCTGATCTACTGATATGACCTGAACAAAGACATTAGACAGCTGAATGCTAACATTTATTACATCTACTCATTGAATGATGCATAATAACAGAAATTTTGATGTGAGAAATGGGCAGCAAGTGCCATCATAGGTTGAATGAGCAACAAAAGTGAAGCAGGATGCTAACTGAAAGATGATGGTAATCTAGCCAGTGTTAAAAAGTAGGTTTTAAAAAACACAAACAAACAGGGAACATAAAAGGATGTGGGGGTTAGGAAGCTAGGGTGCACTCACCTCGACGTCTAGCGCGGAAACGAGCCAGGGCTCGCTGCCGGTGCAACCTCCTCAACATGGCACGAAGGCGCCGAGGATCAGATCGAGTCAAGACGAAGCTGCATTCACTTGCGCCCATCTCATAGTCAACATCACACGACCTCGTAATGCTGGTGTAACCTTGAGCGCGTGCTGTGACTCTGTACTCTCCTGGATTGAGCAACCGCCAGTAGTCCCCGTCTTCACCTAAGGCAGAAAGTAAAACTCAGCATTTGGGACTCTGTTGAACAGATGTCAAAGGTGAGGATTGACCATCGGATGTTGTTCTACCTGTCGTAATATCGTGATCCAACTCCTCCACAGAGATAGTAGCCCCAGCAATTGGTCCTCCATCGGCAGATTCGATAAACCCCTTGATTCCACGCTGGGCCTGGAAATAATGGTGATAAATTTTATTCACAGGATTGCATATGGAACTCACATTATTTTATTGCCAGGTCACAATTTCAATGTATTGCTGTGGTAATGCCTTCTCGGGGGTAACTGCATAGTATAGCGATAGTTATTTCCCGTATTGCATCTATTAGAAGTGTGAGGTAATTTCATGATATAGAATATGCAGCGTTTTATGGATATAAATATGGCATCTTCGTCCCCCCTCCCCATCCGGCGTGTGTCTAAAACCACCATCCCTTCATACTCTTTTTAATGTTCTTGCCTTTGTAATCTGTCTGAAATATCCTTTAAAATCATCCGATAGGCCATCAGGGACCGAGTTGACAGGATCGGACACCACCATGACAATAAAGTGAGCCAAAACAAAGGATAAAGGGACGGAGTTGGATTTGTCCAGCCCCCAGATTGAGCTGAAGACCAATAGTGCTCAAGTGGGGAAGGGATAAGTGCGTCACTGCAGTCGGTGGTGGTCGATGCTATAAAAGGGCATGTCATAGATGGCACGGAGATTAGCCACGTATGAAGTACTTTGGTGTCTGTGAGACCTTGCCTCTGCTGGCTAACAGCCACGCCTCTACCCAACAGGCCACGCCCACTCTCCCCCTCAAGCTGACTGTCTGCGGATGCAAGCTGGGAGTCAGGCCATGTGGAACTCAGTGTCTTGCCGGACGCGGCCCGGGTGGGTATTCCTGTCTTGTGAATTCTACCTATTGTCCATCTACTGAGGAATGAATGAGGCTTTAAGGTATAGTTATTTAAGGAATTGCCATTTGTTTCTGGAAGAGAGATTCTTCAACTGTTTTGCTTCCTTTTTGTATTCCAACCCTGTGTGTTTTAAATGTACACTTTATAAAATAATTTGATTTCTGGGTGATTCGAGTGTCTCTGATCGCTTGAGTTATACACATCCATTAAAAGACCGATTGGGTTCAACGGATAGCACCAGGTCAGGACCGTGCCTGCATCCGACAATTTTCGCTCAGTCGCCATTTGTGTAATGGACGCACGGCATCGATCAGCGTGACGAATCAATTGACTCGGTGGTTCCATTGGTGCGATGTATCATGGCAAACAGGCCCGTGACCCAGCTCAGAACGACAGAATCAGTCGGTCATCGCGACTGCTTTGACGTAGTGCGTCAGGATTTGGACTGGGCAACTAGGCTGACCTGACAGCAGAAACAGTATTTTTTAAATTCTTCGATCCGAAAATGTTTGTGAAGCTCCACCCACCATCTGTTGTTGATGGCTGTGAATAGTTTGATGACAAGGTCTCAAATTCTATAACCAGGTATTAAATAGGCATCAACAACCATCCTTGACCATGTTATGGAACATCAGCTGAGGTCCTTGTGCAAATGAGATGCTGGTCAACACAAAGTACAGGATAATATTTTAGTGCTCATTATCTTCTTTGTTGACTTGTGCCACACCAGCAGCAATTGTGACACACCGCTGACACATGGTATATGATAGATATTAGAGATGGTGCAAGCCTAGTTTTCTCAAGCTTGAATCGAGCCCAAGATAGTGTTTCTTCCCGGTAAATTCTTTCCTGGGAATTCATGTAAAATTGCAGGAAATCGATTCAAGATTCCTACCTTTTCCCAGTGTTTTTGGTTTTGGCTCAAACCATCTCTAGTGGCAAGTGTCAGTGTGTTTGCACTGGTCGAGTATGCTCTATGCACCTCCTTTCCCAACACTGAGGAAGGACTCATAAATTGTATTTTTTGGCCTTCAAAGCCATCCCACAACAAAGTTGATGAAATACGAAATGTGTGCAGTGGTAAAAGCCAGCTTCATACAAAACTCCATGATGATGGGATGGAAAATGCAGCCAGCATTCCAAAAAAATCCGTTTTCTGTAGTCATGAGTTGCAGTGTTTCACATACCAGGAATAAACGGCCTTGGGCTCGCTTCGCTCGGCCTTGCCCAAATAAAGCTTATTGCCATAGAGTCTCACGTGATGTCATGGTGAGGAAATGTACCAATATACGCTCAGTTGCTGAAATACCGATTCTTACATCCACCAATTCGTGACTTGCCTACAGAGGAAACGTTTCAAATACTGTTGTTGGCCTTCTGATTTGAATGTACCATACATACTCTGTTGGAGAGTGTCAGTGCTGCCAATGCAGTTTCTTGGCAAGGGTTTATGGATCGTTTGCCATTGCCTTCCCAGCCGCCAGGGCAGGAATTAGGAATTTGTTCAGGGTGCCGGCAATAACTTGCCAACTCTGCATGAAGGACACCGTGGGATCTTTAACGTCCACCAGATAATGCCTGCCGGCAGACGAGACCACCAGTTTAACGTGCATCTGAGGGTCGGTACACACATTGATGATCCGAGGGACCACCCTGCCTGTGAAGCACCAGGATGACAGTTTATAGCCTGGCTGAGATTCAAACCCAAGTTGGAAAGCTTGGAGGTAATTGTGCATACCTGGAGGCCATCCTGGCAGCCTAGTTGGCCTTTGGAATAGAATAAAGAACCCAATGAATATGTCAAGATGTTTACCATCCACTTTGTATAAACACAAAGAGCACCATTTCATGTGAACTAGAAAGATTTTGATGAGAATGAATCAATGGATATGCCTCCGCTCACGTTAATGTCAACCTACACTTACGTATGATCTCAAAGTGCAAATGAGAAAAGTAGAACATGGACAACAGATGCTTCTAATTCGAGTTGTCGTCTGCAACATTGTATTCAAAGAGCACATGACCTTTGACCTGTTGACCTCACAGTGTAATCAGTTCATCTTTGTATTAGAGTCCCTACTTGTGCAAAGTATGGTTGAAATCCCTTCAGTGGTTCACAAGTTATCGTGACAACAAATATTTTAAATCAGGGGTCGACCTTCGACCTTTCACCTTTTGAACCTAAAATCCAATTCGTTTTATTTTTGTATACATGGTCGAGGCTTTTGGAAGAGCTAGAGCAGAACGGAATGCAACAAAATGGAAAGGGGGAAACACCAAATAAATGAGTGGAGGTGAGCAGTGAGCCTGGAGCAGAGTTCATCTTTGTATTGCAGTCCATCATTTAAAAAATGATTAAAATCCCTTCAGTGGTTCACAAGTTATCGTGGTAACAGTGAATGGATAAGCAGTAGATGGGCTACCTGAAAAGAATGCCTCTGACCTTCGAAATGCCTTGTGTTTAAAACATATATATATATATATATATATATATATATATATAGATATATAGATATACAGTATATGTGTGTGTGTGTGTGTGTGTGAGTAACTAATATTCAAATTGGCAATGTCTTTAGACCCAATCCCAACCACCTTGGTTTCTTTCTTCGTACCTGCTCAATGAAAACCAGCAAAGCCTCCCGATTATTCTCCCATTCCTGGGGTAACTCGACTTCATGTGGATACTTGTCACAACCGAGTTCCACTGTCACTTCGAAGCAGTTCGTGTGGAGATAGGAAAAGTCCCCCATGCCTGAAAACAGGAAGGGACATCATGAACTGAAGTAACGAAAGGGATTTTTGCAATGTGAAGGGCCAAATCGTTATTGTTTTTTTTAATGTCGATAAATTTTAGCAGAATTTTGTTAAATGGATCTAAAAAAAGAAATATTCTGCACAATAGCAATGAGAGCTATAACATAAAAACAAAAGCAGTTTATCTTGAAAAAAATGCATTGAACTCAAGAAGGGCACTCGGTAGAGCGCATACCTCCACCACGCAATGCCTGATCTATGAGAACATATCGGGCCCAATACATTTTTGAAATATCATGCTATGCAGTACTATATCGTTTTTGGCCCAATCTCTCAATAGTGAAGAACCACTTTAAAAATTAAATAACTATCGTATTCAGATTCGGATTCGGATCTTCACTAAAATCGAATCGATTCGTCATTGTCACACGCCCAGCCTGTCCACCAAGTTTCATCCGAATCCGTCTACAACTTTTTGAGATATCGTGCTATATATATCGGTTTAGCTTCCATTAGCTAATGTTGGTGATGTCACCGGTTGGCCTTTGGAGAACTTGTAGTGATAAAGTTGTATCCTAAAATTAAGTTGTTTAAATTCTCTAATGACGAACATTTGTGTGTTTTTTTTATTTTCAAATTCTGTGATTTATTCAATCCTTGGTAGTGAACTTCAGTTCCTTCTTTGAATGACAAAACATTTAGAGTTGGAACATTGAAAGAATAGATCGATCTATTTCCTAATGAAAGGTCAGCAAATGCATGTTTAACCTCATCAAATAAATATTTGATTTGAAAGCTTATTGTGAAAAATGTTACCAAATGGGATCTGCAGTGACGTCAGAGTTTAACTGGAGAAGAAGAAGAAGAAGAAGAAGAAGAAGAAGAAGAAATTTCTAATTATTGATTTAAACAGGTTGACATTAGTTTCAGGTGACGCAAAAAAAAAAAAGAAATCTGTTAATGGTCGACGTCTGGCATAGCTTTTTAATCTCTACCCATCCCACTCCCTCCAAATACCAGTTATGTGCTCTTTCACCGCACGTACAAATATACAAGATATCCTGGACCTAACTAATATATTGTTGTGGAAATGACTCCTAGGGGTTAACATTACTTAGCATAATTTAGTCAGCTCCTCAGTTAATGTATTAAAGTGTAAAGTCAGGAATTGTGATATTAGATATGCGTCACTGATGTAATAGATAAATGACGTCGACCCACCCTGGTGCGCGTGTCTCATTATCACCATCCTTTTGCGCCTTTGTTTTATGTTCTGCCTTGTGTAAATCAGTCTTGTATGTCCTTTTTAAGCATCTGATAGGCCGTCGGCAGTAGTTTATGTGTAGAAACCGCTTAGGTCCGACTCAAGAGGGAATGGGGAGGATCTTGCCCAAGTGACAAGTAACCAGAGTCGGAAGTCAAGCCACCCAATGCTCACCTGTTTATACATTTATCGTTTTTAAAAGACTAGTCTAATAATTAATATTTTTTATAAAGCATTGCAGTGAAGTCTGATCCAAATAATTTTAAAGCAACATATGTATTTGTATATTGTAATCAGTAACAAGAGCGTAAGTGAGCAACAATATACGCCCGAACAAGAAGGTATATACAGAATTGTGCTACTACATGGAAAACAGCATCCTGGGTGCATGGCAACCACTTTAGATGACGAACGTATGTCGCGACACACCGTCTCCACAGTCTGTACCTATGTACCAAATATGAAACGTGAAAGTTGAAAATTTGGGAGAGTGCGGACAGGAACGGATGGAAAACAGCATCCTGGGTGCCATGGTAACCACTTTAGATGACGAACGTATGTCGCGACACACCGTCTCCACAGTCTGTACCTATGTACCAAATATGAAACGTGAAAGTTGAAAATTTGGGAGAGTGCGGACAGGAACGGATGGAAAACAGCATCCTAGTTGCCATGGCAACCACTTTAGATGACGAACGTATGTCACGAACACACGTCTCCACAGTCTGTACCTATGTACCAAATATGAAACGTGAAAGTTGAAAACTTTGGGAGTTAGAGTGCGGACAGGAAGGACAGACGGACGACCGGTATCACATAATACGCCCCGTTACATATATCGGGCGTATAAAAAATAGTGTCATAGATAAAAACATTATAAAGGAAAAAATAACTTGCACCAAAAACTAACATTTTCACGCTCACGCTGACGCTCACGCTGGGGGTATCGCTATAGCTCTCTGTTCTTCGAACAGGCGAGCTAAAAAGGGGTCGTCGTTCACCAAAAAGGACCTTCGACCACTGGTGAGTGAGAGGGGAGGGGCACGGCGCATCATTGGTGATGTGGGTGGCTGTGTCAATAAAAGCGGGTGTGATGGGCGAAAGTAGACAGAAGCCTCGAATGCCGCTGTAGGAAAGCTGTGCGCTTCACTCGTGCCACCCGACCAAACCACGACCCACCCTTGCCAGAGCCACCCCTCTCCTCTCCTCCGAGCCTGGAGCAAGCAGGACGCGGTGATCTGTTAGGCCAGAGCACCCGCGACTGCTTCTATCCATCCTGAGGAGTTCTGGCAGGGAGCACCTAGTATTTGATTCTGAGCACCTAGCAAATGTTCGGTAGTTGGGTTAAGAGTTTTTTTATATTTGATTACTGCACCCCCCCCCCCCCCCCATGACCATTGTTGTACTGTTATGCCAATGGCAATTAACACCGTATATCCAGACCGTACTGCACGTCTCATCGGCTCGCTCGGCCATTAATTAGAGATGAGGCGTGTCGGTACCGATTAGCATATCACAATCGCTGATTCGTCGGTCCCACCGGCCGGTAATGGAGTTAAAAGACCCATTAAACCGGACCAGGGTAGCCAAAACAGTTGGCCGCTACATCAGCTGTTGCAGCGGCCCACTGGTATTCGTATCAGGCAACTGAGACGAACCGCGGCTACAACAATATAATGGCAAAAAGCTCACTTTTTATGAATGCTATCATTTTAAATGGAAGTCATTACATCTCTCACACACACCTCCTTGCTTACTTACTGCCAGCCACCGTGTGCCAGGAAGCTCCATTAATGATTCCACCTTCTTTGCCGAAGTCATTTCCATGACAAGGTCGCTGGCCACCATCGGCCATGCTGCGGTGCGTACTTGCATAGGCAAAGGCGAGCCACCGGAAAACGTGATCATCAGGGGTAGCTGTGTATTCGAAACCGCGCCACGCTGATCGGGCGAGATCAAATGGGTAGCTGACAACAAGGTCACCACCATGCAGGTTCGCAGAAAGGACAAAAGGTATCCGCTGCATCCATGAAATCAGGGCCCTTGTCTCCACAGCAACCTGGTTGTGATAAAATAAAATAAAAATACATGGTCAACCTTAAAAAGAACTACACAAACTACCTTGTACGTGGTGGGTGACACTCATGACACTGGGGTTGATGCAGTGCAGGTATTATGGACCGAATGGCCTCCTCCTACAACAAAGTTCTTCATGTAAGTTCATCCACAAGTTGGAGACCCAATTCTACATTGGCAATGGAGGGAGAATTGCTACTTCTTAATTTACACCTTTGTAGTTCCTGAATGTTTGTTGTTATCGAGCTGGTACACTGAGTATGTGGGTTCAAATTCTAATGCCCGTGGACTTTGCAACCTCAGGTCTTCGAGCTTGATTAACTTAATTCGAATCCTGATCATCATTTGGTTAAGCTTGTGTTTTAGAGCAATCTGAATTCTTCATAGATTCTTCTCTTTCATATGCAACACGTATCTGTGGGGAGCGTCATTTGCTGGGGCGTGGCTGTGCTGTTGATGCAGTGCTCCCCATCTGTAGGTTTGAGGAGGATTTTGGAATTTGGCCAGGGTGCCGGAAATGGCTCACCTATTCTTCGTGAAATACACCATAGGATCTTTAACATCCATCAACTAATGCCGGCAGATGGGACACCTGGCTTAATGTCCAACCGAGGGATTGCGCACACACATTGATGAATCACCCTGCCTGTGAAAGACCGGGATGACAGTTTATACTTGGGTCGGGATTCCAACCCAGGCTAGACAGCTTGGAGGAGAGCGTGCGTACCTCTCGGCCATCCTGCCAACTCACCTCATTGCTGTACTTTTCATTGTATCTATTTGCTTAAATGTTTGACAACTTATTTTTGCAAGTATGTTCATCGTCCAAGTTCATGGATTTAGTAGAAGAATGAACCCGGTATTTATATCTGCAGTACTACTGGCTCGGTCTTTGCTCCTTTGAGTCACGCATGTCCCACTTGCAAAGGTGCTGTCAGATTATTTTATCAATTGAGGTCATTAAGTTTGACAAAATACACTTTGAAAGGTCTTCTGTGTCGAAGTTCCTTCTATTCTCTCTGCAGAAACGCATACAATCACAGCTATCTGCTTTGGCAAACCGAAAAGTTTTTTCTTTGTGTACAAAATCGAGGCTCGTGGAAGAAATAGCAATAACACAAAATGTACCAGAACATAACAAAAGAAGAAGAATATCAAACTTCTTGTTGAACTCCCAAAATCCAGGCTCACTGCTCACCTCCACTCATTTGTTCCTCTTTTCTCTCACCTGTGGAACCAACTTCCTGATACGAGTCTGTTCAGTCCCATTATTCCCTCCAGAGCGTCAAGACAGCTGTTCACCACGACCTCAGGTCATTTCTCCATCCACACTCGTGATCTCTTTTATCTCCAATGATCCCATTACCAAGCACTCCTTTTTTCAGGTTATTGTGATTTTTTTAGCCCCCCCCCCCCCTCTTTTTGTTTGTTAGTTGTCGGTTGTTTTGTTCCTTTTCTATTTCATCCCTGCTTTCCCCTTCCTCTTTCTCTTCTTGCTGTGCTTCATTCAGCTTGTTTGCAGATTGTTCACCCCCATGTGTCTATCTCCCTGTCCCTTTGATCTCACTCTCACTTCTACTTGGCTGTTTGTGTTTCCCCCTTTCTATTTTGTTCCCTTCCATTCTACGAGCCTCGATCATATGTCCAAAAAAACATTGTGGAAAAGGATTGGGAGACAGGGGGGAGACACTTGGAGGAAGACGGCAATCAAAGGGAGATTGGGGGGGGGGACAGGAGAGTGGGTGGGATTGGGTGAACAAGCTGGGTACAAGCTCAAAAACAGCAAGAAGAGAAAAGGAAAACCAGGGTGAAACCAATGTGAAATGAAAAAGAGGGCGTGGGGAAAAAGTGGGCAGCCATTTTGAATGAGCATCGTACTATTGTCATGTGACCAATCACAGTGCAAGTCGGGATAAAAGGTTGGGAATACTATTCTTTCAAGAGGAATTCTGTTGCTTTCCTGAAAGCAAGAGGAAAATGTGTACCTTCAGGTACACCTGAAAAATAAATAAAATAAGAGGCATTACTTTCATACCAACCCAAGCACAAAAAGCAGACACTAGTGGCGCTTTCCTTCAACACCAAAATTAACCGATTTAAGAGGCTATAACATTTTGATGGCGGGATCGTGGAGCTGCACAATTGCTTGCTTTGGTACGTGCGAACCACCTTGAGAAACACAATTGTGAGAGGCAGGTGTGACGAGAAGCAATCGATCACACTTGATTTTCATGATGCATACGACCAATCCCTATATGTGAACAGCACTAAAGAACCTTGAGCGCTTATGCACCAGCACGGAACACAGGTGGTCACCACTCGGTGAAATGTCTGTCAAAGGCCATTGAGCCATACCTGGCTAAACACCATGCAGCAAAACTTAAGTCCTTCACTGTTAGATAAAACCCAACTAAAAGCTCAATGTCAATCTCTTATCGATCAACCAAGCTCTCCTGACTATGCCATCTTTGAACTCATATTGGAAATACTAGTATGAAGTACAATGTCACAAATGAACACTGACCGATGCCACAAAGCAAAGTCTCAAACAAAGACGAAAATTTGACAAACCACCTTTCTTTTTATTTATTTATTTATTTCCTGGTTTTATTGGCCATCCGTCTTATCTGATTTGTCTTTAGGAGATTAGTGTGTAAACATGTTGGCTCATTGAATTTCGTAATCCAATATTTATCTTCGAGCATAGTTGTTGAATGAATGTTGTTAAATTGTTGAATGAAATTTTTATTTTTAAGTTCCCATTCAAGGAATTTCAACGCAGTAGGAAGCCAATAGGCCCATCAAGCCTGTGCAACAGTTGCCAACCGATGGTTGATTGTCCATGCTCCATCCTTTTAAAATTCTGAGCATCAAGCAAGGAAGCAGCACGTACCATGTTTAGTCTTTGGTATGACTTGGCGAGGGTTTGAACCGTCGACCTCCGACACTCTGAGCGGACACTCTAACCATTACACCACAGAATCTGGTGTCATAATAGTGGAATGATAACCAGGATAATAAAAAGACGGCATTATTTATATCCGAAGCTCCATCAACTTCCATGACTAGGTCAAAGAGTCACGAGAAGAGAAACAACAATACAAACCATACCTTAGCTTCTTCAGAGTTGTACCAATCAGGGATGGGCAGGTGATGATTCGGACTTGATTTTGACCCTCGTTCTCTGTTGCTCTGGGATTCCCAAAGGATTGAAGTTAAATCGGGGAAATTATGGTTCAAATCAACTCCCTCGTTTGTCCAACGACCGAGGGACCAGCCAGCCATCTCCGAGCCCTGTCGATGGTTACCTGGGATTAGTGGTTCCTTTACTTTGAGAAGAGGTAAATGCAAGTACGATGAGTTTGCTCAGAGATCGCAAGACAACTGACAAACATGAGACATGGAACCATTAATAATGTTTGTGAACTTTCAATAGAAAGTTGTGCAGGTTAACTGTGGATACTGACAGCAGCATAAGCGTCCTCATATCCATCCGGATTTGCTGAGGGCAGAATATGCAGACGAGTATTGTTCACGAGTGCCAACACCCTTGGGTTTCCAGCCTGGTATTCAAGGCACAAGAACTGGGCTAACAGCAAGACCAGCTCTCTTCCCAATACTTCGTTACCATGAAGACCAGCCACCAACCGCACCTCTGGCTCCCCTAGGGGTAAGGAAAACGGTGAGATTTGAATGAATCCGTCTCATTTTAAAAGTCTTCCTTTAAACCTTTTGTATCGACATCCTCATGGTGTATCCCACATTTCACTTGCCTTTACGTGACCCGTTGTCTATTTATTCCACTGAACTCTCTTATGAACCTCAACTTTTAGCACATATTACATGTAAAAATGAACAACATCAACAGCCTGGAAAATGAAGCATGCAGCTGATGTGCTGGTCTCTTGGAGCTCCTGATGACTGTTCGGATGAACATGGTCGAAAGGACATTTGAGGGACCCACACAAAATAGCAGCTGATGTTTCGTTGAGGGCGAAGATAATATACAAAGACACAAAGGTTAGAGGTTAAGTAAATTAATTCATAATTAGTGTTGTAATTAACTGAGTGCAGATTCCCAGTTCTCAAGTTGAAGCATGAAATGTTAGTCAAAGAAGAGAAAAGCACCGACTCGACTCACTGGGTGATGGCCTAATTTACCTGATTCATGTTGACCAGGGTTGTCTGTGATCTCAAAGGCATACAGCTTCCTTCCCTTGGAGCTCCGTCCAATTTTATACACTCTTGTAATATTCGGACACTGTTCATTCACTTCCTTCATGAGCTGCAAGTAAGAAAAACAACATTTGCAACATGCACATATAAACTTTCTTCCATCTTTGTCTCTCACCCACCCCTCTTTTCTTTTTCTCTCTCTCTCTCTCTCCATATGAGACCAGCGACGTCTCTCTGCACACATCTCGTGCTTTTGATACAGTCTGGCATCCAGCCTTACTCTCCAAACTCTCTGCCTAAGGCATCAAAGCCAACTCCACACATGGATTATTGACTTCCTCCACTGTTGTAGCAAATGTGTGGCTCTCAATGGAATCCTTTAATCTCCTCTCCCTGTCAAGGCTGGAGTACCCAAGACATTGTTCTGGGCCCATCCTATTCCTGCTCTTCATCAATGATCTCTGACTCTCTGGAAAAATCTCTTTATCTATTTGTTGATGACTCAAGCCTGGGCCATGACATCCCTAAACCCTTCAGACAGGCAAGCTGCAGCCTCTTCCCTCTTTTCAGACCTTGAAAAGAAAAACTCACAAGCTGGTCAAACACTTGGAATATGTCTTTCAACCCTGACAAATCTCATACTCTTACAATCTCTCTCCTAAAGGACCGTCTGCCACCCCCCACTCTCTCCCCACATACTTTATGAACAATCCTCTTGAGGAAGTTCAGTTGCTCAAATTCTTGGGTCTCTCTCAGCCATGATATCTCTTGGACAAGCCACATCTCAAAGTTGGCCTCCAAAGCCAGATGCCGGCTAGGCTTCCACTGCCATGCAACTTCCTTACTTGGCACACCTGCGCTCTTATCCACCTACAAGGCTTTCATCCGCAGCTTGATTGAGTACTGCTCCCCCTTCTGGGCTGGCTCCCCTGCCTCACATGTTCCTCAGCTTGACGCCGTTGAAACAAAGGCTTTCAAGATCATTGGAATCTCTCGTGATGAAGACGAGTCTATGGGCCGATCACTTCGCCATCACCGACAGGTCAGTCTTCTACCATCTCCTTCCTGGTCTTGTATCCTCTGTTCTTTCCTTGCTTTGTCCCGCCCCCCACTCCAACCAGGTCTCTGCAGGGCACACATGGTCCACCATCAACACCCGTCTGGTGACACTACCTCAATCCAGGATTACTACTCATCTGCACTCATTCATTCCTCTTTTTTCCTGCCTGTGGAACCATCTTCTACATTCTCTTCAATCTCATTCTTCCCGCCAAGTCTTTAAAACAGCTTTTCACCACCATCCAGGTCGTCCCCAATCCAAAACCATGATATTTTCAACTCTCGTTTATATCCCCCTCCCTCCAAGCTGTTCCCCTTCCATATTTCCAGTATTCCTTCTTAAGAGTTTCCTTCTGTATCCATCTTGCCCATCCCATTGCATCCTTTTCTGCCTCCATTCCTCCCCACACTCATTGTTTGTCCAGGATGCATCTTCTTTAGCCTTCAACTCCTCTGTTGTCGTTTCCCCCTCTCTCAACTGTTCCTTTTGTGTCCTGATCCATTCAGTGTACTAGCTCTTCAATGAGCCGTGGCTATGTACAGTGTACAAAAAAAAAAATCTCTAAACAATCACCACGCACGCGCACGCACGCACGCACGCACGCACGCACACACACACACACACACACACACACACACACACACACACACACACACACACACACACACACACACACACACACACACACACACACACACAGAAGCTTAATCTATAATAATAAATGTCTATGTGTGTCAGTCAGTCAGTCAGTTCATTGTGTGCATGCGTGCGTCCTCCATAACTACAAAACCATGCAACTTAGTGCCCCAAAACTTTGCATGCATACTCAGGGAACTCAAAGGGAGTGCACGCATTAAAACTGGGTGTTTGGGTGAATTAAAACACCCCTTCTGAAGAAAATTAGCACAACTTTACCTCGCAGCGGTCTTAGCTGCCATTTTGATTCGGCCTACTAAATATGCCTTGCCTTGGAAACACGATCTACTTTCACAGGCTAAAGTACATATTTGAAATATTTTGGATTTGAGGATTGGATCTCGTGGACTAAATAAATATCGAAAATATCAAAATCTGGAATGAAATCTGAAAATTTAAAGAAAACAGCAATGCTTTCACACAGAAAGCATATCTATTATCTACTGTATCAAATAAGCTTTAAGCAAGGCTAGTGCACCCTCCCCCCCCACCCCTTTCTCCATATTTATACAAGAAAAGTGAAATTGCCAAAGCATTAAACTTAACTTTTTCTACCGTCTGTTTTCTGCTGTTTTTCCCAAAGTGTAACTTCATCGAGTGCAATGAAAAATAATAAAGCAGGTGAAGGCTCCCGAGTCCTGCGGCGTGAACATTGGGCATGGCAACCGCGTCTCGGTTCTCCATGGGGGCATCCCCGGAGTTATGAAGACAAAATAAGTTGGAAGATTAGTACGAGTAAAGCAATGGGACAAGTGAACTACGAGTTCAAGAGAATTGAAAAATATTTTCAGTGGCTACAAAGCAATGAATCTCCACACCACAACAGGATGGCCGAGAGGTACGAACACTCGCTCGAGAAGCTGTGTCGCCTGGGTTTGAATAGTTTCACCTTTTTGTGCGATCTGCTTTAATTTAGGATGCTATTTCATTAGGAGCTTGGAGCATGTTATCTTCTATATAAAAGTGAATGAGACGTTGTTTGTTTGTTTGTGATGCTACTTCTCTGAGCTCCCAAGGTTCATCATGACAAAACTTTATTGGATCAGGTTTTTTTTTT
>CM068952.1:165363690-165393690 GCA_035128595.1 Eptatretus atami | reverse complement strand
TTAGACGACCAGGTGTTGGAAAAGCTGAAAATTGGACTCATTAGAGAAGATGACCTTACTCCAGTTTTCTACGGCAATCTTATGGTCTTTTGCAAACCTAGCCTGGCTCTTTTGCTTCTAGTTGATGAAGGGTTTCTAGCTTTGCACGACTTCAGCCCTGCCCGAGAGCCTGTTTCGAACCGTCCTCGCCGTGCAATTACCCAGCTGTTGTTTTCCATTCTTGTTGTAGGTCATTGATGTCACCGGTTGTTGAGTGACATTCGAATGAGTTGGCGATCATCCCGGTCAGTGCAAAGTCGTTTCGCCCTCTGCCAGTCTGTAGCTTTGTTGTCCCAATGTCTGCTGCTTGATTTGTTCTTATGAACCGCCGTCTTTGAATTTTAAGGATGGAAGCAATGTGACGCTCACTGTATCCGCGCAGTAAAGCCAGAATTGAACCTTCTTTTCTCATCTAAAACTTTTCTTTTCAACTCTTTGCATGGCCATAGTTATTTTTTCATTCAAATTACTTTTGAGGTACTACTAGCACTGTTTTTGCCATCAGCTGGTCTATTCAAGAGGAAGTGATGACAAGCCATGGTTTTTATACTTTTCCTTGTTAAATAAGATTCGTTTCAGGTGATCACTAATCAGTACATCACTAAGTGAATGAGGTGTGCCTGTGTTTGGAATTCAACAGACACTGGAATGGAATGGCTGCCATACATGTAGAGATGCTGATTTAAATATTTTTTTGGAGTGGTCTCTTATTTTTTTCCAGGCTGTATTATGTATAATTAATACACTTTATTTTACAAACCATGCTGTTTGACAATAGCTCTTCGGCTTTCATGTGAACCCGAATAATCCTACTATTTGGGTTTGTCAATTGTCGACAATATCCTTAAGTAGTTAATGTTATAGTATTGGTGTCTAATGTCGTTTTTTTGGTATAACATAGTCGAGGCTCATGGAAGAGCTGGGAGACTGAATGGTTCAGGATGCATGTTTAGAGAAGGAAACTCCAAGGAAGAAATACTGGAAAATAGGAGGGAATTTGCGGGGGGGGGGGGGGGGGGGGGGGCGTGACACTCAACTTTCAGGTCCCAAAGTTAGTTATGCCAGTAAGTACATGTGTAGTCAGATCCCCGTCCTTTTGTTTAGCGGGAGGATTAAATGTGTGCATTGTGACGTCTTTAGTTAGGTTATTACATCCAACGAGCCATCCCATCCTGCCCATCACCACCCGTTGGCTGCTCGTACCTTGACTTGCCGAGAGGGGGGCTCGCGGTTCCAGTCCTCGGCTCGTAGTTCTTGTATGTTTTTTTTCAGCGTTGACTCTGTTGCTCTTGCTCTGCGCGGGCGAGGCCGCGTGGAGAGTGTGGGGTCTCCGAACAGGGGCTGCGGCTCCACCCCGGTGGGGTGCGGCCGTGGGCCAATGGGGGACGGACAGCGAGATGATTCTCGCTAAGGCCTCTCCCCGTGTGGGAGGAGATATATCTCCGAGACGCTCTGTGCAAGCCAAGAAGAGGTGTGTGGACAAGAGTTCGCATGGGTTAGAAAGAGTTTTGACGGTGGCTAGTCAGGTTTTGAGGCAGTTTGTTCACGGAGCCTGAGTCAGCTGCAGTTTGTTCGCGGTGGCTGTCGCGGGGAGTTCTGGCCTGTTTTGTGAACCCGACTATTCGCCACGCGGGCCGCCACGAGCCCCACACGTGTGGCTGGGACCTTTGACGACCCACAGGGGCCCATCCGAACTCTTACGCCCAGCTCGTCTCTCTCATCGGCTGGAGGGTCCAATAAAAACTCCGGGGTTTCTTTTCTTTTTGTGTGTGTGACTGTGTGTGGGCCCGTCTATAAGTAGAATTGTTTAAGTGTTTATTTCATCATTGTAAATACTGCATTGCATATTCACAATAAGTCTCGCCTCTTCTGTCTTTTTAATTTATTGTAAATAAATTATTAGAAATGTTCCCAGCTCGTTTCTGTCCCTTCTTACATTGGTCCAGCATTGTCCGGGTCTGAGTTCAGACGGGGTTTCATCCCTGATTATAATCCGTTAATCCTAGCCGACACGGCTTTGGCAGTTTCCGCTCTGCTGCAACCGAACTGGAGTTGGTAGTCGCTAGTTGGAACTCTACCGCAGTCGGTTGAGTGACCCGGTCCAAGAAAGACATGCCGAGGGCGTGAATCCCCGGTAGCCAAGACTGCGAGGTTATTTAGGTATTTTGGGATCTCGACAATTAACCCTACGCCACGCGGTCGAGATATTGGCGTTTCACGGTCGATTAATCGACCCACCGGCTTCGGAGTTATCCGGAGCGACGGCCTATAATTCCGGGGAGACCGGTGGGAGATGGCGTAAACTTCCCCACCAAGTGGTCGTTCTCGCCACCGACCCCCGGCCCACAACAATATATGTTTATGTACATATACATCCATTTATGTATACATATACAGGGGGCTGCAAAAGTAGGTAAACAGGAATGATATACTGGTGTACTCTTTACTGTATACCTACTTTTGCAGCCCCCTGCATATGTATATATATATATATATATATATATATATATATATATATATATATATATATATATATATATATACGGTATATATACATATAGCATGTGTGTACGTATATCAAAATCATACCCCATTACTGTAATGGGTACAACAGATATCTACATATACACATTCAAACATGCTGTGTACCTTATTTTCCACATGGGGTGAGATTTTACTAACTTCTCACAGAGTGAGATTCATCATCAAAGGAGCTTCTCTCAGACAGTTCACCACATCAATGGCTGTGGCCCAACTTTGGTTTCTCGATATTTTTCCATATACAGTACTTTTGCTTCTCTAGGAATCCACTGCTGTGTCTGAACTCCACCAAACTCGGTGGCATAATGGTTCGTGTGTCTGCTCTGAGTCTGGTAAATCTGTTGTTCACCTTTGGCCAAGTCACAGAAAAGACTTTCAAATGGTATGTGCTGCTTCCTGGCTTCATGTTCAGCATTTAAATGGATAGAAAACAGAGAGACAACATGGGGCAGGCGATGGTAAACCACATAGTAATGGAGCACCTCACTGCCATTAGAGCATTTAAATTGCAACAGATGTGGCAATAAATGTGAATTGCTGCTCCCAGCTTGCTGGCTCAATGAAAGAAGATGCCATTTGCATTTTTGCCACCCCGGCCATCCCGACTCTGTTTAGAGTTCTGTGCGGGCACGTGCAACTTGCGAGCGGCTCTGTAAGGAGAAATTTATTTCTCAGTTGTTGATTGGTGAGAACAGATGGTACCAACTAGTCATCAGTTGAGAGGTTTTTGTAAAAAGCATTCCCGTCGACCACTCCAGAAATGGCAGTGTGCAATGGCCAACTTGGATTAGGAAATCTTCAACACCGCTCACACGCGCAGTACTTGTGCACAGCAAACATGCATCACTGAACTGTAAATAAGGCTTGCCACCGTCCATTGCCACCTTGTAAATACCAGAAAGCTTTGCACAGGTGTGACATCACTGCACACGAGGGTTGTTTCCACAACCAGCCCATAAGCCTTCAGCCATCTTTGTCATATTATATGCTTTTATAAGAAAAGCAATCATATTCCAGAAATAAAATAGTTTTCCTGTAAAGTTAATTTCAAACAAAAGGAAATTTGATTCCACTGAACGCCACGCGGATGAAAAAGCATGTGTGATGAGCTTATCGAACGCCGATATAACAGCTGATGTAAAAATGCATCATCAGGCACGCACAAACCATCACACTTCTGTGCAATGTTAAATGTTTGTTGAAATACTGCCAATAGTAATATGGTGAAAATGAAAAGTGATCAGTACATGTCATGTGCAATTGTATTGAGCAGCAATATTTGTATGTATTGTACAAGGTATAGTACTGTAGCTTCATGCTTCATCTTCGTTCGGATGCAGCACACGTTATAGCTTGTGCTCCTCGAGGAATCCACTGCTATAAGAATCTTAACTTACATTTACTTGAAATCCGCAAACATCACTGCATTACATAAAAGAGGTGCCAAAACGGATCCCCTAAACTCTCGACCTTTCGGCTTACTTCCAGTCATCAGCAAGGTCGTGGAATCCATATCACCATTCATATGAAATCCTTCCTTTTCTCCAACAATCTCATCTCACATCACCAATTTGGTTTCACATCAGGTCACTCTACCTTGGACGTGCTGCTTATACTCACCCAACAATGAATAGGGACCCACCCAACAATGAAAGGGACACTCACCCAACGACACCACCAACAATGAATAGGGACCTTCAATGTCAGACATGAGATCAGCGCCGTCTCTCTGGACATATCTGGTGCTTTTGATACAGTCTGGCATCCTGCGTGTTCTCGAAACTATCTGCTGTGCATTCAAGGTCAACTATACGCATGGCTTACCGACTTCCTCACTTCGTAGCCAACATGTGACAATCATGGAATCCTTTCATTCTCTCTCTCTCTCTCTCTGTCAAGGCTGGAGTGCCCCAAGGCAGTGTTCTGGGCCCAGTCCTGTTCCTGATCTTAACCAATATGATCTTCATCAATGATCTCTCTGACTCTCTGGGAAATCTTCTTTATTTATGTTCTGATGACTCCACCCTGTGCCGCGGCATCCCGCTTCCTTCAGAAAGGCAGGATGCAGCCTCTTCCCTCTCTTCAGACCTTGAAAAAAAAAATACTTGGAATATGTCCACCAATCCTGACAAACCTCACACTCTCACTATTTATCTCCGAAAGGACTGACTGGCAACCCCTTCCATATAGTTTTTTTCCTCTTGAGGAAGTTCATTCATTCAAACTCCTGGGTAAACACCGTCAGCCATGATTTCTCTTGGGCAAACCACATTCTAACATTGGCCTCCAAAACCAGCCACCGACTGGGCATCCTCCGTCGTACAATGTCCTTTTTCTTGGCACACCTGCCCTCCACTCCACCTACAAGGCATTCATCCATAGCTTGATGGAGTAATGCTCTCCCCCCTCTGGGCTGGACATCTCACACTTATGTCTCCTCCTTGCAAATTTCCAGTTTACCCTGCTGAGAGTCTCCTGTATCCGTATTGTCCACCCCATGCATCCTCTTCTTGTCCCTATTCCTCTTCACAACCACTGTTTGCCCAAGCCTCCCTCTATCTTGGTCTTCTGCTCTTTTTTTTTTCTCTTTCTCTTCTCGTTTGTCCTGTTGCATCCTCATCCTATTCAGTTGTACCAGTACTACCTCTTCCACGAGCCTCGCCTATGTATACAAAAAAGACACACAAGGCTGTGGGGTACCATCATTAGCTGAGGGCATGGCTGTGCCGCTGACGCAATGCCCTCTGAAGGTTAGCACAGCAATTTGGAATTTGGCCATGGTGCTGGTGATAGCTCAGCTTCTCTTCAAAACGTGGGATCTTTAACATTCACCAACTAATGCCAGCAGACAGGACACCCGTTTAACATCCATCCAAGGGAGGGCACTCACATTGGTGAATCAACCTGCCAGTGAAACACCAGGATGACAGTTTATAGCTGGGTTAGGATTCGAACCCAGGCTAAACAGCTTGCATGTGAGTGTGTGTAACCTCCAGGCCATCCTGTCGGCCCAGATTTATACTTTTAGGTAAGTACAGTGTTACAAGAGAAGGCTTAAGTTATACAAGTGAACCCTCTTAAGCAGATAGCGTTTCTAATGACATTTAGAATCAATGGACTCATTCATACAAACTGTATATCACTTGAGGATACGGGCTTGTAGATATCGATATACTTTTACATGAATGGAAATGACATGAGTAGACAATGGACAACCCAGCACAGGATGTGGGATTTGAACCTGGGATCTCAGAATCAAGAGCCACATGCTCAGATGGAAACACCAAACAGGCCAATTTGTTCGACAAATACCCTCACACTTTGTTCATGCCATCCGTGATGTCCATTGTCTGGGTTCTCATAAAACCCCCATGCAGTTTTACCTTATCTTCCCCATTCTCGTCTTCACTGTAGGTAAACCAACTGTGGCTGTTGTTGCTGAAGAGGACTTTATAGGATGTCACCCAGTCATGTCTGCAGTGCAGATAAACAAAACCAATGGGAAGTTTAAACACAGGCAATGTAACCTCTTTTTAAGATGAAACAATATACAGTATGTCTGAAATGGTATTCCCATCTACACCTTCATTTCATTCTTTATCTTCACTCCCATCACCCCCATCCTAGAAGTTTAGGCTTATGTGGTTGGGGGAGATGGAGGGACTCTCATGGGGCAGATTGAGGGACCTCTCCCTGTATCATGAAAGTTCATCAATCTCTTGTGCAATGCAAGTCCGTCTCTCACTCTGTCCCACGTTAAGTCGCATCCATACATCACCCCTGTCCCACATAAGTCCATCCATCTATCACCCTGTCCCACCAAGTCCATCCCATCTCTCACCCTGTCCACAAGTCCATCCATCTATCACCCTGTCCCACCAAGTCCATCCATCTCTCACCCTGTCCCAAAGTCCATCCATCTATCACCTGTCCCACCAAGTCCATCCATCTCTCACCCTGTCCCACTAAGTCCATCCATCATCACCCTAAGTACCCACATCTACAAGTCCATCCATCTATCACCCTGTCCCACCAAGTCCATCCATCTCTCACACTCTGTCCCACTAAGTCCATCCATCTATCACCCTGTCCCACTAAGTCTATCCATCCTTCTCTCTAATCCTACATAAGTCATCCATCCTTCTCCCTTCCCACAATCTATCCTCCTCCCTATCCCCACAAGTCCATCCATCTTATAACCCTGTCACATATTCTATCCATCCTTCCCCTGTCCACAAAAGTCCATCCACTCTTCCACCTGTCCCACTAAGTCCATCCATCTATAACCCCTGTCCCACATGATTTATCCATCCTTCTCCCTGTCCCACATAAGTCCATCCATCCATAACCCTGTCCCATTTAAGCACACATTTTATTGTTCGACATAAGCTTATCCACGTTTCTGTTCAATCCGAGTCCATCTGTCTGCACGTCCAATATAAGCCATTTGTAACCCATTCCTCATCTGCATTCATTTTTCAACAACTCATCTCCCATTTGTAATGATGAAAACCTCCATTTGCACATTATCTTTATCATAGATAATGGTCTGCTGTTGCTTTATCACTCCAAAACCTGCTGGGTGAGTTCCTTCCTTGGGTGACCACGCCTGTGAACCGAGTGAGACGGCGTGCGTCCACCTCTATCCATTGGGCATGATCGCTGGTGTCTGCACACCAAGCACCATCATACATGTCATCGTCTATGATGCCTGCCTGGGACAGAGATGAACAAAGGAGACAGACAATGCAGGTGAAAAACGAAAAAAAAAATTGAGATCAACATGAAGGTGATGGAGGTGATGGAGGTGTGGTTCAAGAGGGTAGAGGAGGTGAAAAAATAGGCAACTAGTGCCAGGAAGTATTACTTGAATATTGAGGCGAGCCCGATGTGCCCCAAGACCGTAGCGCATGAGAGAGGAGGCATGCATCTGGTAGTCTTCAACCCGATTGGATTCCAACCCGATTGTTGGGCATTCTGGAAGAAAGAAACGTTGAGAAGAAGATTTGTTAGAATGAGTATGCATGCATTTTTTGCATGTGGATCAACACTTTATTAGCTCACCTTTGTGGAATGTAGCTTCGGGGGCTATATGCGAGATGGCCCACTCAATCGATCCGCCTCAGCTCCGTCCGTCCGTCATCCGTCTCCGTCACGCTCTCTCCGTCCACTCCCGGCCGTCCGTCGTCCGTCACGTCCGTTCCGTCCCCGTCCGTCACTCCCGTCCGTCTCGTCCGGTCAACTCCGCTCTGTTCGTCCGTCACTCCGTCCGTCCGCGTCCACTCCGTCTTCGCTCCGTCACTCCGTTCACCTCCGTCCCGTTCCGTCACTCCGTCCGGTCCGTCACTCCGTCCGTCCGTCACTCCTTTCCGTCCGTCACTCCATCCGTCCGTACTCATCCGTCCGTCATCCATCCGTCCGTCACTCCATTTCCGGGTCCGTCACTCCATCCGTCCGCACTCCGTCACCTCCGTTCAGTTCCGTCACTCCATCCGTCCGTCACTCCATCCGTCCGTCCACTCCGTCCGTCCGTCACTCCAGTCACGTCCGTCCGTGTCTGTCCGCCGTCAACTCCATCCGGTCTTCGTTCACTCCATCGTACCGTCACCTCCATTCCGTCGTCACTCCATCCGTCCGGTCCACTCCATCCGTCCGTACTCCATCCGTTCCGTCACCCACTCCGTCCTTCTCATACCGTCCGTCACTCCATAACCGGTCCTCAACTCCACCGTCCGTCACTCCATCCGATCCCGTCCTGTTCCGTCCACCAAATTCAACACTTCTTCTCTGGAACTACACTTATAATTAATTTACATATTGTCCAATTTAAATATAATTTCGATTAAAACTTACCACAACAATTCATTCAACGTTAGGGTCCTTGTACCAAAAGTTGTTCTGTTCATGGCATAAAAAAAATTTGGGGGTCAAAGGAGTCGTCTACGGGGGTGGGTCAACACAGCACCTTAACCTTCTTAACATGAAGCCAACACCCGCCACCACTTGCCACAGACCTTAATTGTTGCCAACCCCAACACCAGTCCACCTTCCAACCGTTGTTGCAAACCAGACCACATTAACCGTGTTAAGTCAACACCCAGCACATTACAACGTTGTGAAACGTCAAAACAACCAGCCCACCGTACCTATCACACAGACCTTGCGTGAAGTTCAAGCACCAGCCCTAACCGGTATTAACAGCACCAGCTGGCTTAAGGTCAGCGGTCACCACAGCCAACCCTTTAACCGAACTGTCAACACCTCACCCACTATCCCAATCCGCCCTGTGTTAAACACCTTTAACCGTGCAGATCACACCAGCCACCTAACTCGTGAAGTTCAACACTCAAGTCCACCTTCAACCTGGTGTAGTCAAAACCCAGCGACCTTAACCTGAATAATCAACACCAGCGACTCCACCTTAACGTGAAGTCAACACCCAAGCCTTAAGGTTGAAGTCACACCCAGCCACCTTAACAACCTTTGGTAGTCAACACCAGCCACCTTAAACTGTGAAGTCAACACCAGAACCTTAACCGTGAAGTCAACACCAGCGACCTTAACTGTGAAGTCAACACCAGCCACCTTAACTGTGAAGTCAACACCAGACACCTTAACCGCTGAAGTCAACACCAGCGACCTTTAACGGTGAAGTCAACGAACCTAACCGAAGAACAGCACTAACTGAAGTCAACACCAGGACCCCTTAACCGTGAAAGTCAACACCGACCTATTTAACGCGTTTGAAGTCAACACCAGCCGACCTTCACGGTAGTCACACACACTTACAGTAACACCAGCGACCTTAACTGTGAAGTCAACCCAGCGACGTAAACTGTGAAGTCAACACCAGCCACCCTTACCATGTAGTCAACACCAGGACCGTAACTGTGAAGTCAAACACCAAACCGTTTTACCGTTAGCAACACCAGCGAATCCTTAACCTGTGGAAGTCAACACCAGCCCACCTTTAACCGTGAAGTAACACCAGCCACCTTAACCGTGACAGATCAACACCAAGCCACGCTTAACTGTGAAGTCAACACCACGCCACCTTTTAACTGTGAAGTCAACACCAGCCACCCTTAACCGTGTAAGTCACACCAGGCGACCTTAACTGTGAAGTCAACACTCAGCCACCTTAACCGGTTGAGGTCAACACCAGCGGACCTTAACTGTGAAAGTCAACACCAGCGACCTTAACTATCTTGAGTCCAACACAGCCACCTTAACCGTGAAAGTCAACACCAGCGACCTTAACTGTGATGTCAACACAGCCACCTTAACGGTGAAGTCAACATACCAGCCACCTTACCGGAAGTCAACACCAGCCACCTAACCGTGTAGGTCAACAACCAGCGACCTCTAACTGTGAAGTACAACCACCGTGAAGTTCCCACACCTAACCGTGAAGTCAAATCACCAGCGACCTTAACCGTGAAGTCAAACCCAGCCACCTTAACCGTGAGTCAAAACAGCCACTTACTGAAACCAACACCACGCAACCGTCGTCACCAACTACGTGAAGTCAACACCAGCCACCTCCTGCAACCCCCATAACACCGTGAAGTCAACACCAGCGCACCTATATACACGCAGTACTCACCATACCCGGACATCGATATCAACAAGTCCAAGTCACCTAAGCACCGGTGTCCTGAATGTCAACACCAAGACCTACCTGTAAGTCAACAGCGATACAACTGTTGAAGTAACAACACCAGCCACCTTTAACCGTGAACGTTCAACACCAGCCACCTTAACCGTGAAGTCAAACACCTAGCACCTTTACTTAGTCAAACCGCAATAATTTTAATGCGAAAAGCTCAACTACCAGCCACCTTAACCGTCCGGTACACTAGCACTTAACTGTGAAGTCAACCACCAAGCCACCTTAACGTTGAATCAACACCAGCCGACGGCTTAACCATTTGAAGTCAACCAAACGCAGCCACCTTAACCGTGTAAAGAAGCAAAACCATTGCCACTCTTAACGTGACAGCTCCATACACACCCAGCACCTATAACTGTGAAGTCCACAAACTCAGGCCCTTCCCACCTTAACGTTGTCGCAAGTCAACCACTCTACCGCATCACTTAATCCGTTGGAAGTCAACACAGCACGGAGCCCCTTAACTGTGAATGTCAACACCAGCACACCCTTCAACTCCGAGTGGAAGTAAGCCTTACTGCTTTAAGCTCGTTTAACCAGCTCACCTCTTTAACCAGTGAAAGCAAAACTACCAGCCCCTTACATACCGTGTAAGTCACACCAGCACCTTAAAGCGGTCTGAAGTCAACCCAGCAACATTTACATTGTTAAGTCAAAAACCAACCTAGGCTGATACCCACGACCTTTAACTGTGAAGTCAACACAGCCGACCATTGATGGAAAGCGCTTGAAGTCAAAACACCAGCCACGAAGTTCAACATACACGACCTTAACTGTGCCAAATAAGCAACGTGAGCTTACAGCCCGAAACCTAACCTTGTGAAGATCAACCACCAGCCACACTACCTTGATCCTCAAACACAGGGCTTCGACTTAGGTAACCTTCAGACACTTATCCTTAAAGTAACACCAGCGACCCTTAATCACATGTAAGTACTAACATCCAGCACCTTAAGCCGGTATGTACAGACAACATGCCAGCCAGCCCTACCTTGAAGTAACACCCAATAGCCGACCTTTAATGTGAACACCCACCCAGCCACCCTTAACGTGAATCAATGAAGCTCAACACCTCCCACCACCTTAACCCATCTGAAGTCCAAAACACCAGCCCACACTTAACCGTGAAGTCAACACTCTTACAGATCATCCTTAACTAAGTCAACACCAGCCACCCTAACTGTGAAAGTCAACACACAGCCACCTAAACCTTAGTTGAAGTCACCGAGACACACCTTAGCCTATAATCCTTCTCAACACTCCGTAATGAACGTCACATTCAACACCAACGCCACGCTTAACTTGAAATGAACACACCAGCACGTTAACTGTGAATCAACACCAGCCACCTTAACGTGTAAGAAGTCAACACCAGCCACCTCTAAAACCGTGTTATGAAGGTTCAACACCAGCGTCATTCTTCTTAACCGATTCAGAATGTCAACACGAGCCCCACGTCATTAATACCCGTGAACGCCATACTATCGTAGCCTCCTTGAACGTGAGCTCAACGAATAGCACCCTGTAAACTGATATTTCAAACACCCGCCGAAGCTTAACCGTGAAATAAGCACTCCCCCTTACTACCAGTGAAGAATACAACACCATGGGCACACACTTAACCATAGACTCCGTAAGCAAGCAAGCAACTAATCCAACGCCTTAACTAACACATGAAGTCAACCGACCATCGGCCACGCATTAAGTCAGTGAGTCAACACCATGCCAATCCTTAACCAATGAAGGTCAACACCAGCCACCTTAAACGTGAGTACCCACCATTAACCATGTAAAGTCACACGGACCAGCCACCTTATACCTTGAATTGGTCAACACCAGCACGCTTAACCCGCTGAATCAACACAGCCCACCCTAAACGTATGAAGTCAATATCTCACAGCACTCTTAACTGAGTGAAGTCGACAACCACCAGACCGCACTCTTACCGTGATCACTACCCCACAAGGGCCAGCCACATTCATACTAAACCAGTTAATCCACAGCCCAAGCTAATGCGTGGCCAGCAACCCCAGAACCAAACACTTAACATGATTATGAATTCCATTACCACCAGGCACCTACCGTAGTCACACAGCACTCGGTGAAGTGCAATCACAGCCCTGCACCCTTGTCAACCATGAAGTCAACACCAGCCACCTTAACCGTGTGAAGTCAACACCAGCCACCCTTAAACCGTGATATAGTCAACATTAACCTTCAGTCATTTCACCACCTTAACCAGTATCAAGAATTTCCATTAAAACCAGCCAGCCAGGAGAATCATACGCGCAGCAAGCTTAATCACCGTGAATCGTTCAACACAGACCAGCCTTACCGTAGAGTAAACTCATGCATTAACGTGATCAACAGCCCAAATATCAACCAGCCACCTTAACCGTGAAGTCAGCTTCAACGTTATCAACTAGCCACCTTAATATCCTTGTATAGTCTCGACCACACCCAGCCACACCTTTAACTCGTGAATCAACACTAGCCATTCGCTTAACTGTTGAAGTCAACACCAGCCAACCTTAACCATGAATCAACACGAGGCCACCCTAACCGTTGAAAGTCAAACACCAGCACCTTAACCCATGAAGTCAAACAACCAGCCACTTAACCGTTGTTAGTCACCACCAGCCACCTTAACCGTGTGAAGTCAAACCAGCCACCTTAACCGTTGTAGTCAACACCAGCGACCTTAACTGTGAAGTCAACACCACGACCGTAACTGTGAAGTCAACACCAGCCACCTTAACCCAACCGTTGTAGTCAACCACCAGCCACCTTAACGCCGTGAAGTCAAACACCAGCCACCTTAACGGGTGAAGTCAACACCAGCGACCTTAACTGTGAATCAACACCAGCGACCGTAACTGTTGAAGTCAACACCAGCCAACCTTAACGGTGAAGTCAACACCAGCCACCTAACCGTGAAGTCAACACCATCCACCTAACGTGTAGTTCAAACACCAGCCACCTAACGGTGAAGTTCCAACAACAGCCACCTGAAACGGTAAGTCAACAACAGCCACCTTAACGGTGAAGTCAACAAACAGCCACCTTAACGTGAAGTCAAACAACAAGCCACCTTAACTGTGAAGTCAACACGCAGCGACCTTAACGGTGAAGTCAACAAACAGCCACCTTAACGGTGAAGTCAACACCAGCGACCTTAACTGTTGAATCACACCAGCCGCCTAACTTGTAATCAACAACCGCCACCTTAACGGAAGTCAACACCGCCACTAACCGATATAAACCCGTTTACGTACAACACTTACCGGAGGCAACCGATAACCTTGAACCCAGCACTAACGTAGTAACCAGACCTAACTGTGAGTCAACACCACCACCTTAACGTGATCAACACACAGCAACCTTAACCGTGTAGTCAACCACCACACCTTAACTCGTGAATCAACACCAGCACCTTAACCGATAGTCAACACCGCGACCTAACTGTAAGTCAAACCCAGCCACCACTGTAATCAACGCAGACACAACCGTGAATGACCCGACCTTAACGTGAAGTCACACCAGACCACCTTAACCGTAAGTCACACCAGCCACCTTAACCGTGTAGTCAACACACACATACCTGAGTCCCGACACCTTAACTGTGCAGTCACACCAGCACCTTAACCGTGTAGCAACCCAGCGACCTTAAGTGTTCAAACGGTATGTAAGTCACACCAGCCACCTTACACGTGTAGTCAACACCACCACCTATACGTGAAGCAACACCGCACCTTATCCGAGTAGTCAACACCACGACCTTAATGATCAACACGCCACCTAACCGGTCAACAACCAGCGACCGTAAACCTTGAAGTCAAACACAGCCACTTAACCTGAAGTCAACACCAGCGACCTTAACTTGAAGTCACACCCAGCTACCGTGTGGTCAACACCAGCCACCTTAACTTGATAGTCAACACCAGCCACCTTAACGCTGAAACAGCCTAAACCTAAGCGATAACTTAACATGCATCAGCGACCTAACTGTGTCAGTCAACCACCGAGACCACGCTTCACATGAACAACACATGCACCTTAACTGTGTATCAAACACCAGCCACCTAACGTGAAGTCAACACCAGCCACCTACGTAGACACCGCTTGTGAAGTCAAACACCAGACACCTTAACCTGTGAAGTCAACACCAGACCCTTAACCGTGTAGTCAACACCAGCCACCTTAACGGAGTAGCAACGTATCAACAACAGCACCTTAACCGGTGAAGTCACTACACAGCCCTTAACCGTATCAACACAGCCACCTTAACTGTAGTAACAGCCAACATACCGTGATCACCAAGCACCTTAAACGTGAAGTCAACAACAGGCCACCTTAACGTGAAGTCAACACCAGCGACCTTAACTTTGAAGTCCACAGCCACCTTACGTCGACCCGTAACTGTAATGTCAACCACAGCACCTTAACTTTGAAGTCAACACCAGCCACTTCAACGGAAAGTCAACACCAGCCACCTTAACGGTAAGTCACAACAGCCACCTTAACGTGAAGTCAACCACCACCTTAACGTAAGCACACCTAACGTGAAGTCAACACCAGCCACCTTACGGTGACGTCAACACACAGCACTTCTTATGACGTAAAGCCACTCAACGGACAACACCCCACCTTAACCGTGTGAAGTCAACCAGCGACCTTTAACTGTGAAGTCAACACCACAAGCACCCTAACGTAAGTCAACCCACCACCTAACTGTGCAAGTCAACACCTACGTGCACCCAGCCTAACTGTAAGTCACACACACTCAAGTCAACACACCTTACTGAGTTCAATCACCACGCCACCTTAACCGTGAAGCCAGAACCTACCGAAGCAGCACTTACGTTGAAGTCAACACACCCGACCTAACTTGAGAGTAACACCAGCGCCGTTAACTGGAAGTCAACCCACTACCGATCACACGCCCACTTACTTTCAACGCACTTGTGAAGTCAACCAGCCACCTAACGTTGAATCAACACCACCACCTTAACGTTAAGTCAACACCAGCCACCTAACGGTGTAAGTCAACAACAGCCACTTAACGTTGAAGTCACACACAGCCACCTTAACTTGAAGTCAACACCAGCACCTTAACGCGTCAATCACCATACAACATCCAGCCACTTCCCTAATGTTGAGTCAACACCGCTACCTTAACTGTGAAGTTCAACACCACACCTATGATCACACCCCACCTACTTGAAGTACCATGCACCGCAGTACAACACCAGATTACCCAGCCTTAACTGTGAAGTCAAACCATCGCGGGACCTAACTTAGTACACCCTTCTGTGAGCACAGCCCTCTTATTACCACACTACATGAGTCAACACCAGCCACCTTAACGGATCACACACCACGTGTAGTAACCACACCAACCATGCACACCCAGCCCTTACCGTGAGTCAACACCAGCCACCTTTAACAGGTGAAGTCACACCAGCCACCTTAACCTGAGTCAACCCACACGCTTAACCGTGAATTCAACACCAGCCCCTTAACCATTGATAGTCAACCCAGCCACCTTAACGTAGTCAACTACCACAGCACCTTACCGTTGAGTCAACAACAGCCACCTTAACCGTGAATCAACACCAGCCCCTTAACGTAATTCAACACCAGCACCTTAATACGTGAAGTCAACACCAGCACCTTAACGTGACACCATAACAATTCACACGCCACCTTAACCGATGAAGTCAACACCAGCCACCTATCCCAACCGCTTAATGAAGTCAACACCAGCCATGACCTCACACCCCTTTAACCGTGAATCAACACACACCACCTTAACGTTTTAACACCCTGAGCCTTAACCGACACACCACCCTTAACTTCGAACCGTCACAACCGAGACCAGCCTTACGTGCTTTACAGAACAACACACACCTTAACGTGTGATAGTCAACACACAGCACCTTAATTAAGTCAACACAGCCACCGTTAACTGTGATGTCACACCCTTAACAGCACCACCACCTAACTTTGAAGTCAACACCAGCCACCTTAACACGTGAAGTCACACGCAGCCACCTTAACCTAAGTCAACACCAGCCACCTTACTAGTCCAGCACTACTGACACCAGCACCTTAACCGTGTGAGTCAACACACAACGCTTAACTGTGAAGTCAACACCAGCGACCTTAACTTGAATCAACACCAGCGACCGTACCGTGTAAGTCAACACCAGCCCACTTACGTGAGTCACACCAGCCACCTTAACGGTGAAGTCAACCACTCAGCACCTAACTGTGATCAACACGCAGACCTAACTTAAGTCAACACCAAGCCACCTTAACATGAATCAACACCAGCCACCTTAACCGTAAGCAACACCAGCAACTTATCAACACCAGCCACCTTAACGGTGAATCAAAACAGCAACTTCACTTAACACTACACTGGAATAACGCATACTAACACAGCACCTTAACTGTGAAGGTCAACCCAGCACCTTACTGAGTCACCCACCTATCAATCACACAGCCACCTTAACGGATGAAGTCAACACCAGCGCCTTAACTTGGAATACAACACCAGACCGTTAACTGGAGGTCAACACCAGCCACGCTTAACCAGTGAAGTCAACACCAGCACCTTAACCGTGTACATCACAGCTAACGAAGTCACACCTTTAACGTGAAGTCAACACCAGCCACCTACGTATCACACAATCTGTAAGTCAACACAAGCCCACCTAACTGTGAAGTCACACCAGCCACTTAACCGTGTAGTCAACACCACGACCTTACTCGTGAAGTCACACCAGCCACCTAAAACCGTTAGTCAACCAAGCCCCTTAACCTTGAGTCAACACCTAGCACCTTAACCGTAGAAAGTCACACCAGCCACCTTAACGTTGAGTCAACACTACCGACCTTAACGTGAAGTCACACTCAGCCTAATAACCTTGAAGTCAAACACCAGACCTTAACCGAAGTCAACACACAGCCTACGCTTCAAACCAGAAGTCGAACAACACCAGCCCCTGTAACCGGTAGTCCAACGACCACGTGAGTCCCCACCTTAACTGAAGTCACACCAGCCAACCTTAACCTGTAAGTCACACCACCAGCGAACCTTAACTGTGAAGTCCACCACTACCGATGATCACACCAGTAACTCTGAACTAGTCAACACACCTAACTGTGATCACTAACGCACGTGTAGTCACACCAGCCACCTTAACCGTGAGATAACAGCAGCCACCTTAACGGTGAAGTCAACACCAGCACCTTAACTTGTGAAGTCACACCAGCACCGTTAACTTGAGTCAACACCACCACCTTAACGGTGAAGTCAACACCAGCCCCTAACCTAAGTCACACCAGCCACCTTAACCGTGTGTCAACACCATCCACCTAACGTGAGTCAACAACATCACACCTTAAGCGTGAAGTCAAACAGCCACCTTAACGGTGAAGTCAACAACGCCACCTTAACGGTGAATCAACACAGCCACCTTAACTGTGAGTCAAACGCACGACCTTAACGTGAATCAACACCAGCGGACCTTAACTGTGAGTCAACACCACGACCGTAACTGTGAAGTCAACACACCATAACGGGTGAATCAACACCAGCAACCTTAACGGTAGTCAACAACCGCGACCTTAACTTAATCAACACTCAGCACCTTAACGTAGTCAACCACAGCCAACCTTACGGTGAGGTCCAACACCCTAACTGGATAAACTGCACCTTATCTAACACACGCCACTGTGTACCACCTAACTGTTGAAGTCACAGACTACTTGAAGTCAACACAGCCACCTTAACGGTGAAGTCAAACCAGCCTTACGAGTCAACACTGTAACTGTTAGTCACACACCTACCGTAGCCACCCCTTAACCGTTGAAGTCAACACCAGCCACTTAACCGGAAGTCCACACGACCACTTAGTACCCCGACCGTAATAGTAGACTTACTGAACCATAACGATCACACCAGCCACCTAAACCTTAGTCAACACACCACCTTAACGCGTGAAGTCAACACCACCACCTTAACGGTGAAGTCACCCGCACTTACTTCAACAACGATCGGATAGTCCAAACATGCACCTAGACGGAAGCTAACGATTAACTGTGCAACAAGCACTTCTAAGACACCACCACCTTAAACTGTATAGTCAACCACCGCACCTAACTGTGAAGTCCTCACCTTACCGGTAGCCACCCCTTAACCGTATCAGCACTACAATCACCCGCACCTACGGTTACACCGCACTTCGTGAAGTCAACCACTAACCTTAGCGACTCCGTGATACACAAATGTGCCCCTTAGATCAACACCAGCCACCTTACCGTGAATCAACCCAGCACCTTTATCAAAAGCTCGTGAGTCAACACCAGCGACCTGTAACTGTAATCAACAACCAGCCACCTTAACGGTGAAGTCAACACCAAGCACCTTAAACCCCGGTGAATCACAACAGCCCTTAAACTCTGTGACTAAGCAACACCAGCCACCTTACGTGGAAGTGCAACACAGCCAACTCCTATACGTTAGCTCAACACGCCACGCCTTAACGGTGAAGTCACAACAGCCACCTTAACGTGTATCAAACACCAGCCACCTTAACTATAAGTCACACACAGCACCTTAACTGTGACTCAACACCAGCCCTATGCAACAGACCTTAACCTGTGATGCAACACAGCCACCTTAACGTGAAGTACACCACACCCTAACTAGTCCACGCACCTTAACGGAATCAACACCAGCGACCTTAACTGTGAATCAAACCAGCGACCTTAACTGTGAAGTCACACCACACACCTAACTGAAGTCAACACAGCCACCTTAACGTGAAGTCAACAGCCACACTTAACTGTGTAAGTCAACAACAGCACCTTAACCGTGAATCACAACAGCACACCTACGTGAAGTCACACACATTACATGATACACACCTTAACCGTGTACAGTCACCACTAACGTAAGCACTTACGGAAGTCAACACACCACTTAAACTGATAAGTCACCAGCAGCACCTTAACTAATCAACACACAGCCACCTTAACGTGAAGTCACACCAGCATCCTTACTGGAAGTCACACACTACATGATGCACCCGCTAACTTGAAGTCACACCGGCCACCTAACTGAGTCACACAGCACTCTAAACCAGTGAAGTCAAGCCGCACTTTACGAATGCACCCACCTTAACCTGTGAGTCAACACCCTTAGGCACAAACCTGCTACTGAGTACAAGCCTAACTCACCCAGACTAACCGGTGAAGTTCACACCACACCTTAACGCTGAAGTCAACACCAGCCACCTTAACCGTAGTACACAGTACATATCAACACTAGCACCTTAACGTGAACGTCAACAACACCACTTAACTGGTAAGTCCAACACTAGCCACCTTAACAGTAAGTCAACACAAACCCACCTAACTGAAGTCAACCAGCCACCTTAACCTGTGAAGTCAACACCAGCCGACTTAACTGAATACACACACCTAACGTGTAGCACCACCCTTAACGGACTGTCACGCCCACTATGTCAACACAGCCACCTTAAACTGTGAATCAACACCAGCGACCTTAACTGTGAGTCAACCAGCCTACGCTTATTCACACGTTACGTAGTCAACACCGCACCTTAACGTTGAATCAACACCGCACCTTAACTGTGAGTCAACACCAGCCCTTAACCGTGTATGTCGACAACCAGCCACTTAACGGAAGTCAACACCAGCACCTTAACCGTGTAGTCACACCACCACCTTAACGTGATATCAACACACAGCCTACGCTAACCAGCCTTACGTGAGTCAACACAGCCACCTTAACGGTTGAAGTCAACACCAGCCACCTTAACCGTGAATCAACACCAGCCCACCTTTAACCGTGTAGTCAACACCAGCAACCCTAAACTGTGACGTCAAACACCAGCCACCTTAACCTGTGAAAGTCAACACCAGCCAACCTAACCGTGTGAATCAACACCAGCCACCTAACCGTGAAGTCAAACAACAGCCACGCTTAACCTCTTAACATGAAGCAACACCAGCCACCTAACTGCTGAAGTCAACAACAGCCACGCTTAAACCGTGTAGTCACACCAGCCACCTTAACTGTGAAGTCAACACCAGCCACCTAACTGTAAGTCAACACCACCACGCTTAACCGTGAAGTCAACACCGAGCCACCTTAACGTTGAAGTCAAACACCAGCCACCTTAACTGTGAAGTTCCAACACCAGCCCTTAACGTTGAATTCAACAACAGCGACCTAACTGTGAATCAAACAGCCACCTTAACTGTGAAGTTCAACACCAGCGAGCCTTAAACGTAAGTCAAAACACCAGCGCACCGTTAACTGTAAGTCAACACCAGCGACCTGTAACTGTGAAGTTCAACACCCAGCCACTTAACGGTAAGTCAACCACCAGCGACCTTAACTGTGAGTCAAACACCAGCGACCTTAACGTAAGTCAAACCACCAGCGACACTTAACTGTTGAATCACACCAGCCACCATTAACTGTGAAGTCAACACGCACCGACACTTAACCGTAGAAGTCAAACACCCAGCCACCTTAACTGTGAAAGTCAACACCAGCACCTTACTGTTGAGTCAACACAGCCGAACCTTAACTGTGAAGTCAACAACAGCCCAACTCTTAACATTGAAGTCCACACAGCCACCTTAACCTGATGAAGTCAACACCAGCCACCTTAACTGTGAAGTCAACACCAGCACCTTACACGTGTAGTAATCAACAGACACACCTTAACGTGAAGTCACACCAAGCCACTCTTAACGTGTGAGTCAACAACCAGCCACTTAACTGTGAAGTCAATCAACACCCTCGTTGGAGAACGCACCTTAAACATACTGAAGCCAACACCAGCACCTAACCTGAGTCGACACAGCCACCTTAACTAGTGAAGTCAACACCAGCCACCTTAACGTAGTAAACCTTACGTGAAGATCAACACCAGTTACCGTGAGTACACCAGCACCTTAACGTTGTAGCACAAGCTCTGAGTCCAACACCAGCGACTTAACCTGTGAAGTTCACACAGCCGACCCTTAACACGATGAGTCAACACCAGCCACATAACCGTTAATGAGCACAACACCAGCCCTTAACTGTGAGTCAACCCAGCGACCTTAACGTGTTTAATCACACCAGCCGACCTAACCTGTGAAGTCAAACACCAGCACCTTAACCGTGAGTCAACACCAGCACCTTAACCTGTGAGTCAACAACCAGCACCTAACTGTGAAGTCAAAACAGCCACGCTTAACCGGTGAAGTCAACACAGCCACCTAACGTGAGTCAACACAGCCACCTTAACCGTGTAGTCCACAGCACCACGTGAAGTACACGCACCTTAACGACGCTATCAACACCAAGCCACCTTAACTGTGAAGTTCAACACCAGCCCACCTTTAACGTGTGATCAAACAGCCACCTTAAACCTGTGAGTCAACACCAGCCACCTTAACTTGAAGTCACAACACAACTCTACTAAGCAACACCACTTACCGTGTAGTCAACAACACCCACCTTAACTTGAAGTCAACACCAGCCACCTTAACGTGTAGTTCAACACCAGCACCTTAACTGTGAAGCAACACAGCCACCTTCAACCGTGTAGTCAACCCCGGCACTTAAACGCATGTAGTCTAACACAGCACATCTAACCGGTGAAGTCAACACCAGCCACCTTAACTTGGTGAAGTCAACACCAGCCACCCTTAACCGTTAGGTCAACACCAGCCCACCTTAACCGTATAAACGACTTATGAATCAACCAGCCACCTTAACGTGTAACGTCAACCAGCGCACCTTAATCCGTGAGTCGCAACACCAGCCACCTTAACGTGTAAGGTCAACACCAGCGACCTTAACCGTGTAGTCAACACCAGCCACCTTAACCGTGTAGTCAACACCAGCCACCTTAACCTGAGTAACAGATGTTATGAGTCAACAACAAGCCACCTTAACCGTGAAGTCAACACCAGCCACCTTAAGATGTGAAGTCAACACAGCGACCTTAACGTGTGAAGTCAACACCAGCAACCTTAACTGTGAAGTCAAACACCACACCTTACACGTGTATGTCAACACCAGCCACCTTAACTGTGAAGTCCAACACCAGACACCTTAACCTGTATCAACACCAGCGACCTAACTGTGAAGTCAACACCAGCAACCTTAACTGTGAAGTCAACACCAGCGACCTTAACTGTAGTTCAACACCGCCGACCTTAACCTGCTGTGAAGTCAACAACCAGCGACCTTAACGTGAAGTCAACAACCAGCCACCTTACTGTGAAAGTCCAACACCACACCTTAACTGTGAGTCACACCAGCCACCTTTAACGTGAAGTCAACACCAGCCACCTTAACTCGTGAGTCAACCAACAGCCACCTTAAACGTGTAGTCAACACCAGCCACCTTAGACGTGAAAGTCAACACCAGCCACCTTAACCGTGAAGATAACACCAGCCACCTTAACCGGTTGAAAGTCAACACCAGCACCATTAAACCGTGTAAGTCAACACCAGCCACCTTAATACCGTGAAGTCACCACAGCCAACCTTAACGTGTGAGTCAACACTTAAGCACCTTAATCGTGAAGTCAACACCAGCCACTTAACCGTGAAGTCAACACCAGCCCCTTAACTCGTTGAAGTCAACACAGCCACACTTAACTTGTAGCAAATCTGCCCTAACATCAACACCCACCTTAACCGTAAAGCAGCAGTACGTGACAACACCAGCCCCTTAACGTGAAGTTCAACACAGCCGACCCAATTAAAACCCAACCTGACAGTCAACACAGCCGACCTTAACTGTGAAGTCAAACACAGCCACCTTACACTGTGAGTATCAAGCCACCTATTAAGCAACACGCCCACCTAACTGTGAAGTCACACACCACCAACAGTACCAGCCACCTTAACTGTGAACGTCAACACCAGGCACACGCTTAAACTGTGAAGTCACAACCAGCACCTTAACCATGACAGTGCAACACCAGCCACCTTAAACTGTGAAGTCCAACACCACGACCTTAACGTGAAGCAAACACCAGCCGACCGTACACGTGTAAGTCAACACCACCACCTTAACGTGACCAGTCAACACCAGCCACCTTAACTGTGAAGTCAACACCAGCGACCTTAACTGTGAAGTCAACACCGCACCTAACCGTATCAAACCAGAATCGTGAATCAACACCAGGCAACCTTAACGTGAAGTCAACACCAGCCGACCTATAACCGTGTGCAAGCAACCACAGCCCACCTATAACCTGTGAAGTCAACACAGCCACCTTAACCGTGAAGTCAACAAAGCCACCTTAACCGTAACTCAACACCAGCACCTTAACGTTGAAGTCGAACACCAGCACCTTAACCATGAAGTCAACACCAGCCCACCTTAAACGTGAGTCAACACCAGCACCTTAACTCATGAAGTCCACACCAGCGACCTTAACCTTGAAGTCAACACCAAGCCACCTTAACTACGTAATAGCCTAACTGGAAGCAACAACAGCGACCTTAACTGCATGAAGTCACACCAGCCACCTGTAACTGCTGAAGTCAACACAAGCCGACCTTAACTTGCATGAAGTTCAACACAGCCACCTTAACTGTGAAGTCAACACCACATAACACATGTGAGTCAACACCAGCCACCTTAACTGGTGAAGTAACAACCCTAACCGGACCAGTAACGACCTTAACCGTGAAGTCAAACACCAGACCACCTTAACAGTGAGTCAACAACGCAGCGACCTTCAACTATGAAGTCAATACACAGCACACCTTAACTCGTGAAGTCAACACCAGCCACTTAACTGTTTAACACACGCTCAACACCAAGCGACCTAACTGTGAAGTCAACCCAGCGACCTTAAGTGTATCCAGCAACACCAGCCACCATTAACCTGTTGAAGTCAACACCAGCGACCTTAACGTGTGAAGTCAACACAGACACCTTAACTGTAGTCGAACACAGCGACCTTAACCGTGTGAAGTCACACCAGCACCTTAACCTGTGAAGTCAACACCAGCGACCTTAACTGTGAAGTCAACACCAGCACCTGTACTTGTGATCAACACCAGCCACCTTTAACCGTGACAGTAACACCAGCCACCTTAACCGTGAATGTCAAACACCACCACCTTAACCGTGAAGTCAAACACCAGCGACCTTAACTTGTGAAGTCAACACCAGCGACCTAACCGTGAAGTCAACACAACCCCTTAACTGTGCAAGTCAACACCAGCCACCTAACTGTGAAGTCAACACCAGCCACCTTAACTTGAAGTCAACACCAGCCACCTTAACTGTAAGTCAAAACACCAGCGACCTAACCGTTGTAGTCAACACCAGCCACCTTAACTTGAAGTCAACACCAGCGACCTTTAAACTTAAGTTCAACACCAGCCACCTAACTTTGAAGTCAACACCAGCGGGACCTAACCGTGTAGTCAACACCAGACACCTTAACTGTGAGTCAAAACACCAGCCACCTTAACCGTGTAGTCAACACCAGACACCTAACTGTGAATCCAACAAACGCCACCCTTAACTCTTAACATGAAGCTAACACCAGCCACCTTAACTGTGAGTCAAACACCAGCGACCTTAACCGTTGTAGTCAAACACCGCAACCTTAACCGTGTAGTCAACACCAGCCACCTTACTGTGAAGTCAAAACCAGCGACCTTAACTGTGAAAGTCACAACAAGCCACCTTAACCGTGAAGTCAACAACCAGCCACCTTAACTGTGAAGTCAACACCACGACCTTACGTGAAGTCAACACCAGCGACCTTAACCGGAAGTCAACACCAGCGACCTTAACCGTGAAAGCTCACACAGCGACCTTAACTGTGAAGTCAACACCAGCGAACCTTAACTGTGAATCAACACACCGACCTTAATGTGAAGTCAACACCAGCCACCTTAACTGTGAAGTCAACACCAGCGACCTTAACCGTGAAGTCAACAACAGCCACCTTAAACCGTGAAGTCAACACCAGCCACCTTAAACTGTGAAGTCAAGCACCAGCGACCTAACTTTGAAGTCAACACCAGCGACCGTTAACCGTGAAGTTGCAACAACAGCCACCTTAAACCATGAAGTCAACACCAGCGACCTTAACTGTGAAGTCAACACGCAGCCACCTTAACTGTTGAATTCAACACCAGCGACCTTAACGTTTAATTCAACACCACGACCTTAAAAACCGTGAAGTCAACACCAGCGACCTTAAACTGTGAAAGTCAACAACCAGCCGACCTGTAACCATGAAGTCAACACAAGCCCACCTTAACTGTGAAGTCAAAACACTAGCGACCTTAACTGTGAAGTCAACACCAGCCACCTAACTGTGAAGTCAACCCACCAGCGACCTTAAACTGTGAAGTCAACACCAGCCACCTTAGAACTTGTGAAGTCAACACCAGCGACCTAAACCATAAAGTCAACCCCCCACAGCCACCTTAACTTGTGAAGTCAACCACTAGCGACCTTACTGCTGAAGTCAAACACCAGCGACCTTAACTGTGAAGTCAACACCAGCCACCTTAACCGTGAAGTCAACACCAGCCACCTTAACTGTGATGTCAACACAGCGACCTTAACCATGAAGTCACACCAGCCACCTTAACTGTTGAAGTCAACACCAGCGACCTTAACCGTGAAGTCAACACAGCACCTTAAACCCGTGAGTCAACACCAGCCACTTAACCGTGAAGTCAACAAGCAGCCACCTTAACCGTGAAATCAACACAAGCCACCTTAAACCGTGAAGTTCAAACCAACAGGCCACCTTAACCGTGAAGTCAACACCAGCGGGGGGAACCTTAACCACTGAAAGTCAACCACCAGCCACCTTAACCGTGAAATCAACCACCAGCCACCTTAACCGTGAAGTCAACACCAGCGCACCTTAACATGAAGTCAACACCAGCCACCTTAACCGTGTAGTAACACCAGCCACCTTAACTGTGAGTCAACACCAGCGAACCTTAACCGTGTAGTCAACACCAGACACCTTAACTGTGAAGTCAACAACAGCCCAAAAACCTTTAACTCTTAACATGAAGCTAACACTAGCCACCTTAACTGTTGAAGTCAACACCAGCGAACCTTAACCATGAAGTCAACACCAGCCAACCCTTAACCGTGTAGTCAACACCACCACCTTAAACTGTGAGTCACACCAGCCGACCTTAAAACCGTGTAGTCAAACACCAGACACCTTAACTGTGAATCAACAACATCCACCTTAACTCTTTAACATGAAGCTAACACCAGGCCACCTTAACTGTGAAGTCAACACCAACGACCTAACTGTGAAGTCAACACCAGCCACCTTAACCGTGAAGTCAACCACAGCGACCTTAACTGTGAAGTCAACACCAGCCGACCTAACCGTGAAGTCAACACCAGCCACCTTAACTGTGAAGTCAACACCAGCCACCTTAACTGTGAAGTCAACACAGCCACCTAACTGTGAATCAACACACCACATTAACTGTGAAAGTCAAACACCAGCGACCTTAACCATGAAGTCAAACACGAGCACATTAACTGTGAGTCAAACACCAGACACCTTAACTGTGAGTCAACACCAGCCACCTTAACTGTGAAATCAACACAGCCCACCTAACTGTGAAGTCAACCACCAGCCGACCTTAACTGTTGAAGTCAAAACACCAGCCACCTTAACCGTGTAGTCAACACCAGCCACCCTTAACCATGTAAGGTCAACACCAGCCACTTAACTGTGAAGTCAACACCAGACCACCTTAACCATGTAGTCAACACCAGACACCTTAACCGTGTAGTCAACACCAGACACCTTAACCATGTAGTCAACACCGACACCTTAACCGTGTAGTCAACACCAAGACACTTAACCGTGTAGTCAACACCCAGACACCTTAACGTGTAGTCAACACCAGCCACCTTAACGTGAAGTCAACACCTAGACACCTTACCGTTGAAGTCAACACCAGCCCACCTTAAGCCGTCATGTAGTCAACACCAGCCACCTTAACCGTGTCAGTCAAAAACCAGCCACCTAACCATGTATCAACACCACCACCTTAACCGTGAAGTCAACACAGCCACCTTAACCGTGAAAGTCAACACCAGCCAACCTTAACCGTGTAGTCAAACACCGAGCCACCTTAACTGTGAAGTCAACACCAGACACCATTAACCATGTAGTAAACACCAGAACACCTTTAACCGTGTAGTCAACACCATACACCTTAACCATTAGTGCAACCCACCAGGACACCTTAACCGGTTGTAGTCAACACCAGACACCTTAACCGCTGTAGGTCAACACCAGACACCTTAACCTGTGAAGTCAACAACCAGACACCTTAACCGTGAAAGTCAACACCAGCCACCTTAACTGTTTGAAGTTAACACCAGCCACCTTAACCTGAAGTCAACACACAGACACCTTAACCGTGTAGTCAACACCAGCACCTTAACGTGAAGTCAAACACCAGCCACCTTAAACCGTTAGCAAACACCAGCCACCTTAACCGTGTAGTCAACCACCAGCCACCTTAACCGTGAAGTTCAACACCAGACCACCTTAACCGGTAGTCAACACCAGCCACCTTAACCGTGAAGTCAACACCAGCCACCTTAACCGTGTTAGTCAACACCAGCGACCTTAACCGTTAGTCAACACCAGCCACCTTACTGTGAAGTCAAACACCAGACACCTTAACCGTGAGAGTCAACACCACGACCTTAACCGTGAAGTCAACACCAAGCCACCTTAACGCGTGAAAGTCAACACAGCACCTTAACCGTGTAGTCAACACCAGCCACCTTTAACGTGAATAACAAACCAGACACCTTAACCGTGTAGTCAACACCAGGCACCTTAACCGTGAAGTCAACACCAGCCACCTTAACCGTGTAGTCAACACCAGCGGAACCATTAACCGTGTAGTTCAACACCCAGCCACCTTAACGGTGATCAACACCAGCCACCTTAAACGGTGAAGTCAACACCAGCCACTTAACGTGAAGTCAACACCAGCCCACCTTAACCGTTGAAGTCACACCAGCCACCTTAACCGTGTAGTCAACACCAGCGAACCTTAACTGTGAAGTCACACAGCGACCGTAAACTGTGAAGTCAACACCCAGCCACCTTAACGTGTAGTCAAACCAGCGACCTTAACTGTGAAGTCAACACCAGCCACCTTAACGTGAAAGTCAAAACACAGGCCACCTTAACGGTGAAGTCAACACCAGCCACCTTAACGTGTATCAACACCAGCGACCTTAAAACTGTGAAGTCAACACCAGCCACCTTAACTGTGAAAGTCACACCAGACACCTTAACTGTGAAGTCAACACCAACACCTTAAACCGTGTAATCAACACCAGCCACTTAACCGTGTGTCGTCAACACCAGACACCCTTAACCATTAGCAACACCAGACACCTTAACCGTGTAGTCAACACCAGCCGACCTAACTGTGAAGTCAAACACAGCGACCTTAACTGTGAAGTCAACACCAGCGACCTTAACTGTGAAGTCAACACCAGACACCAACTGTGAAGTCAACACCCAGCGACCTTAACTGTGAAGGTCAAACACCGACACCTTAACTGTGAAAGTCCAACACCAGCAACCTTAACCGTGTAGTCAACCCGAGCACATTAACTGTTGAAGTCAACACCAGAACACCTAATCATTAGTCAACACCAGACACCTTCAAACCGTGTTAGTCAACGACAGACACCTTAACCATGTCGTCAACACCAGACACCTTAACCTTTAGTCAACACCAGACACCTTAACCATGTAGTCAACACCAGCACACCTTATCCGTTGTAGTCAACACCAGCCACCTTAACTGTGAAGTCAACACCAGCCACCTTAACCGTGAAGTCCAACACCAGACACTTAACCGTGAAGTCAACACCAGCCACTAACCGTGTAGTCAACACCATCCACCTAAACCTGTATCAACACCACCACCTTCTAACCTTAGTCAACACCAGCCACCTTAACCTGAAGTCAACACCAGCCACCTTAACTGTGTAGTCAACACCAGCGACCTTAACTTGTGAAGTCAAAACACCACGACCTTAACTGTGAAGTCAACACCAGACACCTTAACTGTGAAGTCAACACCAGCGACCTTAACTGTGAAGTCACACCAGCGACCTTAACGTGAAGTCAACACCAGCCACCTTAACCGTGCTGAAGTCAACACCAGCGACCTTAACTGCTGAAGTCAACACCAGACACCTTAACTGTGAAGTCAACACCAGCCACCTTAACCGGAGTCAACACCAACACCTTAACCGTGAAGTCACACCAGCCACCTAACCGTGAAAGTCAACACCACGACCTTACTGTGAAAGTCAAACACCAGACACCTAACTGTGAAGTCAACACCGCCACCTTAACCGGTGAAGTCAAACCAGCCACCTTTAACCGTGAAAGTCAACACCAGCGACCTAACTGTGAAGTCACACCAGACACCTAACTGTGAAGTCAACACCAGCCACCTTAACGTGAATCAACACCAGCCACCTTAACTGTGAAAGTCAACACCACGACCTAACTGTGAACGTCAACACCAGCCACCTAACCTGAAGTCAACACCAGCACCTTAACCTGAAGTCAAACACAGCCACCTTAACTGATCAACAACAGCCACCTTAACCTAAATCAAATCTCTCTCTTTT
>CM068952.1:165282854-165301138 GCA_035128595.1 Eptatretus atami | reverse complement strand
AAAAGCCAAGGAGTGGTCACACTGGTCCTGAGTTCAAATCCTGCTTGGCTGATTAATACCAGGTGGGGTCGACTCATCCTGTTATCCAGCCTATTATCCTTCTGAGGTTGGCAAAATGAGTACCAGCTTACTGGGATGATTGAGCCATTTGTGTATCCTGTCAGTCAGTCAGGTATGGGAGCATGCACCAGAGCAGCGCGTCGCTGCGTCCACTTTCCACCGGTACTCCAGGGCCTCCGTCTGGCAATCCCCAGGCAGATGCCTGGCCCATTCCCATCTCCTTGAGATGCCGATCAACCTGCTGCAACCAGAGGCACGTGGTCGGCCAATTGGCCTCCTCCACTCACGAGACTCCCTCGCTGAGAAAATCTGGTGAGCAGGATCAGAGTCAGGAAAACAGCCACATGTCCATACAGCCGCAGCTGAACGCTCACGGATTATGCAGGTAACAAATCTCATTTGAGTCTCTCTCAGCAACTACTCGTTGGACACAAAATCCACCAGCGATAGCCAAGGATTCTCCGAAGAGACTGGTACCAAAGGAATTAAGTCTCCGTCTCAGATCCTTGGTCAGAGTCCAAGTCTCGCATCCATAGAGCAAGACTGGAGCACCAAGGACCTGAAGACTCGGACTTTCGTCCTCCCGCACAGGTACCGGCAGCGCCACACCCCATGATCCAGTGAATCCATGACTCCCAGGCCGACCCAGACGTCTATTGACCTCTGGCTCACAGCCAGCAGAGACATGAATATCACTGCCAAGTAAGTGAATTTCTCCACGACCTCAACATCCTCACCACAAACAGACACAGACAACAGCAGCATCCAAGATGTCATTGAAAGCCTGGATCTTAGTTTTGACCCAAGAAACCCGTAATCCCAGCGGCTCCGACTCCTCATTCAGCACCTCGAGGGCCCCCAAAAGGATATCTAAAGTCTCCGCAAAGATGACTGCATCATCTGCGAAATCAAGGTCCGAGATCTTGACATTCCCAAACGATGCACACGCAGCTTGATCTTTCCGACATCCTCCCTAGAATCCAGTCCATACAAGTGCTGAAAAGTGTTGTGGCCAGTACTCGACCTGACGAACTCAAGTAACAACTGGAAATAAGTCAGAGATGGTACCACTACACTTCACAGCACCTCTAGGACCAGAGTAGAGTTCAGACATCAGATCGATCAGTTTTGTGGCACCCCACAAGACCAAGAATCCTCCAGAGGACATCCCGATTCACTGAATCAAACGCTTTACAGAGATCAACATAGCTGCAAGCAGCCCCTGCCGAAACTCTCGTCTGCGTTCGGTGAGGACACGAAGAGCAAGGATATGGTCAATCGTTGACCTCTTTGGTGTAAAAGCCTGACTGCTCTGGACGCTGGTGTCAAGCAGATGGTGGCGAACCCATCAAAATTATCGAGCAAAGACCTTGCCCGGCACTGAGCAGCGTCACCCCTCGGTAGTTGTTGCAGTCTTGGCGATCACCCTTCCCTTTCCAGAGAGGGACAACAAGGCCCTCTTCCAATCAGTTGGGATGATGCCTGTGTTCCAGGCAGAGCACAAAACTGCATGCAACGACACGAGTGCAGCATTTCACCAGCCTTGAGAAGTTCAGCATGGATGCCACAGATCCCTGGAGCTTTACCCTGTTTCAAACCGGTTCACCGCAGTCCGTGTTTCCACAAGCGAAGGTGGACCACAATTGATTGGAGGGTCAGCAACAGGGATTGTAACACCATTGACGTCCAACTCGACAGCTGGTGGATCAGCCTGGTACAACCGCTCAAAGTAACCGGCCAGCGGGCCTTCACTTCAGACTCCTCTGTTAAGAGCCTACCACTCTCTGCTCTAACTGCAGTGCTCCGAAGGATGGCTTGATGAACGCAATGCGCGAATTCCCCTGTAAGCGGGACGAGAATCACCTGTCCACAGGTGATGCTCTACCCCCTCAAGATTCCTCGCACATAGGCCTCCTTGTCCACCCTTAGTGCACGTACAGTTTTACGCCTCAGCTCCCTGAACAGCTCAGCTCTGCCATTCAGCCTGGCCCTGCGACTCTGGTCAATGGTATCCAGTGTCCCTTGAGACAAAATTCTTCTTTGCCCTGCGGTGAGTTCCAAGACATCCACCGGCAACATCAAGGACGGTGGTCTTGAAGGTAATCCATAACTCTTCAGGACCCCCCCAAAGCACCCAGACACCCCAAATGTCCACTCAGCCTGTTCGCAAACTCCTCAGCTACTCTCTCATCCTTGAGCTTGCCAACATCCAGCCTAGGCTGGGATGGTACCATTCTCCAGGATTTAAGGTGCAGCTTTAGAGTTGCTACAACAAGCCGGTGGTCAGTATTGAGGAACTGAGCACTCCGGTAGACCCTGCAGTTCTGGATCATCCTCCAGCGACCGTCAACGAGGACATGGTCAATCTCCTTTGCCACACCACCAGCGTTGGAATACCAAGTCCAGCGATGAGCTTGTGGCGCTGAAACCATGAACCGGCACCCTAAGTCCACGACTTCTGCAAAGTCAAGGAACTTAGTGCTATTCTGATTCATAGTTCCTGACCCATGGGGACCAACACAGTCTCATAACCATCCCTATCAGTTCCAGTCGATGCATTGAAATCCCCAAGACTAGAAGTGTATCTCGTCTGGGCACTGATCAACCACAGACTCGAGCGTGCGTAGAAAGTGTCCTTCACGGTGAGATCACTCGCCTCAGTCGGAGCATAGACAGAGACCAGGGAAATGACACCTAAGGAGTGACGAATCCTTAGTCTCATAATACGCTCGTTGACCGGTGTTACATCATTATCATTGGGTCAGCTTATTGGACACAGCTACAGCAACTCCTTGGGTATGGTAACCATCAGAGCGACCAGACCAATAGTAGCGTAACCACCCCCATTATCTCGCCGCAATCCGGTCTCCGAACCTCAGAGAGTGCTGCAATACCGATGTCCAAACGCTTGAGCTCAGATAACAGAGACAGGCGATCACCTCTTTTGGATAGCACATTCCAGGCACCACCCGAAGGGACCGCCTCAGGTTAACCCAAGGAGACCGCTGTCTGGTGGACGACACCTCAGCACCACTCCGACACACTCTCCCGCAATCTGACCCAGGATGTTACCCGTGGTTTCCCTCCTTTCATCAAAGATTGGGGTCCCGAAGGCTTTGCCCCAATCTGCCATCCGGTGAGCTGCCCTGCGAAGGGAAGCTGCACAGGAGGTACTTCCACGGAGTGGGTTTTCAGGTTTTTTTTGCGTTGTGTGTTTGCGGAATGAAGGGTTTTACAGTGGCCGGAGTGCAAATCCTGCCAGCAACCTCCTAATAAAAGTAACCCAACTGCAGGAGGGACGTCCGCAGACACAGTTGGGCACTAGATATGGATGGCCGTTGGCTCACAAGGAGCTCCTCCGCCCTTTGACAGGTTTTGTTTTTAATCCTGCTGGTGTCCATATCCAAACACCCTCCTCACCAAAACCTGGTGGGGAAGACGGTTTAGTCGCCGACAACCCGACCATGTGAACAGGTTAGTAAGGTTTACTGGTACTGTAGCAGGTCACAGATCTGACCTGACCTGACAAGGACAGTGAATATCACTGCCAAGGTAAGTGAATCTCTCCACGACCTCAACATCCTCACCACAAACAGGCACAACAGGACAGGCAGCAGTCCAAGATGTCATTGAAAGCCTGGATCTTCGTTTTGACCAAGGAAACCCGTAATCCCAGCGGCTCAGACTCCTCATTCAGCACCTCGAGGGCCCCCAAAAGGATATCTAAAGTCTCCGCAAAGATGACTGCATCATGTGAAATCAAGGTCAGAGATCTTGACATTCCCAAACGATGCACCGCAGCTTGATCTCTCCAACATCCTCCCCAGAATTCAATCCATACAAGTGCTGAAAAGTGTGGGGCCAGTACACACCCCTGACGAACTCCAGTAACAACTGGAAACAAGTCAGAGATGGTACCACCACATCTCACAGCACTCTCAGTACCAGAGTAGAGTTCAGACATCAGATAAACAGTTGTGTGGCACCCCACAAAGACCAAGAATCCTCCAAGGGCATCCCGATTCACTGGATCTTTACAGCTTTACAGAAATCAACAAAGGCTGCAAGCAGCCCATGCCGAAACACTCGTCTGCGTTCGGTGAGGCCTAAGTCACATTTGCCACGGCGGCCGTGGGGTCTCCAAATCTACGGCCACTAGCAATTATATGGCGGCGCAGATTTTCCACGGTTCACACAATGTAGCAGTCACATATGTTTTTATTTTTCGGGAGCCGCATGGCATATTATAAATTGTGGAGACCGAAAACGGGGGTGCCGTACGGTCTTTGATTTGATGTCGCACTGTGACCTAGGGCGTTCCTGCGGCGGCCATATAATTTTCAAGGCAGACGCAAGGTGCCCGCAAGGCGACCGCAGGGGGGCCCTAAGGCGAACGTGCGGCCAGACGGACGGTAACGAGTGGGTTATTTTTTACAGTTTTTTTGTTTCGCTTGTCGAATTGCTACGGCGAACGTAGAAATGAAAAAAGTTATAATCCGCGTTATAATTCCACGGCGACCTTACGACCTGTAAAATATAGCCAAACGGCGTAGGCCACCCTGAGGCCACGACAGAAACTCTGCGGCCGCCGCACGTTTCGGTCAATTCAGAGGGCGTACGGCCGCCGTATCCTCGCCGTAGAGCAAATGTGACTTAGGCCTTAGGTCTTAGAAATTGTGGAGACCGAAAACGTGGGGTTGCCGTACGGTCTTTGATTTGATGTCGCACGTGGTGACCTTAAGGGCCTGCGGCGGCCATAGAATTTTCAAGGCAGATGCAAGGTAGCCTCAAGGTGCCTGCAAGGGACTGCAGGGCCTAAGGCGAACGTGCGCCAGACGGACGGTAACGAGTGGGTTATTTTTTTTTTTTACCAGTTTTTTTGTTTCGGATTGTCGAATTGCTACGGCGAACGTAGAAATGAAAAAAAGTTATAACTCCGCGTTATAATTCCACGGCGACCTTACGGCCTGAAAAGATAGCCAAACAGCGTAGGGCACCCTGAGGCCACCGCAGAAACTCTGCGGCCGCCGCACGTTTCTGTCAATTCAGAGGGCGTACGGCCGCCGTATCCTCACCGTAGAGCAAATGTGACTTAGGCCTGAGTACCCGAAGAGCAAGGATACGGTCAACCGTTGACCTCTTTGGTGTAAAGCCTGAATGCTCTGGACGCTGGTGCTCAAGCAAATGGTGGCGAACCCTATCAATAATTATCCGAGCAAAGACCTTGCCCGGCACTGAGAGCAGCGTCACCCTCGTGGTTGTTACAGTTGGCGATCACCCTTCCCTTTCCAGAGAGGGACAACAAGGTCACTCTTCCAGTCAGTTGGGATGATGCCTGTGTTCCAGGCAGAGCACAGAACTGCATGCAACGACACGAGTGCAGCATTTCCACCAGCCTTGAGAAGTTCAGCATGGATGCCACAGATCCCTGGAGCTTTACCCCATTTCAACCGGTTCACCGCTTCCTGTGTTCCACAAGCGAAGGTGGACCTCAGTTGATTGGAGGGTCACAACGGGGATTGTAACCCCCTGACGTCCAACTCGAGAGCTGGTGATCAGCCTGGTACAACTGCTCAAAGTAACGGCCCAGCGGGCCTTCACTTCGGACTCCTCTGTCAACAGCCCACCACCCTCTGCTCTAACTGCAGTCCACCGAGGGATGGGCTTGTATGAACGCAATGCGCCAATTCCCCTGTAAGCAGGATTAGAATGACGACCACAGGTGATGTTCTACCCCCTCACAGATTCCTCACACATAGGCCTCCTTGTCCACCCCTAGCACACGTACAGTTTTACGTCTCAGCTCCCTGAACAGCTCAGCTCTGCCATTCAGCCTGCCCTGCAACTCTGGTCAATGGTATCAGTGTCCCTTGAGAGACAAACTTCTTCTTTGCCTACGGTGAGTTCCAAGACATCCACCGGCAACATCAAGGACGGTGGTCTTGAAGGCACTCCACAACTCTTCAGGACCCCCAAAGCACCCAGACCCCCAAATCTCTACTCGCCTGTTCGCAAACTCCTCAGCTACCTCTCATCCTTGAGCTTGCCAACACCCAGCCTAGGCTGAGATGGTACCATTCTCCTGGATTTAAGGTGCAACTTCAGAGTTGCTCGAAGCGGTGGTCAGTATTGAGAACTGAGCACTCCGGTAGACCCTGCAGTTCTGGATCATCCTGCAGCGACCATCATGAGGCCATGGTCAATCTCCTTTGCCAGACCACCAGCGTTGGAATACCAAGACCAGCAATGAGCTTGTGGTGCTGAAACCATGAACCAGCCACCCTAAGTCCATGACTTCTTGCAAAGTCAAGGAACTTAGTGCTATTCTGGTTCACAGTTCCAGACCCATGGGGACCAACACACGTCTCATAACCTTCCCTATCAGTTCCACTCGATGCATTGAAATCCCCAAGACTAGAAGTGTATCTCGTCTGGGGCACTGATCAACCACAAACTCGAGCGTGGCATAGAATACATCCTTCACGGTGAGATCACTTGCCTCAGTCGGAGCATAGACAGAGACCAGGGAAATGACACCTAAGGAGTGACGAATCCTTAGTCTCATAATACGCCCGTTAACAGGTGTTTCCTCAATTATCATTGAGTCAGCATTTGGACACAGCTACAGCAACTCCTTGGGCATGGTAACCATCAGATCGACCAGACCAATAGTAGGTTTAACCACCCACCAAGATCTCGCCGCAATCGGTCTCCGAACCTCAGAGAGTGCTGCAATACAGATGTCCAAACGCTTGAGCTCAGATGATAACAGAGACAGGTGATCATGCTCTCTTAGGGATAGGACATTCCAGGCACCCACCCGAAGGGACCGCCTCAGGTTAACCAAGAGGACCGCCGTCTGGTGGACGACACCTCAGCACCACTCCGCCCACTCTCCGCCAATCTGACTGGGAATGTTACCCTGTGGTTTCCTCCTATCATCAACGATTGGGGGTTCCGAAGTCTTTGCCCAATCCCGTCATCCTTTGAGCTGCTCTGCACTGCACAGGAGGTACTCCCATGGAGTGGGATTCAGATTCTTTGCGTTTTGTGTTTTGCGGAATGAAGGGTTTTACGGTGGCCCGAGTGCAAATCCTGTCAACAACCTCCTAATAAGAAGTAACCCAACTGCAGGAGGACGTCCGCAGACACAGTTTTTTTTTTTTTTTTGTATACCTTGTCGAGGCTCGTGTGAGAGCTAACACACAACGCACATCAAGGGGGCATGAGACAAGAGGGGAGTGGGAGGACAAAACAGTGGGGAACAGAGACATTAGGAGATCTGTGGAAGGAGAGGGATGGGGGGGAACATGGGGAATAGAAGATGGACATTACGGGACTTTCAGGAAGGAAAGCAGGGAATTTGAAGGAAGGGTGGCTTGGGTGGGTTATCGGGGTAGAAAAGATCGAGGATTTGGATGGGGGATGATAAGAGGTGGTGGTGAATAGCCGTTTTGAAAGCCTGGAGGGAAGAATGGGAAAGATAGAGTGAGGAGTTTATTCCAAAGGCGGAAAAAAGAGGAATGAAAGAGTGAAGGTGAGCAGTGATTCGTGATTTTGGTAGTTTTACCAGAAGGGGGTTGTTGGCGGACTTGAGCGCACTGAGGAAATGTGTGCGGACAAATCGCAGAGAGAGCAGGGGGACAGGCTGAGAGGAGAGGGTAGAAGACAGAAAGACCACCGACCAACCTGCGGTGATTGAGTGAGAGGCCCAAAGACTCAGCCTCATTGCGGAGATGCCGATGATCCGAAATGCCCTGGTTTCTACAGCGTGAAGCCGAGAAAGGTGGGAGGCAGGAGCACCAACCCAGAGGGGAGAGCAGTACTCCATCAGGCTATGGACAAAAGCTTTGTAAGTGGTCAGGAGCTCAGGAGGGCCGAGGAAGGACTTTGCAGACGGAGGATTCCCAGTCGGCGACTGGCTTTGGAGGCGAGGTTTGAAATGTGGCTTCCCAGGAAAGGTCATGCAATAGTGAGACCCAGAAGCTTGAAAGAAAGGACTTCTTCCAGAGGATTGTTGAGAAAGTGGATGGGTGGGTTTTCTAAACGGTCCTTTCGAAGAGACATAGTGAGAGTGTGAGATTTGTCCGGATTGAAAGACATGTTCCACGTTTTGGACCAGTTTGTGATTTTATCCAGATCTGCAGTGAGCGAAGAAGCTGCTGCTTGCCGGTCTGAGGGATGACCGATGGTACGGCAGAGGGTGGAGTCATCAGCAAAGAGTATAGAGGATTTTCCAGAGAGTCGGAGAGATCATTGATGAAAACCAGAAAAGAACAGGGCCCAGAACGCTACCTTGAGGAACTCCAGCCTGGACAGGAAGAGGGGATGAAAGAACTCCATTTAGGGCCACACGTGACTGTGACAGGAGAGGAAGTCTGCGAGCCATGAGTGTGAGATGGCCTTGGATACCATCGGAAGAGAGTTGTGAGTAGTGCAGGGTGCCAGACTGTGTCAAAAGCACGTGATATGTCCAGGGAAACAGCTCGGATTTCCTGTCTGGCATTGAGGACCTCCATCCATTGTTGGGAGAGCAGAAGCAGCATATGCAGGGTAGAGTGACCTGGTCTGAAACTAAATTGATGATCGAAATCATAGCCATTGGGAAGAGGAAGGATTTCATGTCTGAAGCGATGATGGATTCCATAACCTTGCTGATGATTGGGAGAAGGCTGATTGGTCTGTAGTTGCAGGGATCTGTTTTTGCACCATTTTTATGCAGGGCAGTGATGTTTGCAGATTTCCAAGCAGATGTCAGATGACCTTGAGCAAATAGAGGGTGAATAGAACAGAGAGAGGGTGAGCAAGAGCAGAAGAGCAGGCTTTGAGGACAAGTGGGCTGATGCCGTCTGGACCGGTTGCAGAATCTGAGTCGAGGTTTGACAGCAAGCTCCCACCTTGTCAGGAGAAAAGGAACAGAGTCCAGGGACAGTTGGGTGCGACTGGGTAAGGTGGGTAGAGAAAGTGATGGGTTTTGACACAAGATATAGCTGCAAACACCGAGTTTAGGCATTCAGCTTTTTCACGTGCGGTATCAGCAGTGCGGCCATTTGAGGTAAGGGAGGGGATGGAGGGGGAACATACACCAGAAACAGATTTGATTAGACGCCACCAGATTTTGAGGAGGGAGAGAGGTTTGAGAGTTCAGACTTGAGATGTAGAAAGATGTTGTTTCTGGCTCTCCTGAGGGTGATACACACTTGTTCCGAGCTTTGAAGGAACTGAGATCCCTCAGTTGGGTTTGCTTTCCATGAGGCAAAGGCAAGTTGTTTTAGGACAACTGCCTCGACACAAGCTTCAGAACCAAGGGCGGGAGGAAGGGTAGGACAACTGAAGACGAGAGGGATAAATCTGTGCATGAGGGAGAGCAAGTTTCTTTGAAAGAATTCCCAGGATGAGTTGATGTTGGAGAAAGTAGCGATAGGAGACAGTCTATAAGTTTGATGGCTGCTTGGAGACCCTGCCAGTCGGCTTGAGTGAAATGCCAGACTCGACGGCGGTGAGTGGTTCTCTGATAACAGCCAGAGAGATGTCCACTTTGACAAGGACGTGGTCAGAAGAACCATTGGAGCGGAGGAAGAGCAGCAGATATTGTCAGGGAAATTTATCAAAATCAGATCCAGAAGAGATGGATCACCATTGTTGAGATCCGGGTCGGAAGTTGACCGATTGAGTCAGTCCCAATGAGTCGCAGAAAGCTTTTGCTGAGGTGCCATGACAGGTGAGAGAGGTACCCACACCGAGCCAACTGGCATGATGACAATTGAAGTCCCACATAAGAGGGAGAGAGAGTTTGGATGAGAAGATAGAAGATGGTCCATGTTTCGGATAGTGAGGTGTAGATGGAGTCATCATTGTTGTGGACGGTACAGTAACATATAAACATGAGGTGGGAGTGGAGGGGAAGCCGTAGCTAGAGGTATTCCTGGGGTGTGGGGAGTGAGAGCAGTGCATGGAGAGTGAGGAATAGAGTCTTTGATGAAGAGAGCAACTCCTCCACCAGGACGAGGCTCAGGTCTGTCATACGAGGAGGGAGTAACCAGGGAGAGATACTTGGGAGTCAGACACGTCTTGGGGAGGAAAGTTTCTGTTAGGCAGATTATGTCTGGTTTGTCAGTGGCAACCTGTATGGAAAGATCTGAAAGGTTTGAGCGAAGGCCCCGGATATTTGAGGTCCACACTTTTAATGAAGAGGTAGGGGAGGAGGCTTTGGGTGCAGGGGGTGGGGGGAGGGGAGGGTAGGACAAGGGACGAGGAGAGGAGGTTAGAGGGTTGTTGAAAGAGTGTGGGGGATTGCAGAATAGCTAGGGAGGGGGGCCGGGAGGAGAGAAAAGGCTCTGTGGTGCTGGGGAGAGGGGGGACAAGAGAGGGGAAGAAGGCAGTTGAGGATTTGAGGAGGTGGAGTGAAGAGATGGAGGTGAGAGGGCAGTGGAAGGAGGCAGCTTTGTGGATGAGAGGGGGGCAACTTTGAGAAGGATGAGTGAGGGGGATGAAAGGTGGGACAAAGGTGAGGGGGGAATTTTGAGAGAGGTGAGAGGAGGCTTGGAGGGAGAAGAGTGGGATGGTTGCTTTGAGAGTGAGAGTGAGGAGTGAGTTGGCACTGAAGTTGAAAAAAAAGAATGGTTGATGGAAAGCGAACATTCATGCAAACTGGGTTTTTAAAGTTTAGGTCAGAGAGCGATTTAACACAATCTTGATGATGCAATAAGGCGATTCAGAGAATGAGAGAGAAGAAACGCTGTAACAGTTGGATTTTTAGGCAAGGAATGGAGAGGGAAATAAGACGAAGGTTTTTTTATTGAGTGGCGTACACTTTATTACATTTGGTGGACTTTTATTAACAGTTACATTACGCATTATTTGGTGACATACTTGTTATTTACCAGTGACAATACTATTATTACCAGTGGAATTTTTTTATTTTCCATTGGTGTCTTTTATTTCAGGTGACTTACCTTTTATGACCAGTGGCTACTTTATTACCAGTGGCATATGTTTATGCCAGTACCGTTAACTTTTATTACCAGTGGCAAATATTATACCATGGCTTTTCTTTTACAGTGGCGAACTATTGATACCAATGGGCGTACTTTTGATTACCAGTGCCTATTTTTTTACCGGTGGTGTACTATTTGTTGTTTCCAGTTGGCGTACTTTTATCCATAGCGTGACTATTATTTCTGTGACACTATTACCAGTGAATACTGATTATTCCAGTGACATACTATTATTACTTTATTACCAGTGACATTACTAGTTGTTACCGTGGCGTACTATTTTACCGTGATCGTACTTATACAAGGTGGCATACTTTTATTCACAGTGACGTATATTTATTACCTGTGACATAACTTATTACAAGTGGCATTACTTTTATTACAATGGCGTACTTATTAATTACTGGCGATACTTTTATTCACATGTGCTACTTTTTATTACAAGTGCTACTGTTTATTACAATTGGTACTTCTTATGTCTCTTTATTACAAGTGCTATTTTACTTTATTTACCAAGTTGACGTTCTATTTATTACCAGTCAACATACTGTTTATTTCCAAGTGGCATACTTTATATACAAGGTGGAATACTTTTATTTCCAGTCGGCTGTACTTTTATTTTCCAGTGGGTTACTTTTTATTTCCAGTGGCATCTTTTATTACAGCGGTGCATACTTTTATTCAAGTGGATACTTTTTATTTGACAAGTGGCCATACTTTTATTACACAAGTGGCTTTACTTTTATGTACAACCAGTGGCATTTACTTTTATTACAACAAGTGATACTTTTATTACAACAAGTTGGGTATTTTTTACACAAGTGGATACTTTTATTACACACGTGGCATCTTTTATTCAACAAGTGGGCATTATTTTATTTACACTAGTGGCATCTGTTTTATTACGATCCAGTGGCATACTCTTTATTTACACAAGGGCATACTTTTATTACAACAAGTGGCATGCTTTTATTACAACAAGTGGCATGACTTTTATTAGCACAAGTGATACTTTTTATACAACAGGTGGCATACTTTAATATTTTAACATAGTGCAGGGTAGTACTTTATGATAGTACAACATTGATGAGAGAACACTCAACTTATATAGTATTCAACTAAGTGATACTATTTACCCATGTATTGAGCGAGGAAGATGACAGGTATGGATCAATCCTTTGTTTATTCTCGTATTTGTGTGGTTCATATTCTTATGTTAATTGTGTACATGTGTGTGAGTTTAACATTACTTTATGGATTCAGCGAAGAGTGTGCAACTATATATAAATTCTTGCAGTGAACGAAGATACTTTTAAGAGGTATGGCCGGGAGGAGGATAGGGCATCTATTTATTCAAGAAGTGGATAATATAGGTGATTACAAAGAGATGAGACGAGATGCGACTTTTTTTACGTGAGCATACTATATGTAATGATATAACGAAAGGTCGTGGAAATTCACTGTGTTTTAGCAAGCGACGTGGTTGGCTCAGTTTTTTACGGAAAGATGATTAAGATATGTTTTTTTTACAGGAGGTGAATGACTGTTTGGGGGACAGTTCCGTAGTGTGGGGTGTTATTACCAGTGACAATACTTTAGATTAATGTGAGTATGGGGAGAAAAAATATCAACATTAACGAATTTCGTTATACACAGTGTAGGGATAAACCAGTATAATTGCCTCTGCTCTTTACGCTCGTAGACCTTCAATACTTGATTACGTATTATTGGACCCTTCAAGATGAAATCTATCTCTCGGATTTTAGACAACGTCGGAAAAAACGCCAACTCAACTTTATTAACTTCAATTGTGTGTGACCCGTGACATAACCCTGTATAATTCTTATTGGAATCATCACAAGGTTAGACAATTGACTTATGTGTGATTAGCATAATATAATTAAACAGTTTTTACCGTGAAATAGCTATGTATCAACAGTGGTGACATACTTTTAGTTTCCACGACCAGAATAGTTGCTAATGAGATTCATTCAGCAGTTGGGGCTTCCTTACAGGATGATTTCCTTCTCGTACTCAGATCGTGGAACCCTAGGCATCTCTCGGAGTAACAAGTGGAACAGCATTTTAGTTTTATTGGCACTTGAGTATTGACAGGCCCTTTGACGTCTTCTATATGATATAGGACGCTCACTGCTGCCCATCTCTTTGTATCACGTATTTGTTATTATTCTAGTGTTCCCTGATTGGTGGTACTTTCTTTACTCGTGGAGACATACCTCTCTCTTTTAACCGATGACAATACTTTATTGGTGGTGCGCATAGTATATATGTGAACAGCGTGTGTAGTTGTCTCTCTACTCATATAAACACCCGCCTGATGGAACAGTTAACGTACATTGTTTATCTACTCTACGTCTCCATTCTGTAGTCATATAACATTACAGTGACATAGCTATCTAATCTGGGCCTGTATACCTTGACGAGTATGTTCCTTGGTGGGTGTGGATAAACTCTGTCCAGAATTGAGTTGACCCTAATTAATTAGTCAGGAGACTGCATGGGCAGCACCAACGCTCTGCACAGAGTATGGTCCCACATGATGGATGGATGTGATATGGATGTGTGACGGACAACCATATTTTTCCCAATCCACACCACCAGCCCAAGTACAGCCACACTGCCTCGCTTTCATACTCACAACACCAGCCAAAATCTCAGCAACGCTGTCCTCGCTCCATACCTCAACCCTCAGGCTCCCAAGTTTTCATTAACTATCGATTTTAATATTAGCACTACAGACTCGCAACCCTACATATTCGTATCCGTTCTGAAGCATGGACATCATTTAGTATCTCACTACATTCTATTTCAAGTGCGCATTCAACATCACATCTTCTCTAGCCAGTCAGGCCACTATTATTTACCCTAGGAGATGACATACCTAATTGCTTTCGACTATCTTCTAATATCCTACCAGCATTCAAGTGGATCTCATCTCGTTACTCACCCGCTCTGGGATCACTACCATATCTCATCTATATCCGGTTAAATAGTGTTCATGAAGTCTCTTCTACTTCCTATCTCGTGGGCGCCTCTACCTTTATACTTTTCACCCAGCCTAGTTACAATCCCGCTTACTATCTTGATTCCTTGGTCATTACCTACTTCACTCTTATGTTTCTCAAATCGCTTCAACCTGGCACGTGAGCGACTTCCATTTTCTCAAATTATCCACCACAGCCCAATAACCACGCTTGGACCTCGCTCCTTTTATCACAACCATTAGTCCAACTGTCGGGGCCCCTTTCGGTCCCTTTTTCATCGCGTTGCGTATGACGACTACCATTCTCCTACGATGGATTTTCTCCCCTTAAGTCACATTCAATATCAAGTCGATATTCAGCTGTCGGGTGCCTTCTTGTCTGGATTCCTAACTCTTACTATAACCAACCACCAGGCCCTGACAATATAATTGATTTCCACGGAGTGGCATACATTTCTGTTCTTGAGCTATTAGCATTAAGTGCCTAACTCTATTTTCCCGCACTATGTGCCTCCACTCAATCTGCCAATCATAAGATCTCATCCTACTCTCAGATGAAGAATCACTAATTTGTCTCCCTTACCGTGTTTCAAAATATAAAGCCAGTGACTATCCATAACTAATCACCTTGCGAACAAAATGTTGAGACGAACTAGTGCTTGACTTATTCCTCTCCTCGAAGCCTCCATCGTTAGGATCCAATCATTTATATCTCATGTATCCATTGGCGTTGCTCACCTCTCCCTCCTTTATATCTGACATAAAGTGGAATGACAAAACATATAATATATAAAGTGCTGGTTCTCTGACGTTATGATCTACCAAGATTGCATATTTTTGAAGTACAGTGACGTGTGGCAGTGATACGTGTTTCAAAACCAAGTCAACCGAGCTCGATATGATAGTTGTAGTATCCTAAGTGAACCAAGCACACCGCACTCACCCCAAAAACCCCGAGGTCGTTCAGATGGACTGCCATGAAGACCTTCTCACCAATCCATGTAAAGACTTCTCACAAATCCTAACCACCAACTACAGGTGGTTAGGATTTTTCGGACAACTCGAAAATCGTGACTTGTGGGGTTGCGCTGCAATACATTCTCGCTTTGTGGAGTTATATCCAGTTTAAATTAATATTCCATGTAAAGACTTTACTTTTAATGGTTGTTCGGAAGAAAAAAAAAAGAGCATGCCACTGTCTGTCCTTTCTCTGGAATTTTCCACTGCTTCCTACTCACCCACCACCCATTCTTCCATTGAAAAACATTGGCAACATTTCTCATCCCTTTCTACTAAACATTGGCAGTTTACTCAACCTCTTCACTTTCCCTCCTACCATCTCTCCAAAACACACACACACACACACACCTCACTTTTCATTTCTCACACTTTGTTCTCAACTCCTTCACTTTCTACGTCCTCACCCTAACATTCTTCTAACACCCAAACTAAAGGGTTGCAATGCCCTCTCTGTCTCTCCACTCTTACCCCTTCCTTATTAACTTTGGCTTCCCCTTTTTGGTACCAGACGAAGCATTCCACCTTTTAATCTCTGTCCCTCTCTCTCTCTCTCCCTCTCATCTGCTTTCTACATACAACTTCAGACTGACAATTTGAGCAGAAGCAGCGGAAGGGTGCCAAACATGTGGCGCAAGAAAGACCTTCCCAGGCCAAGACCAGGAATCACCGAGTAAGGAGGAACAGAGAGAGCAGTGATCACACATATTCATAAACACCGAACATCAACGACCTCTTCTGCCTTCATGATCTTGTGCAAGGGTTGGACTTCACACCAACAACAACAACGAAGAAACAATGAAGACATCAAAGGCAGGAGACAGTATTTCACTAGAAAATCCAAAAGGAACTTGGAAAGTCATCTCGACACTATTTCGCTGGCAATGATCTTGGCTCAACGGAAACCAAGAGTGTGTAAAGCGAAGTTAAGTCTTGTACAAACTCCCTCGCCAGGAAAATGAAATGATTGTCCAAAGCAATGCCAACAAAAGTGAAAGGCATTGGCTTCACATCGTTCGGGCCCTATTATAGGAATGGATTAACCACTTCGTGTGGATGAACGAATCAAACGGGAGAGGAAGGGATTCAATGTGAGAAGGAAACATCCTCACAAGGCCACCACCCAAAAGGAGCAGTGTGGAACTGGACGTTCTGCATCCCACTGACAGGCCGGATCTGGATTCGGACCTGAAATATAATTTCATCAGCTTGTTCTTGTCACCCAACCAACTCATCCAGAAAGTTTCATCCGAATCCGTCCATAATGTTTTCAGATATCCTGTTATATGCCATTTTTGGCCAGATCTCTCAATGGTGAAGAATCACTTCAAATATTTTCAGATCCAGATCCGGATTTTCACCAAAATCTAGTCATTTCGTCCTCGTCACATACCCAAGCTCTCCACCAAATTTCGTCCGAATCCATCCACAACTACTCGAGATATTTTATTCACAAACAAACCTACAGCTCCCTGAACCTTGACCCAACTTCCAGTCCCGAGGCCACCAGCCACAGATAACTCTGCGGTCCAACGTGTTGCTAGGCAACTGTGGCCGCCGATTTGAACTGCCGAGTCAAGCAGGGTTTTCGCTCCTTCATTACGCGTTACCTTACCATTGGCATGGCAACCCTAATTAGGGGTCACACCTTCAAGAGCCACCCGTCTATTTATTACGTACGGCTAAGAGAACTGGGGATGGCTGTTGGCTAATCCCAGAGCCAATCAGCGGGGCAAAAATTCCCATACAAGTAAACTTACACACGATGTCAGACCAATGAAGGAAAGGACAAAAGTGAGCAGGACGGAAACGATTAACAGTTCAACCAACATGATTATTCAACAAGCACAATAAGTTTTATTCAATCAACAACGAACGGATGAATTGTTGGACTAAGAGTTGGAAAGTGGGGAGACATTACTCCCCAAATGAACATGCTAACCTCACAACGCATCTCCCTCCCAAAATCTCTCAAAACAATGCGTAGTTAATCCAAGTACAAACTTTAAAATAGGATTGCGTGTTCTGAAGCTCACCTGGATCAGCAGCAACAGCCACTCAAACCCCCTGCAGAACCCCGTCCACCCTAATTATATTTATGCCGTGAACAATCTTTGTTTCATTATGGGTGATGAAGGTTATGGTCAAGTTTCATTGAAACTGTGTGTGTAGTTTCAGAGAAGAGAGCAAATACCTAATTTGAGGGGGGGGGTCAACAACCCCTCCGTAGACCCCCTCAATGAGCGCAGATTTTGATGCGGTCAATGCACTTTGGTACATCATGGGTGATGCAGGTTGTAGTCAAGTTTCATCAAAATTATGTGTGCAGTTTCAAAGAGAGCAAATAGCTATTTTGGGGGGTCAAATACCCCCTCCCCACGTTGACCCCTTTAATGAGTGCAGATTTTGATGCGGTCAATACACCTTCGTTAGGCATCAGATATGAAGCTAGTGGCCAAGCTTTATCAAGATAGTCTGTTTGGTTTAAGCAATCATGATTGAAGTGTTTACAGACTCACTGACTGACTCACCGACAGTCACTGCTCGATCGCATAAGCTCACCGGACCAAAGTCCAAGTGAGATAGAAATAGGACAACTGGACCTGCAGCTTATCTGGGTCCTGGCCTAATGCTGTACCCACATTTGGGAACTTTCTTACTGGTGTATCTGGAGAGGAAGATTTTTGAAGAAATTTACACGATTTTCCCCAAAATTTACAAAGTCCGGCATTTTGACAGACTTCCAGTCACATGATCGGCATGACCTCTGCAATATGGGTCTGGACGGGAGTTTGTCTCCGGACGTGTGCGAGCGGTGTTTATCTCCAGAGAGCTTGGCTCTGGACGTTTCCGAGTGGTGTTTGTTTCAGAACGTGGCCGGGCAGTGTTTATGTCCAGATGGGAGTTTGTCTCCGGACGTGTCCGAGCGGTGTTTATCTCTGGATGGCATTTATAGTATGATCAGTAGAAAATGGATTTCAGACATTCCTTTGTTTCCATCTTCATTGTTATTCCATGCAGAATCATTTTGTTGAGACAGTATGAATCGTAATTAACGCTCCACCATACGTCTGCCTTCACTTCTACCACCCCTCCTCACTTTCACTTCCTCCTGGCCCTCCACACTTTCCCTCCGTCCTCACCCCCACTCCTCCTCACTTTCCCTCCCGTCCTCGCCCCCACCCCTCCTCACTTTCCTTTAAGAA
>CM068952.1:165251409-165282844 GCA_035128595.1 Eptatretus atami | reverse complement strand
TGCAACCACTTGTCCGATCGATATGAAACATTAAACATAAGAGGGATTTCCCATGGAGAATATTTTGTTGCTAATGCTGACATCATTGGTCACATGCATGGATTGGCAACTATATTGGAATAAAGGGAAAAATTTGGACATCGTTTTCTCCAAAACCACTCAATGAAAAAAATTGAAACTGGGCATATGTCATCAACTCCCTCATGCGGTACAAAGGGTGATAACGATGACGTCATCGGTGAAGTGGTATTCCAGCCATGATTGGTTGAATTGAAATCTTTATCCAAAAAAATCTGAAAATTCTTATACCTGATCAATGACCGGATGTGTGAAGAATGAAATTAATGACTTTCGTAACCCATGCCCCCAGACCAATAAACTATGGCATAAAAGGATGCATGGATGATAGATACGGTGCTCTACGAGTGCCGTTCTCGTATTGTATGACCTTTAAACCCATCCCACAACCAGGTTGATGAGATTACAAATATGTGCAATGATAAAAGCCAGATTCATACAAAGTTATATGATGATTGGATGGAAAATGTAGCCGGTGTTCCAAATTAAAACAAATCCATTTTCTGCAGGCATGGGTTGCAGCGTTTCACGTAGAAGGAATAAACGGCCTCGACCTCGCTTCGCTCGGACTTGGTTCCAAAATGACTTCACAACAAAATTCAAAATGGGAACCCGTCGAGAATTGGATCCACAGTTAGTCCATAAGTTCGAGATAATTGGCTCCAGCAGTCATCATCATGTGCAAGAAAAAGAAATGATTGGCATCGAGTCCAAGAACCTTTTTAATCCAATTTAAATTGAGCTAAACTTCTGAACTGGCGGTGGCAAATTGGCGGTGGTATTTGGTATTTAGTGGATGGCGGTGGTATTTAGTGGATGTGGATGGTATTTAGTGGATGTGGATGGTATTTAGTGCATGGTATTTAGTGGATGTGGATTTAGTGGATGGTATTTAGTGGATGGTATTTAGTAGATGTGGATTTAGTGGATGGTATTTAGTGGATGTGGATTTAGTGGATGGTATTTAGTGGATGTGGATTTAGTGGATGGTATTTAGTGGATGTGGATTTAGTGGATGGTATTTAGTGGATGTGGATGGTATTTAGTGGATGTGGATTTAGTGGATGTGGATTTAGTGGATGGTATTTAGTGGATGGTATTTAGTGGATTGGTATTTAGTGGATGTGTATTAGTGGATGTGGATGGTATTTTAAGTGGATGTGGATGGTATTTAGTGGATGTGGATGGGTATTTAGTAGATGTGGATGGTATTTAGTGGATGTGGATTTAGTGGAGGTATTTAGTGGACGGTATTTAGTGGACGGTATTTAGTGGACGGTATTTAGTGGACGGTATTTAGTGGACGGTATTTAGTGACGGTATTTAGTGACGGTATTTAGTGAGCGGTATTTAGGGGACGGTATTTAGGGACGGTATTTAGGGGACGGTATTTAGGGGATGTGGATTGAGTGGATGTGTGTACAGTGATGGTAGGACATGAGGGAGACTTCGTCCTGCAGTTGACTCGACGATGTATGACATCCCACAGGATCTTTGATGTCGGTATGCGAACCGCAAGGAGAAGCTGACTTACCCTTGAGAGCCTGTGTTCAGTTCCCGACCCAATATATTATAAACCGTTGGATTGGTGCTTCACAGAGTATGCCCTCGCTCAGATGGACATTAAGCTGGCTATCCCGTCTGTCAGCATTCGCTGCTGCACGTTCATGATCCGACGGTGTCATTTTCGAAGAGTATGCGAGTTATCTCCGGCACTCTGAACAAATTACTCATCCCTGACACCGTCAGTCGAAGGTCACGCCTGGTCGGCCACTTCGTGAAAGACTCAGGTCAACCCTCACCCTACAAGAAGGTAGGAATAATTGAGGCAGTCAAAAGTAGTCGTAGTAGTAAATACAAACACATTGGACATGTTGCATGGGGCCTGGGGGAATGTCCACATGCAGTACAGCCAAACCTTCTGGTGTTCCTTGGCAAAGGGTACAATAGTGCTCCACCACAACAATGTGGCCTGTTTCTCGTTAAGGTTTGAGCTTCTACATCATGATGTCCATTTGAAACCAAGTTCAAACTCCAGATGTCATGTTAGCTCAACAGCCATCATTACCATTCATGAAATTACAATATAGTGTCACGTAATCATTATAATACCACTGTAAATGACGTCAGGCAGGGTATTTATAATTTGGTGGTGGTGTGCTCGCTCTTCTTGAACTGTGGAGGTTTGATTCCCGACAGGGTCGAACTTGATTTAAAAAATAAATAAACAAATGTCTTTGTGGTGCAGTGCCAGCAGGGGGTGCTGCATCTTGGAGCACACCCTCCTTTGGACAGGAAAGTGATGCCACCTGCAATTAGGTAATAGGCATTAAAGATCCCGCAGTACTTTTTGATTAAAAGTTGTGCTGCTGATGCAGTGCCCCCCTGTTGTAATTTGTTCAGCGTGAAAGTGATAACTTCCCTAATCTCGGAGAAAGACACCATGGGATCCACAAACTCATGCTAGCAGACGGGACGCCCGGCTTAACAACGATCCGTTGATGGACGCTCTACCTTCGAAGCACCAACCCCTCAATTTGTAGTTGGGTGGGGGAAATCGAACCCAGGCGCGATACCTCCGTAGGCAGGTGCATCTTGTACTTACAGTTCTGATGAATATGTTTCAGTATTATCCAATCACTGAGGTCAAAGCCATTGAACTTGCTGTTGTATTATTCTGGAAACATCTCTCCCAGGTACAGGTAGTTTGATTAAAAAAAAAAAAAAGGTTGGAATTCATTCCAACAAGCTCAATGCAGATTCAAACAGTGAACCACAGGTTTAAATCCTGGCTTGGTGGTGCAGATAGTTTCACAAAACAAGATCACAACCTAATAGATGTGTTCAGCTACCAAGCAACTTGCTAGCGCTTGCCAAGCCAGCCGTTTTTGAATGGAGTGCTTAAGCCATTTTGGCGATGGCTTCACAACAAACTTGGGGTGTGTTCAGATACCAAGTTTCTCTAATAGAGCGCTCGGCAAGTAGCTTAAGCACTCAAGCAAGAACTCCATTTGAAAGCGTTAAGGAAAGGCTGGCTTGGCAAATTGCTTGCAAGCTGCATCGTAAATGAACACCCCGGGAGATCCACCTCCAGCAGCTGGAAGGTTTCCACATCAGTTGTGCTTTTCCACCTGAGATTCTTCCTTGAAATTTATAAACTGGAGTCCAGTTACTGGGCGGAATAAAAACATAAAAATCTAAAAGTTGGAGTACAACCGAAAATATCGAGCCTGTGTATTACCCACCACTGCTGTAGCATGTGTTGGTTCAATGTCAATTGAAGAACAGTTAGAGGAGGATACAGCTTTAGATTACTATCTGCCAACCATACATTGCATTGCACTCGGAAATTCAGCCATCTCATTCAGGCAGGCCAACAGCTATAATCTCATCAAGGCAGGCGAAGCCAGCCATCATCTCAAGGCAGGCCAAGCCAGCTATCATCTCATCAAGGCAGGCCAAGCCAGCTATACATCTCATCAAGGCAGCCAAGCCAGCTATTCATCTCATCAAGGCAGGCCAAGCCAGCTATCATCTCTAGGCAGGCCAAGCCAGCCATCATCTCAAGGCAGGCCAAGCCAGCCATCATCTCATCAAGGCAGGCCAACCAGCTATCATCTCAAGGCAGGCCAAGCCAGCCATCATCTCAAGGCAGGCCAAGCCAGCCATCATCTCAAGGCAGGCCAAGCCAGCCATCATCTCAAGGCAGGCCAAGCCAGCCATCATCTCAAGGCAGGCCAAGCCAGCCATCATCTCATCAAGGCAGCCAAGCCAGCTATCATCTCAAGGCAGGCAAGCCAGCCATCATCTCAAGGCAGGCCAAGCCAGCTATCATCTCAAGGCAGGCCAAGCCAGCTATCATCTCAAGGCAGGCCAAGCCAGCCATCATCTCAAGGCAGGCCAAGCAACCATCATCTCAAGGCAGGCCAAGCCAGCATCATCTCAAGGCAGCCAAGCCACCATCATCTCAAGCAGCCCAGCCAGCCATCATCTCAAGGCAGGCCAAGCCAGCCATCATCTCAAGGCAGGCCAAGCCAGCCATCATCTCAAGGCAGGCCACCAGCCATCATCTCAGGCAGGCCAAGCCAGCCATCATCTCAAGGCAGGCCAAGCCAGCTATCATCTCATCAACGCAGGCCAAGCCAGCTATCATCTCAAGGCAGCCAAGCCAGCATCATCTCAAGGCAGGCCAAGCCAGCTATCATCTCAAGGCAGGCCAAGCCATCTATCAATCTGATCAAGGCAGCCAAGCCAGCTATCATCTCATCAAGGCAGGCCAAGCCAGCCATCATAATCTCATTGAGGCAGGCCAAGCCAGCCATCATCTCATCAAGGCAGGCCAAGCCAGCCATCATAATCTCATTGAGGCAGGCCAAGCCAGCTATCATCTCATCAAGGCAGGCCAAGCCAGCCATCATCATCATCTCATCGAGGCAGGCCAAGCCAGCCATCATCATCATCTCATCGAGGCAGGCCAAGCCAGCCATCATCATCATCTCATCGAGGCAGGCCAAGCCAGCTATCATCATCATCTCATCGAGGCAGGCCAAGCCAGCCATCATCATCATCTCATCGAGGCAGCCAAGCCAGCCATCATCATCATCTCATCGAGGCAGGCCAAGCAGCCATCATCATCTCATCGAGGCAGGCCAAGCCAGCCATCATCTCATCGAGGCAGGCCAAGCCAGCCATCATCATCTCATCGAGCAGGCCAAGCCAGCCATCATAATCTCATCGAGGCAGGCCAAGCCAGCCATCATATCTCATCGAGCAGCCAAGCCAGCATCATATCTCATCAAGGCGGCCAAGCCAGCCATCATATCTCATCGAGGCAGCCAAGCCAGCCATCATAATCTCATCGAGCAGGCCAAGCCACCATCATCATCTCATCGAGGCAGGCCAAGCCAGCCATCATAATCTCATCGAGGCAGGCCAAGCCAGCCATCATAATCTCATCAAGCGGGCAAGCCAGCCATCATAATCTCATCGAGGCAGGCCAAGCCAGCCATCATCATATCAAGGCAGGCCAAGCCAGCCATGATAATCTCATCGAGGCAGGCCAAGCCAGCCATCATAATCTCATCGAGGCAGGCCAAGCCAGCCATATAATCTCATCGAGCGGGCCAAGCCAGCCATCATAATCTCATCGAGGCAGGCCAAGCCAGCCATCATCATATCAAGGCAGGCCAAGCCAGCCATATAATCTCATCAAGCAGCCAAGCCAGCCATCATAATCTCATCGAGGCAGGCCAAGCCAGCCATCATAATCTCATCGAGCAGGCCAAGCCAGCCATCATAATCTCATCAGGCAGGCCAAGCCAGCCATCATAATCTCATCGAGGCAGGCCAAGCAGCCATCATAATCTCATCAAGGCAGGCCAAGCCAGCCATCATAATCTCATCGAGGCAGCCAGCCAGCCATCATAATCTCATCGAGGCAGGCCAAGCCAGCCATCATCATATCGAGGCAGGCCAAGCCAGCCATCAGAATCTTCATCGAGGCAGCCAAGCCAGCCATCATAATCTCATCGAGGCAGCCAAGCCAGCCATCATAATCTCATCCAGGCAAGCCAAGCCAGCCATCATAATCTCATCAAGGCAGGCCAAGCCAGCCATCATAATCTCATCAAGGCAGGCCAAGCAGCCATCATTATCTCACGGGCAAGCCAAGCCAGCCATCATAATCTCATCAGGCAAGCCAAGTCACCCAGCCATTATAATCTCATCCAGGTAAGCCAAGTACACCAGCCATCATAATCTCATCCAGGCAAGCCAAGCCAGCCATCATAATCTCATCCAGGCAAGCCAAGCCAACAATCATCTAATCCAGGCAGGCCAAACCAGCCATCATGTCATCCAGGTAAGCCAGCAATCATCTCATCCAGGCAGGCCAAGCCAGCCATCATCTAATCCAGGCAGGCCAAACCAGCCATCATGTCATCCAGGTAAGCCAGCAATCATCTCATCCAGGCAAGCCAGCCATCACCTCCTCTAAGCAAGCTGTGTCACCAAAATCCCTACAACCCATATTGACAAAATTAAAATTCAGAATAAGGAACTTTTGAGTGATTCCCAGGACATTACAGAAACTTTTTATCCACAAGGGGACGATCGTTGAAGAGCAATCCAACTCAAAATAATAATACCATTGATACAGTAAGAACACAATTTCACAAAGCAAATTAAACACTGAAAAGAAGCCACCAAAGTGTGGTTAGTAACAGCATGAAGTTTTTAAAGGAAATAAACAGAACACACCTTGTTTCACTTTCTTTTTTGGTCGCTCTTTGTGTTCATCCTCTTCAACATGACCGGAGTCATCTCGTTCTTCTCCACCCTCTGTGTCTGTCCCTATTTTCCCATCGCTGCGATTCGTTCTATCCATCTCCACTTCCAACCTCACAACCCCTTCCCCTCCCTGAACAGTCTTCTTCTGTCCAGGTCTCACTCTCTGCAATTTCTTCTTCTTTTTATTCACTTTTGGCTTTTTTGGCTTCGCTCTGCGCCCAGCTGTCACTTTCCTCTCAATCTCTCCATCACCCTCATCAGGCGTCTGTTCGACTTGGCTCTCAATCTCAGATTCTTCGTCCGACACATCACTCGGATCAGCATCTTCCGTCTCCCGGTTGTCTCCTCCTCGCTGACCCCACTGCTCTTCTCTCAGATCCCCAGTTTCAAATATTTCTTGGCTTTTTTCTTCCGTCCTTACTTCGTCTTCTTCAGCGTGCAAGGCAGAAGTGCAGAACAGCAATAGCAAACAAAACCAAAACCTCCCGTACATGTTCCACCACTTAGTCTCTCGACTTTCTCTGGTTTATTGATTGCATCGAATTCTGCGTCGCCCTTTGTCCTTCAAAACGCCCCAGTACACTCCTCGTACTTTGATCATCTGCACTGAACTCGTTCGCACAAAATGCACTTTCTCTGCTCTTCATCACTCAAGCTCCGCCCCCACACAAAGCCCCACCCATCATTGGAAAAACCACACACACACAAACACACACGTCTGTTCAGTTGATATCAAGTCCGGTCACGTCTCGATGTGCGAGCTCAGCTGATGTGCGGAGAACCAAAACTCGAATAAGCTCTTTTATTCCAAAGCACAGAAAATGCCATATAAACGGAGCAAATGTATTCACCTACAATTTAAAGATATGCACTCAAGGCAACCAAAACAGTCATAACATTCTATACGATCATGGAGGGATGTACGAACCAAAATGGTAAACTCATTTTCCAAACCGCTCCCAACAAAGCAAGTCAAAAGGGAAATTTCTTGCAGAAAAGAAGAAGCCATGTACAATACACGAGAGAGACAAACACGTACAACAATGCTGAAACATCTATTAAAAGAAAAGTGCTGCAGATCGACCCAAATCAGTCGATCCTTGGAGGTATGCCACGTTCTACCCCCTTTATATGCTGTTACAAATCCCAGGCAAAGAGCTTTTAGGAATCCCACTGCACATTGATAAAAAAAAAGCAAGGTTTAAAATTGGGGAATAAAAATAATAATAAAATAATTATAAAAAAACCCAATCTGGACGTACGTGGGCGTTCGATAGGTCGTACGAACGGCACGCTCTCGATAGTTCAAGGCACACCAAATGTGTGACAAAATTGTGAGCATCTCGTATGTACAATCTTTTTGAACGCACCTCGTACAAACCTCTCGTTCTCACAGAACTCCAGAGTTGGTTGGGGTTAAGGGGATAACAGTTGAGCTAGTTACAAGCAAGAAAGCAACGTGGTGACCCATAAACAGGAAGGTCATCAGGTAAACAGCAATGGCTTCGAAATCGAACCCACTCGCACAGAAAATGTTAACAACATGGCAAGAACACAAGCACCTCAGGCTTTCAAAGTTAGTCAAAATAAGTGTTCCACAGGAGTTTGATAATTAGAACTTTGCAATATCAGAGTAAGTGCTTCCAAGGGTATTGATGAGGTAAGGACGGTACGCCAAAAAATAAAATAAAAAATAAAAGTGTATTATTGCTATTAGTTCAGATAGTAAAAGGTAAACATTAGTGATAAAAAAAGAGCAAAGCAAAAAATATATATAATAAAATAAATTGATGGTCCAAGGACAGTGGAGCATCATGAGTACGACGAAGAAAGTGGGGTCAAGGTCAGAGTTTCTTGAGGCGCTGATGAAGATGCCTGCGGCTTCGCTCTCCAGCCCAGGAACGAGACCTTTGGCGACAGGCCTTCAACTCGACTCTGTGAGCCTCTGAGTCCATGGATACATAACACTGAGGCTCACACAAGCTCTGTGGGAATGAAGAACACGACATGAGATTCCACGAGATATACACAACCGTTTTAAACAGTTCATCATGCAAAATGCAAACCTGCAATTGGTCATTAAAACAAAAAGAACAAGAAGCGAATACTTCGATATCACGCGGCTGGGGGCAGTAAAAGTCTAGGTTAAGAATGATGAAACAATTTTGCAGTTATAAAATTTAAATGTACACGGTGAATTAGCATGCATGATGGGAAGAGTTGTGACGTTGGACAAATTTCTATTTATAGCCATAACCATATAGACGTATGCGGCCATAAGTGTGACAGAAGACGTGACAGAAGACACAGGACAGAATAGCCAATTATATAACGGCGCGATGTCGCCGCGCTATAAAAAGGCATGAACAACAATCGATGAGGAATGAAGAATGAGCATGATCAGAGTCCAATTCCAATCTTTACTCCACTCATTCCTCACCTGTGGAACCAACTTCCACATTCTCTTCAATCTCGGTCTTCCCTCCAGATCTTCAAAACCATTATTCAGATTCATCCAGATCTTCACCACCAACTCAGATCATCCCCAATCCAAAACCATTATCTTTTCTTCCCCAACTAACCCTCTCCAAGTCAACTGGAATTAAATCGTGAAATTCCCACTTTTTCCTTCCTGAGAGTTTGCTTCTGTATCCATCTTGTCCAACCCGTACATCCTCTCCTTCCCCTCATCCCTTATTTGCCAATGTCTCCCTCAACACTGCTGCTTGATGGGTGTCCCACCCCCCCCCCCACGCCCCAACCCTCTTTCTTATTTTGCTGTTGTTCTGTAAATGCCTATCCATTCAATGTTTTGGCTTCTCCTCGAGCCTCAAATCAATTTCCACCTGATTCAGTGGCAGTGGTTAGCATCCACTTCTGAGTTTGAGAGGTCAGCAGGTTAATTGTGGCCCTGGCCACTCATACCCAAAACTAAAAATGGGATGTACTTCTGCCTCTTGATGCTCAGGATTCAAAGGATAAAGCACAGACATACAATGTAGCATCCCATTGAGAAAGTGATGGGGGGGGGGGGGGGGCTGAGATCACTCCTCAAAACGTCCCACTGATTGCGGACGTCACAAGATGGTGTTGTAGCATGTATCCAAAGTGCGGGGGGAAAGGTCACTGGCTGTTTGTCTGACATCTGCCTGCCTGTCTGCATGTAACAGCTCCTTCATGAGCCTAAGAACCTGTTAAAAACAAAATTACATATAAAAATTAAAGTCCATAATTTAAAAAAAAATTCACAAAGTTTCAGGTAGATACTATGGGAGTTACAGACCAGGAAGAATTGTAGGGATGGAAAGGTGGCAAGTCATTTATTTGCCATGATATGGCCATGGTAAGTCAAATGGCCTATTATAGCAAAAGATAACCATCGTCACCACGGAAGCCGAGGACAAATGTTAAAATCTCAATTTGTGGAAAAGAAAGGGGGTTCAAAATAATACATTATATATAATATATATTATATTTTTTTTTCCATGAACATTCGACACGAATCATCATCCAACCGCACCTTGGAGTTTGAAAAGAATTCTCGATAGCCCCCAGCCAGGATGTAAACTTCAGGGTAATGTAGATAAGGGTACGTGTTTATGTTCCTGTCAACCTCTCGCACATGGTGACACCTGTGGATACAGCGACAGACTCGTTTAACAACTGCTGTCCGGCAAACTCAACAAAAGGCGACAGGGCTTGTAATCCAACCGAGATCCTAATCTATCGCCGTAAGTGCATTTTCAGGGTTGCTTGAACATTCAATCTACACGAGTGTTTTATACTGCTCAATAACAAGTGACATTACATTTTTGGCCCACGGTTGACAGAGAATTCGCAGTGGAAGATTAGGATGAGACGCCGTGCAGGAGATGCTGGCTTCGACGGTGTATCGAACAGCAGGGTGCCAGCATATTCCTCAGTGGGTACATTGACAGCACCCTCAAGGGAATAAGAAGAAACGACGACAATTCGTCAATGCTAAATAAATGAGACTTCAATATTAAAGCTCAGGTTTATTGAATTATTTTTTAAAAAGAAAGAAAAAGAAAAACACAAAGAAATGGGTGGTTCATCAAAAAGAGAAGAACAAAGGAGAAATCAGACTGAATCTCCCCGAAAATAAAAATGATTTTCATCCAAGCCACCTTTATATGTCCGCCGGCAAACTCGTATGGATAGCGACAGTCGACAATAATGAATCGATCCACAGCATCTTCAAATTTTCCATGAAGTAACATAGACATCTGAATCATGGAGTGAAAGGTGGTGTCACCAGGTATGGCAGGTAAAGAATGCTCTACATCTTCCCAAACAAAGGATTCATGGTACAACGGCAGAGTCTTGCTCGATTTCCTGCACAGAGGAGTTCCTTACCGTCTCTGGAGAAATGTACTTGAGGGCTTTGTCCAATTCTGGAATGACTGGCAAGATAAAAGGCTGACACAAGGAGGACAAGGGTCATTAGAATATTCTCGATTGCCAACCTACATCTCAACCAATTAACCAGAAAGAAAATACAATACGACACACCTTTGTGAAGTCTCCGATGAGGTCGGGATTGTGGGAAGAGATCGTGAGAGCACGATCCACATCAGCAGACCACGATCGACGTCTCCAGGCCTAAGGGCCACAAGAGATGAAATATAATATAAACTACAAAATAGAATTTGACGCGAATTCGTCGACGGATATGTCTCTGTTCGTGTTAGATGTCAACTCACTGTTACGTTTGATCTCAATCAAAGGGCACGTGAAAAATTCGACGTCACAAGTGCAAGACAGACAAGCAGTCAGACGCTTCTAACTTGTTACGGTCAGAAAAATCATTTTCAAAAGGCATATAACCTTTGACCTGTTGACCGCACAGCGTCATCAGTTCATTGTCCTAAGTTTGGTTGAGATCCCTTCAATGGTTCACAAGTTCTCATGGTAACAAAAAATATTTAAAAAACGAAAATGGACAAACTGAAAACAATGCCTCCGGCCTTCGGCTGCGGAGGCATAAATTTTTTTTTTGTCTCGACCGTTATCTTTCCTTTTTAGCCAAAAGGCAATTTTTCTTTGCAATGATCCAAAGCACAAAGTAGAGCTCGTACACAAATCACATACAGGACAAGAATTAAGACAAAATTAATGTAGTTTATATGATTTGCAACTTCAATCTCAGCATTGTAAGCTGTGGGTTCAGATGGGAACACCAAACAGGCAAAGGCTAAATAAGAGTGCAATTAAAATCTGACATGGAATCTTGTTCTCGTGACAACTGGCCCGATACTAATGCTCAATGGTGAACCTGTACGGCGCTCTGGTAAATAAAACATCCTCAACTCACTTCATGTATAGGCTATTGATCGAGGTGGCTGGCCTTGCATCACGAGGTTCGCGTACACCCTCACATTGATCTTTAAATGGTTTGCACTGACCAAATACAGGAATGTCTGACGGGGAACCACAATAAAAATTTGGCCGATTCTAAATAGTTTTTGAAGTTTGACCAGATGCACAAATCATTTCGGTGTTCCACCCTTTTTGTTATCCACATTACCGTCATCCAGATTTTCAGCGCGTTCATTAAAAGCCAGGAACATGTACTCCAAGAGGTAGCAGGGGTGTTATTCATGTGTCTGCGGTCAAATAGTTTGCGATCATTTACTGGGAGGAAATTTTGTGTATAATTCGAAAATCCATTTCTTGCAGTCAGCCTGGCAAGTAATGTGAGAGAGCCCTGTGATTCATAGGACCAGGAGGACGATTTTCGAGAATAAATAAATATATAAAATCGATTTTAACAAAATTTAATTTTTTGAGCCTAAAAGTATCTCCAGTGGCATGTAAGACACATAAAAACACATTTATACACTACTGCAATGACTGATACATGGCTATACTTTGCAAAATTTAACAAAAATCAAATATATATATTTTTTAAAACAACATTTTTTAAAAACGTTTTTGGCATGAAAAAGCAAAAATCACAGAAAAATGGTTGAGTTTGAAAAAAAAACCTTTGAGATTATCAAAACTTTTTTTTGTTGTTAAAAATGCCTGGTTATCTCGCATTTAAAAAAAAAATGTAAAATTCTTACTGATGTGTTTTGTACTGTTAGCTCCAGAAATCTAAGTCATCATCAGATGAGTCATAATGAAGCTCTTCATCATTAGCAAAGTCTTTAATGCTGTCGTCTATATGTTGGCAGATATCTTGAGGTATCTGGTCACCGTCAAAGCAGCACACTTCGTAGGAACCTGCATTCCTTTGCCATCCGTTATTTTGCGGTGAGAACTGTTCTGGCTCTGCTCCACTTGCATTTTTCCACACAACTGCCACAAAGTTGCACGAGTAATTTGCTCCATTAGTACTGTATCACATGGAGGAAGTAGACGCGAATATATTCCTTTGAGTTTCTCAAGCGGATTCGCAGACTTTCCTGGTTCAGAGGACTGTTCAAACAAAGCAAGGAGAGCTGCATTCACATTATTAATAGTACGTTTTCCATACATAGGCCTCAATGTCTGCAGTACAGTTCTCTGGAGCCATCTCTTCCTCACGTAACTTTCCAAATGCCTCCATGTAGTGAGGTGAGCTTTCCATTAGGGAAAATGAAGGAATCTTTCCCTTCCTCCAAAATGCAGGAGTAGTCACAACCTGTAAATGCATGGTATGCAAAAAGAGCTGTTCGGGACCCAGACGCTCTGCTAGCTGGGTGACATTGATGCATCTCCATGTATTGTTGCTGCTAAGTCCGACATCCATCCATATCTGCACATGTTCTCCAAAGGAGAACGATGAGAACATTAGCGTCATTTGCCCGCACAACAATACTGGCATCATTCTTTGTTTCCACAATATGGCTCACATGACAAACAACACGTGTATCTGCTTCTTCATGCTGACACTGCAACTCCCTGACTAGCTTTTGCACAACTCTGCACTCAACAACCTCCAGTCCTACATGCAAAGTAGCTTTGTTTGAATCATCCTGCCACTCATTCACAAAGAACTCAAACAATGTCATGTTGAACTTGGTGGACTTCAGAGCACCTATAAAGTCTTTTAGTCTCTTTTGGTCAGCTCCTGTGATTGCCATTTCAACATCAGTAGCACCACGCCTGGCATGTTCTCTGTCCTTGATTGACGGGCTGTTCCAAGAGTCACACACAAAGTCCACACAATGTGCAAGTTCACACAGTTAAGTGAGCAAGGTGTGTACCATAAATAAGGCATCTACTACACAGGCACCAATTTCATCCATGAATGCACCACTGCTATCTATTTTACTTTCAGCTGGTGCAGGAGTTTTGCGGATTGTGCCATCAACATGACCAGACCATTGGCACTGGAGTTAGTGGGTATGCAAACACCTTCTTTAGGTCTACATTTTTTGATGCTGCTGGGTACAGTAACCAACCAAACAAATCTCAAGTGCCCTGCAGTTCCTTCACTTTCAAGTATTTTGCCTTGATCTTGGTTTTCTTTGCATCACAAGCAAAGTTTTTGAATTTTTGCCTTGGAATTGGAGCCTCGAATCTGTTTCCGTCAGCAAAGCAGCCCTCTTTGAACTCCTTGCACCACGTTTCTCCCAATGCAATACAGTTTAGAAGATCCTTTTTCACAACGTCCGATACTGCTCGGCCATGTGGAAGTTACACAGGTTGCTATCATTGGCCATTTTGGCAAATGGGTTCATTGGTTCCTGTACACCTTTGATGAGCTTATCGAGATCTTCCTTGTCACGTTTGATGTGGTTTGCTTGAAGCTGTTGCCCGAGGTCTCCCTTTCTATTCAAGCCAGCAAAGTCGAGGAGATGACCAACAATGGCACTTCCCATTATACGAGTCACTGTCCGTTTGTTCATGGCTCCAGTAGACTGTGTAAAAGGTGAAATACCAGTTAAGCGAGATGCACCATCTGTATTTACCGTGTATCCTCACGTCACGTCAACAGGACACCTTAAAAATGGCTTTCATGTCCTCCTAATTGTGAGACCACCTCTTTCATGTCCTCTAAGACTTTATACCTGAATGTGTCTCCTCGGCATCTTGCAAGTTCAAATTGCATTTAACCATCCACCATGAATAATTTGGACATCCTGCAGTGAAGAATACAGAACACATCTTGCCAAGGCCGGACAAAAACAATGGAGGATCAATGGTTCGGCAAGTCCTGCTGAACAGCAGATACAATTCAATCAGCAGATACGGTACAAAACACCCAAGTAAGAATACTACAATTCATGGACCGGTGTTTGCTTGTGTGTTTCTTTGTCACGCGACTCCTCCTACAGTTCAGGGCCAATTACATCCAGACTTACTACAGAGGATCAGCATGACCCCAATTAATGTAGAGCGGTGTTTTTATCTTTGACAGTGGTTTTGGTGGGGGAAGGGGGGAGGGGGATGCAAATTCTCTACGTGAATGTGCATCGTGCAGCGCCACCTCTTGGTGGGGAAGGGTATTACAAGTCTCCATTTACAGCACAGTATTCCTGTTTCCACGTTTACCAGTGCAGTGAGGTGTTTTGAATTATAAGCAGTAGGTATGTTTTTGCTTCATGCACGTAACCCGGGTAATTTCTTTTTTTTCTGCGTATACAGAGCTGTCAGTTGCCTATACACCGCCCAACTAAAGGTATGCGTCACAAGAACATGTTGCATGCTTGGAACAAGATCGCCCGTGGGGCGGTTGGGTACTCTGCTAGTTGTTGTTTTTATATATATACAAGTCTAAGGCTTGTAATGGGCACACACACGTGCACACACACACACACACACACACACACACACCTTGGGGAAGTGCCGTCACTTCCCGGGTACTCGGTAACAGCGACGTGCACAAAAATGGCGCCGCTTTTCTCACCGCACTCAGCGAGGCATTCTCCTCCTCATGGGATCTCTGTGTCTATCCTAAAATGCAAGCATCAAGCAAGGAAAGAGCACGTCTTTGGTTCGACTCAGCCGGGGTTTGAACTGCTGACCTCCCAGACTCAAAGCGGACGCTCTGCTCTAACCATTACACCACCGAGTCTGGTTTATCTGCATTTAACAAAAGTCGAGTTCAAATCTGAACCACACTCAGGTATGCCCCGTTACTTACCAATAGGAAACCAAATTGACATCGGATCCCCAACTCGAGGCTTAACGACTAAACGCAGAGCAACACCGTCCCTCAAGTGGCAAAACCATTCAAAATACGATAAAAGTTCAACCATACAGATAGATAATCACAGTTGTCCATGATACGTCAACGAGTCGTCATTGCTGTTACAAATGAGACAAGTAACAGCAATTCCTATTTGAAAACTGAGGAATGAAAGACCTAAACTTAAAGGTCCCCTGACACGCAAAAGTACTCAAATTTCATTTATATATGTCCTATAGGAGTTTTTCATCGTGATTTCAGATCTGACAATGTTTTTTCACAATACTCATTCTGTAAGATGTAAAATTAGAAAAACAAACCTCTTCGGGAAGCCCCTAAAAATTCTCCTGAAAGGGGCGTAACCCACTGACGTCAACTACAGGATTACAAAGGCTGCACGTAAATTACTCGGGTTGGTGGTCTACGTGATTCTATTGGCTGTGTGTTTCCACATTCGATTGGTCGACTCAATCGCTTCGTTCATTTCTGCTTTAAAAAATCGAAAATTTGGTTTGAATAATGGATGGCATGGACTTTTATTTGTCTGGTAACGACAGTGAGTGTGAGAGAAATTAAGGATTTTGGTCTGAATCACATGGAGAATTGTCGGATAACAGTCACGGGAGGTGAAGTTCAGGCAGCTGGAAATGGAATACGGCCTTACCAGTTCGAGCCCGAAGCAGGACAAGCAGAGGAAAATGGCGATGAAATTCCCGGCGTTCATTATGATCGGGAGGACATCGAAGGAAGACTTGGCAATAACAACTGGTTAGACTAAATCCTATTCGTAATTCAATAATGTAAATTGACTTGCATACTGCTCATATCAGAAATATTTTAGTGAGGTGACGTGACCAACGCAGCGCAGCGCAGCGGACATGGTTCTCCGCGGCGAATAAATCGCAAGCAAGGCCGGCGCATGTCATCGCGCCGTATCTCTCGCGCATAAAACAAGCAATCTCGCTGTTCGGATACGATGAAAACTGTGTGCAGAACACACCTTGTGACACAATTGTCTCGAGTAGTCCGATAAATCTGACGTTCTGTTGCATTTTTATTTATTTTATTCCTACTGTCGTCATGTAGCACCAGTGGAAAACAATGAAAAAAAGAGAATAAATAAAGCTACAGCACGTCAGTTTATCGCCTAGTCGGACGGACGACGGATTTTTGGACTTAGTCGGACGGACGACGGATTTATCGGACTAGTCTAGACCAGTGTTTCTCAACCGGGGTTCCCCGGAACCCTAGGTTCGCAGGAGGTCGCTAGGGGTTCCGCGAGAAACAGTAATAAATAGGCTAATGTATTTTTGAGTAGTTTTTGTTTGATTAAATATTCGTAATTTTACTATACACGTACGCATATTGTTGGAAACGCCTTGGTTATTATAATAGAGGCTTCAACCTCTATTATTATTATAACAACCATAGGGAATGTATTTAACGATGTCTATATGGTGCCAGTGTGAAACCCCTCACTGGTAGTGGACGTCCTGTACGCGGCGGATTCGTGTATCATTGAGTGACTGACTCAAGTACGGGACGCATGCACGTTGACCATCTATCTTCTCTGTGCTTCCTAGCGCAAAATCTCTCTCTCAAGGTTAGTTCTTCTGTTTACCTTTATTGCTTCAGCTTTATTTGTTTAAGTTTGTTTATCAAGTTACATGAGGTGTGTTTTTTTTTTATTTAAAAAAGATTTTTTTTTGTGAATTAAAACCTCGGTGTGAGGTCTCATAAACAGCAGTATGTTTTTTTTTCATTGCCAATAAATTTGACAAAAAGGGGGTCATTTTCTTAAACCAGGTATCCGAAAAAATATATTATATTTACCACGTGAACTACGATAAAAATATAAAAGAGCTAGATATTAATAATGGTATATAATATTTTTTATGCAGGGGTTACCTGAGACGTGAAAACTATTTCAAGGGTTCCACAATGGTAAAAAGGTTGAGAAACGCTGGTCTAGACTCTAGAGATCTCGAGTCAATCCACTCTGTGCGAGTTTCTGTATGTGACGTCAACGCTGCGATTCGCTGGTCAACTTTTTTTAGGGGCGGGGCATAGCAAGTTGTGAAAAGCACAATAAATGATCGAAATATTGCTCTAATTATCCCATTTTTGATTAAAAAAAAACATGGGTGATTTCTTCACTAGGAAGGTCAAGTTAATATATAAATAACCAGAAGGTTTTGCATGTCAGGGGACCTTTAAACTCAGAACAAGAACATTTACGTGCTGGAACTGCAACCACAGCCTGGGTACAGCAGTGAAGTTACCTTTGAATGTGTGCAGATTTGCATGTAATCTATACAGTTCACTAGGTTTGTTCAACCCATCTGGGTCAATGATTCCACAACTCCTCCTTGGCTCAGTTCAGGCAATATTTCATGCACCCAATGACTCGATCCTCAAAAGCCCCTACCACATGCAAGGGTCGAGGAGTCAGAGGGAGCATCCGGCACCCATTATTAGCCGGGGTCCGTACCCCTGCGCAGCTCATCATCGCCAAGGAAGTGGATTTGACACTCACAAGGAACCAACAGGCTCGTGACTCAATTTAAAGTTCATTCTCACGAAGGAACTGCATTTTCAGCAGTCTCAGGAAATTGCAGTTGGAATTATATTTTTAATCAGGCATACAACATGTAAGTGCAGCTCTCCCCCACCCCCACAACCCCAACCCCCTCCACGAAAAAAGATTTAAGATACACAACAGCACCTTCACACGAACCAATAAGATATTGGAAGAGAATGGATATAGTGCACAATTCCGATCCGGGATAATTATGAGCTATGCTCTCAGATGGGAACATCAAGTAGGCCAATCAAAATTGAAGATTTCCTTTTTCTCTCCCATACCACTTACTTGAAGATTAAATATGTCTTTTTCAACTTCCTCCGTAGGTACACTCCCGCGGCGTCTCTTATGCATCATGGGAGAATTCCCATTGGTCTGGTTTCCTCGCTTTACGCCTTCTTCTGCTAGTTCCTGGAAATGGATTGGTGTAGATGACAAGTAAAACAGGGAAGACTATCCAGCAATTCTGTGCAATCCCCACTCCAAGAATCCAAACCTACAAGGTGTTCCCAATTTCATCATGTCCCCAAGTCATACCCCAAAGCCGCACGACGTTCTGGGGCACAGAGGTTTGGTGAAAAGGTCCGTCAGCCCCTTTGGGCAATTTGAATCCTCCTGCAGAACAAACGAGGCAAAAACCTCAGGGCACAAGTACCAATGTCGTTCAGCTAGCATAAAGCAAAGAATGCACTGCAATGGCCATCTCAGATGAACAGCTGGCAAATTAGTTTGCAGGAGCAAACGGCATTTCTGCTGCACAATGTGTCATTATAAAGGAAGTAGTGTCTAAAAGAAAAACAAAGTTCATTTGCCCTGTGACTGGAGTACGTTGATCCTCTTGTGGTTTAATCAAATGGTAAACAACCGTAAACACACGTGAGGCAGCAATGGCATGACCAGGGTAGTATATTGCAAGGACCCCGTCGACCAGCCCAGATTTGTATCCACACGAATAAATAAGAATACAAAAACAGGTTACTACCATATCAAATATTGCAATGCTCTACTATCCCTCAACTCCCCCCCCCAACACCCACCCAATGTTTAAAAAAAAAAGTCACAAAGGAAGAAGGTCCGAATGGTCTTGACCCTCAGATTGGTCTGGTTGTGACAAGGAGCAATTCATACTAGGTCACCCTTACGAATCAACAATGGAGGATAGCAGCAGCAAAAACTGTGCATGCCACGATGAAACTGTTGAAAACAAACCAGTTCATGGTTTCCCCCGTCCCCCCCCCCCCCCCCGTCCCCGTCCCCGTCCCTCCAGGACCTCTTGAGCCACAATCATGGAGTACATATATCTATAGAAGTCAGTTGATGGTTTCAAGAAGGAAATGCCTCACCATTTCAAATCCAGTCGCTTGAGACAAGTTTTCATCGGAAATTACACCAAGTTTTAATCGGAATTTAACACCACGTAACACCCCCCCCCGGGCCACCCTTTCCCTCAGCCATTGATGCTACTCGTGGCATTGCGCTGCATGTGGTGAAAGAAGACAAAAAAAACCTGACCATAAACACTGAGCAACCGGAAGGACATTTGACCATCTTACAGGCTTCATCAAAACTGAAATGGTTGCCAAACTGGTTTGATCATCGTGTGTCACACTCAGTGGTAAGACAGTACTGGCATCGCAAGAGCTCCATGGAGATGACATCCCAGCAGGCTTCAGCCAAGAAACATTCACAACCATGGTGGCATAACAATGACCTCAGTGAAAAAGCTCTTCCAGGTAAGTCGGTAACCATTTTTTTTTTCAGTGGTTGCTAAGTTCATCAATGTGTAGACAATGTGACAATACACTTCTGCTGATTGTGATCCAAATGAGAGTTAGGTAGGAGTAGCGATCAAAATCCACAAGCGAGTGGTCAAAATGAGCTCTTGCTGACATGCACGCTTGCCATGCACGGGAGTGTGCATAATTCAACAACACACGCTCTGCTGGAAATGAACTCAAACAGTTTAAAGAATGAACATGTACAGTAAACACTTGGGCACTTGCTTTTTGCAAGTTCATCGTTTGCTGGCTTGAGGAAATTATTCAACCACATTATTGCCCATCATGAGGCTTTTGAAGCTGCGACGTCGCCAATTGTCCATACTTGACCCTCATATACCAACAGGGATCACTGGTCATCTCATCAAATTATTGTGTGGAAACTTGTACCTACACTATTTTTCCTTGAACATTGACGTTTTGGAGTTGTGTATTTTTTTTTTCCAACTTGGTGTTTTACCTTTTTGTCATCTCACATGCACTGAGCCCCAAAAGAGTTGGTAAAACATTTCAGGTCACAACTTTCTAGATTAATGGGGATCTGATGCGCTGCTCTGGCACATGCTCCCATACCTGACCTGAACCCGGTGTCACATTCAACAGTAACTATAAATAACACGTTCCAGTTTAGCTTATATTTTTGAGTTTTTGATAAGTCAAACAATAAAAATAAAAAACCCACAATCTATTGTGAATGACAAAGGCAATGGCAATGGGCCAAGGGCTATGTCACCGACAAATGAGCAAGAAACGGCCATCTGAAAATAAAACGGAAGGTACATACAGAATCCTGCAGGTCACATCCCAATTCCAGAAATTCGTCATCTTCAACATCAGAGTCTACCATGTTTTCCTTAATACCAGCAGGTGACCCAGGAATCAGCGACACAGTTCCGAGTCTTGACCCACCATGTTGGCTCCCCTGTCGCACACAGCACATAACAGCTTGAGCATTAACAGCACATAACACAGCACATAACAAAAAGAAGACACCGATCACAAAGCACAGCGAAGCCCAGTACTTTGTACAATGGGAAATCAAAAATAATAATAATAATATTTAAAAAGTGAAAAAGGACTTTTACAGTCGTATAATTGACCACTTGAAGGAAAGCGAGCCGGGTAAGTGGCATCAGCAGATTAGACATTTAACTGGTATGCCCAAACAATCATCTTTCCTACTGGACTCGGATAAGCTGCAAACAGAAATCGCGCAGGAATTGAACTGTTATTTTGCACAGATCTGCAATGAGCTGCCTGGCCTTGATTAGTCTGCATTGCCAGCATACCCCCCTCCAAGTAGTGAGAGACAAGATGTTTACAATCACCTTTGGTCAAAGGCAGGACAGCCAACTGATGTTCCCATTTGGCTATTGAAAGTGTTTGCGAAATGAAATCTCAGAGCCCATAACCACGCTATTCAATGACTGTCGACTACACTGTGGTCACTTTCCAGACAGCTGGAACATTGCATAAATCTACACCAGTCACTGAATACAGCCAACTTCATCCCATTTCGATCATGCCGATTATAGCCCGTGTGTTAAAAGGCTTCTTCGCGGAATGGGTGATGGCTAAAATCGAGCATCAGATCAACCAGTGTCAGTTCGGCAACACGAAGGGCAGTTCGGTGAACCACTGCCTTGTCAGCCTGTTCAATGAGATTCATCGGGGTCTCAATAAGCCAGGCCATTGTGCCAACATATGTACAATCGACTTCACAAAGGCTCTTCGAAAGTTGATTCAGTTCGATCTCAATCCAGCGATTATCCCTGTGATCAGTAGCTGTCTTTCAAACCACACGCAAACACTTCGATATTGTGGCGTATTGTCGTCCCTGCAGCAGCTTACGTGCAGGGGACCAAGCTAGGCCCCATTATCTTTCTGGTCATGGTGAATGATGCTGTACCATCAAATGAAAAGATGGAAGTATCTTGAGGACCCCAGCCTCGTGGGGGTTGTCCCAAAATCGCAGCAGAGCGACATGCAGTCACATGTCAACGAATTGTCTGAGTGGAGCAGTATTAATTCCACGAGACCTAAACCTGAGAAATGCAAGGTGTTGCAAATTAGTTTTGTCCATAACGACCCCTCTCCTCCTGCGACTACTCTCGATAATGAACCACTTGAGTCTGTCTTCTCTCCATCTACTTCGTATAACAATTCAGTTGAATCTCAAGTGGGTTCTCAAGTTCAACACGTGATTTCACACGCTTCCCCGACACCTCTACATTTGGTGTAAACGTAAGAGAAATGGAGTCGCTACCGCCGATTTGGTGTTCATTTACACTACGTACATCCGCCCCCTTTTGGAATTTGGTGTCCCCGTATGGAGCCCGAGCTCAACAATGCACCAATCGGCTAGTATTGAGAGAGTTCAGCAAAGAGCTGTCCGTATGATCACCTTTCCCGAGCGACATCACTACGTCGATTTACTTCTGGCTTATACCATTACCTCCCTTGCTGCGAGGCGAATCAACATCCTCAACAACTTCACTCAATCGCTCCTTCTTTCTACCTGTCATCATAATTTACTCCCCACTAGATGCCAATAAAGCCTAAGAAAAAGAGTTTCCGGAAATCCAACCTACCCCAATTTTTGTATTTTTTTTTGAGAGGGTCGACTTTCAGGCGTCCATTTTATGTCCGCTGTGCATGGCATTACTCTGTGCCATTGTTGACCGCTGTGGTCTCAGAGAAAATCAGCAACTGTTTATTTCAGTTGAGGGGTCAAAGTTTTATCGACATTTTAAAAAACATTGCACAACCAACCTGGGACACATGGATGGTGTCTTGTTCAAAGTCAGAAAATGGACGCTGGATAGACATTCCCAACTGACAGTCATGGGTGCCGTGCAGACATTTGGTGTTCGTTTTGTTTATTTTAAGTGCCGATGTGGTCAAGACACACACGGTCAGACCCGTGAGGACTGCATTTGATATCCTTATGTCTGGTGAAAAATGGCTACCACAAAAAAAAAAATACATCAGAGATGGGGAATCCCCGCCATTGAATGAAAAAGGTCATCATATTCCAGATAATGAGGGGGTGAATTGGAAACAAGACACATTTGGTCATCATTCTCGAAAAAGTTCCCCAGGGGTGAGGAACGTAGTTACCAAAATAATTGAAATCAGATAAGCGGTTTCCATTATTACAAAAAACATTTTTTTCAAGATGGCCGCCGCAGTCGGCCATCTTGGATCCGGCCACACCAAAATCAATAGGGTTCTTCCTTTTCAGGTGGTACATTGTGTGACTCGAATTTCAAATCGATATGGCGAACAGTTTATGAGTTATCGCACTCACAGCTATAAATGTTGACGCAATAAATGTTGACGCCCAGCCAGCCAGCTGGACGACCGCCAGTCGGCCATCTTGGATCCGGCCACGCTAAAATCAATAGGGTTCTTCCTTTTCAGGTGGTACATGTGTGACCCAAATTTCAAATCGATATGGCGAACAGTTTATGAGTTATCGCACTCACAGCTATAAATGTTGACGCAATAAATGTTGACGCCCAGCCAGCCAGCTGGACGACCGCCCCAGTCGGCCATCTTGGATCCGGCCACGCCCAAATCAATAGGATTCTTCCTTTTCAGGTGGTACATGTGTGACTCGAATTTCAAATCGATATGGCGAACAGTTTATGAGTTATCGCACTCACAGCTATAAATGTTGACGCCGCCCAGTCGGCCATCTTGGATCCGGCCACGCCCAAAATCAATAGGGTTCTTCCTTTTCAGGTGGTACATGTGTGACCCATTTTCAAATCGATATGGCGAACAGTTTATGAGTTATCGCACTCAAGCTATAAATGTTGACGCGCCCCAGTCGGCCATCTTGGATCCGGCCATGCCCAAAATCAATAGGGTTCTTCCTTTTCAGGTGGTACATGTGTGACCCAATTTCAAATCGATATGGCGAACAGTTTTTGAGTTATCGCACTCACAGCTATAAATGTTGCGGCGCCCCAGTCGGCCATCTTGGATCCGGCCACGCCAAAATCAATAGGGTCTTCTCCTTTTCAGGTGGTACATGTGTGACCCAAATTTCAAATCGATATGGCGAAAAAAACATTTTTTTCAAGATGGCCGCCCTAGTCGGCCATCTTGGATCCGCCACGCCCAAAATCAATAAGGTTCTTCCTTTTCAGGTGGTCATGTGTGACCCAAATTTCAAATCGATATGGCGAACAGTTTATGAGTTATCGCACTCACAGCTATAAATGTTGACGCCGCCCAGTCGGCCATCTTGGATCCGACCACGCCAAAATCAATAGGTTCTTCCTTTTCAGGTGTTCATGTGTGACTCGAATTTCAAATCGATATGGCGAACAGTTTATGAGTTATCGCACTCACAGCTATAATGTTGACGCATAAATGTGACGCCCCAGCCAGCACTGGACGACGCCAGTCGCCATCTTGGATCCGGCCACGCCTAAAATCAATAGGTTCTTCCTTTTCAGGTGGTTCATGTGACCCAAATTTCAAATCGATATGGCGAACAGTTTATGAGTTATCGCACTCACAGCTATAAATGTTGACGCCCGGACGGACGGACGGACAGCCGGACGCCCTGGGTGACAACAATATCCCCCTTCCGCCACGCGGCGGGGATAAAAAACTAAAGTATGTTGTTAAGAAAATGAAGAATAAGAAGATTATTGTGAAATCGGTCTAAAATTGAAAAAAAGTGTAAATGAATATTTTAAAATACAAAAACTGAATTTGTTGAAAATATTTTAAGCCAGTTTGTTACAAAGTAAGAAAATAGCAGATCTCATCTTATCTCAATTTTGTTGTGCCTTTAATAGATGGTACTTTACGTTGTGGGGGATGGGCTGTTTAACCGACAAACAATAACATTTTATTTCACACCAGAAAATATCACCTGTCGCTTCGCTGCCAGGAATACAGGGGAGCGGGTTGGGAGGAGATGGGGGGAGAGGGGGGAAGCAGAGAGGGAGTATAACAATTGCTCTGTTGCCGGATTATGCAGATTAAATTTAAAGTGTATTGGCCCCCAAAGGGTGTATTCTAGGATTTTGTCACTGGAAAGGGTCTTGAATATACAGATGTTCAGGGATGATGAATGGGAGATTGTATTCTTCAATTCATTAATATGTCCTGTTGAGCCATGTTAATGATAGGCTATCTTTATTACTGCCGAGACCAGCTTCAATGTTTAAAGGAAACCTTGCAGAGATACTAAATTGGTGTCATTTAATCCTCTGACTTGTGCACAAAACTGTTTTACCCAAATTGGTGTCTCATGATTGACATGTTAAAGTTCATCTTTCAACAATCAACATACACATACTGGTTGGAAAGATGTAGAATCTGAATACTGCACTGCTTCCATTAAACACATCCAAAAATAGATAAATCCCTATCTACCTACCCCCCCCCAAAAAAAACCCAACCTACCGAACCTTCATTGAGCAGCATGTTACCGGAAACTCAGCATTTTGGGGGGGGGGGGGGCTAATTATCCCAAATGTGATTGAGAACCTCGCACCAGATCTACATCCCCCAATGAGAACTCAGATTACAATCAGTCCAATATTCCTACTCGAGTGCAACTATTAATGTCAACAATATAACAAAGGTGCAATATTATTGTTTTGGCAAAAGCCCTCATTGTCTGCAATCTGCTCTGCACTGCACTGTTAAATATGTCACATCTTTTATACAATTACCTCTGTCACCGAAGGTGGAAGGAGGTTATGCTTTCATCCCTGTCTGTTTGCCACTTGCAAAAATCGAATATTTTTCAAATATATTCGTTGGTCACGAGCATTATTCTGTCTGTCTGTTGCCTACAGGTCACAATTTTAAACCAATCTTTATGAAACTTCACCACAAGCAAGAAGCCTATCGTTTTTGAGGTCAACTGTCAAATTTTTAAATCCTCAATTTCCATCCAATTAACTTGAAATTTGAACATGATTTGCATAGCAGGTCACTGAATTCAACCACCAATTATTTTTAAGGTCAAATTTGTTTTATGGATTTTACAAGTATCGTGCTCTGTACGACGTCTTTGTTGTTGTTTGTGTGCAGGATATCTCAAAGTTGTGGACGGGTTTGGATTAAATTTGGTGGACAGGTTGGGTGTGTACAAGGAGGAACTGATTATATTTTGGTGAAGATCTGGAGACGACAGTAGCGAGACGTGGCTCTAAGAGAGCGCCGCGTTATTCTTCTTCTTCTTGTGAAGACAAAACCTTTACAACTTGGCTCTTTTATATACAGGATCCAGATCTCCTTAAATACTAAACACCTGTACACATCCTCGCATTGAGGGTGCCTTTTGAGAGCGTCTATCATGAACTTTTAAATATATTCGGACATTTGCATTAAAGTTTCGAAAAGTTCACGTTACTATTTAAAGATTATTCCATTTAATGTGTTATAATTTCGTAAATACACGATTTTCTCGTCATGAATGACGATCGTCCAAGACGGGTCTCACTATTGGCTCAATCAAGGCACGTGACGAAATATCGGAAGTTGTTGTTTTTTTCTTTTTCTTCTTCTTCCTCTTCTTGTTCTTGTTCTTCTTCTTCTGGTGAAGACAAAACCTTTAGGACGCGGCTCTTGGACACTTTTGTCCTTGTTTTAAGTGATTCTTCACCATTGAGTGATGGGGTTAAACCAATATATAGCACAATATCTCAAAACATTATGGCCAGATTCGGACGAAACTTGGTGCACACGGATGGGTGTGTGACAAGGACAAATTGGTTTGATCATGACAAAGATCCGAATGCAGATACGAGAATATATTTTAATTATTTTTTTTCAGCGATACTTCACCATTGAGAGATGGAGCCAAAAACAATATACAGTATATAGCACATCTCAAAAATTTATCGGGCCCGATATGTTCTAATGAATCGGGCACTGTGTAGCAGAGGTATGCGCTCTCCCGAGTGACCTAGTTATTGAGCGTTTAACTTTTTAATGTCTTAGCCTGGTGTTGGCTTAGTGGTTAGGGTGGCGGACTTGGGATCTTAGGTTCCTGAGTTCAAGCCCTGTCAGCCGCTGAATTAACATCAGGTGGGGTTGACTCAGCCTGTCATCCTTCCAAGGTCGGCGAAATGAGTCCCAGTGAACTGGTAATCGGGGTGTTGCATCAGTGGTGCCCCCATACTCGGTAGCAGTGGCAAAGCACCGTTGATCATACCCAGTTGAAAGCATGAAATCATGCCACCACAAGAAGTCAAAGTATTTATATAAAAAATAAATAAATAAAAAGGTCTCAAATGCAATTAATGTTATCTGCTTTTTCTGATAGTTGTATATCGAGTGCACTTATTTGTAATTTATAGACCCATTTGTTGAATAATTTGATTTTGAAATTATATATATATATTTTTTTTTTTTTTAAAGGGACATCGGTATTTGCTTTTTCATTCAAGGTAAATTGATTTTTTTCATTTTCATGTAAACACAACCATTAAAGTCTTCAGACTAAACTCTTGTGGTTTTTTTTTAATGTGAATAAAACCGAAATTATTATAATCATCGATTACCAAGGAGATAAGCTTCTGGCTTCATTGCAATTACCACTAGGGACACAGAACAATGCACATTTTCCGATGTACCAAAGCAGGGAGTTCACCGAGACGTAAAGCAGGTGGGGCTGGAAAAATAAAATTCCTCAGCATGTCATATCTAAAATAAAACCGTTTGATGGATCAAAAATGGGGACAACATTTGTTTTTACCAGTGCAGCAGGCAATGAATTAACCCTTTTCTTTGCTCCAGCTGCAAATTCAAATCTCATTGATTTGATTGGTTGTGCTGGTCTCTTAAACACCTACAAAAACAATTTGCAGGAACAAGAACAAATAATTGTCAGAAAAAAAATAAAATGGTCACCAACATCGTAACTGAAGCGATACCCAAACACCTCGTTGCAAACTCTCGTCTCGCTAATTCCACATCGATCCTCAAACTCACATTCTCTTTGTCTTCTTCTGATGAAGTGTCTGGACTGCTCAAAGGTTCATTTGCAAGAGAAGGGCTGGCAGAGAGAAAATGGTGCTGCAGGAAAGACAAACAAACATCAGAGCCTGTGCTTTTCGTTAAGCAAACTTCAGCAAAGTCTGGAAAAATACCGATCAGCATTAATGTGTTACAGGGCCCCCCCCTTTAACCCTGAACCTCATCCCACTTAAAGGATACTAAGGGAATTTAGGTTTGGCATAATTTTTCCTTCCCCTACCTCAAACAATATTCTTTGAATTTTACCCAAGTTGGAGACAGAATCATAAAACGTTAAACCACCACTGTAAAAATATACAGATGGCTCATTGCATGGGAGGAAAACGGTGTATAATGGCCTACAAAATAGGTCAACAGTCACCACCCTTCCTTTTTTAAGCAGTCAATCCAAAGTTCCTCCACCAACAGACAAGTTCAGCTTGAGCTCAAATTTCCAGAACTAATCATAATCTAGATGAAGGAAGAAAACTGCCGAAACTCGTATGGTTGAAACAGAAAACTAGGCTTCCTTAATCTCGGAGAAATTAATGCTCCACCATGAGCCTTAGATATATGTTAAAAAAAACAAAAACATATATGAGCAGTAAACACCTCATCCATACTACTATTCATGGGTCGGTGTGTGTTTGTCACACGACTACTCTTACAATTCTGGGCTGATTACATCCAGACTTGCTACATATGATAAGAATGCCCCCAATTAGTGTATAGGGGTGTTTTTATCTTTGCTGGTGGTCTTGGAGGGGGGAAGAAGAGATGCAAATGTGTATCGTGTATCGCCACCTCTAGGTGGGAGAGGTTATTACAAGTCTCCGCCATTTAAAGTATAGTATTCCTGTCCCCACGTTTTCCAGTGCAGAGATGTTTTGAATTTATAAGCAGTAGGTATGTTTTTGCTTCATGCACATAGCTCAGGTTATTTTTATTTTATTTTGGGGAGAGATTGAGGTAACTGTCAGTTGCCTATGCATTGCCCAAATAAAGGTACGCGTCAGAGGAACGTGTTGCATGCTTCGAACAAGACCACCTGTCGGGCGGGTACTATGCTAGTTCATGATAATTGAGCTCTTCGATATTTCAATATGCGTCATGTGAGGAAGAAACAAACATCAAGCTTACTTTTAAAAAACACTCAAGGGTTATCCATCCAATCAAAACATTACACAAAACACAAACCGGGACTGAATTAAAGCGACGAAGCAGTGAACAGTGCAAGACTGGCTTTTCCTTCACTGTCATTTCAAACCTAAAGCCAAAAACAAAAACAAAAACAAATATTAAAACAAGTAAAGTGAACAGAACCTGTTCATTTTGTGTAGCAAAGAAAGGGTTTGCATATTCAAATAACCAGTTGGGGGGGGTTGTCATGAGAATAGAACGACTACAAAAACACAAGCTGGGATTGGAAAACAAAATTAACTAGAACGGCACTCTTCAACATCGACAGATATGCCTCCGGCCACATTATTACACATACTTGTACCAAGTTTTATTTAAATCCGGAGGTCCAAAGTTTTAACTTTTTTCCAACATTGCTACCACACCACATGACCAATGACATCACAAATCATTAAAACATTCTACACGAATAGTCGCACCAATGGTGAAAATTTAGTGTCAATCGGATAAGCAGTCGAAGACATAGAATAACCATTGTCACCCGTAGGGTGATCCATATCTTGCCAAAAGGTACCACGTGTGACTTATTTAAGGTCACACTGAGGTGAACAGAGCTGCTATCCACCAGGAGCGACTCTTGAGAATATCTGCCTACGAGAGATTCCGATGAGAATCGTTCTACAGAGTAACCATGAAAAAATATGCGTTTGCCTCATAACGTCACCAAATCACGTCATAATGTCTCAAGCTTGATATATCTAGAAAGCCTCATCGAGGTGTTCAATTTGAGGTACTACACGATATGGTCCTAAAACTTGAAATTTGACCTTGGGGTCAAATGTTTTGACCTTAGGCGTTAACCATGAAGGTCAAGGCCAATCGCCACCAAAAATTAATCAGCTGAATGCCAGACCATGAACTATATTCCCATGAAGTTTGAAGACGATCCGATCAAAATTACTCAAAAAATGAGGGTTTTGTCGATTACACTGATTTGCGAAAAAGTGACCTTGACCTTTGACCTTGACCTTCAAATTTTATGGCCTGAAAGGACCTCTATAGGCCTCTGATATGCGAAGTTAAAATTTCCAATGAAAACTGTGGTCTGCAGAAGTTTTTTTCTGATTACAGACACAACAAACAAACAAAAACAAAAATAAAATAAAAAAAAACATACAGACTGACTAACATATCTTGCAAAAACTTCGTTTGGCAAGATAATAAAATAAATTAAAATAAAAATAAAGAGAGAAAATTAGCACAGACGGACGAATCTACACATGTAGGACAGACAACTTGAAAACATAATGCATTTGGTGACTACGTCAGTGGAGGCATAAAAAGAGTGAGAGCAAAGTCGATGGTGCGCCATTCGCAAATCCCCATTAGGCCATCAGCGTAAGCTGTATCGTGCGATTTCGTTCCACTCATCGGGGGGTAGACAAAACCTTGATAATATGATAGTATATATCCAAATACATACGTATCCAAAAGTTCTCCACCTCAAATAGCTGCAGTTATTGTGTATTTTCATCTTGAAAATCGATGCATTTGCCGCGCTCCCTCATTTGAATTTTCTCCACACGGATGACGTGTGGGCACGTGACGCATCGACAGCCAATAGATCAGCTGACATCGTATGCAAATTACGTCAGACTTCATGTGCCAGCTACGTTGTCCAAGATGGCAGCTTCCTGCAGGGAGGAATCACCGCAGCTGATCGCGATTTTGATGAATATGGCCAGTGAGGACGCTCCCCCGTGTATTATTCACCAGGACAATGTAGCGAACGAAGAAGTAAAACGTTTTAAGTCTGTAAGATGGGATAAATGAGAGAAAGTGTCAACAAATGGCTCGCCTTAGACGGTCACGAACGAACGTTTAGCGCGAGTGGTCAATGGTTTCCCTAATTAGTTTCAATATCAATTAAATTACTATTTTTGTAAATAACATACATAAATAAAGTGTTTGAGGGGGGTAATCTGAAATCGTAGGGGTAGATGAAATCTATTTCAGATTACCAGGAGGTAACTTGAAAAGGGGGGGGGGGGGTAGCTTGAAATCTTTGCACCGGCACTCCGGGTACAATAGGCCCATGATCGAAGTTAGTCCTCCCGTGCCGGCACTCTCGCTGAAGTCGTTCGGGACCGTCTAAACGAGCCATTTGTTGACACTTTCTCTCCATTTATCCCATCTTACAGACGAAAACGTTTGACTCTTCGTTCGCTACATTGTCCTGGTGAATAATCCGGGGCGTCTCCATGGCCAATATTCATCAAAAATCGCGATCAGCTGCCGTGACTTTCTCCTGCAGGAAGCTGCCATCTTGGACAACGTAGCTGGCACATGACAGTCTGACGTAATATGCATACGATGTCAGCTGATCTATTGGCTGTCGATGCGTCACGTGGCCCACACGTCATCCGTGTG
>CM068952.1:165216958-165227106 GCA_035128595.1 Eptatretus atami | reverse complement strand
TGCTATCTTTGCTGTACATAATAATAAACCCAATTCACCATGCCACATACCTTTCCTCGCTTCAGTCGAAATGTTCCCAGCTCGTTTTCATCTTTTCCTTCATTGGTCCAGCATGGTCCGTATCCTAGCTAAGCCAGGACGTTATCCCCCAATGATCTGTTTTTCTAGCCGGTATGTCCTTGGGCAGTTACGCTCGGCTACATCTGATCCGGTTTGAACAAGGTGTGGCGAGGGCGTGTCCCCCGGTAATTAGATCACGTGGCCGTTAGGTAAACGGTATTTATTAGACGGAGGACCCAAAGTCACGTGGTCGAGTTATTGGCGTTCACGGTCGACTAGCGACCCACCGTCTCATTAAGTTATTTGTGTGTGATGGCCTGCGATTCCGGAGAGTCTGGTGGGAACCCTAGGTAGAATCTGGTGGGAACCCTGCACAGAATCCCCCCTCGTGATCTTTTCGCCCCCCAACCCCCGGGTCCGCAACAATATGTATAATTTTCAAGAAACATTTAAAATTAACAAAGCTCTTTCAAACCAGATACATACAATCCATACTTTTTTTAATGGATTATTGACACCCCCTCCCCCTCACCCTCCCCCATCCCCAACAAAACCTACAGTCATTTGGGCAATAAAGTTAACATGTCTACCCTCACAAAATAACCTTTACAGGCACATTTGGAGTCACACAAATGTAAAGCAACCTAAACTAGCACGTCAAGATCTTTACCCTCCAAAGTCAAAGTGGCCAAGGTTGGATGTGAGCGATGTCACAGGAGAAGCAGTCGATGTTGGTGATGGTGAGGCAAGCGAGGAGAGGGACAGGCTCAATGGTCGTACATGGTGCTCAAACTCAGGTGCCACAAACGCATCTTTCAGGGACACATCCACCAGACTGTCCCTCTCCTCCATTGCTGCAAGAACAATAGAAGATTAGACATACAAGCAGCGCAAATCGTAATCGTTATCATCATCATGCTCCCAAATGAGAACAGAATCCTGTGATGAACAAGCTGTTCATGAAATCCTAATAGCTAAATACAGTATGGCAATTTGCACTTTTGTATCACCAAATGTAAGAGAGAGATATATCATAGACGACCTCGTCTCCGCCCACGCCTCGCCTCGTCGACATCACGCAACGGCCGCGCCCCTGCTCCTCGACTCCGCCTGCCTCGTCTCCGCCAACATCACGGTGACGACGCACCCGCCTATCTCCCCTCACCCTATGGACTCCGCGCCCTTACCACTCAAGCTCCTCCTTCACGAACACAGTCTTCCACACGTGCGGCTTGGGCCAGAGACAACGCACGCCCTGTCGGGTAACCCAACCCCGAGCATACCCAACCCCCCCCGACGTATTGGTGGCAACGTCGTGCTATCGGGCACTACAGGTACGAGTCATGCCTTAACGCGCCCTCCCCACTCCCTGGTTGCAAAAACTCCCTCTTGCATCCTGCGGTTTCTCGTGTCTGTGTGTGTGTGTGTTTGTGTGTGTGTGTGTGTGGTGTGCTGTCGCTGATGTCGTGTACTGTGTGTGTGCCTGGCGCCTGTCGTGCTTAGTAAGACCTCAGCCAGAAGATTTGTTTAATATTATTTGTTATTATTTTCGCGTTAAGTCTGCTCTGTGTGCCCCTTTTTGTAAGTTTTCCTGTTTTATTGTCGGCACCACGCTTCTTTCTATCCCCTGCATACACCACTTCATCACTGGTGGCCACATATCTTTCCTCGCCTGCTTGTAAATAAATTATTATTATTAGAATGTTCCCGTGCTTGTTTTTTGTCTTTTCTTCCTTGATCCACCATGGTGCGCGAATCCTACTTTAGCTGGGCTTTATTCCCCGAACGATCCGTTCCTTTTAGAGGCTCGTATGTTGGCAGTGTCGTCTGGCTGCATCCGTCAGAAATGAATCCGATACGAGGGATTCCGATTCGCGACCAAGGTCCGAGGGTGTGTTTCCCCGGTATTATTCACGTTTTGGTACGGCCGATTAAACCCATAGCATAGGAGGACCTCCTAGTCACGCTGGTTTGAGTTATGGCGTCCAGGTCGGTTAAGCGACCCGCCCGCGTCATGGAATTTCGTGAGTGATGGCCTACAATTCCGGGGAGTCTGGTGGGGAATCGCATAGCTCCCCACCTAGTGGTCTTCTCAACCCGACCCCCCGGCATGCAACAATATTATAGTATCTGGATCCAGATCAGTCTTCACCATCTTTCGTTCGTCCTTGTCCACACCCAACCTATCCAGCATTCAACCGAATCTGTACTTTAAAAAACTATCCTGGCACACAAAGAGACAAAAAAATAAAAATGGCCCATGAGGGCCAGGACTTGACGAAATCCAAGATCGCGTACCATCGGAATATTTGCAAGCGATATAAGGTATTTTTGGGTTAAACATAGTTTTTTAGGGTAAACAAAACAAAAAAACAAAAAATTAAATTAAAATACCTGTCACCCGTCCATAAATCGTACGGATGTGACCAATTTTTAATACCAGTCAAAATACTCCGCTCCTACGTCCTGCTTCAAATTTAAAGGAATCGCGTTAAGATTTGGCCGGAGACATGAATTTTTGAAAATCGGCCGCATGCTAAAGATACGGATTTTCGTCGATTTTCAGGAATTTTTTCCTGACCTTAGACTATGCCAAAAGTTATAGGGTTCTATTCTGGTGGCCAATAAGTCCATTGGTGAAGTTCGCATGACGATTCGACTCGAAATGCGACCTGTAGAGCGAGACGTCACACAAACAAACAAACAACTCACAAACTGAAAACCGACCAACATACTTAGACAAAATCGTAGAATTTCGTCAGTACAACTCACCAAACTGAACCGGACCAACAATACTTGACAAAATCGTAGATTTCGTCAAGTACAACAAAAAAACAAACAACAAAACAAAGACAGACAGACAAGGGTGAAAACATAACCTCCTTGTCCACCTTCGGTAGCGGAGGTAAAAATAATCTTTTATAACACGTACTTGTTTCTCGTCATGGCTGTGGTTATTGTGGCTGTGTGCTCCTTCTGTGGACAACAATATATAATTTCTCTATTGTTTCGAGAACATATTGCAATACTAGTCAGGGATGCCAGGGAACATCGCACACAATGTAAAATGTGACACGAATTCTTAGCAACTCTCGCACCTCCCCCCAAACCCAACATCAAAAAACCTCCCCCCTCTCCTCCAAAATCCCAAGTCTTCAACCTCCTATCTTCACCCTCCCCACCTAAGGTGCAATCCCCTTCCCAGTTCACAAAAACAACAAACCACAAAAAAAAACACTTAATGCTCCCCCCCACAACCAGAGAAAGTACATCAACCCTCCCTCCCCGCACTCCCAAACCCCAGTCCTCCAACCTCGCACATCCCACCTACCCGCTACCTCTCCAAGCCTTCAACCCCAAACCCTGTCCTTCCATGCATAACAAGCAATCAAGCATTCTTACATCATTAACTTATTGACAACAGACGGAATATTTAACGCATTCCCTCCCATCACCGGACGTCACAGAAACAGTCCGCATGTATGTTCCAATAAACGGCCCAAAACCATTACTGGTATTTTCTTCCTGTGGCAATGTACAGTTTACTCAATGTTAAAAGCAAATATAAATAATGGATGATTTTTGACATGTATGAAGATTACTTAAGTCCTCGGACAAAGACCTCGAAAATACATGGGTTTTATGGTGCTGGTCGAGTCGTTAAGAGAAAATAGTTCAGAAAATAATGGCAAAGACTCTCATAACCTTCGCAGTAAAAGCCCTGTTCGAGAGAATGCCAGTTATTTGGCAGTGCACAGATAACAACTCGCCTGCCTGCGATCACTGAGGCCTATATGTACTGTGATCTTTACAGGCCTCTGTCCGATCTTCCACAACTTTCGATTAGTTGATGATACCCTCTAAGCTGTCGCTTTACATGAAAGGAAACTTTATATGAGAGGGCATGGTGATTGTGAATATGACAGCTCCGAAGAGGTCTTTGGCTATTACATCGAGTGAGCATGAGAACCATGGCAGCCATAAGGATTTTTTTTCAGGTTGAAATTGTGGTGTCCAACCTCACTCAGCGATCTTTTAGCAAACATTTTCTGCCATGGCTAGTAATCCTTTGTCTCAGCAGGGGTCAACCATTGCAATATTCCCATGCGTAGAAGGGGGGGATGCAATATATATTCAATGATAATAAAATGGCAAGCAGTCCCGCATTTTCCCCCCACCCACAAATATTTTTCTCATGACCTTACCTGGTGTAGCCACAGCATGTATGCAAGTCTGCGTAGGGATTAGCCAGGCAGTGTTCCACCCCCCCCTTCCAGGGACATGGCACCTTTATACCCACAGCGACAATCACAAAGCTAAAAGTAGTGTTAAGCAATTGATTCATCATTCTGGTCTTTATGCTACACAAACGTTAGTTTATGATCGAGGAACACACTTAATTTCATTAATGTTATATTTTTGAACACAAATCAGAAATGAACCTTGGAATTTAGCAGTACTTTGGCTGTGATTTGTCCAGATTATGCAATGTGTGCAGAGGAGGAATGAGAATGCATCTTTTGTCTTTGTCTGCGTGTCCGGCAGTCAAAATTTATTTTAAATCATTCCAAAAAGGAAACTTAGTTTTTGAGGATGTCATACAAGGACACAACGGGCACGAATAACGGAATGTAACATGTTAGAGGGTGGTCGTAATAGTCACTGCATCAACGGCGGTAAAGTTTCCGAATATTATTATTTTATAACGACTTTACAATCTTTATTTTATTTAATTGAATTAATGGACTTGAACCTGTGTTGGGGTCCAGGTGCTCTATGAGCTCGAGTTTTATGTACTGTCTGTATGTCAGTTAAAAGTCTAATCGATTATGGTCAATAACGATAAAATTGACGTTATATGTTATAAAGTTTTTGTGGAGCAGCTGATCGGTAACATTGTAATATAAGCTCCTTCATGTAATTGAGCTCATACCCCTGCACAGAAAAAGGTAAGAGGGTAATTTTAAATTTTTGCGGCGTTTTTGGGGGTCATTTATTTGTTTGTCTGTCCTGCACAGAACTATTCGTGTGTTTCTTCTCCAGCAACCGCTTGTCGAATCGACTAAAATTGTCACGCATTGGTGCGCCAACACATGTAGAAATGTTTTATGTTGATAATTAATGACTTCATAGGTAGCGTGGTGTGGCAGCATGCTGGAAAAACAGAAAACTTTGGACTTCTGTATGCTCTCGAAACCGCCACCAAGGAAAAAAATTGAAACTTGGCACATAGCAAGGATCTCTATAGGGAACGAGTGCGATTTTTTTTATGACGTCACAATTGGCATATGTAGAATGCTACATCCAACCAGTATGAAATTGAAGGGTCATCTCGAGATAAAATGGTCCACAAATTTTTTTTCATAACGGTCATTGTCACGTGATTCGGGCATGCCATATTGTTTTTTTAAACCCTCAAAAAATTCTTCTTTGAAATGGCTGAGCAGACGAAAAACTAAACATATGACGCACCTATCATGAGGAACAAAATTTCACACATGTCATATGTCACATGGTTTGGCAGCCATATGGATTTAAGAAATATTAAATAATGCCATTCATCTGGAACTGACTTAATAATCAGCAAGAAACTTCACGAATTGTGGATCTCGTAGTGATGGGGAATCAAGTTTTAAATTTAAAACTTCATCGATGCACATGGTCTGGAGCCAGAATTTTAGAGTTTTTTGATCTGGCTTTGTTTTTTTTTTTTTTACAATTTGAGATTGAAAATAAGACCCACTTAGCAACTATAGCCTGATGCGGTTTGAGGGTGGAGTAGCAGCAGCCTGGAAAATGTGAAATCCTATCCAGTTCCTCCTGATGACTTATCTTTGCTTTTTGCTTGTTTGGGTTCCTTCCGAACACTTCAATACAGGACTGTACTATTTGGTCTTCCCATTTGATCTGAATTGAATTATTTTTAATGCTCATTCTGAAATTTCAACTGAATAAATATTTTTTACAAATGCATGGTCAGGGTTCAGGTGGCCGATTCAAAGTGGGACGTCTTGGTAGCCCAGTCAGCCACTGCCAGCAGTTATAAGTGGCTAGTTATAAATTATGTCATGGAATACGTAACATAGTACAAGAAACACCACACAAAAAACAAAGTCCTGGCGAGGTTCGCCAATCTCTGATTGCGCTTTTCTTGTTTTTGACTGCAGACGGAAAGAATTGTACTGTAAACTGCCTGTGATATTTTGTGAAGGTTGTTGGAACGTTCTCCAGATGAAACTTTAGTTGGACTAGAATCACGTTCACATGAAGGCATGGGATTGTTCCGTGATTACGATATAAAACCACGAGAGGGAGGTTACGAGGAGACGGATGACGTGTGACACAAGAAGTGCGTTTTGTAGTCCCCAGTGCTCGATTTACTCTGAGAGTGGAAGGTGGCGTAAAGGTTCCAGATCGGTTGTTAATGCGTCGAGTCCCAATGAAATTCAGGTCGATTTAAACTCATTAAGAATTGTGTACTCGGAAATAATTCTTTTGAGCTCTTGAAATCCATCCTGGACGGGCCACGCGTACGAGAGGAGAAGAGCAACACAACGGGAATACGAAGGTTCGACAGCCCCGAAGGACGAGGTGAACAACGCGTGAGTTGTGCCAGCAGGACTGGGACACTTGAGGCAGAAACACACCAAACGCGAGAATCGGAGCGGGACATTGCACGAATGGGTGAACTTCAATTAGACGTTGTATTTATTTTTTTGAAATACAAGTTTCAAAAATGTTATGCTGTTTAGTGCGGTTCGATTTGTAACATCACAGACACAAACTGACAAAGATCCATTCAAATGGTAGCTGACCCCGTACGTTCGTTCATAGACCCTGGATTGTAGTCATTAGAGAAGATGCTGGGTCGGCAACCCACAAACAACATACGTACACAAAGGGAAGGAAACCCGAAGTGTGATACCCCAACCTGCCCAACAATGTAAGACTGACAGAAGGTTTTTATCCTTGCGAATGCAGGTATACCAAAAATTTGCAGAAAATTTACATGGTATGGGTGCAAAATGCATAACATGAGGAATCACAAAAAAAATATATATATATATATATATATATAATATACTAATCGTTGGCGGTTCAACGAAACCGCAATGCCTCCAAAGAATGGCACCCAACATAGTGATCCCCAGGCAGTTATTTTGTTAGTCTCTGTGTTAGTTTTGGACTCCCTCAGTCTCGTGGGTTTAACGGGGTGAAGTGTGGTTGCCTGGAAGTCTAATACGGTAGGTCTATGAAACTATATCTCTATCTTCTGTTCTCATTTCTATTCAACCCTTTCCTTTTAACCATGGTACAAATCACAGCAGCAAGCACGCATCGCGCTTGCAAAATGTGATGAGTAATAAGCACACTACGATGCCCTTCTTGGAACCAACAAACTGTTCTCTGCCATAAACACTACACACTGCACCAGCACAAATTCGTATGGCGCGCCATTATTTCATTCAAAACTGTGCGCCAATTTTCAACCGCATCTCCCTTTCTGCACCAACTTCGACCACCAACAACCTCCCAAGAAACAGAAAAAAAAATAAACTCCGCATCTCCTCGTACCGTCGTATCGATACAATTCGCCACTAAACAAGAGGGGTGCTTGCATAATCAGGCTGTATTCGAACGTAGTGATGCGGAGACAAGCAACACGAGTTAATAGCACCAACCGGCATCTCCGCCAGGAATGTCCGGGTGAGGCACGCGAGATTGATACTGACCCCTGGTCAGTCGCAGAACAACGGCAAGCGGCGGCGGGTTAGGGGTTGCGGGAAGAGCGACCGGGAAGTCTGGTATGAGGCAAGGGCAAGTGTCTGCCGAATGTAAAAATGAAGACGCTTCCGGCCCCAGGAGTCTGAGGCAGGGTGTGGCTAGGGCACTGTGGCCACAATAGAGGAAGTGGGATTCGGGTCACAACGCGTCGTCACCCCACCCTTCGCCCAGGGTTATAAAAAGCGGATCGCGGAGCCGCTCCGCCCTCCTCTTACTCATGCTTCCTGCGCATTGCTTGCTTTCCTCGTTGCATCTGCCGGCTTCGCTGGCTCTTCACTCACGGTTGTTGTGCGGACTGAGACGTGCTTATTCAAGAGGGCGCAGTGCTGAGCGCCGTTTCCCACAAGCCCGGCAAATGACTAAGCCAGGAGATAACTGCGCCAACTCTCGAGGTGGGAATGCTCAAGCGGAGCATCCCACAGAGGTACACGCTACACTAGCAGACGCATGCAGACTCGCGGTAGGGATATTTTTGGGCTCATACATCTTCTCTCCCCTCCTCTTTCTTTTCACGCCTTACTATCTCGTCCCCTTGGATGCACAAAAGAGCATGGCCTTACTGACTCGCATCACATTTTCCTCTGGCAACGACACCGCACCCCCCATCTTGCAAAACACCCACCTTCCCACACTTAGACACCAGTATTTTCTTCCCCCCCCGCCCACCTCCCCTAAGCATACTGGGGTTGTGCGTTTGGTCGGCTGACCGCGCCAGGTATTGCAAAGGCCGTTACCCTCAATCTGCTTCTCTTCCTATCTGGCCTAATGTAATCTTCTGTGTGCGTGTGTGCGATGGTGGCTATCGCAGCAACAAGTTAAGACTGTTGAAGTGATAAGAGGGATGTTCTCTGTGTCTGCTTTTGTAAATGCTTGCCTTTTGTCGCACCCCACGAATTTCTTGCTATCTTTGCTGTACATATAAATAAACCAATTCACCATGCCACATCCTTTCCTCGCTTCAGTGCAATTGTTCAAGCTCGTTTTCATCTTTTCCTTCATTGGTCAGCATGGTCGTATCCTAGCTAAGCCAGGACGTATCCCCCAATGATCTGTTTTCTAGCCGGTATGTCCTTGGGCAAGTACGCCTCGCTAATCTGATCAGGTTTGAACAAGGTGTGTGGCCGAGGGCGTGTCCCCCGGTAATTAGATGCAGTGGCCGTTAGTAAACGCTATTTTATTAGACGGAGGACCCAAAGTCACGTGGTCGAGTTATTGGCCGTTCACGGTCGACTAGCGACCCACCGTTCATTAAGTTATTTGTGTGTGATGGCCTGCTGGATTCGGATGAGCTGGTGGGAACCTAGTAGAATCTGGTGGGAACCCTGGCACAGAATCCGCCCTCGTGATTTTTCGCCCCCCAACGCCCGGTCGCAACAATATTATATTTTTCAAGAAACATTTAAAATTAACAAAGCTCTTTCAAACAGATACATACAATCCATACTTTTTTTAATGGATTATTGACCCCCTCCCCCTGCACCCTCCCCCATCCCCAACAAAACCTACAGTCATTTGGGCAATAAAGTTTAACAATGTCTACCCTCACAAATAACGCTTTACAGGCACAATTTGAGTCACACACAAATGTAAAGCAACTAAACTAGCACGTCAAGTCTTTCACCTCCCAAAGTCAAAGTGGCCAAGGTTGGAGTGAGCGATGTCACAGGAAGAAGCAGTCGATGTTGGTGATGGTGAGGCAAGCGTAGGAGAGGGACAGGCTCAATGGTCGTCATGGGTGCTCAAACTTCAGGTGCCACAAAGCATCTTCAGGGACACATGCCACCAGACGTCCTCTCCTCCATTGCTGCCAAGAACAAGAAAGATTTAACATACAAAGCAGCGCAAATCGTAATCGTTTATCATCATCATGCTCCAAATGAGAACAGAATCCTGTGATGACAAGCTGTTCATGAAATCCTAATAGCTAAATACAGTAAGGCAATTTGCACTTTTGTATCAACCAAATGTTAGAGACACCACAATTTATTTTAATTGATAAATATGAAAATGAGTTTTGAGGGCTCCGTCACATTTGCACGTCAATATTAAAAGGATTAAAAGACCACTGGTGTAAGTGGTACTGGATCGCTTGTTACTATATCAAGGGACGTAGCCGAGCATTTTCCTGAAAGGGGGGGGGGGGAAAGAGTGGGAATTGGTCATCCAAAGAGTGTTTGGTTAGTTTAACCAAACAAACAAAACAAACAGGGAGATAAAAAAAACAATGATAACAATAGGGCCCCATTCTCCATCTTTGGAAAGTTTCCAAAGGGAAATCAAACTTGTTTTTTCTCAGCTGCGAT
>CM068952.1:165183291-165203098 GCA_035128595.1 Eptatretus atami | reverse complement strand
TGATACTTCTCCACCTCCTTCTGTCCTCAGCCAACTCTCTCCACTCTCCAACCACCCGACCTTTTTGATATCCCTCCTCACACAATCCTCCCATTTCACCAATCTCTCTGTCCAGCTCATCTGCACACCAACCTCCTCTGTCAGTTCATCCATCCTCATTCTAGCCACCCTCTTCACTCCCACAATCTTCCTGACCCAATTGTTCCAGCAAACCTGCAGCTTCTGTTGTCGTCTCTTTGTCAGTGCCACCGTCTCCAGGCCGTAAAGGTAGCTGGCATTGCACACAGCATCAGAACCTTCCCGTTCAATTTTCTTGATATCTTTCGGTCCACCATTACTCCCTCCACCCTCCTCCACACATTCGCACCAACCTGAATCCTCCTCCGCACTTTGAATCTGAAATGTCTTGGGTTAATAAGTATTCAACCCCCCTGAGTCAATACTTTGTAGAAGCTCCCTCGACAGTGTTTACAGCTTCGAGTCTTCTTGGTTATGTCTGTATCAGCTTTGCACATCTGGATTTGGGGATTTTCTCCCATTCTTCCTTAGAGCTTGAGCAAATCTGCATCAAGTTGGATGGGGAGTGTCGGTGAACAGCAATATTTAAGTCTTTCCACAGATTCTCAATGGGATTCAAGTCTGGGCTTTGGCTGGGCCACTCAAGGACCTTCACATTCTTGTTCTGAAGCCATTCCTGTGTTTCTTTGACTGTATGCTTGGGGTCATTGTCCAATTGCAATGTAAATATTTGCCGCAGCCTAAGGTCTTTTTCACTCTGAAGCAGGTTCTCCTCAAGGATTTGCCTGTACTTGGCTCCACTCATTGTTCCTTCTATCCTTATCAGTCTCCAAGTCCCTGCCGCCAAAAAGCATCTCCATAGCATGACACTGCGACCACCATGCTTCATGGTCGGGGTGGTGTTAGATGGATGATGAGCTGTGCTCTGTTTCCGCCAGACGTAGCGCTTTACATTCAGGCCAAAGAGTTCAGTTTTTTGTCTCATCAGACCAAAGAATATTTCACCTCGTGGTCTCAGAGTCTTTCACGTGCCTTTTTGCAAATTACAGGTGTGCAGTCATGTGCCTTTTTTTCTCAGGAGTGGTGTCCATCTGGCTATTCTCCCATAAAGCCTCGATTTGTGAAGTGCTGCAGATATTGTTGGACTTCCAGCAGAGTAGTAGGAGTTCTAGGGACAGTTCCTTGGACTTCATGGTAAAGTTTCTGCTCTGACATGCACTGTCAACTGTGGGATCTTGTATATAAAGGTGTGTTTCTTTGTAAAATCATGTCCAATCAATTTGAATTGGCCACAGGTGGACTCCATTCAAGTTGTGGAGACATCTCAAGGACGATCAAAGGAAAATGTATGCACCTGAGCTCAATTTGGAGTTTCATTGCAAAGGGGTTGAATAGTTATTGAGGCAAAACATTTCAGATTTTCATTTTGAAATTTTTTTTATTTATTTCTAAAAACATGTTTCCACTTTATCATTATGGGGTATTTTGTGTGGATCAGTGACAAATTAAATTTAATCCATTGTAAATTCAGGCTGTAACACAACAAAATGTGACAAAAGTGGAGGGGTGTGAATACTTTCTGAAGGTACTGTACATGGGTAGGCTAAATCCTCTCTCTCTGTGTATCTCTCTGTCTCTGTCTCTCTCTGTATATATATATATATATCTGGTGTTTTACCAAAAGACAGATTCAGTGCTGTGAAAGCAGCCACATGGCATGGATTACATTAAGTCGTTTGCCTTTGCCTTCCCAGTGGAAGTAAAAGCAGGAATTTGTAATTTGTTCAGGGTGCTAGCATTAGTTCGCCAAGACTTGGCAAAAGACACCGTGGGATCTTTAACGTCCAATCAATGCCAGAAGATGAGACTGGAAGGCGAAATAGACCAACACAAAAAAAGATCCGATCTATAGACCTCTAAGCATTTGCAAATTCTAAATTTAAATGAATTGCTAAACTCGTGCCATCTCGCTTCTCAGCCTTGCCAAAAGGGGAGAGTTCATTGTAGTTTGTCTGTGTGTCTGTGAGTCCGTGCCCAGACCTACTTTAATTTGGGTTGTTCATTCTCAGCTCCAACTATCTGTGTGCCCTGGTGACACTCTGCAGTTAAAAACTCGTTCTATTTTTTTTTGCAATAAAATTCGAAGAAACTTGTCTACAAATTTAACCATGACAAGTGAAGAATGCACAGATTCTGCACAGTATCGACAGTCATGGCAAATTGAGTTTCAGTGTAACATTGGCAGCATTTCTCTCATGCATTGCAGCACACCTCAGATCACAGTCTTGATTAGTGTGCCCAGATGACTTTATAGTCACGTACTTTGAGTTGGCTGGTCAAGCCTGTCGACTGAAGTGTACTCCAGGGCCTATGGGCTCGACTGACATGTTCTGGCAGCCTTAGGCACAGTTCAGCAAAGTTGTCCTCCATAACCATAAGTTTTATGTCTAATTTAACTGCGGTATGGTAATAGTTGATTTCATACCTTGAACGTGGATTTTGTCCAAGGAGATTCCATTGTAACAGTTCTCTGTGTGAGTAAGTGAGTCCTGTGGGTATGTTTGTCCACACCTACATATACTGTAAACAATATTGTTCATCCCAAGGCATTTAAACCATTACACAACATGCATTCTTTGCACATGGCTGGTGGGATAGCTTCAAGGTATGCACACTCACCTCCGAGCTGTCTCGCCTGGGTTTGATTGCCAGCCCAGGCGTAAACTGTCCAGGTGTTTTACAGGCAGGGTGAGGCATGAATGTGTGTGCCGTGTCTCAGATGGATGTTAAGCTAAAGTCTCATCTGCCGCTTAGTTGGTGAAGGTTAAAGATCCAGTCTTGACTCATTTGTTGTCTCTTTTTATTTTTAGATCCTCGTGGAGGATCTCTAAGTCTTACTCACTTGTTGTTCTTCATCTTCTTCTTCTGTGGACTTTTTTGTTTCACAGCCTACAGTTTTCATCGAAACTTCTGCTGAAACTTGGCATATATATGTAAAAATACCCTGCGCAGACAGTAACCATCTCCGATTTTGAAATTCTCTCCTAGAAAAAAAAGTTATGACGTCAAATATCTCCGCTAATGGAAATCGCTATAATTATCTCAAACCTCAGGCAAGCTTTTTTGAATTTGTTTGGGGAATCGAAGCGCGGGCATTAGCACGAATTAATTACTCGCCAATATGATACATCAACTAATGACGTCATATCATCTGGTTTTTATGAACGATCATTAAGGACGAGGAATGCCGTGCTCGATTTGAGCTTGTTTTTGTGTCGCTGGCCTGTGGAATAAACTTCTACATCCTCTTCAATCTCATTCTTCCCTCCAGGTCTTGAAGACGGCTGATCGCCGCCATCTCCGATCATCCCCAATCCAAAATCTTTTCTACCTTCATTAACCCACCCCAATCCCTCCTAATTTTCCAGCTTTTCTTCCTTGGAGTCTCCTTTTCCATGCATACATGTTTTGTGTCCTGTTTGTGTCTTTTACGTCCTGATTGGTTCAGTGTACTAGCTCTTCCACGAGCCTCGACTATGTATACAAAAAAAAGAGCAGGCGAGCTATCGCCAGCACCATGAACAAATTCAAAATTCCTGTGTTAATCTACTGAGGGCACTGCATCAGTGGCACAGATGTGCACCCCTCCCCCCTTCCCTCAAAAATGATGCTGCCTACGAAACAAGAAGAAACTTTGCACAGCAATCTTGTAGTTTCGAATGCAGCCTGTGGCTGCTGGTTGTATCATTATCTGGAAGTGTGGCTGTGCCGCTGATGCAGTGCCCCCCGTTTCCAGTAAGCTTGTACTTATGTTTCCGACCTCGGAAGGAAGACGGGCTGAGTAAATCCACCTGCTGTTATTTCAACAGCACGACGGGCTCAAACTCAAGACCCTAAGATCTTGAGCCAACCACCTCAACCGTTAAGCCAACACCATGCTTTGCCCAGCAATGAAATGGTATAAAATTTTCATTAAAGACACATTTTATAAATTTAAGTAGATATATATTTTTTTCATCTCTGAGAAGATTACACTCTTTGTTAAATGGCAGTGCAATGTTAAATGCTCTTTTTGTTCCTTTTCCTTCTAGTTTGGCACCTGTTTCTTCTGGGAGCCTTGGGTGAGTTTATTTAATCGGAATTATTTTGTGCAATTGTCAAATGCTTTGGCTGATTGGTCAATATTGTAAAAAGGATGCAAAATTTTCATTTTGTTGCACATGTATACAATTTATTTATTTGTTTATTTTACCCGAGCCAGAGAGTATTGTATTTGGGTCCATTTGTTTCTGTGGGTCTGCACATAATATGCTAACGTAGGCCACAAATGCCACCTGGTGGTAGCCAGCAGTGGCAAATCCAGGGGGGTTTCCTGGTTGCCCAGAACCCCCCCCCCCAACAAAAAAATTTACCATTACAGTGGCAAACCCAGGGGTTCCCTGGTCACCCAGAACTCCTTCTAGTATGTCATATAGTTGCTAGTATGTCATATAGGCACTACCATCACTCAGGTAGGTCTCACTAGTCATGATATTTAAGATTGAAACTTGAAGTTTATTGAATTCAAGCTATTTTATTTTTAGTTATGCATTTAAATATTAAATTAATTAACTTTTATATCTTTTTGCACAATACATGCATATCAAAGAATATTGTGAATGTGCATTTATTTGAAAGCTGCAATAAAGTTTTCATAACGTTCATATGACTTAGATTTTCTGTTATTTGGAACCCCACCCCCCCCCGCACCCCAATTCCTGGATTTGCCCCCGGCCAGTATTATACTGTTGCAGACTCGGGTTCGGGGCTCGCCACGAGTGGAAGCACTCGTTCCTTCCGAACAACCGGTCCTGAGGCTGTCGGCACAGATAACTCCATGCACTGGCAGGTTGTTAGGCAATCACGAACGCCGACTGGTACAGCCAATCCGGGCAGGGTTACACTACTTCGCGTGATAACTTACCTGTGGACAGCTGGCCAATTAGGGTCACGTGCCCTCGATGCGTACTTGCATTGAACTTACCGTATCAGGTGCAGTTGAGCGGAGCTGTCAGGTACGCACCGGCTAAATAACAGATTGTTGCAGTAGAACTTCCCAGTTAAGCTGGACCAATGAAGGAGAAGATGAAAACGAGCTGGTTACATTTATAACAAAACAATTTATTACAAGCTAGGGTGAGGAAAATTATGTGGCCCAGTAATGGGGTTATTCACAAAATGTACAGCAGGGGGAAAGCAAGGAATTTGTGAGTGCGGCAAAATAAATGTAAATATTTACACAAAGAAAGAGAGACAGTGCAGAGGTAACTCGGTAAACTATGACAATCTTACTTATGTTACACAGGTTACAGGTTTAAACACACACACACACACACACACACTCGAGTTAGCCCAGAAAGAGGAGAGGAGCAGTTGAGGTGTAGGCGACCTCCATTGTACCTGATACGGTGGTCGATGGACCTACGCAACCCGATCGCTTATGAAGGGGGAGGAGGGAATAATACTGGGGTGTTTATAATGTGTGAGTGGGAGGTGTAAAATATAGTGCAGCTTGATGCAAGGGGAAGGTGTGAAAGGTGCCTTTCGGTGATGCTCTTTTAGTGAACGAGGTACAGATTGAGAAAAGATGCACGAGAGAGCTTAACGGGGACAATTGAGAAAGTCTATAAGTGTTATGAATATTGGCTGCGGAATGGAGCCGAGCGCCGATGACCTGACCTGGGGATAACCCTGGCATGTCTTGCTAACTGCTCGCTCTGCCTCGCTCACTTTGCTTGGTTGTGCTGCCCCCTCAGCTTGGTTGCACTCTGCTTGGAAAAGATATTTGGCTTGGAGGCTGGATGAAGGAGAGTGCTTGAGCCTAATTTGCTCTCTTTTCTAGAGCCTGGATGAGGGAGGAGCCAAAAAGCGGATCAGGAGACCTGGTAGGCATTTCCGAGCTCCTTCATTGGTGCATAGCCGTCACCCCATGCTGTAGCCACACCCCGCCAGACTCTGGAGTCAAAAATGGCTTCACTTGCTTCTCAGTGGGGCCACGCGACACAGCTCCATAATTACCATTGGCCGAGGGTTTTTGTGACCGCTCTCTAGCCCTGAACATTTGCTGGACTCCGTTTGAGCATGGTTTTTTAGCGGAACGCCGAAACTACCTGGACATTATTGAACGAACCCTAGTGCACGTTTGTGCTTCAAGTTGCATGCCAAAGCCACCGGCTCACAATGTCCTTTATTCCTCTGGCATCCTCGTGGACTGGTGAGTGTCCAGGGAACTAACTGTGGTTGGGGCAGTTTGTCGTGATTGTTAGAGTGTTGAAACGTTGAGAGTGGGTGAGTGATTGTGGTGAGGAGACCGAAGTGGTCACGGTTGTGCCGTTTGTGGTGAAGAGGTCAGGCGTAGGTTGTTGTGGAGTTTTTTTTTATAGAAGGTGTTTGTGGTGATCGTGGTGAGGGTCTGAGGTGAGGCGTCAGTTGGTTTATGGCACACCGTTTGAACGGGAACTCAGCACGCGTGTGCAAGTGAGCTGCAGATGTTGCTTCCTCCCACTGGTGAGTAACCTCACTGATCTGGCATGCGTGTGTACATGGTGGGGTCCGTGTGTGAAATAGGGAGAATAAAATAAATGAATTAGGGGATTGAAGACCTATCTAAAAGCCCGAAACAACACATCCTGTCCTATTTACCCACTACACATATGGAAAGAGCTAACTAAATGAATACTAATGATATAACTGTCTTGGGGTCACGATGTTGGGTGCCATTGCCTCGGAGGAGTGTCGGTTTTGCAGAACTGCAACAATACTGTTGCGGACCCGGGGTTGGGGGCAAAGACCACGAGGGGTGATTGACCTCAGGTTCCCACCAGACTCACCGGAATCTCAGGCCGTCGCAAACTAACAACTCCATGAAGCGGCGGGTTGCTAATCGACCGCGAACGCCAATAACTCGACAACATGACTTTGGGTCCTCCGTCTAATAAACCGTTTACCTCAAGGTCATGTGACCTCATTACCGGGGAATGCACCCTCGGTATACACTTGCTCAAACCGGATCACCTTACCAGATCAGATTCAGCCAAGCGGAACTGCCAAGCACGTACCGGCTTGGAAACAGATCGTTGGGGAATAACGTGCCGGCTAAACTAGGGTGCAGGCCATGCTGGACCAATGAAAGAAAACACAAAAACCAAGCTGGGAACATTTCTATACAAGGCATTTATTTACAATCAAGCGAGGAAAGGTATGTGGCACAGTGAATGGGGCTTATTTTATGTACAGCAGGGGATAGTAAGGAATTTGTGGGGTGTGGCAAAAGACAACGACTTACAAAAGCGGACACAGAGCAGGATAATCCCGACTATCTTCTCCAATCTTACTTAATCTAGGACAGGCGCCATCACACATGCACACATACACACCCGAGGAAGGTTAGATAGCCAAGAAAGAAAGAGAAAGGTGAGGATGAGCGCTCTCCAAATCCCTGGCACGGTCGGCTGACCAACGCGGCCCAGGATGCTTTGGGAGGGGTAAGTGGAAAGATACTAGTGTTAATGGTGTGGGAGTGGGAGGTGCGATGGATGTGACGTGAGGGGTGCGGTGTTTTGCAAGAGGAAAATGTGATTGCGAATCAGTAACACATTCTTTGTGCATCCACAGTGGACGGTGTAGAATAAATTATTTAAGTCATCCTATACATTTAAAACCTTTATTTAACAAACAACATAAACAAATGCAAACAAACACATACATATGCGCATATGGAAGATTTGAACACAGACTTGCTCCAGATCTCTGAAATACACGGTGAATTTTAGTTCTTTATATAGTGTTCAATGAAACACAGCTCTTTGTCATTTTAAATGCTGGTGCCACAGTTTGCCAGGTCGATGTATTTCCAGGTGGGAAATCATTTTCAGCTTTTGTGCAGCAGTCAGCCTAATTTTGAAGGATTGTAGTACAATATATATATATATAGCCATCAACGATCAACGATCATCAACGATCAACGATCATCAACGATGGCAGCAAATGCAAACCATTGGTGCATCAAGAAGAGGATCACCGCCACCCATTTATTTTCTGTTGTATATAATTTTCGTCCCGATGCAAATAAATTTGCTTTTTGCTGTTGAAAAGATGCAAGACACAAGGTAATGAAGGTCAATGAAATTGTGAATGCCTTTAAAATCTTTCCTTATGCTTTTTATACAGGTGTTGAGGCTTATGTAAGAGTGGAACAAGAGGCAAAGAAGTTCAGTCATGGGGAAATGGTGGAACGCATGGATACATCACGACGTGAAAGTTACACAGTCTCCGTACGGATAATTATAATGATGGACACCCATACTCTTGAAAGTGCTTTGGAGCATTTACGCGTCGATGAATGTTTCGAGGCTCGAATCAGTCCTGGACAGATGATCATGCTCTCGAGGAATCCTCGACTGGAAGTGGCAGAAATTTGCTCATGCAGTGTGCTGGTGATAAACTTACCTCCTCTTTATGAAAGACTGGGATTTTTTCCCCCCCAACGTCCACCAACAGCCAGTTCTGGCAGAGAACTCCTCTGAACGTCCTCAAGATGGACTGTGCACAGATTGATGAATCGCTTTAACATCCACCAATTAATGTCAGCAGAAGGAACAAACACCCGGATGACAGTTTTGAAGCAAGGCTGAGATTATAGCCGATGCGGGCTGAGATTTGACAGCTCAGAGGGGAGTGTGCATACTTCTAGGGCAGGGATTCTTAACCTTTTTTTCTGTCATTTTCCCTCTAGGTTCAACGTGACCATCCATTTACCCCCAACCCATGAACTATTTGAACTCATCGACTGGCCGATGCAATTTTTGCAAAAAAAGGAAAGAAAAGCATAACATATATCCTAGTATTGTACAATAATAAACTGTGATTAAAGAGAGAAGAACATATTACACTCGTATCAATCAGTGGGATGGATGTTGCATTTGGCTGGCTTGCTGCCTTGTCTCAATCAGTTTATCTATTTGAGTTGTTGATAAAGTAACTTGCATGTCTTCATCAGCTTTCAGGCGGTTCCGAGCCTTTGTCTTCATTGCTACCAGCGCTAAGAACCCGGTCTCACAGAGATACTGTACATGGTGACTGAAGGAACGACCACTTGGAAGGCACGTTAAGTGAGAAGTGGGAATGAATGTCAGTTTCGTCCAAAAATTCACTTCCACTTTTTCAAATTTGTTTTTGAGACCAGTACAGTTTTGAAAATCTACTCTTCTCTCGCTGGGTCATCATCATTCAACTCAGATCAGTAGTGAATGGTCTCAATATCAATATTGGTCTCTTTCTGGAGGAACCATGTCTGTTGCGAAGTAGCCAGTGAAGTGATAGTTCAAGGTTTTCAAATGTGCAGTGACATCTTCAGTGATCTCAGGTAACAGTCCAGGTTCTGGGTTAAAAATTACACCATTTTGGAATTGGTATTGTGATGGTTGGGACGTCACCCCTGGATAACTCCGAGAGGACGGCGTGTCTTTAAGAGACCACGGATGCTGTTTTCAACTAAACTCTGGCCGAATTTTCACGCCCGAGGTCAGTTGACCTTGCCGGTGAGTTAAGCAAGGCAAAAGCGGAACCATGCTGGCAGCTATGCAACAGACCTTTTTCAGTTGGCCGAGCGGAACCAACGTCACGTAACTGCATCTGGGATCGAACTTAGACAATTAATCTGAGCTGCTCAAACGCCGAAGCAGCCTTATGCCTACATCAGAACAAACAGAATAAGTCAGGACACAGTTTCTTAAAGAAATGGCCTTTAGTGGAAGTGACAAAAATGCAAGCATTTACAATGGTGGTCAAATAGGTATTCACAAGGAAAGAAAACGAAGAAATGACGTACAAGTACAACAATTACCGTTTACATATACTGTTGAAGATTCGGCGGCGCTTAACAGCACCGCCGTCTCAGGGGTGATAACGCCGGCTAGTTCGGCACAGGTCTCGGGTCACGCGCCTAAGATCACGATACCAAAGTACCCCTGTGCCTTCCAGTTGGGATATAGACCCGCTACGGACTGGGTTTGTCAGAGACCGAGCGAAGTCTGCCACAGTCCGTAGCCCGTTTGATTTTAAATACAAATCGGACGATTGTTCCTCAGCGCGGCACGAATATATTCTTCTTCTTCTTCTTTCGGCTGCTCCCGTTAGGGGTCGCCACAGCGGATGATCCGTTATGATCCGCATGATTATTTGGCACAGGTTTTACGCCAGATGCCCCTCCTGACGCAACCCTGGTCGCCCTCTTACGACACAGGGATATGGTACACCTATTCTAACCGGGCATACACCGGGCCCAGTACACTGGTACTCACTTTGCCGACCTCGGTAGGATGACAGGCTCAGTCAACCTCCTGGTGTGTATTAATTCAAGCGGCCAACGTGGCTTGAACTCAGGACCTTTTGGATCCCAAGCGCACCCTAACCACTACGCCAACACCAGGCTTGCGGCTTGCCAGAGACCGAGCAAGTCTGCCACAGTCCGTAACCCGTTTGATTTTAAACACAAATCGAGCGATTGTTCCTCAGGCGGCACGAATATATTCAAGGCGGCAAATCTCGTATAAATCAGCCAGATTTATTGGGACACATCAGGGAGCACGACACAAGCAAAGCATTCACGAACGTTATAATTAATCTATAACCGCTCTTATCAAGGGAGCTACGGATACAGGTTTCGAAGGGAGCCCTAGCAAAATAAGCCTTAGGCCTGGACAACATGCATACAAGACACGGAGTACTTGGTGGTGCCTCATGGACGAGAGAAAAGTGTCAAAGACACGAATGCGGCTCGTGACAAGCCGATGGTGTCGGATTCGAGTGCCCAGCTCGAGCATGCAGCATGGCAAGATGGCGCTCGTACTCTATCGGCACCGCTCGCGCATGCCGCGTGCAAGATGGCGGCAACGACGTCCTTTTGTCAGCACCGCTCACGCACCAGCCTCGGCGCGTCCAGCCCCTGTAGGTCGACAGCACAGGAGAGAAAGATCTATGGTGTGTTCCAGCTGGTTTCTCACAAGGTCCGGTATGCGAATCCAAGCCTGGCCTGTACACCAGACCAGGCCAAATGTGGGTGTTTGGCTCCGCAGGCGGATCGACGGGATGAAAGACGTGTCGAGCCGTGCAGGGAGTCAGGAAGTCAGAGGCTCCGTGGTTGGATTCAGGATGAACCTGTGGATGACCTGTAGGCTGGATCCCTGGCCAAGGAGGAACAGCTCGTCAAGTCACTCCTCACGAAGTAGATCGCAGACAGACACAAGCAGTTCCTCTCTTGCCTTCTTGGGGCGGGCATTTTTGGACCATCCCTGGGACCTGTGATTGGTCCATCGTTCGAGATTGCAGCAGCTCTCCACCAATGGGTTGCTGGCACGTCTTGCTGACTGACTGCCAGGACGCTGGTGGGGGCTCGTTAGAAGGGGGAAGGAAAAAAGTAGGTGCCTCTCGGTACACCACCACTGTATGAATACTGGACAGCCTGCTACACTCCCGACACACATGTAACGTCCGATTACCAAACACCTGGCTAAACATGCATTTAAGGGGGGATCTGGGCTAATCCTATATTTAATAACCCACTAAGGGCCCATTTCCACAACAATACATCTCCCTTATCCCCTACACAACAGACCCACCCTGGGAACCTGATCAATGACAATACTCTACAGTACAATATGTCGGCATCATGCATCAGATATGGAAGGGAGAGATGGGTGATTGACAAAGAATGATGGGATGAATGATTGGTGAAGGGGATTGTAGCAATAGTGGTTGTTAGGGTTGTTGCGCATGCGCGCAACACGGAGCCTCGGTGTGTGAGAATAAAGAAGTCAGTTGGTCTCGAACCTTTGTCTGGCTCATTACAGGGATGAGATGAGGAGATAGAAAGAAATAGATGAGGACAGGACAAACATCTTGCACACCTTACACTTGTTGGCTCTGGCTACCACGTCCTGACTGAAAACGGGACCCCACCCTCTTCTCTCTCCCATGCTCCATTCCCTTCCTGCTTTTTGCACAGCAGCAGCACCGGTGTTTCACCATGGTGGCAGTGACGTCACTAGTGGCACGTACTTGATGTGTGTCCTAACAGGACACCCGGTCACCGTAGATGAGGCAGAGGGTCCAGCGACGGAGCTATCGGACATGGGAACACAAAGGCGTAGATGTGCAAGGGTGGAAGGTGAAGAGATAGGGACAGAGGCAGAATATAAAGGAAGGAAGGAATGAATGACAAGGATGAATGGTGTGACGAGAAACGAACGGCAAAGCGTGAAGGAGAGTGAAAGAAAACACGAGTGAACAAAGCGAAGCAAAAGGAATGACAGAGAGAAGGACACAAAGAGGGAAAGATGAGAGGACCCTCATATTAGTGCGATTAATAATAATTGAGCTCTGAACAGAGTCCAAAACCCTCTCAAGCTTTGATTCTCTCTAATTCTCCGTCTTTTTACACCCTTCTCTACCAAAGGCCTTAGACGCAGCCCTTTTATAGCTCTTCAAGTCTCCCCATGCTTTGCTTCACCACCTCTCCTCATCCACATGAGGAGCTGCCTTCAAGCCTGGCGAGATTTTCTTTGGTCGGTTCTCACATAGGGTACTCGTGAAGAGAATGGTTCGTGAGCCTCCTCTTTTGGTGCAATCTTTTTGTCACAGGCATTTATGAAGCTGTTTCAACCGGTTTTCGGTGGCTTTGAGGATAATGTGTTCGTGCATAATGAAAATATTCCCCAGATGGTTTGTGCAAAGGAATGTGGAATGCCGAAAAATGATATTTGGGATTTCTAACAACACAATCGCAATGCAGATCTATCACCACGGACTTTAGACAGTTAAATTAAACCACACCAATGAAATAACTGCTCTAACTATGGGGGATCTCTTTGAGACTTCTCCAAACCACAACAGTATATTTCCCCTCAGTTATGAAATTTTGTACCCCTGGGATAAATTTATCCCCAGTTAAGAACCACTGCTCTAAGGTGTAAACCCTTTCAAACTTTGAATCTCTCCAATCCTCCCAGTCTTTTTACACCCATTCCTTTACGAGTCATTTTGCGCATGGAGCCCCACCATCGTGCTGTGCAAGCACAAGCGGCACTCGAAGAGGGTCGCCCTGCAATGCTGCAAGATTCATCGGGAGATCCTCAAAACCGATGCCATGCGGAGGACCGCGCTAGAAGCCACGCTACAAAATTCGGAGGGAACCACTTTCTCAAAAATCATACTCTGTCCCGGCCAAAGCCCCAAATGTAACAGTATCGCCACGCCCAAGGAGGGATGCTGACTTGGAAGTGTTCAGCCATAATCGCTCAGAGGGTAGCTTCATGCCGCTGGCTGCTCAGCCAGATGCACATGCCAAGTGTCTGAACCTGTTGTTCCTCTTGTACTGAGCAGGGTTGCTGCCCCGGTGTCAAAATAATCAGTGGGGTAAAGCTAACCTGTCTCACAATCGTAAATTTACCCCCGGTTTAATTATTAATCGCACTAATGTGAAGAACCACTGCTCTAAGGTATCTTGCTAGCCCACTTGTAGCTGTGTGTCGCATGGAAGGATGTTCAGAATGTCAGCATCTTATTTTACCTCTTTATATGTATACTCGCAGGGGTACCTGGCAATGTACCTGCTAGTATACATATAGGGGTACCTGGCAATGCTTGGTGCTGTTCTAATCCTGTTGGAATTTTGAAGAAATCAAATGTTTTTTCCTATTTATTGTGGGGGCTTAAAACATTTCCCTACAACCAGTAAGGAATGTGATTGAAGATCAGTTACTATTACCTTTCACATAGGTACAGAGGCTTAGTCACTTTCGAGCTATTGAAAAAAAAAATCCAATTTCAATTTTTTTTTCAAAATTCAATAAAAACACTCCCGAGCACTCAATGATGAACTTCGGAAAGTTTGATGAAGATCCATTTGGCCATCTCTGAGAAAAACGGTGACACACAGACAGACAAACAGCTCTCTTATAATATAGATGTCTTTGTGCTCCATCGTGAGCCTTAGATCAATGTAAAAAAACAAAAAACAGAAAGAAAAGGAAACTACATTTTATCCACCATTGTCAGCTTCTGTTTCAAACAAATATTATAAAATGCAATCATTTTATAATTAAAAATTTGGCCTGGAGGTTTGCTTGAGGCATGCCCAGAGTGTATCAAGTCTGTCATTATGGATGTGGCCAATCAGTCTGTCAAGTGTTGCTTGAAGCAAAATGTTACTTTTACATATTTTCATCACATGCTTGTCTGGACCGATTTCCTGTGCAGAACTCAAAACTTGATCCTTGATCCACACTCGGTTTATAATGAACTTGCAATCGTTTTAAAACCGATATTTCATGTGAAATTGTTTCCCCACTTCGCTAAATCTGGCTATTCCACATTTAACCCCAACTTCTTAATTCGTATTGTTACGGACCAGTATTTTCATTTCATTGTGCGTGGGTGAAGGTTATTTTGGCTGTTGAATGTCCTGTTAGGTGGCAATGACACCAATAGCGGCTGCAGTGGCCTCAGCAACGCCAACAACATGAGATGTAAGACACTGGCAGCTTGAAGAAGATAGAAAAGACACCGACAGTTTGCGTCAAGGAGGGAAAATGAAAAAGAAGGAACGGAGGAGACGAAGGGGAGAAAGAAAACGACACATTCTCCTGAGCTGTTTCCCTCATTCTCATGTAAATCATTTTAAAACTGACTAACCCATGAAAGGAGGAATTGGGGGTCTTCTGTATGCGAACCTAGGAAGGTTTAGCAACTCCCCTGTTCTCTGACCACGATGGGCCAACTTCACTCCGCTGTACGTTGGTCGGTGGAGATCGAGCTTCACTTATATCATACCTGGTGAGATATCATTTGCTGAACGACCTCTACTCATCGAATCAACTTGTCGGACACTGCTGCTGTCTCGGAGACTGCTTCAAAGCTTGCATACACTCACAGGCACAGTATCGAGTAGGCAGCTTACCTGTTCATCCACTCTCTCTTCTTCTCCAAGTAAAACATTGTCCTTAACAAATTGAAGTCTTATTAAATCTTCAACATCTCTCGCACAACTTGACCTGTGGACTTGGATTCTTCTCCATACTTCGGTGATATGCTTTCCCCTTCTGAGGACTTTTAAGATGTGGCTGGCCTGTTGGCTTCATCGTGTGTGCACCTTCTGGACTAGATTCTTTTGAACGTGCTCACCGCCGACCCTTCACCAATTTATAACCCGTTGGAGTTTATTTTACAAACTATTTGCTAAGGATAAGTTGCCACCTCGAGTCGTGAGTTAACTTATCTCTTCATTGTTGTCAGTGACGTTTGTACTTACTTAATTTGGGGATTCTTCAGCGTCATTAAGTATTACATTGAATTAGTATTAAGTTTAAGGTGGCTAGTAGGGATTAATAAATATTCCTTATGAGCAGATTTACTCGGCATTGCGTGGAAAGAGAAACGTGAATAAGTAACATTTTATCGCCAAAGGAAATTTGGAAACTGTAATACCCTCTGCCACTACCACCACTAGGTGGCGTTACATGGTACACATTAACAGAGAGGATTGACACACCGTAGGATCTTTAACATCCATCAACTAATTCCGGCAGATGGGACACCTGCTTTAACGTCCATCCGAGAGATGGCACACCCATTGATTAATCACCCAACCTGTAAAACACCATGATGATAGTTTATGGCTGGGTCGAGGTTAGAACCCAGGCTATAGAACTATAGAACGAGACTGGTTTTCATTACAAAATATTTCATGTTGTCATTCTAGAAGGGTCACAGCGAGAATCATGCAGAACGACCTCCTGCAACAAGGGAAGGGAAAAATGTACCACAGCTAAGCAGCACATTTACACCAGACCAGGTGGGGCATTGAGCCAGCTGGGTTTCTAACCAACAATGCAATTGTGGTATGGTAGTTCTCCTGTAACTTTCTCAACTTCCTGAAGCTTAATCCTATTCTATTCAGCTGTAATTGAATCCGACAATTCCTTCGGTGCCAGGTCAGTGTCCTCACCACCAAAACACGATTGTACAGAGACATGACAGAAGTATTAATACACACCTTAAATTTCTTCATTTCTTCTGTATGACGCAGTTTAACTCGGTGATTTGTACGAATATTCCTTTGCAGAAACGAGTTTGTGGGTCTTGTATGACAATTAACTATGCTGTAAACTCAGAGAGCACACAAACTTTGATTTTTAAAGAGGACGAATTGTTGGCCATTTGGAAGGTGGAGTCAGCCAGCATCAGATAGCTCAGAACCTTGGCATCCCGCTTTCTACGGTCAATCGGGTGATTGTGCAATTCACCAGCGAAGGCAAATTATCCACAGCTTCCCGTGCTGGTCGATCTGGGCCTCAGAAAGGTGTCTTCGAGCCGTCAAGCGGTCCATTGAGAAAACTCCCCGTTGCAAGGCAGCAGATATTGCAGAGGAGGTCCAGGTTAGCTCAGAACTGCATTGCAGTACCTTCCTCAACTGGGCTACTATGGGAGAGCAGCTCAGAGAAAACCTCTTCTTAGACCAGCCAACATTCAAAGGAGAAAGAAGTGGGCTGATGAGATGGCCAACAGACCTTTGGAGTTTTGGCAAACTGTAGTTTTTTTCAGATGAGTCCCAATTTGCTCAATTTTCTGACAGTGGACGGGTATGGGTCTGAAGACTTCCCAGTCAAGAGTTCTCTTTGAATCGATTGCAGCCAACTGTCAAACACCGTGGTTTTTCAGTGATGGTGTGGGAAGCAATCTGGAGCACTGGTCGGTCAGAGCTTGTGGAGTGTGTTGGCAACATCAACTCTTCGATATACAATTCTATCCTTGAGGATGGACTTCTCCCTGTCTTTTCCACTGGTCAGATGGTCAAAAACAACACTGTTCATAGAAGATGGAGCGCCATGCCACACTGAAAAAAAGACCAAAGAAAGGCAGGACAGAGATGGGATCAAGCGACTTCCATGGCCAAGTCAGTCTCTTGAGATAAATCCCACTGAACAGCTCTGTGCCATATTGGATCGAGCTGTGCGGAAAAAGTCCAGGAAACCAACATTACAGGCAGAATTGCTAAACCTTTTGTGTGAAGCCTGGGCAGAAATCCCACAACAGAAAATTTCAGAACTCGTTAGTTCTATGCCTGAAAGAGTAAAAGCATTTAAATCTGCAAATAGCAAGTCTACCAAATACTAGCGAACATATTAAAATGGATCAAATATACTTCAAATGTTCAATAAATAAATTCGACAAAAATCATGGTGTCTATTTACTTCTGTCATGTCTCTACCCTTTGGTGCATAAGTATCATGACAATGTGATCAGCAATGAGAAATGCTCATTTGGCTTGATCCGAACTTGAAAACACGTTTTAACTCCAATTCAACGGCTGACTGTCAGAAATCAGGCCTTAGAGACAATGTGGAGCTCACACTTTGCACAATGAGTACAGGCTCAGCAAATACCTTGACATCACTGAGTACCTGGCAACTTTCCTCATCTAAAAAGGTTCTGTACATGACATGCTGTTGATATGCTAAATACTCCATTTGATTTCCCCTCTGATACGTTAACCAATGAAAAGGTAACAGGACCAAGAACCCCATTGAGGCACGACTCAGGCCGATGGAATTACCTCGAAGGAGGCAAAAAAAACGAAAGTTTGGAAATCGAATTGCCATGTCATCAATATCTGAAGTTGTTTTATCGTAAAGTACTCTGGAGGAGACCAACAGCGTTTATAATGTATCCACATACCATAATACAGGGGAGCTCTAATCATTTATCGTTTCAATTTCCAAAATAATTATTCAATTGCTTCCCTTTCACAAAAAAAAAAACAAGTGGGAAAACATTATTCTCCCATCATGCTTTGTAGTTTAATTTGTGCTTTTGAAAAGTATCTGCTCTTAAAAAAAACAAATCAAAACAACAACAAAGCAATGCCATTGAAAGCCCTCTGGATGAAATCACAATTTCTGAGTAAAATATGAATTGTCCAATAGCATTGCGGTTAGTCTTCTCTACAAGAGTGAGGCACCAATGGTTATTTTGACTTGAGAATCACTAATTGCAACCCAACAAACTCCATCCTGTTGTATAAGCCTTGGATGACAAGTGATGGTAAGGCTTTTTCATAAGCCTTGGGTAAAACACAACTCTATCCTTAGTTTTATTAATCTCTATTATGCAAAATTTCTGCAATGAGGATCATAGTATTCCTAACTTGAATTTAGAGAACACTGCACACACAGTCTTGAAAAACAAGGACGTGGGCGGGTCTGCGAGCTGCAAATTTGATTGGTCGTGATGTAAAATGCCACAATATTTTGTCCCAGTCCTAATAAACGGAAGGTTTTTTTGAAAGTGGCATGAAGGTGATTTGTATTCTAGTGTTCAAGAATATAATTCAATTGCAATAAAAAAAGACTTTATAAGTTGTAGAAAAAAAACCATTTCAGAAATTTACCGCCGTTGATGCATCGCTTACACCACATTGTTTTAAAGTCCCTGTCATGTATGGACCTGAAAGTCCCTCTCGTGCCCATCTTGTTTTGCGTGTACCCCACCCCATCCCTCTCCCTTCCACAGATCTCGTCTATGTTCCCTACTGTTTTGTCCTTCCCTCTTGTACCGTTGTGTGTTAGCTCTCATACGAGCCTCGGCAGTGTACACACACACACACACAAGTTCATCGACCCTGTTGTTTGTGTCCTTTATGACATCCTTAAAAACAGTAAGTTGCCCGTTTGAAATTATTTATTTTGTTTGACTGCCAGACAATCAGAAAGACTAAAACAATTATCTCACTCCTTTCTGCGCATGTGTGATCAGGATAAATTGAGTCAAAAGTACTGTTAAATTGAAGGTTGGTTTTCCGATTCATCTTGAAAAAGTAAAATTCAGTTGAAATCAGGTTGTTACTCGATCATAAACTGACGTTCGTGGACAGACAAAGTGAACCAATTGCTTAACCCTACTTTACAGTGCACCCGTAGGGTAATTAATTCCAGCTCATTCCCAATGCCAAATTCCAGCTCTAAATTGCTCACTCCAAGCCAATTCAAACCTTTATCAGGTCTTTATAGAAAAATTACAACTTCACAACTATTTTGATTATATTTTGCCACCTGTTGCAGGAAATTTTCCCAACAATAACCAGTCATGTTATGCAACACTTAGTATTCAATTTTGAACAAAAATAGCTTTCCACCACCCCATCAATTTTCAAAACAGCTCATACAAATGATTACAAAAACAAGAAACCAAAAACAAAACAGAATTACAGCTCAACTTTATTGCTGCATCAAATCAGTAGAACCTTTAGTGAAGTAAATATGCAGGGTTTGGAAAATCATCGAGAGTGCTCTGGTGCCTTTTGATCACTGCAGAATTGATGGCTGGGCTAGAGAGGGAATGGGGAGCGAAAAAAAAATGGAACATATTCAGTCATGAAGGAAGTGAACGAGATCAACCTGAGCTGCTGACAGATCATAATCACCTTGTCCTCACAATATGAAATGCAAGACAGAGCCTTTAATTCAGAGATTCATCAGAATATATAGATTACGGTAGATCTGAAAAACCAATGCAGACTCAGTGACCCACACCACCTTTAAAACAGATTTTGTATGCTCTTCAAGAACGTGTGATGATGAGTCTCCATAAACTCCGACATCCCAATGCAAATTGAAAAATACCACTAATGATTATATATATATATATATTACTAAAACTCTCATCTTGTATGTATGTATGTTCCCGAAATACAGCC
>CM068952.1:165162055-165178647 GCA_035128595.1 Eptatretus atami | reverse complement strand
ATAGTTGGCAAGTATACAGTTGTGAACAAGTTATAGGTAAAGTCAGAAGCGAATGCAAGAAGAATTCTAAGTTCGCTTCTAGGCTTTGCCTATTCCATATCAGCATAATATTAATGTTAGTACAAAACAATATTAATATGGAATAGGCAAAGCCTAGAAGCGAATGTAGAATTATTCTTGCATTCGCTTCTGACTTTACCTATAACTTGCTCACAACTGTATACTTGCCAACTATACCGTGGTACGTGTAAGCGCCGCACAGCTGATGATTTTGACGCAATTTCCGGTTACTTCGGCCTGGATTCAGGATCAGCGAACAAATAATGTAAATCACGATTAAAAAATTATTTTTTGATGATGCGGGAGATATCTTTATTAAAATCAGTGGAGGAAATATACACCATGTCTGATATTATTTGGGTCTTTCATGTCTCCAACGATGCCTTTATTATCCCGGCATGCATCATTCCCCATGCCAAAAACCGGAAGCAAAAAAAAAAACCGGAAGCAAAAGGGTCATAGCCAACGACACGGATTCCAAATTGCCAGAGTATTGTGTTGTTGTTGTTGTTTCCTATTCTCTCATGTGCACGCGTTAAGTATGAAGCTCACTACGTTCGCTATTATCATTACTTTGTAATTAGAAGCAGCCTTGGACAAACGCCACAATTAGCTATCTTAACACAGGTATACAGCTTAACACGGATTTCGCCCAAGGCAGAAAACCCCCTTGAAGAGGGAGGCAAATGAATTTGCGACAACCTCCATCATGTGACCCTTAGTCCCCCTGTCAAGTTTGGTTGAGCGTCTGAACAACCCCCTCGTCCCTTAACAAGGGGTGTGGGCCGATGGCACCAAGCTTCTGCCCTGCCTTGCCCACTATACTCCTCCACCTCCCTCCGTCCTCGGCCCAACTACCTCTCCACTCTCCACCCGTGCGATTAAAATTTACGGTCGTTCGCACCTGTATAAATACAATAATAATTAATCCGCATTGCAAATCTTAGCCTCCCCCATACAACCTCAAAAGCATTCCGGAGTGAACGAACATAAATAGCGATCGTAAAACACAGGAGGCTTTCAATTATCTTTCCACATTCGCCTCGGACTCGTGGGAAGGGAATGAAACATTAACTTCCAGCACCAGGTAACACAGACGTCTCCAAGGGCAACGGTGGAGTCGAGGATTGCATCGACTTACCATTCCGAGCTTTACCGTAAGCCAGTCCCAGCAGCAGGGCCGAGTACCGGCAGAACTGCAAAGAGAGAAAAAAAAAAAAAAAGAGAAAAATGGATTAGGATCGAAACCTCGAACGTATCGTGGGGAGAAAAAGAAAGGATGGTTTGTGGAGAGGGCCAGAGAAGAGCCGAGACCGCACAGGTTTTTGGGTTAAAACGTTGACGGGTCGTCAATAATTAAGATAAGGATGAAGATTATTATTATTTTTTTTTCTAAATGAGTGAACGATAACCGAGATTCCATACGAGGAAGCACCGAGACCTTGATAACCGGAGAAACCATCACGGGCGGCGCCATTTTGTTTTTTTACAACAAACGTTACGTCCGTTTCCTTTTCCCGTTAAAATCGTGCTTTTTTAAATATGATTTATCTGCAATAACTAACACATTTATTCGGAGGTTAAAGATATTACTTACGTCTTACAAAATTAATTTCGACAAAATTTAAAAAACAAAACATTAAAAGATTAGCAAACAGCACTCCGCAAAAACACACCGCCAAAGATGTTAACTTTTTCTTCTTTCTGATTCAGAATTCAGGTAATATTGTCTCAAATCATTGGTGAAAGCGCCATAAACTACTTGTGAATGACAAGAGTTTCAAGTTCAACACAAATTATTGTTCCAATCAGTTCTTGTCATCCAAACCCATTGAAAAAGGCATTTTTGTGGATTTTACATTCAAAGGCAATAATTTATTAATGGCGTGTATCTGGAATCATTTCCATTTGAAACCATTGAAGAGCATATAATATGTTTCGTCACTTGCGACGCTCCGCCTCCTGGCGACGCCCCGCCTCTTGACTACGCTCCGCCTCTTGACTACGCTCCGCCCCTTAGCGACGCCCCGCCTCCTGGCGACGCCCCGCCTCCTGGCGATGCTCCGCCTCTTGACTACGCTCCGCCTCTTAGCGACGCCCCGCCTCCTGGCGATGCTCCACCTCTTGACGACGCTCCGCCTCTTGGTGACGCTCGGCCTCCCAAAGCACGGTGGCTGCTCAACACCCAGCAGCGCCTCCTGTCGTCAAAAGTGAGCTCTTTGTCGGTCCGTTCAACTTTCTGACTTTTTTTTTTCACTCCTTTGTATCTTGAGAAGTGCTGAGCCGTCCGTGTACTGTATTAATTAATGTGCACCCAAGAATGAGGGGTGAGTGAATTCGCCATATTTGTGGACGTATTAAATAAATACCTCCCAACCTCGTTCACACTGTTCGCTTAATTTAATATTTCCACACACGGCAAGTGACCCGGATTTTACGGGTTTGACCGTTTTTCCTGAAAACCTCGCAGACCCGCTGTGGTGTGGTCAGGCCCGTCACCAGGGCTCAGTATTAAGGGGGGCATATGAACTGGAGGGGGGGCATATGGGGCATATGAACTGGGGGGGCATATGAACTGGAGGGGGCATATGAACTGGAGGGGGCATATGAACTGAGGGGGATATGAACTGGAGGGGGGCATATGAATGGGGGGCATATGAACTGGAGGGGGCATATGAACTGGAGGGGGGCATATGAACTGGAGGGGGGCATATGAACTGGAGGGGGCATATGAACTGGAGGGGGCATATGAACTGGAGGGGGGCATATGAACTGAGGGGGCATATGATGGAGGGGCATATGAACTGGAGGGGGGCATATGAACTGGAGGGGGGCATATGAACTGGAGGGGGGCATATGAACTGGAGGGGGGCATATGAACTGGAGGGGGATTGAACTGGAGGGGGGCATATGAACTGGAGGGGGGCATATGAACTGGAGGGGGGCATATGAACGGAGGGGGGCATATGAACTGGAGGGGGCATATGACTGAGGGCATATGAACTGGAGGGGGGCACAATTATAATATTTTTATAACCCGGTATCTATTGTATTCATGCAGCATTGACTCATCTATGCTGAGGTTGCCGTCGCATACTAACCAAATTGATCTCAGCTAGATTTAATATGTTCCGATGTTTTTGGCCTAAAATTATTCGAATGCTGGAGAGCCGCACAAACTGGCACATTCACAATGCAGATATTCAATGATTAGACAATTGGCACCAATTCAGGTGCACTTATACAAGGTGTTGTCAAGAATTGGCATTAGAAAATTAATATACAAGAATACAATGACTAAACGGGGGAGGTTGGCACCGGAATCGGTGCACTTTCAAATAACATACAGTAGGCTATGACCTGCGATCATCACGTTAAACTATCAACAGCAAATACGACCAGCCTGAAGATACCACAAAGTCCGCATTTACAGCAGTCAATTACAGAGGTAAGGTTATGTACAAAGCACTAGATATGGGATATGCAAAGCACCAAACACAACATTTAACTTAAACATCAGAAGTACAAAGCAGCCGACCACGGCGGGTGCTGACCATAACCACAACCCAACCTTTTTCCTTTCTTAGCCATTTTCGTATACATGTCTTTTTTCTACTGCTGCTAGCTAGCGGTCTCCGTGACTCGTCCCTCGCACTCGCCAGATTTGACGGTTGACGGTTTTATTTATTAAATGATGCATGCACCAAAAACAGGTTTTATCTGCATATTTCAAATGTAAGCACGATTGCAAAACATATTTTTAATTTTTTATTAGAAAATTACTTTTGTAAGATGGAGGGTTGTGAAGGTCACGCGGTGCACTTCATCTTTAATGATGTATTTTATGTCTTTTCCTTATTCATATTATCATATTATGACTATATTACATTTCTACCTAACTTACAACCAATCAGGTAACCTGCTTAATAGGGCCTCCATATCGAAGACGCTGATTGCTATTCCTTAAAACTAAATGATCCACGATATACAGGGGCTGCAAAAGTAGGTATACAGTAATGATATACTGGTATACTCCTTACTTATACTATTTTTGCAGCCCCTGTATATATAACCACCCACAGCATCGACATTCGACACGAGGTCTTGCGGTGTCTGTCGTCTTAGCTGCTGGCGTTGGTGCTTGCGTTATTATCTTTTATCTTGGGCTTGGACTGTATTGTCTTGCCAATTGCTTTTGGAGATGCGCTGGCAAGCGCACACTTATCTCTTGACTGTTATTCAAAGACGGATATATTAAAGAACAGTTTATCCAAGAAGGCCTTATATTCACCACGTTGAACATCTGGAATAAGGGGTTTTAGTTCACACAGGTGAACTCTTAAACAGCAAGCAGTTCACAGTGGGGCTCGTCCTTAAACACTAAGTTGTTCACAGGGTGCAACAGGCATAAATGGGTGGCATACAAATGGGGGGGCACCAGATGCGCCATGGGGGGCATTGCCCCAAATGCCCCCCCGAGCGCGGCCTGGGTGTGGTCAAAACCCGTATTGGATGGAAAGCGATACATTTTTCAAACGCAATTTTCACTTCCATTCCACTCTCAAGGATTGACACAGACCCGAACAGCTTGTCGGATCAGCCAAAGTTTTCACCATTGGAGCGACGACTCATGGAGAATGTTGTAATGATAATTATGACGTCATAGGTCACGTGGTGTGGCAGCCATCTATCGATAATTCCAGCAATCTGTTGTGGTCTGTGACCGCTGTTTCTCGACAACACTGGTCCGATCTAATTTAAACTTGCCAGGTATATTGCTGGGGACCTGAGTATGTGCCTTTTCAAGATTTGATATTAATCGGACAAGTGGTTCCCAAGTTATGGCCATTTATTTACCAAACCAATGACAGGACACGTTGCTGCGTAGGCGTGGCCGATGGGAAAGGGCGCCATTTAGTTACCAATGACAGGACACGTTGCTGCGTAGGCGTGGCCGATGGGGAAAGGGCACCATTTAGTTACCAATGACAGGACACGTTGCTGCGTAGGCGTGGCCGATGGGGAAAGGGCGCCATTTAGTTACCAATGACAGGACACGTTGCTTGGCGTTTTGCACCACAGGATCTATCTTCTATCTATAATTCCAGCAATCTCTGTTTGTTTGCCTTTTCAAGTTTGAAATTAATCGGACAAGTGGTTCCCAAGTTATGGCCAAGTTAGAGCGCGTTTCCATTATGGGTTACAATGTACGGACTTCCGGATAGTGATGACTTACTGTATTACAATAATTTCTCGATTTCTTATGCGCATTTATCGATAAACACAATGCCCAATCCAGTCTTCGTTTACGAGAGCGAAGGAACCGCCTGTGTGGTTGTTTGGAAGTTTATTTTATTTATTATTTTTGCACGTACGGCCACGCCGTACGGCCACGCACCTACGGCCACGCACGTATGGGCACGCACTAGTATTGAAAAAAACGGAAAAATTTTGACCTCTGCATCTGTGAAACCGCACCAAGGGAAAAATTGAAACTTGGCACATGGCAAGTACTCTCATGGGAATGAGTGTGATTTTTTTGATGACGTCATAGGTGCCCTCATTATGACGTCAATTGCATATGTGGAACGCCACATCGATCAGTATGAAATTTTTGAAGGTCATCTCTGGATAAGTGGTCCACAAACATTTTTTTTCATTACATCATCAGTCACGTGATTCAGCAGTCATTTTTTTAAAAAAAAATAAACCTTCAAAAATCTTCTCTCTGAAGTGGCTGAACAAACGAGGCAAAACTTTACATGTATGACCACCTGTCCATAAGGAACAAAAGGTTCACACATATGATATAGGTAACATGGTTGGCAGCCATATGAATTTACCCTGAAACCCATAAAATACACCACTCAAAGAAGTCCTGGCGAGGGTCTGCAATCTCTGATTGCTCTTTTTCTGTTACCGTTTGAATTTGGAATGGAAATTGGTGGCATGAGATATCGTTTATGTTGTTGTTGTTTCGTATACAGCTGGTACCTGCTGGCTGCATTATTTTTCTGGAGCACGGTTGTGCCACTAATGCAGTGCCCCTGTTGTGTTTGACTAAAGTGATTGTGCTCGAGGGCATCATGTTTGAGGAGCTACCCTGAGGCAGCGCTCTTGAGGAGTGCACTTTGCCATCGGAATGAAGGCTCTCGAGCACGAAGCCATTTGGAGTTGGATGTGGTGATTGTACCGGTTCAAATACAGTACATTAGGTGACAAGGATGGCTGGTTTACAGTTACCAACTCCACGTCCCTTATTGGCTTCTCTGGGGGACCCACCTCTTCCATGGCTTTGGTGGATTGCAGCTTTCAAACCTACTTGGGAGATACGGGCCAAGACGGTACGGATGTCGCAGCGAGGGCCAGCGTGTGTTCGCTCAGCTTACAGCCGATACTTCCTTGTTCAGAAATGTGATGAGTGCACTTGAGACTACTTTCGGCTGTAAAGGAGCACCATGATTGGACGGTATAAATTCCGGCAGCGCTACCAGGGAAATGGCAAAACCTGTCCAACAATATGTGCTTCACTTTCTGAACTGGCTGCAACCTGTAATTTGGGTTTTTTAACAGATCAGCTCTCAAAAAAGACTTCCATTCCTCGTATTCCGCAACGGTTGCTAATGGAGGATGATAGACTCACATTAGAGAAAAGCTATAGCACTAACTATCCGGTTAGAATCAGGCATGATGGATTCTAAGCTGATTCATACATCTCCAGCTTCCTCAGCACTGGGAATGCAACAGGTATCACATTTGCCGAAAGCTCATATACAAGGGCTTCGAACCAACCACCAACCGCAACTCCATCCAGGTCCAGCCCACATACCTCGACCAATGCCATGTCAGCGTGCGGCTGACACATGGCGTCAAAGCACAATGCCTGCAAGTGGAAAACAATGCAGCGGTTGTTTTAAAATGAACCATTTTGCACAAGTAGGCAGGTCATCGAAGAAGCAGACATCATCCGTTCATCAGGTTGATGAACCAAGTGCTTCTGACATTGAAAGACAACACACATGTACACCATCGCAGACAAAATGCCTTTCCATCCTCACAAGGGGCAAATTCAAGGATTGCAAAGTTGATATTGCGGGGATTTCGGTATCACTACTCATTGGCGGGAAAAGTCTCCATTGTGAGTGATAATCTCTAAATTAAGTATTTTTCATCTTATCCACTCAAGTCTGCGCAATCTACACTTCAAGCAGATGATTACTCCATCATGCGGTGTTGGGAACGATAACCGTTCCTGTGAACTACAAGGGTATCAAGCTCAATAATTTCACCTTTTATGTTGCAGAAGGCAAGAGCAAATGGGTGTTAATCTGTTCAACAAGCTTGGGTTCAAACTGTGAGACCGACTGTGCACACACATCCACATGATTGCACACAAAGACAATGTGTACAAACACCTGTACCCTCCCTGTTTATTGGGTTTGGGGAGTGTAAGCGTTACTGTCACGCCCTCGAGTGGACCTTGTGGTTCCACCAGTATCTCAAGGTTTGAGACGTCTAACTTTCGCTGTTCCGAAGAAGGTTATAAGGAGCTAAAATGCCTTGAATCTGAGAGCATCATTGAAAACATCGATTCATCTCCATGGGTGTCGAATCTCGTCATCACACGATGTAAGAATGTAGAGTTAAGACTTTGTGCTGATCTTATAATCAGTGAAGAAAGCTGTTTTTTTTCCTGATAAATACCCACTTCCAACCATCATTCATTGGTTCCAAAGTGTTCACGAAGATGAGCTTGAGGAGAAGCTTCCTACATGTACCTCTCGCAAAGCAGAACAGACAATTTAACTGCGTTCATGACTCATGAAGGCACGTTCCACATCATAGAATGCCATACGCGCCTCAGTTCTGCTCCAAGTGTGTTTCAGAAGATCATATTTTCGGTCCTGTCTGGTATTAAGCGGACCCTTAACCTCTGATGGCGTTGCCATCTATGGGAAAGACAAAGCGGAACGTAATCAGCAGCCGGATGAAGTGTTGTTGCAACTCGTGAAGCACAAATTGACATGAATGAGGAAAGTGTACCTTTGCAGTGTTGGGTGCTATTGCCTTAGAGCAGTGTTTTCAAACTTTTTTTAGTGGCGACCAATTTCAGAACCTCTCTACATCGCGCGACCCAAAAGATTCAAACCCAATTCATAATATATAAGATAAGATTTCATATGACACAAGAACATTTACTGTTTACTTTATTCACCATCGTCATGTTTTCATAGATGAGTAAACGGAGAATAGCCGACAGTATCCAAATAGTACAGTTGAATGTTTCAGAAGTTTAGTCCGAATGACATTTAGATATATCAGTGAGAAGATGAGCCTGTTTTTCAGAAACCAACTTCTCTATTCGTGGAGAAGTAGATGGAAATGCCAGGATCATATCATGCTCCATTTCTAGGCGATTTCTGTACTTTGTTTTAATCACCACCATGGTGGAGAACGACTGCTCCCAAAAGTATGATGAAGGATATGGCATAGAACCTTAATGGCGCGCCGTGACAGGTCGGGTACGACGGCAGCATTTTGCACCAGAATGTCGACAACGAATTCGTCCGCGCAAGAGCCTGCGCTCCTGAATCCTGCTGGAGCTGTACAAGCTCTTCCTGTGTTGTATCATCTTCATCAGCAATCAGTCCAGTGGAGCCGTGAAAGGGTCCCGAACCACAGAAAGGACTGCGCATCCAGCTCAGGGAAATAGTGCTGAACTGTTAATGAGCGACCGAAGGTGACGTGCTATCTCCCAGAAAGACTGTCGAGCTCAGTATCAGTACTGGCAGGTCGTTAGATGCTCCACCAGACGGGGGGAAAAGCTGAAGCGCTTAACAGCTGCTTTTCTGCCAGTAATTTTAGAGTCGCCAGAAATCCGCTCATTTTGTCGTGAAAATCATAGGGTGGTTCTTTGCCTTGGAGGGAGCGGTTGAGGACATTGAGACGTTCAAAGATGTCAACAGAATAGCACAGTTCTGACAGCCAAGAGTCGACTCAAGCAACGCTACCATGCCGTTTTCCTTTTGTGCGTAGGAACTCCTTGTTCATCTTGAGCTCGTAGCGCAGAAGAAGGTTTCCTGAGATAACCATCTGACTTGAGTGTAGAATAGTAAATTCTTATGGTCGGCGTCCATCTCCTGGCAGAATAGCCTGAATACCTAGTGTTGAGGCCTCGATTTGATGTGATTCACCATTTTTACGACTTCTGAGAGCACGCTCTGCAAGGTTTCTGGCAAGTACGAGAGGCGAGCACTTCTCGTGAATCATGCAGTGTACCATGGAGGTCTGAGGAGCCACCTCAAGCAATTAGCCTTGAATCCAGAACGCACTCCTAACATTTGCTGGCGCGCCGTCTGTTTAGAACCGAGCAACTTTCGAGTCCAGATTATGGTCACGATAAAACTGCTCTACTTTCCCAAAAATGTCCTCGCTTGGTGGTGGCCTCCAATGGTTGATGAGCAGAGGCTCATCGACAAAGTTTTCAGCCTTGATGAAGCGGACCCAGAGATGAATTGCGCGTACGATGCGATATCAGTGGACTCGTCAACTGTATGGCGTGCCACGGCGATTCCTTGATCTTCTGTACGACTGAGCCGTTACGTCCAGACTCATATCTTCAATTCTGCGTTGGATGGTGTTGTCAGAGAGGGTATACTGCCAGTTTCTTCGCCGCTTCCTCCCAACCATCAGAGATACCATGTCCTTTGCACATGGCAGCACGAGTTCTTCCGCAATGGAGTGAGGCTTTTTAGTCTTGGCAACAAGATTACCAACTTCCCACAAATATTCCTGTTCTTCCTCTGCTCCAATTGGTTCATCTGATCATGTGCTTGTGAAAGTAAATATCTCTCTGGCTATTCTCAGAGAGCTTCCTGCGGTGAGTTCCAAGACATCCACGGCAACATCAAGGACGGTCATACCCGTCATGTACCATCCTTCCTGTCATACCCAACTGCTCTGTGCTCTGTGGCTTTTGCACCTGAGAAGGCGAGAAAGGTTCTTTCAACCCTCGACTCTGACTCTGCAAGCTGGACTGGATGGCATCAGCTCACACGTCCTAAAAACCTGCTCTTCTCTTCCACATCCCTGCTCTTCCATTTTCACTCTATCATTTGTGCTCGGTCATATTGCATCTTCTTGGAATACGCACCAGTGGTGCAATAATAAAAAGATGGAAAAACTGATCTCGTTAACACAGACCTATCAGCTTACATCCAATCATCATCAAGGTCATGGAATACATCATCACCGTTGATATGAAATCTTTCCTTTTCTCCAACAGCCTAATCTCAGATCATCAATTTGGATTCAGAAACGTCACCTATGTCAATTTGTGAGTCGTCATCGGACTTTTTTATCGGGTTCCTTGAGGCTTACCCTAGGCTATCTTCATTGGTTGTCATCTCCATTTATGGGGTTCAGGTGGGAGGAGTTCTCCCAGAACTCAAAATCTCCATCTCCTATTTTTCGGCAAAGGATCATGATTCATGAACCAAATTGTGAATTTTTGTTCTCATACCCTCGTTCCAAAATCTCATTTCAAAATCTTCACTGAACCTCTGACAACCTCCACTTGTAGCTCGTTTGGAGTGATATTCCCGGAATGATTTTTAAATGCTCAGTTAGGGTTTTCTTCATCATTCCTGTGGCTCTAACTATCACTGTACAATTTCAGCTTTCTTCAATTTCCACATCCTTGACCTCATTTTTCAAATCCTGGTATTTGCTTATTTTCCTAATTTCTGTGGCTTTTAGTCCAAAGTCATTGGGAACGGAAGACCTTGATCAACAATGATGACTTTTCTTTTTGTGTTTAAGCACTATGTCTGGATGCAATGCTTTGTTTGCAATGTCCACACTTGATGGGACCATCTTGTGTACGTGACCATTACTTGTTCATTTTCAAGGATTGGATTTGGTTGTGTTCCCATGATTGTTCTGGGACCGGATGTTGAATATTTACAGATGTGCATGCGTGATTACTCCATAGACACTGTCATGTCTTTCTCGTGTACTCAAAAACATGAGTTTTTTACATCCCAAAAAGAGGTGACTTGTACTTTCTGTTTCTTCCCCACAAAACATGTATTTTGTCCGATTGGCTCAATCCGCCATTTTCTTAAGAGGCCATGAGCAGGTCAGAGCTTTCGTTCATTCTTGTTCCATTGGAGGGGATGCTACTTATCTCCACTTGAATAAGTTTCAGAAACATTGTTACAGCCACGGGTACCGAATGTATTATGTATGGGGTTAATCCTCGTTTCTCCTCGAAGAACTGAACCTGGGCACTGCTCACAATTAATGTTGTGGTATGGTGGGTTGCTTTACAACCATGAACGCCAATCAGTTACCACGTGTTCCAGTGTCACCTCTAATTTGCTGTTTAACTAGAGGTCATGTGGCTTCCTGACCAGGGAACGTCCTTGGCGATGCACCAATCTTAGCTTGATACATCTTAATTAGGGTGGCCGAGCTTTAACCGCTGGCTGCACGCTAACTATGACAGGTTCAATTAGTTTGGGAATTGTCCTCCCAGTCGATCTAGGTTTGGACAATGCTGATCAATGAAGGAAAGGACAAGCACGGACAGTTTGAAACGTCAACAAGGAATTCTTATTAATAAGAAAAATAAACAATAACTTTTTATTTCCTTGTGGTGGAAATTGATTAATTCAAATCAAATCAAAATAATCTCAAACAAATAAAGAATGAAACTGGCCATTGATAGAAAAATAGACGAAAGAGCAGATGCTTATCTACTATGCCTTACTTAATTAACACGAGACAAGGGTACCCAGAATAATCATTCAGGGGTAGAAATCCGGTCTCGGCTTACCAAGGTAGAAGTCGTGCATCCAATAAAATGTCCCAAAATGTGTGATTGTGCCTTGGTCAGCTGCCAGTGCTCTGGCCTCACCGTGCACCCCCTGCAAACAGGCTCGAACACCAAATTGGCGTCATGTTGTCACCCAGGAACCAGGGATGCCAAGAATCAGTTCTACCGAGCAGAACCAGAGAAACGTCAACTTCAGGAGCTGTCAGCAACGGTCAGGAACAATAAGGACTGTCAGCAATGGTTCTAGAACCGTAAGGAGCTGTCCAGCAACGGTCTGCAACTTAAGGATGTCAGCAACGGTCTGGAACCATAAGGACTGCAGCAATGGTCTGGAACCGTAAAGGAGCTGTCAGCAATGTGTCAGGAACTGTAAGGAACGTCACACGCTGTCAGAAACTGTCACCAACTGTCACAAAGGTCAGGAGTGTAAGGAACTGTCACCAACCGTCAGGAAAGCGGTCCTCCCATCCTTTTATAGGCGACCAGTGTGGGCAGGCCTCAAGCAGACCAGGCCAAATCCACCTTGCCTTTTGGCGCATCGCTGCATGTCACCTCCAACCGTCAATCTCGCGATCATCCAATCCTCGTTCAACCCGACATGAACAAGAGCCAGCAGCATCCATAGGCTGCCAAACGGGGCATTAAAATGTTGATGGAAAAGGGTGGACATCAAACGTCGGTGAAAAGAGAGTGGGTGTCGAACGTAAATGAAGATAGGTGGGTGAGATAAATGATCCACAGCCGTATTTGACCGTCAGACTAACCGTTCAGGAAAAGCCTTAATCAAATGTGCTTAATCAAAATGTCCTGTAAGTCCAAAGTGTAAATATATCGTCCACCTCCAAGCCAAATGTGTCTTGATGGAAATGGGGTTGAATGAGTCTTTGTTGGGTTAACGGCTATTTCTCGCATGCATGAATGTGTCGTAAAGAGGAAACAGCATCCCATAAGAAAGGGAATCTGTTCATACCATTCTCAATGCATCAAATAGTTAGAATCCCACCAGACAAGGGGATGGGTCTATTCTGGACATTCATTTATGGAATAACTGTCTGAGCACCTGAATGTTGTGTGCATTAGTCATGATCCAATTCTGAAATCCATAACAATATTTTCTCATCATACAAAAAGTTCGCATCGTGAATTTTGTCCAACACCAAGTAGTTGCCGTTAATGATCAGCACTATTTATTATAGTGTAGCCGCTCACGGGTGCAGTGAGTTGGTCGGGGCATACTACTGTTGACACCCAGCCAATCAGAAGCCAGTATTGTCACAACAAGCACTATATTTATTCTGCAATGGCTTCCTCCATGAAAGGGGTGCATTGCAACAATGTCTATAGAAAAGGCGTCAAAAAATCTCCCAACTGTGTGTCATGCACAATCATCTGTTAAGAACAAGATATAATTGATCATAACCAACCTAACAGCTCAGGCTTATACACGAGAAGGAGGCGGTTATGAGGAGATATGATAGAGATGTTTAAGATAACGAAAGGTAGAGATAAAATAAGTGCAGATGAATTATTCAACAGAGTAGACAGTGACAGGACCAGGGACCATAGCCTGAGAGTAAAGAAGAGGAGAGTTAAGACGCTAGCAAGGCAGGGGCTTTTACTCAGAAAGTAGTTAATGCATGGAATGGTCTCCCTGGAAAGGTAGTTGCAACAGAAAAAAGTAGATAAGTTTAAATTAGAATTAGATAGGTACCTGGAAGTCATGGAGAATCGAGGGGTATGAGTATGTTGATAAGATTTTAGGTAGTTAGAGCATTGATGGGTGATTGTGTGCATGTGTACGGAGTGCTGTTGGTAGGGGTTTGTCAAGGGGGGTTGTGGTGGTTGATGTTGTGTGTTTTTAACCAGCCCATGCCCCCTCCCTTAGGGAGAAGAAGAGAAGAAGAAGAAGAAGAAGAGAAAAAACTACAAAACCCCCCCAAAACACAAACAAACAAACAAATTTATTTCATTAATTAAAACTTTTTTGCATTTTCTTCCTTGGATCTTGTGTTGATAATTAGTATGGTGTTCGCGCAGGCATGATGGCTCCACCTGTGTTAGATTTCCTTGTAATTCCTTGTAATATTCCTGCCTTCACACAGATTCGGTGGGACAAGTTCCGTGAATATTTGTCTCATGGATGGAGTTTGTATGGTGAATGTAGTGAGATTGCCAAGTCTCATTTCGGAAGTCATGCTGGCATCAACTTTATTAATATACCAGTGTGCCGGATATCATGATACCTGTTATCAGCGTTTCACTGATTTAAAATAAAAGGCTACAGGGTAGCCAGAAACGTTGCAATCGAGCAAAGGAAGATGTTTCAGAACTTTTAGCTGTGTCAGCACCCTCAAGCATCAATCGTCTCCCAAGAAGAAATTTGGATCAAGTTATTGCTGTCGGCAAAGTCGTACATTTCTTAAGAATATCCATAATTTGTAAGAAAAAGGATCGCATTTAAAACATGGGCCAAAACGAACATATGCGACTCAAGCAGAAACAATCACTGCAGGTGTGTATCGATGATGCTTCAACCCTCCAAGCCCCTCATCTCACAAAGCCATTTGACCCCACTTACTACCGTTTCTCTCACCAAGTAGATAAATATATGATGATTATTCATTATTATGCTTTGATCCCTTCAGGTCATTGTTAAAAGCCTGTCACAGACAAAATGATGACAGCATCTTGCTTCCCTATTGGCGAGGGCTGTTTGCATCCGAAGTCCGATACCACAGGATGTGTTCCTGGAGTATACCAGATATCTCACCATGCGACCAACGAGTGATTGTCAGTCTGGTGAGCTGGAAAGTAGGTGATGCTTTTCTAAAAATCATCTGGAACATGTATTGATTCCCTACATGTATCAGATCTCAACACATCGTGTGCATCAATCACCTTTGATTTGAAAATTTTAAGAGTTTCTACTTGCCTTTATTCTTACCAGTGCTGCATCTTAACGAATATAGCACATTACCATAGGGTGATTGTGTCATCTGCATACAGTGACCCACATACCCCACACAACACACACACACACACACACACACACACACACACACACACACACACACCACACACACACACACACACACACAACACAACCTTTGAGACTGGTATGTCTCCATTACATCTCCTGAAACGCACCCACGTGTGGAAATAGCAGCCAACAACAGCAACTTGCACACACATACACATACACATACACATATATGTGTATGATGTATGTATATATATTAATTATATATATATATATATATATATATATATAATATATATATATATATCTACATCGATGAGCCAAACATTATGACCACCTGCTAATATGCTGTTGGTCCTCCGTGTGCTGCCAAAACAGCGCCGACCGCGAGGCATGGACTCTACAAGACCCTGAAGGTGTCCTGTGGTATCTGGCACCAAAACATGAGCAGAAGATCCTTCAAGTCCTGTAAGTTGCGAGTGGAGCTGCCGTGGATCGGACTTGTCGTTCAGCACATCCCACAGATGCTCAATTGGATGAGATCTGGAGAATTTGGAGCCAGGGCAACACCGTGAACACTTCATCATGTTCCTCAAACCATCCCAAACAATGTGTGCAGTGTGGCAGGGTGCATTATCCTGCTGAAAGAGTCACTGCCATCAGGGAATACCATTGCATGAAGGGGTGTACCTGATCTGCAACAATGTTTAGGTAGTGACACGTGTCAAATTGACGTCTACAAGAATGGCCGGACCCAGGGTTTACCAGAGAACATTGTCCAGAGCATCACACTCCTCCCGGCTTGTCGTCTCCCACAGTGCATCCTGGTGCCATTCACTTCCCCAGGTAACCGGGCACACGTACACGGCCATCCAATGATCTAAAAGAAACAGGACTCATCGAACAGGCAACTTCTTCCACTGCTCCAAGGTCCAGTTCGACACTCGCGTGCCATTGCTCGCTTTCGATGGTGGACAGTGGTCATCATGGGCACTCGTGACCGTCTGCGACTACGCAGCCCTAGCCAGGCGAGATGCACTGGTGTGATGTGACACATTCTCCCGTGACACCATTAAATTTTCTGTGACTGTGCCACAGTACGCTTCTGTCGGTTCGAAGACCTTCTGTTGCCTCGCGCATCGATGAGCTTGGGCGCCCAACACCCTGTCGCCGTTGGTTTGGTTCCTGCTCGGCACCACTGTCGGTAGGTACCACCACTGCTGACGGGAGCACCCCACAGCCTTCATTTCAGAGATGCTCTAACCCAGTTGTCTGGCCATAACAATTTGGCCCTTGTTCAAAGTCATTCGTTCTTTTTACTCCTGCATTTCCCTGCATCAACACATCAACTTCAAAACTGACTGTCACTTGCTGCCTAGTATATCCCCCCTTGACAGGTGCCATTGCCAACAGAGATAATCATGTTATTCATCACCTGTCAGTGGTCATAATGTTTGGGCTCATCTGTGTATATGTATATATATATATTAATTGTATATATCATATGCAGGTTCAGAGGTGGTGAGATAGTTCAAACTACCTTCTGAAACCTGCATATGGAGATAGCAAACCAACCCACACACACACACACACACACCACACACACAACACACACACACACACACACACACACACAGTTACATTATACTCTGAGTAAACTGACATATGCAATTCTGACAACCCCTCACCATCGCCATCTCCTCTCCGCCATCG
>CM068952.1:165139696-165161207 GCA_035128595.1 Eptatretus atami | reverse complement strand
TTCACTTCCATTCCACTCTCAAGGATTGACACAGACCCGAACAGCTTGTCGGATCAGCCAAAGTTTTCACCATTGGAGCGACGACTCATGGAGAATGTTGTAATGATAATTATGACGTCATAGGTCACGTGGTGTGGCAGCCATCTATCGATAATTCCAGCAATCTGTGTGTGTCTGTGACCGCTGTTTCTCGACAACCACTGGTCCGATCTAATTTAAACTCCAGTATATTGCTGGGGACCTGAGTATGTGCCTTTTCAAGATTTGATATTAATCGGACAGTGGTTCCCAAGTTATGGCCATTTATTTTACAAACCATGACAGGAACGTTGCTGCGTAGGCGTGGCCGATAGGGAAGGGCGCCATTTAGTTACCAATGACAGGACACGTTGCTGCGTAGGCGTGGCCGATGGGAAAGGGCCCATTTAGTTACCAATGACAGGACACGTTGCTGCGTAGGCGTGGCCGATGGGGAAAGGGCACATTTAGTTACCAATGACAGGACACGTTGCTGCGTAGGCGTGCTGATGGGAAAGGGCGCATTTAGTTACCAATGACAGGACACGTTGTTGGCGTTTTGCACCCACAGGATTATCTTCTATCTATAATTCAGCAATCTCTGTTTGTTTGCCTTTTCAAGGTTTGAAATTAATCGGACAAGTGGTTCCCAAGTTATGGCCAAGTTAGAGCGCGTTTCCCATTATGGGTTACAATGTACGGACTTCCGGATAGTGATGACTTACTGTATTACAATAATTTCTCGATTTCTTATGCGCATTTATCGATAAACACAATGCCCCAATCCAGTCTTCGTTTACGAGAGCGAAGGAACCGCCTGTGTGGTTGTTTGGAAGTTTATTTTATTTTATTTATTTTTGCACGTACGGCCACGCACGTACGGCCACGCACCTACGGCCACGCACGTATGGGCACGCACTAGTATTGAAAAAAACGGAAAAACTTTTGACCTCTGCATCTGTGAAACCGCACCAAGGGAAAAATTGAAACTTGGCACATGGCAAGTACTCCTCATGGGGAATGAGTGTGATTTTTTTTGATGACGTCATAGGTGCCCTCATTATGACGTCAATTGCATATGTGGAACGCCACATCCGATCAGTATGAAAATTTTTGAAGGTCATCTCTGGATAAAGTGGTCCACAAACATTTTTTTTCATTACATCATCAGTCACGTGATTCAGCAGTCATTTTTTTAAAAAAAAATAAACCTTCAAAAATCTTCTTCTCTGAAGTGGCTGAACAAACGAGGCAAAACTTTACATGTATGACCACCTGTCCATAAGGAACAAAAGGTTCACACATATGATATAGGTAACATGGTTGGCAGCCATATTGAATTTACCCTGAAACCCATAAAATACACCACTCAAAAGAAGTCCTGGCGAGGGTCTGCAATCTCTGATTGCTCTTTTTCTTGTTACCGTTTGAATTTGGAATGGAAATTGGTGGCATGAGATATCGTTTATGTTGTTGTTGTTTCGTATACAGCTGGTACCTGCTGGCTGCATTATTTTTCTGGAAGCACGGTTGTGCCACTAATGCAGTGCCCCTGTTGTGTTTGACTAAAGTGATTGTGGCTCGAGGGGCATCATGTTTGAGGAGCTACCCTGAGGGCAGCGCTCTTGAGGAGTGCACTTTGCCATCGGAATGAAGGCTCTCGAGCACGAAGCCATTTGGAGTTTGGATGTGGTGATTGTACCGGTTCAAATACAGTACATTAGGTGACAAGGATGGCTGGTTTACAGTTACCAACTCCACGTCCCTTATTGGCTTCTCTGGGGGACCCACCTCTTCCATGGCTTTGGTGGATTGCAGCTTTTCAAACCTACTTGGGAGATACGGGCCAAGACGGTACGGATGTCGCAGCCGAGGGCCAGCGTGTGTTCGCTCAGCTTACAGCCGATACTTCCATGTTCAGAAATGTGATGAGTGCACTTGAGAGCTACTTTCGGCTGTAAAGGAGCACCATGATTGGACGGTATAAATTCCGGCAGCGCTACCAGGGAAATGGCAAACCTGTCCAACAATATGTTGCTTCACTTTCTGAACTGGCTGCAACCTGTAATTTGGGTTTTTTAACAGATCAGCTCTCAAAAAAGACTTCCATTCCTCGTATTCCGCAACGGTTGCTAATGGAGGATGATAGACTCACATTAGAGAAAGCTATAGCACTAACTATCCGGTTAGAATCAGGCATGATGGATTCTAAGCTGATTCATACATCTCCAGCTTCCTCAGCACTGGGAATGCAACAGGTATCACATTTGCCGAAAGCTCATATACAAGGGCTTCGAACCAACCACCAACCGCAACTCCATCCAGGTCCAGCCCACATACCTCGACCAATGCCATGTCAAGCGTGCGGCTGACAACATGGCGTCAAAGCACAATGCCCTGCAAGTGGAAAACAATGCAGCGGTTGTTTTAAAATGAACCATTTTGCACAAGTATGCAGGTCATCGAAGAAGCAGACATCATCCGTTCATCAGGTTGATGAACCAAGTGCTTCTGACATTGAAAGACAACACACCATGTACACCATCGCAGACAAAATGCCTTTCCATCCTCAGCAAGGGGGCAAATTCAAGGATTGCAAAGTTGATATTGCGGGGATTTCGGTATCACTACTCATTGATGGCAGGGAAAATGTCTCCATTGTGAGTGATAATCTCTAAATTAAGTATTTTTCATCTTATCCACTCAAGTCTGCGCAATCTACACTTCAAGCAGATGATTACTCCATCATGCGGGTGTTGGGAACGATAACCGTTCCTGTGAACTACAAGGGTATCAAGCTCAATAATTTCACCTTTTATGTTGCAGAAGGCAAGAGCCAAATGGGTGTTAATCTGTTCAACAAGCTTGGGTTCAAACTGTGAGACCTGACTGGTGCACACACATCCACATGATTGCACACAAAGACAATGTGTACAAACACCTGTACCCTTCCCTGTTTATTGGGTTTGGGGAGTGTAAGCGTTACTGTCACGCCCCTCGAGTGGACCTTGTGGTTCCACCAGTATCTCAAGGTTTGAGACGTCTAACTTTCGCTGTTCACGAAGAAGGTTATAAGGAGCTAAAATGCCTTGAATCTGAGAGCATCATTGAAAACATCGATTCATCTCCATGGGTGTCGAATCTCGTCATCACACGATGTAAGAATGTAGAGTTAAGACTTTGTGCTGATCTTATAATCAGTGAAGAAAGCTGTTTTTTTTCCTGATAAATACCCACTTCCAACCATCATTCAATGGTTCCAAAGTGTTCACGAAGATGAGCTTGAGGAGAAGCTTCCTACATGTACCTCTCGCAAAGCAGAACAGACAATTTAACTGCGTTCATGACTCATGAAGGCACGTTCCAACATCATAGAATGCCATACGGCCTCAGTTCTGCTCCAAGTGTGTTTCAGAAGATCATATTTTCGGTCCTGTCTGGTATTAAGCGGACCCTTAACCTCTGATGGCGTTGCCATCTATGGGAAAGACAAAGCGGAACGTAATCAGCAGCCGGATGAAGTGTTGTTGCAACTCGTGAAGCACAAATTGACACTGAATGAGGAAAAGTGTACCTTTGCAGTGTTGGGTGCTATTGCCTTAGAGCAGTGGTTTTCAAACTTTTTTTTAGTGGCGACCCAATTTCAGAACCTCTCTTACACGCGCGACCCAAAGATTCAAAACCCAATTCATAATATATAAGATAAGATTTCATATGACACAAGAACATTTACTGTTTACTATTCACCATCGTCATGTTTTCATAGATGAGTAAACGGAGAATAGCCGACAGTATCCAAATAGTACAGTTGAATGTTTCAGAAGTTTAGTCCGAATGACATTTAGATAATCAGTGAGAAGGATGAGCCTGTTTTTCAGAAACCAACTTCTCTATTCGTGGAGAAGTAGATGGAAATGCCAGGATCATATCATGCTCCATTTCTAGGCGATTTCTGTACTTTGTTTTAATCACCACCATGGTGGAGAACGACTGCTCCCAAAAGTATGATGAAGGATATGGCATGAGAACCTTAATGGCGCGCCGTGACAGGGTCGGGTACGACGGCAGCATTTTGCACCAGAATGTCGACAACGAATTCGTCCGCGCAAGAGCCTGCGCTCCTGAATCCTGCTGGAGCTGTACAAGTCTTCCTGTGTTGTATCATCTTCATCAGCAATCGAGTCCAGTGGAGCCGTGAAAGGGTCCCGAACACAGAAAAGGACTGCGCATCCAGCTCAGGGAAATAGTGCTGAACTGTTAATGAGCGACCGAAGGTGACGTGCTATCTCCCCAGAAAGACTGTCGAGCTCAGTATCGTACTGGCAGGTCGTTAGATGCTCCACCAGACGGGGGGAAAGGCTGAAGCGCTTAACAGCTGCTTTTTCTGCCAGTAATTTAGAGTCGCCAGAAATCCGCTCATTTTGTCGTGAAAAATCATGAGGTGGTGTCTTTGCCTTGGAGGGAGCGGTTGAGGACATTGAGACGTTCAAAGATGTCAACAAGATAGCACAGTTCTGACAGCCAAGAGTCCGACTCAAGCAACGCTACCATGCCGTTTTCCCTTTTGTGCGTAGGAACTCCTTCGGTTCATCGTTGAGCTCGTAAAGCGCAGAAGAAGGTTTCCTGAGATAACCATCTGACTTGAGTGTAGAATAGTAATTCTTATGGTCGGCGTCCATTTCCTGGCAGAATAGCCTGAATACCTAGTGTTGAGGGCTCGATTTGATGTGATTCACCATTTTTACGACTTCTGAGAGCACGCTCTGCAAGGTTTCTGGCAAAGTACGAGAGGCGAGCACTTCTCGGTGAATCATGCAGTGTACCATGGAGTCTGAGGAGCCACCTCAAGCAATTTAGCCTTGAATCCAGAACGCACTCCTAACATTGCTGGCGTGCCGTCTGTTTAGAACCGAGCAACTTTCCGAAGTCCAGATTATGGTCACGATAAAACTGCTCTACTTTCCAAAAATGTCCTCGCCTTTGGTGGTGGCCTCCAATGGTTTGATGAGCAGAGGCTCATCGACAAAGTTTCAGCCTTGATGAAGCGGACCCAGAGATGAATTGCGCGTACGATGCGATATCAGTGGACTCGTCCAACTGTATGGCGTGCCACGGCGATTCCTTGATCTTCTGTACGACCTGAGCCGTTACGTCCAGACTCATATCTTCAATTCTGCGTTGGATGGTGTTGTCAGAGAGGGTATAACTGCCAGTTCTTCGCCGCTTCCTCCCCAACCATCAGAGATACCATTCCTTGCACATGGCAGCACGAGTTCTTCCGCAATGGAGTGAGGCTTTTTAGTCTTGGCAACAAGATTACCAACTTTCCCCACAAATATCTCCTGTTCTTCCTCTGCTCCAATTGGTTCATCTGATCATGTGCTTGTGAAAGTAAATATCTCTCTGGCTATTCTCAGAGAGCTTCCTGCGGTGAGTTCCAAGACATCCACCGGCAACATCAAGGACGGTCATACCCGTCATGTACCCATCCTTCCCTGTCATACCCAACTGCTCCTGTGCTCTGTGGCTTTTGCACCTGAGAAGGCGGAGAAGGTTCTTTCAACCCTCGACTCTGACTCTGCAACTGGACCGGATGGCATCAGCTCACACGTCCTAAAAACCTGCTCTTCTCTTCCACATCCCTGCTCTTCCATTTTCACTCTATCATTTGTGCTCGGTCATATTGCATCTTCTTGGAAATACGCACCAGTGGTGCAATAATAAAAAGATGGAAAAACTGATCTCGTTAACTACAGACCTATCAGCTTACATCCAATCATCATCAAGGTCATGGAATACATCATCACCGTTGATATGAAATCTTTCCTTTTCTCCAACAGCCTAATCTCAGATCATCAATTTGGATTCAGAAACGTCACCTATGTCAATTTGTGAGTCGTCATCGGACTTTTTATATCGGGTTCCTTGAGGCTTACCCTTAGGCTTATCTTCATTGGTTGTCATCTCCATTTATGGGGTTCAGGTGGGAGGGAGTTCTCCCAGAACTCAAAATCTCCATCTCCTATTTTTCGGCAAAGGATCATGATTCATGAACCAAATTGTGAACTTTTGTTCTCATACCCTCGTTCCAAAATCTCATTTCAAAATCTTCACTGAACCTCTGACAACCTCCACTTGTAGCTCGTTTGGAGTGATATTCCCCGGAATGATTTTTAAATGCTCAGTTAGGGTTTTCTTCATCATTCCTGTGGCTCTAACTATCACTGGTACAATTTCAGCTTTCTTCAATTTCCACATCCACTTGACCTCATTTTTCAAATCCTGGTATTTGCTTATTTTCCTAATTTCTGTGGCTTTTAGTCCAAAGTCATTGGGAACGGAGACCTTGATCAACAATGATGACTTTTCCTTTTTGTGTTTAAGCACTATGTCTGGATGCAATGCTTTGTTTGCAATGTCCACACTTGATGGGACCATCTTGTGATACGTGACCATTACTTGTTCATTTTCAAGGATTGGATTTGGTTTGTGTTCCCATGATTGTTCTGGGACCGGGATGTTGAAATATTTACAGATGTGCCAGTGGATTACTCCATAGACACTGTCATGTCTTTCTGTGTACTCAAAAACATGAGTTTTTTACATCCCAAAAAGAGGTGACTTGTACTTTCTGTTTCTTCCCCACAAAACATGTATTTGTCCGATTGGCTCAATCCCGCCATTTTCTTAAGAGGCCATGAGCAGGTCAGAGCTTTCGTTCATTCTTGTTCCATTGGAGGGGATGCTACTTATCTCCACTTGAATAAGTTTCAGAAACATTGTTACAGCCACGGGTACCGAATGTATTATGATGGGGTTAATCCTCGTTTCTCCTCGGAAGAACTGAACCTGGGGCCACTGCTCACAATTAATGTTGTGGTATGGTGGGTTGCTTTACAACCATGAACGCCAATCAGTTAACCACGTGTTCCAGTGTCCACCGTCTAATTTGCTGTTTAACTAGAGGTCATGTGGCTTCCTGACCAGGGAACGTGCCCTTGGCGATGCACCAATCTTAGCTTGATTACATCTTAATTAGGGTGGCCGAGCATTTACCGCTGGTGCACGCTAACTATGACAGGTCAATTAGTTTGGGAATTGCCTCCCAGTCGATCTAGGTTTGGACAATGCTGGATCAATGGAAGGAAAGGACAAGCACGGACAGTTTGAAACGTCAACAAGGAACTTATTAATAAGAAAAATAAACAATAACTTTTTATTTCCTTGTGGTGGAAATAGATTAATTCAAATCAATCAAAATAATCTCAAACAAATAAAGAATGAAACTGGCATTGATAGAAAAATAGACGAAAGAGCAGATGCTTATCACTATGCCTTACTTAATTAAACACGAGACAAGGGTACCCAGAATATCATTCAGGGGGTAGAGAAATCCGGTCTCGGCTTACCAAGGTAGAAGTCGTGCATCCAATAAAATGTCCCAAAATGTGTGATTGTGCCTTGGTCAGCTGCCAGTGCTCTGCCTCACCGTGCACCCCCTGCAAACAGGCTCGAACACCAATTGGCGTCATGTTGTCACCCCCAGGAACCAGGGATGCCAAGAATCAGTTACCGAGCAGAACCAGCAGAAACGGTCCAACCTTCAGGAGCTGTCAGCAACGGTCAGGAACCATAAGGAGCTGTCAGCAATGGTCTAGAACCGTAAGGAGCTGTCAGCAACGGTCTGCAACTATAAGGAGCTGTCAGCAACGGTCTGGAACCATAAGGAACTGTCAGCAATGGTCTGGAACCGTAAGGAGCTGTCAGCAATGGTCAGGAACTGTAAGGAACCGTCACCAGCTGTCAGAAACTGTCACCAACTGTCACCAAAGGTCAGGAGCTGTAAGGAACTGTCACCAACCGTCAGGAAAGCGGTCCTCCCATCCTTTTTATAGGCGACCAGTGTGGGCAGAGCCTCAAGCAGACCAGCCAAATCCACCTTGCCTTTTGGCGCATCGCTGCATGTCACCTCCAACCGTCAATCTCGCGATCATCCAATCCTCGTTCAACCCGACATGAACAAGAGCCAGCCAGCATCCATAGAGCTGCCAAACGGGGCATTAAATGTTGATGGAAAAGGGTGGACATCAACGTCGGTGAAAGAGAGGTGGGTGTCGAACGTAAATGAAAGATAGGTGGGTGAGATAAATGATCCACAGCCGTATTTGACCGTCAGACTAACCGTTCAGGAAAAGCCTTAATCAAATGTGCTTAATCAAATGTCCTGTAAGTCCAAAGTGTAAATATATCGTCCACCTCCAAGCCAATGTGTCTTGATGGAAATGGGGTTGAATGAGTCTTTGTTGGGTTAACGGCTATTTCTCGCATGCATGAATGTGTCGTAAAGAGGAAACAGCCATCCCATAAGAAAGGGAATCTGTTCTATACCATTCTCCAATGCATCAAATAGTTAGAATCCCACCAGACAAGGGGATGGGTCTATTCTGGACATTCATTTATGGAAATAACTGTCTGAGCACCTGAATGTTGTGTGCATTAGTCAGATCCAATTCTGAAATCCATAACAATATTTTCTCATCAATACAAAAAGTTCGCATCGTGAATTTTGTCCAACACCAAGTAGTTGCCGTTAATGATCAGCACTATTTTATTATAGTGTAGCCGCTCACGGGTGCAGTGAGTTGGTCGCGGGGCATACTACTGTTGACACCCAGCCAATCAGAAGCCAGTATTGTCACAACAAGCACTATATTTATTCTGCAATGGCTTCCTCCATGAAAGGGGTGCATTGCAACAATGTCTATAGAAAAGGCGTCAAAAAATCTCCCCAACTGTGTGTCATGCACAATCATCTGTTAAGAAACAAGATATAACTTGATCATAACCAACCCTAACAGCTCAGGGCTTTATACACGAGAAAGGAGGCAGTTATGAGGAGATATGATAGAGATGTTTAAGATAACGAAAGGTAGAGATAAAATAAGTGCAGATGAATTATTCAACAGAGTAGACAGTGACAGGACCAGGGACCATAGCCTGAGAGTAAAGAAGAGGAGAGTTAAGACGCTAGCAAGGCAGGGGTCTTTTACTCAGAAAGTAGTTAATGCATGGAATGGTCTCCCTGGAAAGGTAGTTGCAGCAGAAACAGTAGATTAGTTTAAATTAGAATTAGATAGGTACCTGGAAGTCATGGAGATCGAGGGGTATGAGTATGTTGATAAGACTTTTAGGTAGTTAGAGCATTGATGGGTGATTGTGTGCATGTGTACGGAGTGCTGTTGGTAGGGGTCTTGTCAAGGGGGGGTTGTGTGGTTGATGTTGTGTGTTTTTAACCAAGCCCATGCCCCCTCCCCTTAGGGGAAGAAGAAGAAGAAGAAGAAGAAGAAGAAGCAGAAAAAAACTACAAAACCCCCCCCAAAACAAACAAACAAACAAACAAATTTATTTCATTAATTAAAAACTTTTTTTGCATTTTCTTCCTTGGATCTTGTGTTGATAAATTAGTATGGTGTTCGCGCAGGCATGATGGCCTCCACCTGTGTTAGATTTCCTTGTAATTCCTTGTAATATTCCTGCCTTCACACAGATTCGGTGGGACAAGTTCCGTGAATATTTGTCTCAATGGATGGAGTTGTATGGTGAATGTAGTGAGATTGCCAAGTCTCATTTCGGAAGTCATGCTGGCATCAACTTTATTAATATACCCAGTGGTGCCGGATATCATGATACCTGTTATCAGCGTTTCACTGATTTAAAATAAAAGGCTACAGGGTAGCCAGAAACGTTGCAATCGAGCAAAGGAAGATGTTTCAGAACTTTTAGCTGTGTCAGCCACCCTCAAGCATCAATCGTCTCCCAAGAAGAAATTTGGATCAAGTTATTTGCTGTCGGCAAAGTCGTACATTCTTCTAAGAATATCCATAATTTGTAAGAAAAAGGATCGCATTTAAAAACATGGGCCAAAACGACATATGCTGACTCAAGCAGAAACAATCACTGCAGGTGTGTATCGATGATGCTTCAACCCTCCAAGCCCCCTCATCTCACAAAGCCATTTGACCCCACTTACTAACCGTTTCTCTCACCAAGTAGATAAATATATGATGATTATTCATTATTATGCTTTGATCCTTCAGGTCAATTGTTAAAAGCTGTCACAGACAAAAATGATGACAGCATCTTGCTCTCCCTATTGGCGAGTGGCTGTTGCATCCGAAGTCCGATACCACAGGATGTGTTTCCTGGAGTATACCAGATATCTCACCATGCGACCAACGAGTGATTGTCAGTCTGGGAGCTGGGAAAGGTAGGTGATGCTTTTCTAAAGAATCATCCTGGAACATGTATTGATTCCCTACATGTATCAGATCTCAACACATCCGTGTGCATCAATCACCTATGATTTTGAAAATTAAGAGTTTCTACTTGGCCTTTATTCTTACCAGTGCTGCATCTTAACGAATACTAGCACATTACCCATAGGGTGATTGTGTCACTGCATACAGTGACCACATACACACACACACACACACACACACACACACAACACACACACACACACACACACACACACACACACACACACACACACACACCCACACACACACACCACACACACACACACACACACACAACACACAACTTTGAGACCTGGTATGTCTCCGTTACATCTCCTGAAACGCACCCACGTGTGAAATAGCAGCCAACAACAGCAACTTGCACACACATACACATACACATACACATACACATACACATATATGTTTATATATAATATATATATATATATATATATATATATCTACATCGATGAGCCAAAACATTATGACCACCTGCCTAATATGCTGTTGGTCCTCCGTGTGCTGCCAAAACAGCGCCGACACGCCGAGGCATGGACTCTACAAGACCCCTGAAGGTGTCGCTGTGTATCTGCACCAAAACATGAGCAGAAGATCCTTCAAGTCCTGTAAGTTGCGAGGTGAGCTGCCGTGGATCGGACTTGTCGGTCAGCACATCCCACAGATGCTCAATTGATTGAGATCTGGAGAATTTGAAGCCAGGGCAACACCGTGAACACTTCATCATGTTCCTCAAACCATTCCCAAACAATGTGTGCAGTGTCCGGGTGCATTATCCTGCTGAAAGAGGTCACTGCATCAGGGAAACCATTGCCATGAAGGAGGTGTACCTGGTCTGCAACAATGTTTAGGTAGATGACACGTGTCAAATTGACGTCTACAAGAATGGCCGGACCCAGGTTTACCAGCAGAACATTGTCCAGAGCATCACACTCCCTCCACCGCTTGTCGTCTTCCACAGTGCATCCTGGTGCATCACTTCCCAGGTAACGGCACACGTACACGGCCATCCACATGATCTAAAAGAAAACAGGACTCATCGGAACAGGCAACCTTCTTCCACTGCTCACACGACAGGTCCAGTTCCGACCTGCGTGCCATTGTAGGCGCTTTCGATGGTGGACAGTGGTCATCATGGGCATCTGACCGGTTGCGACTACGCAGCCCCATACGCAGCAGGGTGCGATGCACTGTTGATTGTGACACATTCCTCCCGTGACCACCATTAAAATTTCTGTGACTTGTGCCACAGTAGACCTTCTGTCGGTTCGGAACCTTCTGTTGCCTCGCGCATCGATGAGCCTGGGCGCTCAACACCCTGTCGCGGTTTGTGGTTTGTTCCTGCTCGGACCACTGTCGGTGAGTACTCACCACTGTGACCGGGAGCACCCCACAAGCTTGCCATTTCAGAGATGCTCTAACCCAGTTGTCTGGCCATAACAATTTGGCCCTTGTCAAAGTCATTCGGTTCTTTACTCCTGCCATTTCTCCTGCATCCAACACATCAACTTAAGAACTGACTGTTCACTTGCTGCCTAGTATATCCACCCCTTGACAGGTGCCATTGCACAAGATAATCAATGTTATTCACTTCACTGTCATGGTCATAATGTTTTGGCTCATATGTGTATATGTAATATATATATATATATATATATATATATATTATAATATATATATATATACAGTATATTATAATAATAATATATATAGTATTCCATATGCAGGTTTCAGAAGTGGTAGATAGTTCAAACTACCTTCTGAAACCTGCATATGGAGATAGCAACCACCACACACCAACACAACACACACACACACACACACACACACACACACACACACACACACACACACACACACACATACAACACACCACCACCCCACACACACACACAGTTACATTTATACTCTGAGTAAACTGACATATGCAATTCTGACAACTCCTCACCACTCTCCCCCCCCCCCCCACCATCACAAAAGCGAAAGTCCCCCCCCCCAAGAGCCCCCTGCTCCCTTCCAAATCTGTCCCATCTTTGCTTCCCTCCCCCCATCTCACCTTCCTGTGGGTGGTGTCAGGCAAACTGTGCAACCAGTGGGTGGAACTCGGACAGACGCACGCACAGATCCTTTTATAATATAGTGTTGCGGTTCCCAATTCCCAACCAACCTCACCTCAGACTTCACTCCGCTCACCAAACTCACCGTATTCACCGCAACCACTTCCTGCAACTGAGGAAAATACCTCGCAACAACCCACACTAAATCCCGACTTTTATTCACCATCTCACTGCGAGCACATGTGGCACTCGGCCCTCACCATGGACGCCACGTGGCAATCACCACTCATTACAGATGCTGCAATTGCACCACCTCTCATGAAGAATGTAAAGACAAGAGCACCCTGCTCTATGACTGCCGTAACTGCCCCATGGTCGTCAAATCCACACCGAAACCTCAAGAGACCCGGAGGGGACGTGGATCAAGCTGTTCCAGAGCATAACGGGAGGCTCAGACATGCGCTGCGACTCGTGAAGGGACGCACAGGTAGCGCTGGTATTTCACTACAATCCCATGTTAGAATGAAGGGCAGCACACGTTCAGGGCCAGAGCACGTGTTCAAAGACTGCGGCCCTATGTAAGGCTTGGAGCTTTGAACCGTGCCAATGAGCCATTTTCCGGCATTGAGGTCTGACGGGGCATGGCTTTGGCCATTGTGGCCCAATAGAGGAGCGGGATTTTGCTGCGGCTCGTCGAGATCCGGTCCTCGGCCCCTCCCTTCACCCGGGCTCATAAAAAGGACAGAGCAGAGTCAGTCACTCTTTTGGTCCCCTTTTTTTGGGGCCAGTCACTCTTCCAGTCAGCCTGCTCGTAGGTCATTCAGTTATCCTGCTCACCTGCACAAGTCTCATTTTGTTCGCCCCCGCTCACCGGTCACTGCTGCTTGCTCGCCTTCGTGTTCGTGCTGTCAGTGTTGCCGCCAAAGGAACGCGGAGCTAGACGCGATCGACAAGCAGGCAGTCGGCGAGCTGGTTGGCGCGGAGCGAAAGGCGCCACGAGTCCCCATTAACCAAGTGTGGGGGGGGGGGGGCTTGCCACACTCCTGCCGTGAGGTGGGCCACTCCGTTTGAGCGATCCCAATAGTTACAGGCATCTACACAGATAGGATAGAGACTTTCTCCTTACGCATCTTCTCTAAACTTTTTTTCCATCTACCTCGTTTACTGTGGATGCATAAATGAGCATTAATGCGGGTGAAGCCCAACTGTTCTTTTACGGGCCGAACAGAAGCAGCGAATGTACTGACTCGCATTCACATTTTCCTCTTGCATGACGCTGCACCCCCACGTCGCACTACACCACACCTCTCACTCCCACATCTTCGACATAATCAGTATTCCTCCCACCTACCTCTTCCTAAGAGTTCTGGGTTACGTTGGTCCTCCGACTGTGCCAGGTAATGAGAGGTTGTTTACCCTCACCTGTTTTCTTTTTCTCTGCACTATCCAATCTTCCTCGGGTTTCTGTGGCTGTGTGATGGCATCTGTCCGAGCATAAATTACGATTGTAGAAAATATATGGGATAACTCTGCTCTATATCTGCTTTTGTAAGATTGCTCATCTTTTGCCACACCCCATGAATTCCTTGCTTTCCCCACTGTGCATACCAATAAATCCCATTCACTGTGCCACATAACTTTCCTAACTTTGGTTGTAAATAAATGCCCTGTGTATAAATGTTCTCAGCTCGTTTTTGTGTTTTCCTTCATTGGTCCAGCATGGCTCGCACCCAAGCTTAGCCAGGACGTTATTCCCCAAAGATTTGTTTTGTAGCCAGGACGTACTTGGCAGTTGTGCTCGGCTGCACCTGATCCGGTAGGTAATCTGGTTCATGCAAGTACATCGAGGGTGCGTTCCCCGGTAATGAGGTCACGTGATCCTGAGGTAAACGGTTCATTAGACGGAGCACCCAAAGTCATGTGGTCGAGTTATTGGCGTTTGGGGATCTATTAGCGACCCGCCGCGTCACGAAGTTATTCATGTGCGACGGCCTGCGATTCCGGTGAGTCCGGCAAGTAACCCAAGGCAGTCTATCCCTCATGGCCTCCACGTGACGCCGGGACCATAACAATAGATATATTATGATTGACGATTGATTTTTTACTTTGTTTGACAGCACACTGTAAGCAGAAGCTTTCAAGGTGTTTTGTCAAGAGGTGACAGTGTGACAGAATCATCTGACAGTGCAGTTCCATGGAATTCAATGATAGTGAAATCGGCAGCAGTACCACCAAAAGACAATCTCCATGAATAACTGGACAGAATTCGGAGGGACAATGCCAAAACGTTGAACTAACGCGTATGGCATATAATGCTGCTTCATTTGTCCAGAACGAGATGAAGTATTGTCCCGGACTTCAGTGTCCTTGGCCTCCAAGGTCAACAGACCTGAATTTATCTGCTGTGAAGGGCATAGTACCTATTGCTTTATTCAATATGTTAGCATGGATTGTAGGGGCCAGTGGTGAACCTATTCCAGACAGTTTTGTACCTCGACCCGATGTTGTCGAATTTAAAGTGCTGTCCATTTGTCAGGACATCTTTCAACTCACTTTGAAGGGTCAAAAACAGAAGCCAATGTCTCTGAGTTTGGGGATGACAATCAGGCATTTGTCTCGTTCATTCATCACAGCTGTTGAATTTGATGAACAGTTATGGTCACTGTGCGTCACGAGACTCTGATGTACGTCTTGAAACTAGTTTAGCTGGACTGAGAATTAACGAGCCCGCTAATAACATTCCAGTTGGATTTTCAAAGAAGCCCCTGACTATAATAGTTTGGGATAATATTGATTTTGGCCAGGAAACTCAAACTGGACATGACACAACACACCACACGAATGGTCTGATGGTTCAGCTGGTGGTGAATGCTCTCGCAGATGGCTCCGAAAGAGTATCTTTGAAGGGAAACTGGTCACTGAAGATTCCACCATTGAGTTCCATTGAGTATTATACTTGAAAGAAAAGACATGGCCCCTTGAATCTCAGCATCATACTGGAAGGTTCGTTGAAAAACAAAAAAGTATGAATTGGCTGTGAAAGGTGCCATTCCCATTGAAATGGCATTCATCTGCTGCAAATATGTCGATACCAGGCTCCACTTAATCCTGGGATGGACTGGGTTTCATACAATCCATCAGGAAGCCAAGGTTCTTGATAAGTCTGTCCTACATTATCTGTCCGTCGCTGCATCTTCACCAACTGATTTGTCAACAATCCATACAATCCTGATGAAAAGTGTGGAGAGGGCTTGCTCTCTCGAATTGAATCACAGTCATTGTCTGTGACCAGGCTACATATGCGAAGGTCCAGGAGATTTCTTGGAGTGATGACCAGTTATCTTGCAATGTAGTGGTTAGAATGGGCTAGGTCCACACCTGCAAGGCATTTCTAGCAGTGATTGGAAAGCGTTTCACTGATGCTGGCCTGCAGGATGTGATGATTGAAGCATAGGCAATCACAGAAGGATCCATGAATGGTGTAATCTCTGGCCACCACTACAATCGGTCAACCTGGTGCCATAAGCTTCTGGATGAAAGTCTTCACTGCTTGAGGTTCTGCAAATTCCTTGATTCGTTATCGGATGATGAAGATAATCGTATCATCGTCGTGATGCAGGCAATGCATGTGTCATTTGGAAATGCTGAGTTCATCAATGGGACGGAATTTGAAGTTGTTCTGTCCATGTATGACACTTTTGTCGAGAGACAGGGACAGACAAACCCCGCATTCGCCTTCTGGTCTTTCGACTTGGAAACGGTCCAGATACTTCTTCTCTTCATAAGGGCCACTCGTGAATCTGACTGGGACCTGCACCTTGCTGCAGCGAGGCTCATGCTGCCATGGTATTTGGCGTATGATCGTGTGAACCACGCGAGGTATTTGACATCATATTGGGTCGAGATGGTCGCAATGTCCACAACACACTGAGTGTTACACCCAAATCCGTGAACGTGGTGAGTGGACTGTTCAGCATCAAAACAAACAAGCATTTGCTTCGATTGCCTGTGATCAGGCTATTGAGCAAACTGTAAATTGAGACTCAAAGACATCCACCGGTATCACGAACTTCAGTCTGAATCGCGGAACTGTTCATCGATGGATTCCAGTGCAAAATGAGCGTGCCGTAATAACCCACCAGTGTCAAGATCTGGCTGGGTGCCTTTCAGACCCTCGTAATCCGAAGGATTTAGACAGGATCTGTACTAACAGAGGTGAGGGTCATATAGAAAGTCTGATATCAACAATATCATGGTAGACCTTTTTGAACCATGTGTGGTCCTGATGTGCATAAGTTCAGGGATTGTCGCCCATCATGACGTCAAAAATGATATCCTAAATTCCCGTGATGTGGGTGAATGTCTGCTAGAACATTTTGTGATGTCTTGTTTATTGACCACCGAGGCAGACTTTTATTCTGTCCTGAAAAAAGGCAGAAGCTGAAAACATTCGCTTCACAAGTGAAGACAACTTCTCAAGTAAAATCAAGCAAAGAGATCGTTTTGTGTTCTGATCGCACTTTGTTTGCACGGCTCCTCATTATTGCTCAGACTCGTCAGTGAGATACGAGAGAAGTTTTATCATATTCTCTCAGACCGGTTTCGCTTCCTCTTGCGGGTGCAGATGGCAGCATGGCGAACACGGACAAATCTGTTTCACTACATTTGATGGAGAGCAAGGTGGAGGATGTTCTTGTCGCCTCATTCCCGATTGATACAGCTGTATTTTTCGAGTGCATGGCTATCATTCAATATTTGAGAAGTATACCTGGCACATTCGGCGAATTGGCTAAAGTAGTCTGTCTGTCTGTATGTCTGTCTGTCTGTCTGTCTGTCCCCGATCCCGAGCATAGCTCCGTGGGTTTTGATCCGATCCTGATAAAATTTTGGTGGAGGTTTATATCATGATCTAGTTGTGTTTTCCTGAAAATGGGCGTGGTCCGCCCATTATGGGTGGAGCCACGCCCCAAAAACATGTATTTTTAGGGGGTAGCCGATTTCAATTTGCATCTTCTCCTAGGGGGTTTGTCGAATCTGACAGGGGTTCGGTATTTGGTTAGCCCAATGGCACCTGCATGGCCCCACGCAGCTCGATTTTTCATTTCGTCCCAAGGTCAAGGTCACAATGTCACGAACTTAGAAAATTGCGAATTGTGTTTTTAGGGTAGCCGATTTCAATTTGCATCTTCTCCTCGGGGTTTGTCGAATCTGGCAGGGGTTTAGGTATTTGGTTAGCCCAATGACACCTGCATGGCCCACAGAGCTCGATTTTTCATTTTCGTCCCAAGGTCAAGGTCACAAGGTCACAAACTTAGAAATTGCGAATTTTGACGTAAAAAAATTTCTTCTCCGGGGGTTTGTCGAATCTGGCAGGGGTTTCGGTATTTGGTTAGCCCAATGGCACCTGCATAGCCCCACAGAGCTCGATTTTTCATTTTCGTCCCAAGGTCAAGGTCACAAGGTCACGAACTTAGAAAAATTGCGAATTGTGTTATTAGGGGGTAGCTGATTTCAATTTGCATCTTCTCCTAGGGGGTTTGTCGAATCTGGCATGGGTTTAGGTATTTGGTTAGCCCAATAGCACCTGCCTAGCCCCACGGAGCTCGATTTTTCATTTTGGTCCCAAGGTCAAGAAGTCAAGGTCACAAGATCACGAACTTAGAAAAATTTCGAATTTTGACATAAAAATCATACGACCGCCCAAACTTTGAGAGCTAGGATGACATATTTTTTATGCATAATCTTGGTCATTCCCCAACTAAAGTCTTGAAACCATTTTGCTCTATCTCGAAAACCTTGCCCGTGGCGCCCCCTTCAAGTTTGTTTTACGCTGATTTCATCAAAGTATGGATAATCCGAGGAGTTAAATGCCATATAGCCTATATGATGTATATTGTTCCTGGAATTTCCGAGGAAGTTTTGCACCAAAGGTCATAATCCTTGACCTTTGACCTTTAAAGTTCAAAGGTCAAATTTTCAAAGTTGTGGAATCGAACCGGGTTTTCACCTTCTTCGACGAACTAACTCCAATAAGCTATAGCACGTATCCTGTTCCTTATTTTAATGTCCACAACATTGTTTTGTGACCTTTAAAGGTTATGCAAAGTCAAATTTTTAAAGTTGTTGAACGAAACCGGGTTTTCGACATTTTGCAGCTATAAAACCTGTCACTCTACCACATCATGTTGATCATTTTTATAACTTGGTCAAAATTATCACATTGTCTCATCCTTGACTTCTGAAACAATCTACATCGTCAAATACCGCTCGTGAACCTCGTTGTCTTCAGACTTGTTCTGTTTTTCTCTCCTTTTAATTAAATACTCGTAAACGAGATTACTATCTACGCAACACAACCACCTACTACCACTTCTCAAGGCACACTGGCATCTGGCTGAGTGATGACTTGTGACTCGTCACTCAAGGACACAAGCCACTCTTTGTCGCACCCCTGAAATTCCATCTCGCACCCCCAGGGGGTGTGGGCACCCCAGGTTGGGAACCCCTGCTCGATCTCCTGTTGGGCACGACTGGCAAATCACAAATGATGAATTAACCATCGTCTGGATGACACAACAACCAGCTCCTGAAATGATCTTGCAAAGTGTCAAAGTGCGCTGCACATCAGTGTACGTGTCACAATTCTGGTTTGTCATGCACGGACATTTGTAAATACTAGAACTGCGACAATTCCTCAGAAACACCAACGGAAGTGTTCTTCGAGGGAGGAAATGAAAGTGCTGATGATGAGGCTCATCTAATAAATTGATCACTTTGTTTAGTGCCTGTCTGCCTTATAATCAAAGCACGATGTATGGTGCTGGGATTGCGGCTTTTGACATCATACATCAAAAATGTGACAGATAATGATTCTTTGGATAAATTGCAATACTCCAGGCATGATTATTCCCTCCGTAATTGATGGTCAACATTCTTGCTTCCTCTTTGAAAACCCTGTTCTGATAGCTCTCAGTCTGATAGCTCTCAGTAATTGCAGTTTAGACTGTCTGACTTATTTAGTCTTGAAGCAATCGGTACTTGGAAAAGGCCAAAAATGCCAAGTGTCACTCCTCACAGCCTTATTTACCTTACTGAAGTACCTGATTGCGATAACTACAACAGAACCATGATTGATTACACGACCTTGATCCTTCATTTGACAGACGTTCAGATTGGGTTGTTTTGATGTTTGCATAATTACTTCTCCATCTACCGTGATGAGTTAGGAATCTGTGATGTATCAAAAACGAGGGTGGTTGCGATTATTTATGAAAAATACGGCCCGTGGGCCCTGGTCAGTTCCGACTTCATCGCTATTGGATATATTCATTAACATTCATTGTTTTTATTCCGGCCCTAATGAACTTCATACTCATTAGGACTCATTATCTTTCTTCCTGGGCAAAAATTCAGAAAAAAACGAATGCTGTGATAAGGTGTAGACATTGTTCCATTAGAAGCATTATGCCATACAAAAAGCAAAAACTACGAATAATCTACGAGTTTTAGGACTTTGAAGATGAATTGGCCTTCATGAACTTCATACTCATTATCTTTCCTCCTGGACAAAAATTCGGAAAAAACGCTCAGACAAGCTGTAGACATTGTTCCATAGAACCATTATACCAAACCAGAAGCAAAAACGATGAATAGTCTATGAGTTTTAGGACTTTGAAGATTAATTGATTAGACTAATTAACTAAGTCAATTGGTGACAAATCTGAAATTTTATTGCGGAAGGTTCTGCGGCATCTCCCCAAGTATCATCCCTCTGAGTTTCAAGTCATTCAGACCACAGGTTGCAGAATAATGGTCGAAAGATTTATTGTGGACAGACGGACAGACAGACTGACGGACGGATCGACGGACATGGACCCCCATTTTATAAGTCACTTCCTTCGGAACTGACTAAAAATCGCTGTTTTTCAGCCATGATAATTATTTTAATAAAGTAAGGACAACCTTATTATTTTGAATTTTGAAAGTATGTTGTCCAGTCTTCAAGGTCACAGAGTACAATTGCCCATGTATTCGTGGTGTTGGAGATACGAGTCCTTAAAAATGGCTGAATTGCCAAAAAGCGGCTTTTTGGACCCTGGTAGAAAACTTCAACACCACACTGCGCCGTGTTGGACAGGGATCTCGTGGAGAAGTTTTTACCCAGAGTCCACCATATAGTTGTCTATTCATATGCGAAATTTCAAGTAGCACCTCTTTAACGGCAGCAAGCGCTTATCTGCCTTTAGGGGTTTCGTGCTCGTTGTATCACACGTTTGTTGGAGGTCATATGCAGATAGAGACACAAGGAGTAGTGTTCAAATAGAAGCCTTCGGCCATTTATGCATTCCCAAAGAAGCTTCAAGAAACTTCTTTAATCGCTCCGTGAAAGCTCCGAAAAAGCTCCATGAAAAGCTCCGTGAAACTTTAAAGGAATGATGTTGTTTTGTGACAACAATACTTCAGAAGTGTATTACAGTTCCACTATTAATCAATTACAATAAATCAAACGAACAGGAAACGGACTTCAATGGCATCAAAATACTTTATGCAAATGGCACGAATGTACGTGACGTGCAATGTCGTTACATGAAAACGCATACAAAATACATTCCAGTCTTTCTTACGACATGAAGTCTTACAATCAGCGACATAAAGAGGTATACTGACCATTTTAATCCTCCTTAACGAGTAGTGAGTGCTTGGATATAGAGAAAACGTAGAATGGGCCTGGTCACACCGATGGCCTTGTGGTTCGATTATGAACCTCACAATGCAGTAAAACTTTACAACACGATGCAAGCTTTGCAGAGTGATATAAGCTTGCAGCAGCTGTGAGCTTCGCAGAGTGCCTTAACCTTTAGCTTCCCAGAATTCAGCTGCATCCTTTCTGAATTGCACAAAAAACCTTCGCTCCGAGCTCCACCAAGAACATCCACTCAGAACATTAATGGTATTGTAAATCTTTCCTAACCGACAAATGTCATGACTGACTTTACACACCTCAGTCATGGAACGAAAACCAATTTCCAGCTGCTTTTTTCACCTGCTGCACATGGCCGATAAAGACATTAGTGTAATGTCATTGGTCTTGGGCATTGATGATGACTCGTTCTCCAT
>CM068952.1:165111874-165135747 GCA_035128595.1 Eptatretus atami | reverse complement strand
CCCTCTCTGCTCCCCATGCATCCTGCCACCTTTCTGCTTCCCCAACGTCCCGCTCCGTCTCCGCTTCCCCAGCTTGCTGCCCCCTCCACACTCATCCATGTACCATTCCACATCCTCTCTCCTCTCCATCTGCATGCTCTCCACCTTTTCCCCTCTTTCCCACTCTGCCAACAGCGCATCCTCCCCCATCCCAAACTTTATGGAACTCCAACATTCGAGGTCTTCATTCCAATTTGACAGATCTCTCAAACCAAATTGCCACCGGTAAACCATGGACTATCTTATAACCACCCATTCCAACTCTTTCTTCCTTATATGTGGTGATTTTACCTGTCACCATGCCAATTGGCTGAGTACCTCTTTCTGACCAGGACTTCTCCCAGTGGCCCATACAGTACTGTTCTTCCATCTGGACTTGGTGATGACGAATTCTCCTATTTATGTCTTCTGCTCCCATAGGTTCATCTGATTTTGTGCTTGTGAGAGTCAACATCTCTCTGACTATTCTCATCTCTCTGGCCTCAGCACCATGGAGTGTGGTAGTTCACTCGAGCTAATCTAATCTTGTGTATGACAAATTACAGCTCACATCTAAGTCTAAGTTGGACAGATAAGTCATAGCACTGTCTATTGTGAGCTGTAGGAAGCCTAAATCCTTCATCAAATCTCACTCAAGCTGACTGCCAGGGACTGCAAGCTGTCCTTTCATCTAAAGACTGGTCCTTTATTTCTACCTCTCCTGATATACTGCCTGGGAATCCTTCGACACAAGCCTGTTTTTACTTATATGAAGATATCATACCTATATTCTCCTTCCTTGTTCACAGAATCCTGTGGTTAGGCAGTGACCTTCAAACACCTTGCCTTCTCTTCCTCGAAGGCAATGGCAACCTTGGATTATTCCACAAAGCCCAGAGCAAGAGTTTGTACACTCTCAAGAAAGCCAGAAAACAACATCTGGCCAAGCTCAAGGCTGAACTCTTAAACCTGTCCCCTTCTTCAAAGAACATGTGGTGCCTTGTCAAGTCTGTCTCTGGTGTGTGCTCCTCCTCCATCCCTTCCCTCACTTCAAATGGCATCACAGCTGACTATGCTCGTAAGAAGGCCAGATGCCTCAATTCTATGTTTGCTTCCAAATTTTGCCCACCCAACCCCTCACTTCTGACACCTACCACACCTTTTCATACCCGAGTGCTCCTGGATACTGTATCTTTCTCACTTGAGAAGGTGGAGAAGTTTCTAGAAAATCTTGACCCCGATTCTGCGACAGGCCCAAACGACATCAGTGCACGTGTCCAAAAACCTGCTCTGTTGTTCTTGCTCAACCTCTTTGTGCTCTGTTCACCCGATCATTGTTTTGGGGTCAGTTTCCGTCTGCCTGGAGGTTAGCCAACATCACTGCAATACACAGACATGGTGCAAAAACCGATCCTCTTAACTATCACTAGTTCGCTTTCAGACCCAGCTATTCTACCCTGGACATGCTGCTTCGACTCTCCCAACAATAAATGGCAGCTCATAATCTCAGAAATCTAGATCAAGCCATCTCTGGACATATCTTGAGCATTTGATACTCTAGCACCCTACCTTGATCTCTTATCTATGCCGATGGCATCCAAGGCCACCTCCTCCCACGGATAACTATCTTCATCCACTCCTGTAGTCAGCGTGTAGCTCTTAATGGGATCCTCTCACCTCTTCTCGCTATCACGTCTGTCTTGGGCCCAGTCTTGTTCCTCATCTTCGTCAATGATCTTTCTGATTCTCTGGACAATCCTGCCTATATCTTTGTTTATGATGCCACCATCTGCCATATAATTTGTCATCCTTCAGACAGGCAGCAGCAGACTCTTCCCTCTCTGCAAACTTTCATAGAATCAGGAGCTGGTCCAACACTTGGAATAGGTCTTTAAACCCCGACAAATCCCACACACTCACTCTGTCTCTCCGAAAGGACCCTCAAGGCAAACCCTCCCATCTACTTCCTAAATAAACCACTTGAATAGGTTAAGTCACTCAAACGTTTGGGCCTCACCATCAGCCACGATCTTTCCTTGGCAGACCATATTTCCCAGCCGACTGGGCATCCTTCGTCGTGCAAGGTCTTTCCTTGGACGATCTGAGATTTTGACAACCTACAAGGTCTTCATTTGCAGCTTCACAGGATACCTTCCAAAAGAAATACATTTAACTTAAAAGATTTCTTTCTGGATTTAGTGTTTCATAACCACCTGCATGAGAGGCAAAGGATGATGAAAGGGCAGGGGTTTTTCAGCAGTTTGGGCTGCCGTATGCCTATGGTTGCTGCTTATTTGTTTGATGTAACTGTCCATCTGATGTATTTCTGTCCATCTGATATAACTTTTAAAGGGCATTTAATCTCAATCAGTTTCAGTCATCATGGCTATAAACATAAGTTTTAAAATGTTTACTCCCTTAGCGATAGCATTGATAGAATTAGCTTATTTACACGGCTGGAAACATCTCTTGCTCACATTGACTTTGATGGTCTTGTTTGTTTGTGTGGGAATTTCAATAGCATGATATATTTCACCATGGATCGTAATGGAGAATAACCTCACTCAACTGGTATGGTGTCTCTGGCTCGAGCTTTGATGAAGTTTTCTTTTATGGTTGTGTTGAGGCTCCAAAATCCATCCATTTGCCAATATACATAGTGTCGCTGTTTGGCTGGTTATCCATTGCTGGGTTACATCAAATTTATGGTAACTAGCAGAGTACCTGCCCGATGGGCGATCTTGTTCCAAGGATGCAACATGTTCTTCTGACGCATACCTGTATTTGGGCGGTGTGTAGGCAACTGACAGCTCCGTATAGGCAACAACAAAAAAAACAAGGGTGGGGCTCTGATCCATCTGTGCTTGGAGAACTTATGTCATCTGGATACTCCTATGTTTTTCTTTGGGTTGGAGCATCAAGTCAAGGGTGGTCAGCAGTTAGTTAACTCTGCTGCTGACTGCACTAGGAGGAGTAATACACGATCAGAAGGAAATCAGGGCATTGGTTATGCATTCTTTTTCTGGTCTTTACCATTATATGAAGGGCATTAATCATACAATGATGCATTCTCTAACTGCTACCTTGCTCACTTTGCCTGAGTCTATGCAGCTACAGTTAGATAAATAAGTAACCACAGAGGCACTGTTTGCTGTGTGGAAAACCTTACCTACTGGCAAGGCTTCTGGCTTAGATGGACTTCCTGTGGAGTTTTACAAGGCCTTCTGGGACCTCCTAGGATCAGAGTTGCTTGCAGTTAGGTTTACTGCAGCTCTGCTGCTATAAAGCAGTGCGTGTTCTTGTACCTAAGAAAATAAGACCTTTCAGCAAGTGGGAAACTGGCACCCAATCTCCTCGCTCTGGTTGGACTACAAGATATTCGCGACTTTTGAAATGATGTCATCCACCAGAGAATGCTCGGCAAGCATGCGCAGAAACCCCCTTGCAACTGGGGTCATCAGGAGACCAAATGTATATTGTGCGTGCCAAATAAGGAATCTCACCTAAAATGGCTCACAAAGCCTCTAATGGAAGCTTGAAAATATTCAGAAACACACCTTTGAGAAATGGATGGGTTTGCCTCTGCACAATTAAAGAGTTGGAGAACTTTCTGAACTCACCTAAAAAGCTGATAGCTTGCGGCTCCCCATTCTACAAACACCCGAGGACGTGGAACGATGCAAGTCCCAAAGATTCATAGACTGGCACATTTTACCCAAACCTTTGACCATAACTGCCAGTGAGTGAACTTTGAAATTGCAGGATTACCTCATGTGAACATGGCAGGCTTTGGTAGGAGATATTAACAATTGATCATGTTTGGGAGGAGGTGCTGCATGGGCTGTGAGGGCCATTATAAATATTGTTATGATTATGGGGGTAGATGAACCGATTAAATAGTACAGATAGGATTGTATAGTGTAGCATGGTCTGTGGATGGGTAGAAGCACCTCGATGTATACAAGTCAGGGAATCTGTCAACTTAAGTGTTATGTGTCACCACACGATGGGTGGTGTGGTGTTAATTAGCTTAGGGAGTAAAATAAGTTCCCCTGTACGTGATTACCCTCTGTGATTTTCTCGATGTTTTTATATTCCAAGCCAGGCCGTAAGCTAGAGACCGAGTCCAGGTCAGGTCAGGTATAGGAGCATGCGCCAGAGCAGTGCGGCGCTGCATCCACTTTCCGCCGGTACTCCAGGGGCCTCTGTCTGGCCATCCCCCAGGCAGATGCCTGGCCCATCCCCATCTCCTTGAGATGCCGATCAACCTGCTGCAACCACGAGGCACGTGGTCGGCCCATTGGCCTCCTCCACTCACGAGGCTCCCTCGCTGAGAGAATCTGGTGAGCAGGATCAGAGTCAGGAAAACGAGCCACATGTCCATGCAGTCGCAACTGATGCTCACGGACGATACAGGTAACAAATCTCATTTGAGTCTCTCTCAGCAACCGCTCGTTGGACACAAAGTCCGACCAGCGATAGCCAAGGATTCTCCGAAGAGACCTGGTACCAAAGGAATTGAGTCGCTGTCTCAGATCCCTGGTCAGAGTCCAAGTCTCTTGCCAAACACTTTAAGCCTGTTATTGGAAATATTCTCAACCTGAATCAGTCCTACAGTGTCCCTAGAGGGACAATACATGACAACATTTATATCGTTCGTGACATGACATATATTTGTGTCATTGAATAAAGAAATGCTGGTTTCGTCCTTTATTAGTCCTCAAGACAAGGCTTTTGATCCCATTAACCATAATTTTCTGTTTTCCGTTTTACAGAGGTTTGGGTTTTGGAATAGTTTCATCTTCCTAATCGTATAATCGTTTATAGTGCAGCAGACAGGTGACAAAATTGTGCGTTTGATGATAAAAGGATGCCACTTGGCATGATGTTCGGACATACCCGAGGGAAGATTCTTGGCTAGAGAGCCATTGCAGATTTGTCCTGTGGCAGCCCTGGTGGCATTTTGAAAAATGGCCACTATCGACTATAATTTTTCACATATCTGTTATATGGTGACACCTTTATGGGATTGGGAATTTAATTTATGTGTTGTTTCCACTTTTCATTGAGCTGGCATTCAACTGAAGAGCTATGGCTGAAGTGTCTGACATCTTTAATTTATTTATTTCAGAGAAAATTTCAGAAATTTATTATCTCTGTGACATCAGAGAGCAGTGCAATTGAGTGCAGCTTTGAGACACTTGCAGTGTCCTCCACAGCCTTTCTTACAGCCACATCAAAGGAGTTCTTGACACGCATCAGTGACTTCGGACAGGGTTGTCCACCTTGGTTCCCAGGTGCCTGTGTTACTTCACTGTCATCCCCATTCATTTGATGATGGGAGTTCTGGTGCACAAACTAGCATCTGACCCCAGCATTGTGCAGCTTGGTACACTGCCCTTCTAACGTGCTGCAGAAGAGATGCCTTTGAAGGAGGTATTTGATTGATTTCTCTCCCCTTCTGGGTGAAAATCACTTTCCGTGCCTCACTGACATGGTCTCGACTACTGGTGTGGTCATACAGCAGTGCAACAAAGCATTCCAGTGTTTCAAACCAGTACCAGTCACCTGTGGAGTCTGATGTTGTTAAGGCTCAGAAAGTTGGTGGGACTTCATCTACTGCCTTCCAGGTTTCCTAGCAGGTTTTCTTGCCCCTACCAAAGAAAGAAGACATGTGTTGCAGCCAGTAAAGGCATGTTACATGGGCAAGGAAAGGCATCGGTCAGGACCGAGAGCATGTTGGGGCCATACAACTTTGGCACAGGCACGTCGCGCTTTCCAAGAGCGAGAGGAGGTACGGTGGTGTATGACTGGTAGTTTGGAGAGAGTCCTTTTGGTACCAGCAGTGGGAACATTGTGGTTTGCTGTGAGGACAGCATGTTAAACACCTCTGGATTTACTGCTTGGGTGCTGGAACAATGATATCCCAGTCCATAGAAGGAGTTGTGTGCACTCATGGAAGTGGGATTATGGTCAATGTTGTCTGCAGCAGCCATAATAAAGAGACCACCACTCAGATTTGGAGGGCAGACAGCTTTCTCCACTTCATAGTGGTGACATAGTTTTTCCCAAGTCAGTTGAGATGCTCAGTACTCTGTCGTAGGAGATGCACAATCCCAGGTTGAACAAGGAGTATACCAAGTCACACTTGTGAGTCTTCCTTTGAATCATCATGGCAAGATAGAGTGGCAGAGGTGTTTCTCTCTGGTGGCTGTGCCTGGCTGTTACAGAGGCATCCTCCCATCTGCGTACGGCACTGCTGTACATGAGGAGCTGAGATATGCTCAGCTGAGCAGCAGGCACTGAGGAGTCAACATTTGACCGTTCTTTTATGCTTGGACCACTCAGAATCACACCAACCAGTGCCAGGAATAATGCTGGTACTGATTTCTCCAGGCACTGACTGTCAAATTAATCGCTGAAGACAGATTTCATTTTGAACATCTCTTTGCAAAATGCATGCTTCTCTGGCAAGGTAGACAGCATCATCATCGGCATACTGACATACTTTCCTCAACGGTTGTCCGATATCTTGATTGAAGTCAAGTACTATTTCGTGGCCTTGCTTGTGAGCTTCTTAGTCTGGAAAATACCCCAGTATACAATTCTTGAGTTTAGTGAAATGCACCCATCTAGTGATGTTGGTTCCAAGCTGTTGCAGCCTCTTGCCGTACAAATTTGCCAGATCAGTCATTTTGAACACTGGTGCAACTTCACTGTCTGTGCGGGTTTCATCAATGTACGAAACCAACTCTGAAAGTGCTATGCCGTAGTTATCTCTATCGGTGTCCATTTCCTAATCTGGCTTGGCATCCCTTGCTTTATTGTGCAGTGAGAACCAAACACTGAGTATGATATTTAGCCTATTGTGCGATCAGGTCTCCTGCGCTAAGTTTAGCCAGCAATGGCTCGTCCTCTAGTCTGAGAGCATACTTTTGAAACGTTTGTCAAGTTCAAATGTTGAAGCCTTGTGTAGAGTTACACTACCTGCTGGTTTGTCACAGATAAACCACTGAGCTGTTGAAGAGCTGGAATGTTCCATGCTTTGCCGGGTGTAATTTTTTTTGGCGGATCGGCATTCTCTTCACATATCTTCCTCTTCTCTGCTCTCCGGAGTTCTGTCTTGTTGTACTGTTGCCTGCATGAGTCATGCCATTTGGCACTGTGATTCTGGAGAGTTTTCTCAATAACATCTCCATCATCTAGTGAGGAAAGCTGCTCATCGGCAAACATTCAATCTTTTGGAATCCTAAAAGGTTTGAGGTGATTGTGTTGTATCCAGCTCCTTCTGCCCCATGCTTGGACTTTGCTGGAGATTGGAGTACCTCGGAAGTGTCTTTCTGACACAAAATACATTTCTCCCAGTCTGTTTGCAAACTTTGTGTGCCAGAAGTACCAGGCTTCTGTTGGTCCATCACCTTCTCGACTTTGGCCATTGTCAGTAGCTGTTATTGAGTAGATTGAAAGGAAACAGGATTATGACAACCACCAATACAGCACCACAGCCACTACTAAGGGTAACATTGTGCAGCTCAGGCTTCTGCTAGGTTCTGAAAGCAGACAATACACCTGTAGATTAAAACTGAGTATGTGACTAAAGTGTTGTGAGCATGAAAAACAACTTGGGTCTGGACCCATTCGATTCTTTGGCCCCCAAAACATACATTTAAACATTAAAATCAAGTCACTGGCTGTTTTAGATCCAGAAACATTGGCAATTATTGGTGGTGGCCATTTTGAAGCTCAATATTGCAGTCAATGAGATGCAATTTCAAGTGGCTCCATGATCTGAAATTGTTCACAGTAGATTTGAGGGCCAACAAAAACAATGAATTGTGTAAAGAACAAAAAATGTGCTAAATTCAGGCACCCGCCATGGGTCCTTGCCGGCCATTTTGTAAAATGGCTGCCATGGCGACCAGGGGGCAAATCTGCATTACCCCAATAGCCAAAAATATTCCTGAGGGTATGTTCTAACTTCATGCCAAGTTGCATACTTTTATCATCAAAGGCGCAAAATCCTTCTATAATTTTCACCAAGCCGCTGTACTATCAGTGCAGAACAATATTCATAGTTTACTTAAAGTTAACAAATTTTTGGTTTTGTGCCACCACTTTGCAGTTAGTAGAGGCATTTGACAAGGGTATCCGTTACCTAGTTATTTGTGCTGCTCTCCATTGGACCTCAGCTTACTTTGTTGCATGCACAACTTTATAGTTTTTATCCCCTTTCCAATGGCGAGCCTTGTTGAGGTCATTACTTGTGCGGATGACCTTTGTACAGTTATGTGCTCAGATCGTAATGTCTGCGCCTTCGTATCAGTCATTTTAGTCGGCAAGTTCTACAAAAATCAACTGGCATAAAAGTGAAGTCCCTTAGCTTAGTCCGCAAAATGATTCCCTCCTTCCAACCCTGCCTGGGCAACTCCACTCTTGAGGGCAACTCCACTCCACAACTCCTCCACATTGGCACTCAGGATTTAAAATTTTTTTTTAATTTTTTTAAACTGGGATTTACTGGTGATTAAAATGAAGTGGCGAGTATCCAAATGGAGAGGATTACTTAAACAAGTTTCTTATCGGGGTTTAACACTCATAATGAACAATCTTGCAACATCAATGCTTTGGCATAAATTTATGGCACTGCAGGCCCCAGTAAAGTGATGGCTTTCCACCTTCTCTTGCTGCAGAAACTGGTGTCCATAGAAGCCTTTGAAGAAGCCTAGAAGAAGTCCATAGAAGCCTAGAAGATACACACACACAAACATGTATGCACATGTTTTGTGGAAGACTTTTTCTCAATGCCTACTCAGGCATGCCGGTAAACTTGGCGATGACCAAGAACTGTTTCTCATTGATATAGAGAGAGTAGATATAACGTTGGTCCACCTGTTCTGGAGAAGCATGCTCGAAGCTTTGCAGGTAATCACTGCTCACCGTTATGCCAGTGTATATTCCCTCTCAGTGTTTTCAAATGAGCCTTTTTTAATCCCTATTTCGGACGGGGTTTGTACTGGACCGCTCTTTTATCCAACATTTTGTTGATGCTGGGTGTACTGGAGTCGATCATCTCAGAGCCTCTCTCTCTTCACAAGTGAAAGTCGGCTGTTGATATTGGTTTAGTCGTCAGTGTTGGGTCCATCAGGTTGATAGTTCATAGATCTTTTTTCTGTGATTTTGCACACTTTTTTTTTTCTCTTTCATATGAACATGATCAAGATTCATGGAAGAGCTATATCAGAATGGAAGGGAACAAAATGGAAAGGTGTAAACACCAACAGCTGAGTGGAATCAAAATAACGACCAATTACTGCACCGTCGTCTCAAGAAGAAAGCCAGACATAACACACACACACACACACACACCCCACACACACACACACACACACACACACACACACACACACACACACACACACACACACACACACACACACACACACACAAACACACACACACCATATATAAACACACAAACACGGATATATTATGTTCTGGTAAGTACTTACAACAGCTATTTTATTTGAAGTTATAACATTAACTTATAAGGAACTTACTGATTTCCCAACTTCCTGGATCATCAGCTGGGAGCCGTTTTTCATTGAGGTTTTGATCCTTTCAGCAAGAACTTTCTCCCAACGGCGGGTACATGGGAAAAGGACACATGGGGTTGAACAAGCTGCACACAAGCTGAATGAAACACAGCAAGAAGAAGAAGAAGAAGAAGAAGTGGAAAGCAGGGATGAAACAGAAAAGGAACAAACTAACAAATTAAGAAGTGAGGGAAAGGAGGGAAAACCACAATAACTTGGAAAAAGAGAGTACTTGGGAATGGGGTCATTTGGGGTAGAAGAGATCATGAGTATGGATGGAGGATAAATCTAAGAGAGTGGTGAAGAGCTGTCTTGAAGTCCTGGAAGGTGTCCTGATCAGTAAGTCTGGATTTTGGGAGTTTAAAAAGAAGAGGGATACTGGTAGACCATATGTGCCATGAAGAAACTTGGGAGGGACAGAGAAAGCCAAAAGAGGACAGAGGGTGCAAGACCAAAACGGAGGCGATAGAATACAAAGAGGCCACCAACCTGTTATGCAATGTGAAAGTAACAGGCCTAAACATTCAGCTTCATTGTGGGACATCTCAATGGTTTGAGGGCCTTACTTTCCATGGCATCAAAAGGGAAAGGTGTGAGGCAGGGGCACCAGCCCCAAGGGGAGAGCAGTACTCCAGAAAGCTGTGAATAAAGACATTCTAGGTTGTTAAAAGTTCAGATTGACCAAGGAAATACTTTGTATGATGAATGATGCTCAGTTGGTGGCTGGCTCTGCAGGTCATCTTGGAAATATGATTTGCCCAAGAAAGATCAAGGCCCAAAATGTTGAGTGACTTATCCTCTTCAAGTGGTTTGTTTGGGAAGTCGATGGGAGCATTTTCCAGATGGTCCTTTCAGAGAGACAGGGTGAGTTTGTGGTATTTATTGGGGTTAAAAGACATATTCCAACTGTTGGACTGGCTCCTGATTCTATCAAGGTCTGCAGAGAGGGAAGAGGCTGCTGCCTGTCTGTCTGAAGAAATGATACGACAGAGGGTGGAATAATCAGCAGAGATATGCAGGGTTTTCCCAGGAATTAGAAATATATATATATATATATATATATATATATATATATATATATATATATATATATATATATATATATATATAGATATATCGATTATAGACGAATCAGAAACATGTTGATTATCGAAGAAGAACATGACTGGGCCCAAGACACTGCCTTGAGGCACTCCAACCTTGACAGGGAGAGGAGATGAGAGGATCCCATGAAGAGCTACACGCTGAATATGGGAATGGAGGAAGTCAGTGAGGCATGAGAAGAGATGGTGTTGGATGCCATAATCAGAGTTTGGAGACTGAGGCGGGGTACAAGACTATATCAAATGCTCCAAATATGTCCAGAGAGAAGGCCCTGATCTCATGTCTGAAATTGAGGGCTTTTCACCATTGTTGGGAAGGAAGAAGAAGCAGCAAGCACAGAAAGAGCAGAGTGTGCAAGACCAGAAAGGAGGTGGTAGAAGACAGAGAGACCACTGACCTGTCAGCGGTGGTGAAGTGATATTCCCATAGACGATCAGCTTCATCACAGGAAATTTCAATAATCTTGAAGGCCTTGCTTTCCATGGCATCAAGTTGAGCAAGATGTGAGGCAAGGGAGCCAGCCCAGAGGGAAAAGTAGTTCTTCATCAAGCTGTAGATGAAGACCTTGCAGGTGGATAGAAGTTCAAGAGTACCAAGGAAGGACTTTGTACAATAGAGGATGCCCAATTGGTGGCCGGCTATGGAGGCCAACTTTGAAATGTGGTTTGCCCAAGAAAGATCATGGCTGATAGTGATACTCAGGAGTTTGAATGACTGAGGATTGTGAAGATAGTAAATGAGGGGAGTTTGCCAGACAGTCCTTTTGGAGAGATAGTGAGAGTGTGAGATTTGTCAGGATTGAGAGACATATTCCAAGTATTTGACCAGCTTGTGATTTTGTCAAGGTCTGAAAAGAGGGAAGAGGCTGCACCCTGCCTGTCTGAAGGATAAGCGATGTCATTGCAGAGGGTGAAGTCATCAGTAAATAGATGAAGAGGGTTTTCAAGAGATTCAGTGAGATTGTAGTGACCTGCTTTGCAAGAGCGAGCATGGGCAAACCTTTTCCTGGCCCTACATAAAGTGACTGTGTCATAGTCAGTTCTGATTGGTTACACGACGTCGACTGGAGGATGAATGGGAAGAGTTCTTGCAGAGGGTGTGGTCGAAAATAACTAAATTTCCCCAAGTTGGATCAGCATACCAAAGGAGAATCTTTAATTTCGTATATACGGAGGAAGAACATTGAATGCTTGATTGAAACATTCGAATTGACTTCACTGAAACAGAAGCCCGAAGCAATTCTTCTTATACACAACTTGACATTCCAAAGAATGGGAGGGGAGAGATTTGGCAACTCAACTACAGGGTGAGCTGATAAGCATTCGTCAAAATAACTCAAACTGCAATACGTGTCCACTGGGTGAAAGAGAATGACACAATCGCGGCGAAAGTTGCAGTGTTATCAACCAGGTCACCCTGTTTCATAGCAAGACATTCCTTTTATCAATATGTGGGTCAAAAGACTCTTGGGTAAAGGGAAACATAACTGACAGCCAATTCGACTATATCACAAAAATTAAATTTATAAAGTATCAGCAACAATTATAATTGAGAGTAGATGAATATAATTATTTTTCTTCCACAATGCAACAGTTTCACAGCTGTTGCATTGTGGAGGATAAATGGTTCTTACACGACGTCGACTGGAGGATGAATGGGAAGAGTTCTTGTGGAGGGTGAACGGTTGAGGTTTTTTTTGTCATGTTTGAGTCAGCGGGTTTTCTTTTTCCTCTTAACTACTCAACAGGATTCTCTTTGCAAGTCCATGTATTGTTGGATTGTTTTCATAAAGCAAATAATGCGGGAACTTCCTGCTCTGGGTTTTACCATTTGGTTTTGATTTAACCATACTAACATTCTGCCTCGTTCTGGTTCTTGTTAACTCGGCCTAGCTGGCTAGCTTTTTCCTGCCTTATATACGTCACAACCATTCGACAAGAACCGTGATTCTGATTTATTTATTTTTTATTGACTACTTTTGATCACCTGACGTCACATTTGTGTCACGACTTTGTCATTGGGCATCGACACAACGCATTGACTCATTATCAAGATGGACCACTTTGGATATACAACAGATCTGCTCCCATCTCCCATCTTTGTGGTGATCATCAGCTCGTGGTGAGTTGGAAGTTTTGTTTCTGAGTTTTTTTTTATCAAAGTATACAGAGTACAAGAATTCGACCGGGTGTAGTGGCGTGCGCCTGTAATCCGGCTACTCGGAGGCTTGGGTTGGAGGATCGCTTGAGGACGGGAGCTCTGCACTGGGCCGCGCTATGAGAGGGTGTAGGGCAGCCTGGAATCATGGCGAAACCCAATCCTTATCCCTGTGTCGTAACAGGCGACCAGGGTTGCGTCAGGAAGGGCATCCGGCGTAAAACCTGTGCCAAATCAGTATGTGGATCATAACGGATGATCCGCTGTGGCGACCCCTAACGGGAGCAGCCGAAAGACAAACAACAACAGAGTACAAGAATTCGCACAAATCTAATTTCCACATTGGTGACCCCGACATGATCTGAACACGCAACAACTTTAACCACAAAGGAGCAGCAGCCTGAAGCGTCCAATGCTATTTCGCCATCTCAGACCACAGTTTCTGCCGTAAGCCTCAAGCTTCCTCCTTTTTGGCCCAATGACCCCACCATCTGGTTCACTCCAGTTGAGGCCCAATTTCTTACGAGGAGCATAACATCACAAGAGACTAAGTTTGCCTTTGTAGTCTCCTCTCTCCAACCGTAGCTTGCACAAGAAGTTAGGGATTTGCTCTTGATACTTCTCACAGAAACGCCATACGACTCATTAAAGGCAGAACTCATTCAAAGAACGTTGTCTTTCCGAGGAGAAACACCTACACCGGTTCCTCATTTCGGAAGAGTTAGGAGACAGCACGGTCTCTCAACTCCTCAGGAAAATGCTGGCACCAAGTGTTGGCTCGGATCATGCCATCACGTCATTGTTGATGCAGTATACAACGTAAATCCTTTTTTGGACATTCTCCTCTCAAAGGAACTCGTGCAAACGGAAGATTACGACTTGGTGCAGAACAAGCCTACACCACAAGACAAAATACGGTGTATTCTCGATCTTGTGCCAAACAAGTTCAGTCCTGAACCGGTGGAAAAAATTGCGGAATGTCTGAAGCAAAGTGAAAGTTGTTTCCCCAAGCTCAAGAAACTGAAGTATTCTTCTCGAGATGAGAAACCCACACCAACAGTGGATCGGCTGCATCAGCAGATGAGTGACCTCAGTAAACGTTTGGGAGTACTATCGCTTCCAATTGGAGTGAAATTACTGTCCAAAAAGTATATTACATGATTCGACTACGAGAACAATGGGCCAGTCCACCTATCAGGAACAACCATTACAGTTGATTGATGTATGCACAACTAAAGGGTGAACATGTCTGCAAGGAGTTCTACAATGCATTTTTGGCTGAGGATTCTCTCCTCGCTCAACAATTTTTGGTCAAAGAACAAACTACTGTTGCTTCATCAGTCGGTGAAGAGTTTTTTTCCAAAATGAACCTCAAATGCGGTGAGCAGGAGCAGGGCGAAGAGGAGCTCGAAATCCAAGAGTTAGTGGTGACTCCTGGGAATTGACGAAACCAAAATTATGGAGTTTGACTCCTTGGCAGTGGGAATGTCTCTTGGTCTGAGTCACAAAACTGCCACTGAGGCCCTTAACTTTTGACAATTGGGATGGTCATAGCTACTAGCTGACCGCCATACTACAGACCTTTCTGGTTTCCTTAAAAGACCCAAAACATCTTCGGAGCAAGTTGGCTGTTTGCCAGCTTGACTGGTTCCAGGTATCTCCACGTGGTACCTTTTTGTTGAATTTGCTGTCCATAGCTCAGAGATTACAGTGGAACAAATCCAGACTAGAAGGATCTGAAATTGAAAATGGGTGTCGTGGCTGTCGTGGCAAATTGAAGATGGCTGTCGTGGTGCATGGATGTCCAAGTAGCGCAGCTCACAGCACAAATCCAAGCTCTCATGACTCAACCTCATAACAACAGCGGACGGAGTTGGAGCAGCAGTAGGCAGAGACAACTTGATCGTCCGTCACGTAACCCCAGCTCTCAGCAGCATGCAGAAAAGGAATGTTGGTACCACTGGCATTTTGGTACTGAGGCACATAGGTGCATCCCTCCTTGCAGCTTCAGTGGTCGATCTACCTCTTATCAGGGAAGCAATGGGGCCAGCGACTAGCGGCAATGAGTCCAGCTGGCAGCAATTCTAATAGTCGTCTGTTCTGCCTTGTCGACAGGACAACAGGAACACATTTTAAAAATTGATACAGGAGCAGAGGTCAGTGTAATTCCTCCTTCCGAGGCTGGTAAATAAACATCCATCTACAAAGGTACACTTGCAAGCTAACTGCTCCAGAATTGCAACTTATGGGTTGCAACTTGCAACAAAGCTGCCGATGGGTTTTTATTTCCGCCGATATCACAACTTCCATCATTGGCGCTGATTTTTTGAGGCATTTTATTTTTTTGGTGGATGTTAAACACCAATGACTTGTAGACACCACTACTAACCTATCCATTAGAGGAATGACATAATCTATTTCTTCCATCAGTCTTACATTCCTGAAACCTGAGGGGGAAACTAAGTACGAGTCACTTTTGGGTCAGTTTCCTGATATTACTCATCCTGTTTACAAAGGGACTACTATCAAGCACGCAGTCACACCACATTGAGACGCGCGGACCTCCTGTGGCAGCTCACCTGTGTCTTGCTCCAGATCGTCTCAGCATAGCTAAGGCTGAATTTGACCATATGTTAGAGCTTGGAATCATACAGCCATCCAGTAGTCATCTCCATTACACATGGTACCTAAGAAGACTCCTGCGGACTGGAGGTCGTGTGGAGATTACCGAGCACGAAACAGGAATACAGTACCCGATAGGTATCCCATACCTCATCTTCAAGATTTTGCTGATGATTTGGAAGGCAAGAAGGTATTTTCCAAATTGGAGTTAGTCAGTGCCTACCACCAGACACCTGTGAATCCAGCAGATGTACACAAGACTGCCATCACCACCCCCTTTGGCCTTTTTGAATCTGTACGCATGCCTTTTGGACTATGGAATGCTGCAGACTTTTCAGAGGATCATCGATGAAGTGCTGCATGGTTTACCCTTTGTATATGCATCCATTGATGATGTGTTAGTGGTGAGCAATTCGGTGGATGAACATGCTGAACATCTGCGTCTCCGTTTTTTGCACGATTTGCACAGTACGGAGTTGTCATTAGCCTGACAAAGTGTCAGTTTTGTGTAACCACGCTCACTTTTCTGGGTCACGTGGTCAATGAGAGTGGTATTTCACCCCTGCCTGAGATGGTGAAGATGGTCCAAGTTTTCCCAACTCCTACCTCACTGCGCAAGCTCCGTAAATTTCTCGGTTTGGTGAATTTCTACAGAAGGTTCATACCACGATGTGGAGACAGTGCAGCCGCTCACTGAAATCTTGAAAAGCAAGACCAAGAAGAACCTGGCTATCGTTCTTGGTGAGATGGAGCTTGCATCGTTTCAAAAGGTTAAATTGGCACTGTCCCAAGCGACACTACTCATACACCCCAAGACTGATGCACCGCTTTGCGTATTCACTGATGTTTCACACGTAGGAGTTGGAGGTGTTTTTCAACAACACAGCGATGGGGAGTGGCAGCCTTTGTCTTTCTTCTCCAAGCAACTTCACCCTGCTGAGAAAAAGTACTGCACCTTTGGTCGTGAACTCCTCGCAGTTTATCTGAGTATCAGGCATTTCAGATATCTTTTAGAGGGCCATCCTTTTTGTGTGTACACTGATCATAAGCCACTCATCTATGCACTCCAGTTCCGAGCCAGACAAGCATTCTCCATGTGAGATTCACCAATTGGATTGTATTTCCCAATTCACTTTTGACTTGCGGCACATTTCGGGCAAAGACAACGCAGCAGCCAATGTGTTTTCACGTATGGACGTAAACGTCAAAGAGACAACAGCCGTCATTGATTTTTATGCCATTGCTCAGGGTCATAGGACGATGAAGAATGCAAGTCAGCTGATAACTCACTCCAGCTAAGTGCAGTTCCAGTTTCCATATGAAGTAGTGCTATTATGTGTGTTATATCGACTGGAAATCCTTGTCGATACATCCCAGCCAAGTTTAGACACACCGTTTTTCATGCTCTGCATAATTTGTCACACCCGGGCATCCGAGCCACGCAACAGTTGATTATTGCTCATTTTGTCTGGCCGGGAGTCAACCGAGATGTACGCAATTGGGCAAGAACTTGTCTGCGGTGTCAAAGTTGGAAAATGCACCGACACACAAAAACGTCCCTGGGCACTTTTGCAACACCAGATGCCAGGTTTGATCATGTGCACATCAACATTGTGGGACCTCTTCCTCCATCAGACAGGCAGACATATATGCTCACTTGCATCGACAGGTTTACATGTTGGCCAGAAGCTATACCTCTTCCAGATATCACAGCGGAGACTGTAGCTCGTGTTTTCATAACACAATGGGTGGCAAATTTTGGAGTGCCTTCGACTGTCACAACAGATGGAGATCATCAATTTGAGTCTTCCCTTTTTCAAACACTCATGGGCATGCTAGGTTGTAAACATATCAGAACAACATCTCATCATCCTCCTTCTAATAGGATGGTGGAGCATTTCCAACAAATGCTTAAAGCTGGTCTCAAAGCTCATACGAACACACGATGGACTGAGGCACTTCCTCTTGTCCTGTTGGACATTCGGACAGCAGTCAAGTCGGATCTGGGGTGCTCCACGGCTGAACTTGTCTACAGGACCACCATTCGGTTACCAGGAGAGCTTGTAGCACCGAGTAAGAGAATGAGTGACCTGGAACCCAGCAAATTTTGTGCGCCAGTTGAAACGACACATGTATGATCTTCGGTCTACACCCACTACACCCACGAGATCCCAACACATGCAACCACAGATCCATCCAGATCTTCACACGTGTACGCACGTCTTTGTACGACATGATGCCGTGAGAATGCCTCTACAGCCACCATATGATTGGCTGTATGTAGTACTTCGATGGTCTGACAAGTTTTTCACCTTGGAGATAAAGGACAAACATGAATGTGTCAGCATCGATCGTTTGAAACCAGCCCACATCGAAGACTGCTCTACTTCTACCTCCTCACGAGCAACCTCGACATCACAGGCCATTGAGCCTTCTTCTATGGTGTCACCTACTCCACCAGCATCGACCCCTCTTGCATCTTCTCCAAAATCTTCCATTCGGCAACTTGAAACGAGGAAAATTAGAGTAGGCAGACATGTTCATTGGCCAGCCCGCTATGTACTCATTTTCATCATTAACTGAGAGGTTTCATTTACCAATTTACTTTACTCTTCTCATCTTTCATCACATGACTTGTTATCGACCGCGACACGCATCATTGTTGCAACTAGCGATCTCGGAGGGGGTTGATGTAGTGACCTGCTTTGCAAGACCAAGAATGCGCAAACCTTTCCTGGCCCTACATCACGTGACTGTATCATAGCCAGTTCTGATTGGTTACACGATGTAGACTGGTGGACGAATGGGAAGAGTTCTTGTGGAGAGTGAACAGCTTGAGGGTTTTTTTTTTGTTGTTTTTTGAGTCTGTGGGTTTTCTTTTTCCTCTTAACTACCCGAGGGATTTTCTTTGCAAGTCAACGTTTCGTTGAATTGTTTTCATAAAGCAAATAATGGGAACTTCATGCTCTTGGTTTTAACATTCGGTTTGGATTTAACCAAACTAACATTCCGCCTCGTTCTGGTTCTTGTTCACTCGGCGTAGTTGGCTAACTTTTTTCCCGCCTTATTTACGTTGAGACCATTCGACAAGAACTGTGATTCTGATTTATTTATCATTATTATTTTTAATCGACTACTTTCGATCACCTGACGTCACATTTATGTAACGAGTTCGTCATTGGGCACCGACACAATAGAGTGACTCGACACATAGAAGGACCACTTTGGATATACAACGGATATGCTCCCATCTACCATCTTTGTGATAATCATCTGCTATCGGCTATCTGAAACTTCCTAGCAGTGGTGAGTTGGAAGTTTTGTTTCTGAGGAGTTGTTTGATCACAGCATACAGAGTACAACAATTCACACAAACGAAATTTCCACAAGATCATTTATGAAGATCAGGAATAGGACTCAGCCCAGAACACTGCCTTGGGGCACTCCAGCCTTGACAGGGAGAGGGTGTGATAGGATTATCTTGAGTGCCACACGTTGGCTACGAAAGTAGAGGAAGTCAGTAAGCCATGTGTGGAGTTGGTCTTGGATGTCATCGGCAGAGAGTTTTGAGAGCAAGGCAGGATGACAGACTGTATCAAAAGCAGATGTATTGAGAGGGATAGCCCTGATCTCATGTTTGACAATGAGGGCCTCCATTCATTGTTGGGTGAGTCGAAGCAACATGTCCAAGGTAGAGTAACCGGGTTTGAATTGGATTTAATGATTCGAGATCAGTCCGTTGGAGAAATGGAAGGATTTGATGTCAAGTGCAATGATATATTTCATGACCTTGCTTATAATTGCAAGCAAACTAATGAGCCTGCAATTAAGAGGATCCGTTTTTGCACCATGTTTGGGTATTACAATAATGTTAGCTAACTTCCAGAGAGAATGACCGAGTAAAAAGAGCAGAAGAGGATAAGCGAGAGAAGCAGAGCAGGTTTTTAGGACACATGCACAGATTCTTGGGTGTGGGGAGATGGCCTGTGATTTTCACCTGTATATGTGGAATAGTTGTAGTGGTTTAACTACTGACCCCTGCCGGTACAATGGGGGATTATTGGTTGGAAACAATGCCAATTAATTCAGAAAAAATATCCTCTTGCTCCAGTCGGGAGTGGGTATTGACAAGTGATAAAAACTTAAAAGGAAACATAGCACGACCCTAAGCCCCTCATCCTACATCTTTCTCTTCAGTTCAAATAAATACAATAAAAACAACAAACTAGAAGGGCATTCGGTAGAGCGCATACCTCCGGCCACGTAATGCCTGATCCACGAGAACATATCACGCCCAATACATTTTTGAAATATCACGCGAGACAATACTATATTGTTTTTGACTGTATCTCTCAATGGTGAAGAATAATGTTTAAAATGAAATAATCCTCGTATCCAGATCCGGATTTGGATCTTCACCAAAGTGGAATCTATTCTTCCTTGTCACACACCCAACATGTCCAGTGTCCACCAAGTTTCATCCGAATCCGTCCACAACTTTTTGAGATATCGTGCTGTATATCGGTTTAGCACTATTTCTCAATGTTGAAGAATCACTTAAAAACTTGTAGTATCCGGATCCGGATCTTCACCAAAATCGAATCAGTTTGTCCTTGTCACACACTGAACCTGTCCATAAAATTTCATCCGGATCCATTGACAACTTTTTGAGATATCCTTGCCACAAACAAACAAAGATAGAGAGGGGTGAAAACATAACCTCCTTCACTTTTGGTGGCGGATGTAAAAAAACAACAAACCACAAAAATTTTTTAAAAAGGACAAAAATTGATGGCAACAACACCCATAACAAAAACAAATAAATAAACAACACCAGAAAATAGGGAATCCATACAACACATATCCCATGTAGTGTTCAAGTACAGTATACACAGTGCTGTACTTCAATTTTAATAAAATCATTTTTACGATCCTTAAAAAAAAACATCCTGTTGTTTAGTGCTATTGAAGTTGTCCAGAAGCAGTCCCGACCAGCACCCTTAAACACCACCCCATTGAACGTTGATTAGTCCCCGACCGATTTCACTGGAGGGGACTACAGGTTTGCTCTCAATCCATCTGTCCATCCCACCTGTGGTTTTTCAGACTTTTTCTCATACCCTTTAACATATTCAACTGACACTTGGTACACGGCTTCATGATGATAAGTTACAGATCAAGTTCGAGTTTCAGGGTGTTTCGTCAATGTTTCACAAAGTTATGCCCTTTTTTGACTTAGAAAATATCACATCGCCATTTGTGTTCTGCAGTCTTCAAGTATGCAATTAGATTTAAATAAAATAAAGATTGTGAAAGGCGTATTAATTAATTCCGGGTTTTACCGCCATTTTCTGCAGTGTCTGTTAAAATCACCCTATCGAACCCGTTACATAAGTTATTCATGCCTGTTGTATGTGTCCTTTATAACGACCTTATAAACAGTAAGTTTCCTGTTTGGAACGATTTTCAAATTTGTTAGACTGTCAGGAAGGCACACCGAGTAAACGTGATCGAGAGAGGTCACCGAGAGAGAGAGAGAGAGAGGTCTCACTCCTCTCTGCACATGCGTGATCGGGATGAATTCACTTGTCTTTCTTTTGTTGTTCTGATTCATGTTCAAAATATAACATTCGATTCAAATAATCTGTTCCTCGATCATCTATCTATCTATCTTCTATATATTACTAAAACTCTCATCTTGTATGTATGTATGTTCCCGAAATGCAGCCAAAACGGTACACGATATTCAAAAAATTTTCGGCCCACCTTACTCACCATTCTCCTGCAGTGTGCAGTATCAAGTTTCGTTCAAATCGGACAACGGAAAAAAATTATTTAAAAATCAATTCCCGATTCAGTCAAGTACTCTTCGGGAGAATTTGATCAATGCGAACAACCTCAGCGGTAGACTTCGCTGGAGCTATCTTTTATTTTTTCTCTTGAAATTATTTATTTTAAAATCTCAAACATTTAGTGTAGATAAAGAACGATTTATTTTAAAGCATAAAATAAACATCGCCATTTTGATCCAATACTTCCGTGTTCGTTAATAAATAAAATTGTGTTTAGAAGATTTCGCACAATAATTTCTTCAACTTTCCTTTTCTCCGTTTTTTTTTCACATTGACGCGCAATATCAAGTTTCGTTCAAATCGGGCAACGAAAACAATTATTTAAAAATCAATTCCCGATTCAGTCAAGTACTCTTCGAGAGTATTTGATCAATGCAAACAACCTCAGCGGTATATTTCGCTGGAGCTATCTTTTTTTTTTTTCTTGAAATGATTTTTTTCATCAACCGCTGTCACAACGGGAACCCAACGGGTTCAGGAGTCGTCTAGTATATTACTAAAACTCTCATCTTGTATATATATATATATATATATATATATATATATATATATATGTATGTATGTTCCCGAATATGTTCTAGTAAACTAATAAAACTGACGGATGAACATGAACCACTTGCTTAATCCTGCTTTTAGCTTCACATGCACGGGGTAACAACAACCAAGCAAACAACAACACAAAACACCTTGCAAGATAGAGTGGAGAACCAGTAAAATAAATTCAGACTGAATGCCAGATACAGCACTTTGGAACGAAGTCTGTTTGTTCTGTATGAAGCGAGGTGGCATGTCTAGGATATAAGCCTGTTGTTGGCTTTATGGTTAGGGTGTTGGACTTGGGATCCTAAGATCCTGAGTTCAAATCCTGCTCGGCTTTTGAATAAATACCAGGTGGGGTTGACTCTGCCTGTCATCCTTCCGAGGTCAGCGAAATTTGACTCTGTCTGTCATCCTTCCGAGGTCAGCAAAATTTGACTCTGTCTGTCATCCTTCCGAGGTCAGCGAAATGAGTGCCAGCTTGCTGGTATCCTGTGTCAGAGTGGCGACCCGTCCAGGGTTGTGCCCAATAGCCAATGAGACTTCTTAGGCAGCAACAACGCTCTGCACAGAGTATGGCCCCAATGGATGGATGGATCTATAGCGTTTAGAAGAAAATGTATTTTGTTTTATATACATCTACTATAGGCTGACAGGATGGTTAAGAGGTAAACACACTCCCCTCTAAGTCGTCTAATTTGGGTTCGAATTCTGACCCAGCTATAAACTGTCATTTCGCTGTTTCACAGGCAGGGTGATTCATCAATGTACGTGCATTCCCTCGGATAGACGTTAAACCGGGCGTCCTGTCCGCCAGAATTAATCGGAATTAAAAAAGAAAAAGATCCCACGATGTCCTTCGTGAAGAGTAACTGAACTTCGTGAACTAAATCGCCGGCACCCTGAATAAATTCCAAATTCCTGCCCTAACTACAGCTGGGAGAGGGACGGCAAATCACCGAGCTTGATCCTGGCCAAGAAAGTACTTCGGCAGACTAAACGCCCTGTAACATAGAGTATGGTACATCGGATCGGACGTCGACAAAGATCGAACATAGCTCAACGGCCGGTAACTTGCAAATTGTGGAATTGGACGTTATGGCGTTTCGGAATCAAACTCTTCATTTTATTGTTTAGATATACAGTCGTTACCTGCGCATTGGGTTGTTGGCTCACCCGTTTGATCTCCTGAATTGTAAACTGATGATTGCATGTACAAATTGTAACCTGTTTGTTCGGCCAAGGCCAAAATCCCCCAGCATATTCCCAGACTGCTTCAGCAAGTTGTTGTATGTTTAAGCTTTCTAGGCACTCTCCCCTCCCACCCCTTCCATCCCCATGCGTTGCCATCGACACAGAAATTCAGTTCTTCCTCCATAGCAAGTACACGGGTTACCCAAACAAGCGTGAAGAAATTATGTAATCTAAAGGGCCTGGGGACATCATCTATCTGACAATCACATTTTGGGTTTTGGAGTTTTCTGCGTTCATTGCAAGGAAAGAATGCCACATGCTAAATCAAAGGGACCCTCAGCCAAGGATTTATTCGCTGTTTCTTCCACATTTTGTGGCCGGGTGTGCAGAACAGATTTTTTTTTTTTTTTTGCAGTTGTCAGAAACATCGTTAATTTACTTTTCCCACTTTAGCCCTTGCTGTTACAATCATAATATTTGAAGTTTTTTTTGTTTGTTATTTATTTATAAAATCTTTCTGCACCATTCCTCCACACAATACCCAATTAATTTGCCCGAATTTGGATTCTTCTTACTTTCCCAATCTTTCTCTGACATATATTTTCCGCTGCAATCATATCTTTCTCTGTGACCCTTAACTCACATTCCCTTCTGCCGGTGTCTATAATAACACAACCACGACCCCCTGCTACTCCAAACTAACATACAAGTCTTAGTTTCCCTGGCGAAGCACATGGCACACAGATGTGAGGCAAGGAAGGACACAGTGCATGAGAGTGAGATAAAATGGGTGACC
>CM068952.1:165093967-165110173 GCA_035128595.1 Eptatretus atami | reverse complement strand
TCTCCGAAGAGACCTGGTACCAAAGGAATTGAGTCGCTGTCTCAGATCCCTGGTCAGAGTCCAAGTCTCTCATCCGTAGAGCAAGTTTGGAAGCACCAAGGACCTGAAGACTTGGACTTTCATCCTCCTGCACAGGTACCGACAGCACCATACCCCGTGGTCCAGTGAATCAATGACTCCCCAGGCATGACCCAGATGCCTGTTGACCTCTGGCTCGCAGTCAGCGGAGACATGAGTATCACTGCCAAGGCAAGTGAATCTCTCCATGACCTCAACATCCTCACCACAAACAGATACAGACAGGATAGCAGCATCCAAGATGTCATCTTAGTTTCGACCCAGGAAACCTGTAATTCAGTGCCTTGAGGGTCTCCAAAAGTATATCCAGAGTCTTCGCAAAGATGATTGCATCGTCTGTGAAATCAAGGTCAGAGATCTTGATATTCTGAAATGATGCACCGCAACTTGATCTCTCCAACATCCTCCCCAGAATCCAATCCATACAAGCACTGAAAAGTATGGGAAACGGTACATACCCCTGAGGAACTCCAGTCACAACTGGAAAAAAAAAGTCAGAGATGGAACCCACACATCCCACAGTACTCCCAGTATCAGAGTATATTCAGTCATCAGATCGATCAGTTTTGGTGGCACCCCACGAAAACTGAGAATCCTCCAGAGGGCATCCCAATTCACTGAATGAAATGCTTTGCAGAGATCAACATAGGCTGCAAGCAGCCCTTTCAGAAACACTCGTCTGCATTCGGTGAGAACCCGAAGAGCAATGATACGGTCAATTGTTGACTTCTTTGGTGTAAACTGTAAAGCTTGACTGCTCTGGGCGCTGATGCTCAAGCAAATGGTGGTGAACCCTATCAATAATTGTTCGAGCAAAGACCTTGCCTGGCACTGAGAGCAGCCTCACCCCTCGATAGGTGTTGCAGTCCTGGCGCCCACCCTTCCCTTCCCAGAGAGGCCTTACAAGGCCCCTCTTGCAGTCAATTGGGATTATGCCTGTGTTCCAAACAGAGCACAGAACTGCACGCAATGACACAAGTACAGCATTGTCCCAGCCTTGAGAAGTTCAGCATGGATGCCACAGATCCCTGGAGCTTTACCCCATTTCAACCGATTTACCACAGCCTGTGTTTCCAGAAACTGGTGGTTTACAGTTGATTGGAGGGTCAGCAATAGGAATCATAACACCCCTGACATCTAACTAAAGAGCTGGTGGGCCAGCCTGGTACAGCCGCTGAAAGTAACTGGCCCAGCAGGCTCCCATGATAATTTTTCCGCCTTCACTTTGGACTCCTCTATCATGAGTCCACCATCCTCCACTCTAACTGCAATACAACTAAGAGACGGGCTTGAAGGAACGTAATACATGAATTGAAGGAACTAAACCCTGTAAGCAGGACGATAATCACTTGATCACAGGTGATGCTCTACCACCTCCAGATTCCTCGCACATAGGCCTCCTTGTACACCCTCAGCACATGTACAGTTTAACGCCTCAACTCGCTGAACAGCTCAGCTCTGCCATTAAGCCTGGCCCTGCGACACTGGTCAATGGTATCCAGTGTCCCTTGAGAGACAAAGTTCTTCTTCGCCAGACAGTGAGTTCCAGCGAGACATCCACCGGCAACATCTAGGACGGTATTCTTTAAGGCACTCCACAACTCTTCAGGATTCCCCAAAGCACGCAGACTCCCCAAATCCCCACTCAGCCTCTTCGCAAATTCCTCAGCTACTCACTCATCCTTGAGCTTGCCAACATTCAGCCTCAGCTGGGATGGTACCATTCTCCCAGATTTAAGCTGCAACTTCAAAGTTGCAACAACAAGCCTGTGGTCAATATTGAGGAACTGAGCACTCCAGTCGACCCTGCAGTTCTGGATCGTCCTCCAGCGACCATCAATGAACACATGGTCAATCTCCTTTGCCACATCACCAAAGTTGGAAGACCAAGTCCAGCGATGAGCCTGTGGGCGCTGAAACCATGAACCAGCCACCCTAAGTCCAAGACTTCTTGCAAAGTCAAGGAACTTAGGCTATTCTGGTTCATAGTTCCGGGCCAATGGGGACCAATATTGTCTCATAGCCATCCCTAACAGTACCGGTCAATGCATTGAAATCCCCAAGACCAGAAGAGTGTCTCGTCTCGTGCACTGATTAACCATAGACTCAAGCATGGCATAGAATGTGTCCTTCACAGTGAGATCATTCGCCTCAGTCAGAGCAAAAACAGAGACCACGAAAACGACACCCAAGGAATGACGAATCCCTCATCTCATAATACGCCCATTGACTGATTTGACCGCAATTATCATGGGAGTCAGCTTATTGGAACACAGCTACAGCAACTCCTTGGGCATGGTAACCATCAGAGCGACCAGATCAGGAGTCGGTGCAACCACCCGCCATGATCTCACCACTATCTGGTCTCCGAACCTCAGAGAGTGCTGCCATACCGATGGTCAAACGCTGGAGCTCAGAGGATAACAGAGACAGGTGATCATCCTCTCTTAGGGATTGGACATTCTAGGCACCCACCTGAAGGGACCGCCTCAGGTTAACCCGAGGAGACCACTATCTGGTTGATGACACCTCAACACCACCCCACCACACATAACCGCAATCTAACCCGGTAAGTTTACCCAGTGCTTTTTCCTACTGTCATCAAGGAATGGGGGTCCCGGAGGCTTCACACCAATCCCATCATCCGGTGAGCTGCGTTGTGAATGGCAGCAGCACAGGAGGTACTCCCAGAGAGTGGGTTTTCAGTTTTCTTTGCATTTATGGGGGTTTGTGGGATGAAGGTTTTTATGGTGGCCGGAATGTAAAACCTGCCCACAACCTCCTAGCAAAAGTAACCCAACTGCAGGAGGACGTCCACAAACACACTAGATATGGTTGGCTGTTGACTGTTGAGTTGGGCACCAGATATGGATGGCTGTTGACTCACAAGGAGCTCCTCCACCCTTGGACAGGTTTTGTTTTTAATCCTGCTGGGTGTCCATATCCATGCACTCTTCTCATTAGGAAACCTGGTGGGGGAGACGGTTTAGTCACCGACAACCCGAGCATGAAACAGATTAGTACAGGTTTACATGGTACATGCAGCAAGTCGCAGATCTAATCTGGCCTGACCTAACATAAATAGATCCGAATACGAAAAAAAATTTCAAAGACTGTATCAATACAGAATTTAGATTGAACACAAAATTACTGCAGCCCATATGCAGCAAAGAGTGGCAATGTGACTTTGGTTTGCAGACCAGATCGAAGAAAAGCCGAACTTCCTTGACAATGTCTGGTTTTCTGATGAGGCCGGTTTCCTTCTTTATGGGCACGTCAACTTCAAGAACTGCATACACTGAGAATCGACACCCCCAATATAGTGCGTTCGTGACCTTTCCATTCAGAAAAATGCACTGCCTGGGTCGCAAGCAGTAAAGGTGGAATCTTCAGCCCTTTTTGGTTTGAGGACGACATAGGAAAGGCATTGACTGTCAATACGAAACATTACATCCAATTTCTTGGGAGCTTTTGGAGGGCTCTAAACAGTCGCAGGGGTTTTTTTTTTTAATAGAGGAACAACATTTTCAACAGGATGTTGCCACTGCCCTACGCTTCGAATGATTCACTGAACTGCCTCAACACACAGAACACACAGAGCCATCAATCGAAGACTTGTTGTTGAATGGGCCCCACACTCACCAGATCTGTTCCTGCCAGATTTCTATCTTTGGGGCTATTTTGAAGGACAACGTCTACAGAGGAAGGCCACAATCCATTGAAGAACTCAAAGCAACAATTATCGATAAAGTTTGCTCAATTCTTACGGCGAATACGTCGAAATGACCAACCATTTTACCCTACGAATCCAAGTGTACTTGCAGTGCCATGGAAAATATTTGCAGCACGTCATTTAATCACAATTGGTCCAAGCCTATTCAAGATAATCTTGCCAAACATTAAGCCATTTGAGTTATAAATGTGTATTTTATGTTAAATAATATTGGTTCTGTCTTTTTGGGACATCCTGGATATTTGGGGACGCTCTTCAAGCAGCTAACTAGTGGAGCATGGTTGCGCACTGCAAGCAACTACTCAGGTGCATCCTATGTGCAGACATAATAAATGTAAGCATTTATATATTTGATGAAGTGGTTTGTGAAAGAGCCTCTCATTACCTCTGCCACCGAAGGTGGACAATTTTTCTAAAGTGTTTATTCACCATTGTGAACGAGCCTAAAATTGATAACATATCTCAAAAGTTTATGGACGGATTTAGACGAAACTTTGTGGACAATTTGGGTTTGTGACGACAAGGATGAATTGATTTGATTTTGGTGACTTTCTGAATCCGGATACGAGAATTTTTTTAATTTATAAAAGCGATTCTTCACCATTGAGAGATAGGGCCAAAAACCATATGTAGCACGATATTTGAAAAAGTTTTTGAGGGATTATGACAAAACTTGGTGGATGAGTTTGGTAGTTGACAAGAACAAGCCGATGAGATTTTGATTCAGGTCTGGATGCAGATCCGGCCCATCAGTGGGATACAAAATGTAAACATCTGTTAAGCCTGGTGGAGGTATATGCTCTATCGAGTGCCGTTCTAGTATTTGATGATGTGGATTGTGGTTGCATTCTGTAAGCGGCGACACAATTCAAGTAAATCAAGAAGTAGTGATTATACTGAGCTCTTTATTTAAAAGTTTGCAGCTATAGCAATTTTTAATGTAAATGTGACAAATATTACAAAACATGAGGTGGACAGAAGAGACACATGTTAGCGTTGCCTCATAACCAGTTCAAGCTCCATTGTCTTGGGTCATGTGACCCACCATGAGCAGAGAGAGTCTGCACTGACTGACTTTCATTCACGGATATTTTCGTTTATGGAATTTTTTTTTGGACTTTTGTTTTTTTGTCCCTGGGATATCGTTTTCCAGTTGCATCATTATGACGAAATTTCAGCTTTCTAGGCCACCTACAACATACAAAGCGTTTATATCAGTAAGCGAGTGAGTGAATCAGTGGTTAAAAAGAGCTTTATGTATTAAACTAGTAGGGTATGCTTGCAAACTGCAAGTAACTACTTGGGTGCATCCTGTTGTTACGTGCAGACATAATATATATAACCTTTATATCTTTGATGAAGTGGATTGGGGTTGCATTCTTTAAAAGTTTACAGCTATAATAATTTTTTAATGTAAATATGGCAAAAGTTGTAACATAAAATTATTGTTTACACTGTAATGGGTTGCTAGGCAATGCTAAGAGGCTGTGTATGTGATTCTAAGTTGAAGGCAAACGTTAAGGGCTGGATCTGGAACTTTTAAACCAAAGTGGAAAACAAACAGTCATTGTCATATTGTTTTAGCTGTTCGCTTTTCCATTGTTGCATGGCGTTGACAACAGAGCCACTTCTCGTTATTGTCATGTTAAATTAGCATCTTTCCTTTTTCATGCATTGATTTTATATATATATATTAGTAATGATTTATGTAATACTAGTGCGGGCCCATACGTGCGTGCCCGTAGGTGCGTGCCCGTATGTGCGTGCCCATACGTGCGGGGCCGTACGTGCAAAAAAAAAAAAATTAATTGATAATTGTGACGTCAATTGTGACGTCATAGCACCATGTCCTGTCATTGGTTTGGTAAATAAATGGCCATAACTTGGGAAACACTTGGGAAACAGCTGAAACGGATGAAGAGATATCAAACCTTGAAAAGGCACATACTCAGGTCCCCAGCATCAATTGTGACACATAATTGTGAGTCATAGCACCATGTCCTGTCATTGGTTTGGTAAATAAATGTCAATAACTTGGGAACCACTTGTTGATTAATATCAAACCTTGAGAACATCCACGGGGCCCCAGCAATATACCTGGCAAGTTTCAATTAGATCGGACCAGTGGTTGTCGAGAAACAGCGGTCACAGACAGACAGACACACACACAGAGATTGCTGGAATTATAGATAGATGCACTGTAGCACTTGTTTGCCACTGTACACAGTCTGTAAATGATAAATGCTTAAGACCTCCTACCACTCACTGTACATCGTCTGTAAATGACACAAAACCCACAGGCACTTCTCAAATCATATCATCATAAAAGCTAGAAACACCAGTTCCCTCAGAGCGACCGTGCCGGTGCAAGATCGCATGATGTCCCATTGTCTTGGGTCACGTGACCTGCCATGAGCAGAGTGAGGCTGCACCGGTCGACTTTTATTTGTGGATATTTTCGTTTATGGACATTATCCAATGGTTTTGTGATTTTTTTTCCTGTGATATTGACTTTGAGTTGCATCATTATGCCAAATTTCAGCTTTTAGCCCACCGATAAAGTGCTATATATTTATATCAGCCAGTCGGTGGTTAGAAAAAAAACTTTATATGTACGAGTGGGACGTGCTTGCAGACTGCAAGCAACTACTCAGGTGTATGCTACGTTTATACATAAAAAGAATGTAAGCTTTATTTATTTCATGATATGGATTGTGAGAAAGCTTTATATTGTTATGGTTGTGGGGGTAGATGGAGGAATTTAATAGGAAATTTAGGATTGAATAGAGTTGTTTGGTCCGTGGTTGTGTAGGAGACATCTCAATGTGAACTTAAGTGTTAAGTGTCACCACAGGGCGGGGGGGGGGGGGTGGTAATTAGGTAGGGTTTACGAATAAGTTCCTCCAGCATGTAATTGCCCCCCGTGACTTCTCCTGATGTTTTTATAACCAAAACCACGATAACAAGCAAGCAAACTTGCCGAGCAGGCAGAAGCCCCGCCTCCAAGGGTGATGGCGGGGAAAAGTCATGCCCCCGAGGCTGATGATTGATGGGCGTGACGTCAGAAGCTAGCCTAACGGGTGAAGGCCTCGCCTTCCCGGGTTTCATGCGAGCAAGCCACGCCCCGGAGGAGGAAATGGTGGTTCGGGTGATGTCAGTCAGAGATCAAATAGGACTGAGAGCGCACGCACGAGCTCAAAGTGAGGAAGGCTCGAGTGCGGAGTGAAGGACGCACGCAGTCGAGAGAGAACGTAGCTCGGAGATGGCTTGTAAGAACAGGGCATTACAGCTGGCTTTCCTTCGACGCATGAAGAAGATGGCACGATTCTCGTATTCGTGCTGAGAATTGACTCACGTGGTGAAGCAAGTCGCTGGCCTTTGGCTCTTGGTTGGGTCGTGAGGAACGGACCCCAAGCCTCGTGTATGTCAAATAGCGGGTCGGTGAGGATGATCGAAGAACAAAGCAGCTGCATGATGTCTCTGAGCCTTGGTGTTGAATACCGCTCACAAATTACCTGACGTACGTTTGTTCTTGCTACGAGAGAAGCGACTTAGCGCTATTTTGCACGCGTCTACACGTGCAAATAGAAGCACCTCGATTCCAAGTTCCACAAAGACCATCTCTGGGCCAAGCTAAGTACAAGAACAAAAGGAGGGATTTGCTTTTGTTTTGTTTCCCCCTGTCTATTTAAATCTGTGTGTCTAGGCACCTCGATTTAGGATTTATTTACTTTACACTCACATTATCATTACCTTTTGATGATTGTCCTTTGTAAATATTTGTCTATTTTCATTAAATGTGTTCATTTTAAGTAACTGTATCCGTGTATTTGTCGTGGGGTTCGAGTATAACCCCCCCCTCATGTGCATCCGTTTCTGTGCCCCTATCGCACCGCCATTGTGCCCGTTTCTCGCGTGCACGCATTAATCTCCAAGAGTTTCGGCTGTCGGCCTCCAAGGGAGAAGTTCGACCATCCGGGCTAGTGGTGTTGACCGCCCGCCACCACAATTTGGGTGGGGGGGGGGGGATTAACCTTGACTGTCAGACCCGACAATATTGTTACGGTTTTAGAAACGTTAAGGGGTGGATCTGAAACTTTTAAACCAAAGTGGAAAACAAACAGTAATTATCATATTATTCTAGCTGTTCGCTTCCTATGTATACATGGACACGTTTAGAAATCGAGCATACGTGGACACGTAGGAAACCTGAGGACGAGTTATTTCAATAGTCTATGTGTAGATAGTCCTTGATCCCTTGTCTCAGAGTGTGGGGTGCTATGCTTTGAGGTTAGTTCATGTTTTCCCAGTGTGATGTCTTCCCTCTTCCCTCTGCTCCTTTCACTCTTTCTTTCAATACCCCATCGGTCCATGCTTGTTCGAAGATCCAGTGAGGAGGAAGAATCCCAGGGTGTGCATGGGGAGAGCCATCTCAAAGCTTGTCCTGTGAGCAGGACTGTATAAAAAGCCCAGAACGCAGCTTGGTTCATGTGGAGAAGATGATGTGGAGCTTAAGCAGCTTGAAGGGATGGAACACACCAGAAACTTTGTTCCTGTGAACTTTCTTCTGGAGGAAACGGAGATCCTTGCCGTTGGCATACTGGGGACGCCTCGGAGTCAGAGAGGAATTTGCCTGTTTGTTCGAGCTGCTGTCATGGGAGCACGAAACAGAAAGGCATTAGTGTGTGAGCTACTTGCCATGGACGTACCGGGGATGCCAGAGAGGACTTGTGTACTTTATCCCCTCCCCCAGAATGTTTGGACTGGCACAGCCCCCCTGTTGGGCGATGTGAGGTGAGGGAAGGCATCAATCAACCCCACACTCCGTACTTTTCTTTTCATCTCAGTTCTTCTCGTTTTCTTCTTTTCCCCAGATTGAATGATGGCCAGATGTCTTTGCGCTGCAGTACTTGCACAACCGTAGCCGTTTGACTTGGTCTACCAGCCTCGCAGCGTTACGCTTCGATGTTTCTGCGATACCTTTCTATTGGCACAGCAACCTAACTAGAGGCCATGCCCTCAACGCCACACCTGGTGATCTGCCGAGCGGCACAGATAGGTGCAGCACCGGCTTACAGAGCAAATCGGGTGGGATACAACTTTACGTCTAGCTGTACTTGTACACCATGTCGGACCAATGAAGGAAAGGACAAGTGAGACAGATTGGAAAGAACAAACAATTATATATTTACACACAGGCAATCAATCATTTCAAAGCAAGTAATAATACGTCCAGGCAAGAGAGCAAAAGGCACATTATAGCAGATATACCGAACACGTATTCTTTCTTATACAATATTACTTACACAAGAGACTTGGCCATTATTCAATCAGGGGAGAAGAAGACAAGAAGAAGAACTTGAAAAGTAAAGTGTGGAGAAAAGAAAAGTAGGATCCATTGTTTTTCCCCTCACCTCACACAACCCAAATGGGCTGTAGCAATCCAAATATAGAGAGAGGTGGGAGGGGGGGTGGAAGGATGGAGAAGCTGGGCAGTGGTGATGTGGTGCAATGGGACATGCAACTGCATTCCTGAGGTGTCGCGACCCAGCAGGCATGGCCTCTTTGGCATGCAAAATATGCGACTCGCCCTCCTCTGCCTCAGCTTCTTCCTCCTGAGGATGTCACTTTTTCTCCAATCTGAGCCTTCTGCTCCTCGCAGGACAAGCTTTCAGGACAAGGACAAGCTTTGAGCTCCTTTCTCCCTGCAGGACGTCGCTTTTCTCTCATCTCGTCCCCTGCACTCATGCCTTCTTCTCCCAGGATCTCGCTTTCTTTCTCTCTCTCTCACAATCTGGCTTTCTTTCCCAAGGATGAAGACCAGCTATGAGGTCCTTTACTACTCACATGATATTGCCTTTTTCCTGTCTTTTCTTGTGCGCTTCTGTCCTCAAGATGTCGCTTTCTCTCATCTCTGAGCCTTCCACTCCTCGCAGGACAAGGACAAGTTTTGAGCTCTTTTCTGCTCCGAGGACATAGCTTTTTCCCACAAGGACGAGGACCAACTCTGAGCTCCTTTCTCACTGCAGGACATCACTTTTCCTATCCTCTAGTCCCTTGCACTCATGTCTCCTTCTTCCTCTGCTCACCTACAATGAAGAGTGTTCACTCCACCAGGGTGGTTTTTCCACGATAAACCTTCACCCCCAAGCCACCCTACTCCATACACCAGCCCCACCCACCACCATGTGTGTTTGCATCCAACTACCGGGTACACCCTTTCACACATGAGGCTCACTCATATTTGGCGTAAAGGGTGTCCGCTCCCCCAGGAGAACTCCTGCCCCATTATCCCCTTACTGTGTGTGTTTCTTCTGATTTACCAGTCACATCCTTTGACACATGGTGCCCAAACTTGGTATCAAGAGTGTTCACTCTCCCCAGGATGGTTTTGCACTGCCTGTTTTTTTTTGGTTTCTTTCTTTTGTTTTTTTTTTGCACCTGTTTTTCCAACAACGCGCAAACCCCCATCACCCTTCTGCAGCTCCACCCCACCCACCTAAATCAATGTACACTAAATAAATCGCTATAGACTAGCAGAAAAAAAATCTATATTTTCACATCACTTAGCCTTGAATGATCCTGCATTTATTTCCTGGATGTACCGAACAATGCGTGCAGCAGATCGCTGATTAGTCCCAATGCTAGTGGTGTCATCAACACCAGCTTCACAGGCACATTCATTAATCTACATAGAGTCATAGACCATGGGCTAAAGCGTAATAACAACGGGCGTTTCCCATCAAACTCTACTTTGCTATGTGACTATAAACAAATCCCAAGGACAAAGCCACAAGATTGTCGGCGTACGTCTCCAAGAGGCCCCATTCTCACGTGGCCAGGTGTACCTGGCAGCTAGCAGGGTGAGAAGCCCCAAGGGACTTTCTATATGTTGTAATGAAAACAAAACTCGCAATATTGTTTTTCAGGAAGTTCTTCAGTGACACGAAGTCGTCTGCACTTTATCCTCTGTCGACTTTGCAGTTCCTCATTTTCATCGCGTTACACCAAATAAAAACAATTTCCTGCTGTTCACCACGTTATGACTTTGCTGCTGTATTTAACAAATAATTACTCAGGTGTGTGTGTGTGTGTGTGTGTGTGTGTATGTTCTGATTCACCAGCCATACCATCTGCCCACAGGACTCTAAATTGGCATCGAGTGTGTCCATTCCTCTCTAATGGTTTTGCACTATGACCTTCCCCACCCCAACACTCCAAGCCTCCCACAACCCCACCAATTTCCATCCTCACCTCCAAACTCAGGTTCATCTGGACGACCAGGTACCTCCCCCACTCCACTTTCTAGCCCCACATCCCCTCCCCTTCCATCACTAACCCCCTCAATTCCACCCACTCCCCCCCCCATTTCACATAATCAGATTTCCCTGGGCGTGAGTGCCTCATTAGTGTAAAGTTCATAACTGGAAGAAATTCAATGAGTTACGGACGTAGCGTCCAGATGATCTTTATTGACGACGGCTTTCGGCCAAATAGGCCCTCTTCTTGGTTTACAAGAACAGCAGGAATGCATACAAGATAATGGGACCACAAGGGTCTGTTTGCTCTTGAACACTCGAAGGTGCAGCACAAACCACAAGGGTTAAAATGCAAGAAAAAAAAAAAAACCAAAAGAAAAATTGTCTCATCCAGAGGAAGCTGTAACAGCTCAAAAGAAAGAAATTGACACTTTTTGCTTTTTTTTTGTTTTTGTTTTTGTAAAAACCAATTTCCTTCATCATGGCAGATAAGAACCAATCCTCCCCTCCCTTCCCCAGCCAACACCATCATTGTTATCAGCTTCATCATCATCAGTGAAGGTACACTGATTTTAGTGCTAGCCCCACCAAATTTTCTGTGCACTTTTGGGAACGTGTCCTGAAGTGGGTGGGAGGTTTCATGAAATTTCTCAAAACTTTTTTTGAGATTTTGTGCTCCCACCTGTGCGTCGGGCAGCTTGCTAGTAAAATACGTATATACCAAAAGGATATGCACAATATTCGCTCTATGGTGCCTAAGATATTCTAATATCATCCCGCGAATTTAAATAAGGGAATAATGCCAATGTTGTTATTTTTTGTAATACATAATTTTAGAAGTCCATTACAATCGTTTGTGTTGAAACGGGGATGGTTATGTGGGGAAGTGCTTGACCAAAGTAGGATGTTGGTAAGGATTAGATGTGGCCAAGTTTTATTCCAAATAAATCATTCCTCCCATCAGATCGTTCTTGCCTTGTAAGCGCTGCCACATGGGGACCTGCCAGCTATGGGATTATTTCTGCCACTAAGCAAACCAACTGCCCTCCTCCCCCTTCTCCCCACCACTCAGTGCACACACTTCCATAAAAATGGTCTGGCAAAGCCTTTTGGAAATACCCGAATAATATATCAGCCAGGATGATGTGAGAATGACATACCACTGGCATGGCCGCAGAGTCCTTTCACACCCTAAATTTCCCATATTGTTATGATCTTATCCTTGACTTATTTCCCTTGCGGGCACATGCGTGTACAGGCTTTGAATTCTTGCCACAGAAATTTCGTTTACCAAAACAACTGTCAATCAATTAAGAAAAAATTAAAACCAAGAGACTCTTATTCAAGGTTACGAACCTTCATCACAAAATATTTTTTTTTTTTTTTTTTTGACTTTTCAAATACTTTTGAATATATTCCTTAAGACTTTAGGATGATCTTTGGCATCTCCCATATAGAAGCACATCTAGTCTTCTGCTATGACATTGCTGGTGGCAAACCCCTCTCATCTGCTCTTGCCCCCCTTGCTCTCAACTGCTCTCCCCTTCCTCTCATCCCCCCTTGCTCTCATCTGCTCTTGCCCCCCCCTTTGCTCTCATCTGCTCCCCCCCTGCTCTCATCTGTCCCCCCCCCTCTGCTCTCATCTGCTCTCCCCCTTGCTATCATCTGTTCTTGCCCCCCTTACTCTCCCCCCTTGCTCTCATCTGCTCTTGCCCCCCTTGCTCTCATCTGCTCTCTCCCCCACCCCTTCCTTGCTCTCATCTGCTCTCTCCCCCATCACCTTCCTTGCTCTCATCTGCTCTCCCCCCCAACCCCCTTGCTCTCATCTGCTCTCCTCCCCTTGCTCTCATCTGCTCTTGACCCCCATGCTCTCCTCTGCTCTCCCCTCCCCCCTTTTGCTCTCATCTGATCTGTCTGCCCTCCATTTCTCTGTTTCTCCGGGTCATACTCCTTCTTCGAGGAACTCCTTCCTTGGGAAACTCCCAATATCCAGTATGCTTATTTGCTCACCTTCACTCCTTTGTTCTTCTTTTCTCCCATTTGTGGAACCTCCTTTCTCAGGCTTTTAAGCCTGCTCTTCCCTTCAGGTTTTTAAGTTGGAGTACTCGCCACCACCTAAGGTCATACTCTCTCCCTACCCATGATCTTTTCTACCCCCAGCTGCATGCAGATCATTATGTTTCCTTCTCTCTACACTCTGTAGTTCTCTTTGTCCATCCTCTTGTCGTGTCCACCTTTTGTCCCTACTCCTCAACTACCAGTGTGTTGCTTTCTACCCTCTGTCACCTCGCTCTTCCACTTCCACGAGCCTGTAGACTGTTACTGTATATAAAATATATTTAACATATTAAGCGATACAGGAGAGCTCGGCTTGCTTCTTACCGTTCTGGTTTTGGGTTCAATTCCAGTGGCGTCAAAATTCATAGAAAGTGTTGTTGTGGTTAGGTTTCAGCAGGGGGTGCTGTACCATGAAGCACACCCTCATTCCGATAGACGTTGCCCGTGGCATCTTTCGAAAGAATAGCCCTTTGGGCCACTGCAAGGACTCGTCAAAGTCTGGAAAATGGATGTCTTAGTTATGGAAATGGATGTACATGCCTCGTTACACAATGAGGTAATTTACATGCATGAAGGAATGAAATTCCTGAGATAGATTGGTCTGAGTAAATTAACAATAGGATGTGTATTTGATATAAATGACTGATTATTCAGCCCTTGGCTGGGACAACGCTGTGCTCATAGTCGCTGGAGGTCTCATCAATGGGGGAGTCAATAAAACGAGGCATTCCCAATGATCCTTTGCTTAACCACCATGATTGCGAGTCTTGATTGAATCACTCGCTTAATGTTCTTCTAGTAAACTGGTTTATAGTAACTTTTCTCAGTGCCGATGGGAATTGACGCCCAACATTTCATGGAGCATTTTTATCACTCTTGTTAGCAACAAAACTGCATCCTTTTGTTTTGTTTTGTTTTTCCTCCAAAACCACCTTGGCAAAGTACATGAACACCGGTAAAACATCTTTGTCTCAGTTTCAGGGAAATAAATGATAAACTAGAATGGTACTTTGTGGAGCACATTCCCCCAACAGGCTGAGCAATCTATGTTTCGTATCCCACTGATAGGTCAGATCTACATCCGGTCCTGAACCAAATCGAATTGGCTTGTTCTTGTCACCTAACTAACTCGTCCTCCAAGTTTTGTCATAACTCGTCCACAACTTTTAGAGATATTGTGCTATATATCTGTTTTGGGCACCATCTCTCAATAGTGAAGAATCACTTAAAAAAACATATCGGTTCTGGATCAAGATCTTCAACAAAATCGAATCATTTCGTCCTTGTTACACAACCAACCTGTCCACCAAGTTTTGTCCGTATCCGTCCACAACTTTTTGAGATATGTTCACAGACAGAGATAGGGATGAAAACATAACCTCCGTCCACGTTCGGTGGTGGAGCTACCAACAATATAAATGGAAGGGGGAATACACCAACAGCATGGTAGAGTAATAGAGGGAGACTTGGAGGAAGAATGGACATGTGGAAGAATATGAGAGCAAGGGGAGGGAGAGGAGGACACAGGGGGTTGAACAAGCTGGATACAGCCAGAAACTCTCAATCACAAAAACGAAATGGAATGACAACAACAACAACAATCCGGACAAATCTCACACTCTCACTATGTCTCTCCGAAAGGACCGTTTAGAACCCCCCCCCCCCCCCCCATCCACTTTATCAACAATCCTCTGGAAGAAGTCCTTTTTTTCAAGCTTCTGGGTCTCATATCTGCCATGACCTTTCCTGGGAAAGCCACATTTCAAACCTCGCCTCCAAAGCCAGTCACCGACTGGGAATCCTCCATCGTGCAAAGTCCTTCCTCGGCCCACCTGAGCTCCTGACAAAGCTTTCGTCCGCAGCCTGATGGAGTACTGCTCTCCCCTCTGGCCTGGTGCTCCTGCCTCCCACCTTTCTCGGCTTCATGCTGTGGAAACCAAGGCATTTCGGATCATTAACATCTCCCGCGATGAGGCTGAGTCTTTGGGCCTCTCACTCTCTCACCGCAGGCTGGTCGGTGGTCTTTCTGTCTTCTACCGTCTCCTCTCCAGCCTCGCCCCCCCCCTCCCTGCTCTCTCTGCGATTTGTCCCCACCACATTTCCGCAGGGCGCTCAAGGTCCGCCAACAACCCCCTTCTGGAAAAACTACCAAAATCACGAATCACTGCTCACCTTCACTCTTTCATTTCTCTTTTTTTCCGCCTTTGGAATAAACTCCCTCGCTCTATTCAATCCCATTCTTCCCTCCAGGCCTTCAAAACAGCTGTTCACCAACACCTCTTATCATCCCCCTTCCAAATCCTCGATCTTTTCTACCCCCGTTAATCCACCCAAGCCCACCTCCTTCAAATTCCCTGCTTTCCTTTCTGAATAGTCCCTGTAATGTCCATCTATGTATACCCCGTGTTCCCCGCCCCATCCCTCTCCCTTCCACAGATTTCCTAATGTCTCTGTTCCCCACTGTTTTTTCCCATTCCCACCCCTCTTGTCTCATGCCCCCCTTGCTGTGCGTTGTGTGTTAGCCCTCATTCGAGCTTCGACAAGGTATACAAAAAAAAGAAAAAGAGGAGGGTGAGGGAGCGAGGTGGGGCTGGGAAGCGATATAAGACAAAGAGACCACCGATATTTGTGAGATGTGAAAGTGATATATAGTTCCAGGGACTCAGCTTCACGGCAGGAGATTCCAATGATTTTGAATGCCTTGGTGTCCATGACGTCAAGCTGAGCCAGGTGCGAGGCAGGAGATCCAGCCCAAAGGAGAGAGCATTAGTCCATCAAGCTGCGGATGAAGTGGAATGTCACTTCAGCTGCGGATAAAGTGGCTGTGTAAGTGGAATGTCAACGCGAGCCAGCCTATTCGTGAAAGACTTGGAGTAAAGACGTTCACCGGCCGATTCTACACGAATGTGGGAATAATTGGGACCATTAACGTAGTAGTAGTAGTGGTAGTAGTAGTCGTAATGACAGTGCTGTCAACAAGGCAAAGCCAGGAATGATTTAAAATCACTTCCTTGTTAGACCATGTAAAATGAGAGAAGATTACTACAGGCTTATATTTTTTATAACTAATGCTGTCTG
>CM068952.1:165063951-165079926 GCA_035128595.1 Eptatretus atami | reverse complement strand
AGTTTTGTATCCCAGTGATGGGCTGGATCTGAACGAAAATCTAATCCGCTTGTTCTTGTCACCTATTCAACTCATTCATTGAGTTTTGTCCAAAACTCGTCCACAACTTTTTGAGATATCATGAGTATTTATATATATATATATTATATATATATATATATATATATTATATATATAATATATAATATATATATATATATATATAATTCCAGCAATCTGTGTGTGTCTGTGTGTGTGGGTGTGTGTTGTGTGTGTGTGTGGTGTGTGTGTGTGTGTGTGTGTGTGTTTGTGTCGGTGACCGCTCTTTCTCGACAACCACTGGACCGATCTAATTGAAACTTGCCAGGTATATTGCTGGGGACCTGAGTATGTGCCTTTTCAAGGTTTGATATTAATCGGACAAGTGCTTCCCAAGTTATGGCCATTTATTTACCAAACCAATGACAAGACACGTTGCTGCGGCCATTTCTTTACCAAACCAATGACAAGACACGTTGCTGCGTAGGCGTGGCCAATGGGGGAAAGGGCACCATTTAGTTACCGTGGTGTAGGAGTGGCAATAGTCAATTGCAGCGAATGTCATGGCAAGCAAAGACAGGGAGGTAAACTTGATTTTAATTTGGATTTTAATTAACTCTGTGTGTGTAAGTATCACAGTAGTTTGTACTTCAATGCAAGCGATAATTCGTGGAATGGATGTGAACATTCCGTACGGGCACGCACCACTTCTGGATAGTGATGACTTACTCTATTCTAATAATTTCTCGATTTCTTATGCGCATTTATAGATAAACACAATGCCCCAATCCAGTCGTCGTTTACGAGAGCGAAGGAACGGCCTGTGTTGGTTGTTGAAAGTTTTATTATTATTATTTTTTGGTTTGCACGTACGGCCACGCATGTACGGGCATGTGAAGGGCGAAGGAACGGCCTGTGTGGTTTTTCTGGCACGCGGTTTGAATTTTTATTTTTTTTTGCATGTACGGCCATGCACGTACGGCCACGCACGTAGGACCACGCACGTACGGGCACGTACTAGTATAATATATATATATATATATATATATTATAATATATATTTATATATATGTATATATATATATTATATATATATATATGATCAATAGGATTCTGTCAGACCAACAACTCCACCATTTGGTGGTTTCATGAACATCGGTTTAAAATTGTGACATGTAGGCAATTAAGGTGAGCAGACAGACAAACAAATGGAAGCGATCAACATACGTACTTGTGGGAATTTTTTTTTTACCAAGTAACAGACAGATAACAATCAGTGGTAAAAACATAACCATAGTCCATATGCTTGGTGTTTGCTTAATGGTTAGGGTAGAGGGCTTTGGATCCAAGGGTCCTGAGTTCAAATCCCACTCAGCTGTTGAATTAATACCAGGTGGGGTTAACTCAGCCTGTCATCCTCCGAGGTCGGCAAAAAGAGTGCCAGCATGCTGGTATCCTGTGTCGGAGTGGTGACCAGTCCAGGATTGTGCCCAATAGCCAAGGAGACTGCTTAGGCAGCACCAACGCTCTGCACAGAGTATGGTCCCGATCTCCTCTCTCTCCTTAGTCCATGGCAGATGGCAGAGGTAATAAATGCAGCTATATATTATTATCGACAATAGAATCAAATGTTTGCACGAAGCCACATGGAGGTATTGTTTAGTTTCAGCACAAGTAGGTGCAGTATGACAAGTCATTCACCGATCCGAGCAACCGTGGAAGTGGCCGCGGATGGATAAAATCAAAACGTACATCACACAAATCCGTGAGAACGTCACAGGTACTTCAAAGTGAAGCAGATGTTTGCAAGGCTGTTTAAGTCATCATGAATTTCGTCATACATTTGAAGTTGACAACAACTATGCACACAATAGTCCACTGCTCGTCCTCAGGTGTGCCGAGCACCAGAAGATGTCAAACAAGATCTTTCAGCACTCGGAGGGGGGGGGGGGGGATATATTTTAAAAAGTAGAAATAAAAAATAAACCGGGCGAAAGAACCTTACAAATCCTTTGTCGAAGAGCGACAGGTTGAGGATAAAAGTCAAACTCCTTTGGCCACTTGGCTTGCTTGTCATCAAATATGACGTCAGCATGGAAAAGGTGGTCATAGGGACCCACTGGGATCTGTTCCACTGAGCACGATTAGCCAAAGACAGAAAAGCTGATGCACTCACTCCAAGAGTACTCAATCTAAGCTCAGCGTCCTCACCTGGAAAGCCTGAAATTGTATTATCGATGGCAATGCCCTTCTGCAAACACAGATAGCTGTCTTCTTCTTTTTCTTCTTTTACAAGATTGCGCGGTTGTGTCTGAAGGTGTGCGCTGAAGGTGCGGCTGTGTCGGGCTGATGTAGGATTTTGGAATTTGTTCATGTTCCGGCGATAGCTCCGCCTACTCTTCACAAAGGACACAGTGGGACTTTAACAGGTGTTGTTCATTACAGGTGTTGGTAGAGAGCCACAGCTTACGCCGCTCCACGCGTATTCATGGATGTGATGCAATCAGTACATTTGTTCGGAAGATTAAAAAAAAAAAAAAATTGGGCCCTTTGAAGATCCTGCAGAGCATCCAGAATTCATGGATACCTTTCTTGCAATGGGAAACTCACCTGATGCGGAGGATTTCATACTCGAGAATCTGGAACATTTCATAGCCTTGTGTGGAGAAGAACTCCACAATTTGTGACATCAAGCTTCGTTCGCCTCGAGGAGTTCATGTCCCAAGCAGGGGTTATCGTTATCAGCCGACCATGCATGGTGGATTCCTCTACCCTGCAGAGCATCACCGAAGATGCATTGATGATGGCTAATTAACAAGCCCCCATATGGTGGTGCAGGGTGGATAAGGATCTGCCAGATGTACCATTGCCAGATGGGCATGGCTGATACATTAGTTTATGAAAACTGAACTACAAGTGGACAGCAGAGGAATTATTGGCAAAGATTATGGTGGATTCGTAACTGGAAGAGCCACGCGTGACAAAGAAAAGGAGGATGAAGCTCCAGAGCTTGTGAACAGCGTAGATAGAATCTTCGATTAAAAGGACTTTGCTCTGCACTCTCTGATGTTCACGGCTGTCTGCGAGAATCCCAAGCCTTCTAACCCTTCCCAACCCCAACTACGCCACTCATCCAACCCTTCCCCCATTTAAAGGATTTTTTTTTTTTTTGCAGACAGCATTAGTTATAAAAAATATAAGCCTGTAGTAATCTTCTCTCATTTTACATGGTCTAACAAGGAAGTGATTTTAAATCATTCCTGGCTTTGCTTGTTGACAGCACTGTCATTACGACTACTACTACCACTACTACTACTACGTTAATGGTCCCAATTATTCCCACATTCGTGTAGAATCGGCCGGTGAACGTCTTTACTCCAAGTCTTTCACGAATAGGCTGGCTCGCGTTGACATTCCACTTACACAGCCACTTTATCCGCAGCTGAAGTGACATTCCACTTCATCCGCCAGCTTGATGGACTAATGCTCTCTCTCTTGGGCTGGATCTCCTGCCTCGCACCTGGCTCAGCTTGACGTCATGGACACCAAGGCATTCAAAATCAATTGGAATCTCCTGCCGTGAAGCTGAGTCCCTGGAACTATATATCACTTTCACATCTCACAAATATCGGTGGTCTCTTGTCTTTATATCGCTTCCCAGCCCCACCTCGCTCCCTCACCCTCCTCTTTTTCTTTTTTTGTTTATACCTTGTCGAAGCTCGAATGAGGGCTAACACACAACGCACAGCAAGGGGGGCATGAGACAAGAGGGGTGGGAATGGGAAAAAACAGTGGGGAACAGAGACATTAGGAAATCTGTGGAAGGGAGAGGGATGGGCGGGGAACACGGGGTATACAAGATGGACATTACAGGGACTTTCAGAAAGGAAAGCAGGGAATTTGAAGGAGGTGGGCTTGGGTGGATTAACGGGGTAGAAAAGATCGAGGATTTAGGAAGGGGGATGATAAGAGGTGTGGTGAACAGCTGTTTTGAAGGCCTGGAGGGAAGAATGGGATTGAATAGAGCGAGGGAGTTTATTCCAAAGGCGGAAAAAAGAGAATGAAAGAGTGAAGGTGAGCAGTGATTCGTGATTTTGGTAGTTTTCCAGAAGGGGGTTGTTGGCGGACCTTGAGCGCCCTGCGGAAATGTGGTGGGGACAAATCGCAGAGAGAGCAGGGAGGGGGGGGCGAGGCTGGAGAGGAGACGGTAGAAGACAGAAAGACCACCGACCAGCCTGCGGTGAGAGAGTGAGAGGCCCAAAGACTCAGCCTCATCGCGGGAGATGTTAATGATCCGAAATGCCTTGGTTTCCACAGCATGAAGCCGAGAAAGGTGGGAGGCAGGAGACACCAGGCCAGAGGGAGAGCAGTACTCCATCAGGCTGCGGACGAAAGCTTTGTCAGGAGCTCAGGTGGGCCGAGGAAGGACTTTGCACGATGGAGGATTCCCAGTCGGTGACTGGCTTTGGAGCGAGGTTTGAAATGTGGCTTTCCCAGGAAAGGTCATGGCAGATATGAGACCCAGAAGCTTGAAAAAAAGACTTCTTCCAGAGGATTGTTGATAAAGTGGATGGGGGGGGGGGGGGTTCTAAACGGTCCTTTCGAGAGAGACATAGTGAGAGTGTGAGATTTGTTCCGGATTGTTGTTGTTGTTGTCATTCCATTTCGTTTTTGTGATTGAGAGTTTCTGGCTGTATCCAGCTTGTTCAACCCCCTGTGTCCTCCTCTCCCTCCCTTGCTCTCATATTCTTCCACATGTCCATTCTTCCTCCAAGTCTCCCTCTATTACTCTACCATGCTGTTGGTGTATTCCCCTTCCATTTATATTGTTGGTAGCTCCACCACCGAACGTGGACGGAGGTTATGTTTTCATCCCTATCTCTGTCTGTGAACATATCTCAAAAAGTTGTGGACGGATACGGACAAAACTTGGTGGACAGGTTGGTTGTTGTAACAAGGACGAAATGATTCGATTTTGTTGAAGATCTTGATCCAGAACCGATATGTTTTTTTAAGTGATTCTTCACTATTGAGAGATGGTGGCCCAAAACAGATATATAGCACAATATCTCTAAAAGTTGTGGACGAGTTATGACAAAACTTGGAGGACGAGTTAGTTAGGTGACAAGAACAAGCCAATTCGATTTGGTTCAGGACCGGATGTTAGATCTGACCTATCAGTGGGATACAAAACATAGATTGCTCAGCCTGTTGGGGGAATGTGCTCCACAAAGTACCATTCTAGTTTATCATTTATTTCCCTGAAACTGAGACAAAGATGTTTTACCGGTGTTCATGTACTTTGCCAAGGTGGTTTTGGAGGAAAAACAAAACAAACAAAAGGATGCAGTTTTGTTGCTAACAAGAGTGATAAAAATGCTCCATGAAATGTTGGGCGTCAATTCCCATCGGCACTGAGAAAAGTTACTATAAACCAGTTTACTAGAAGAACATTAAGCGAGTGATTCAATCAAGACTCGCAATCATGGTGGTTTAAGCAAAGGATCATTGGGAATGCCTCGTTTTATTACTCCCCCATTGATGAGACCTCCAGCGACTATGAGCACAGCGTTTGTCCCAGCCAAGGCTGAATAATCAGTCATTTATATCAAATACACATCCTATTGTTAATTTACTCAGACCAATCTATCTCAGAATTTTCATTCCTTCATGCATGTAAATTACCTCATTGTGTAACGAGGCATGTACATCCATTTCCATAACTAAGAACATCCATTTCCAGACTTTGACGAGTCCTTGCAGTGGCCCAAAGGGCTATTCTTTCGAAAGATGCCACGGGCAACGTCTATCGGAATGAGGGTGTGCTTCATGGTACAGCACCCCCTGCTGAAACCTAACCACAAACAACACTTTCTATGAATTTTGACGCCACTGGAATTGAACCCAAAACCAGAACGGTAAGAAGCAAGCCGAGCTCTCCTGTATCGCTTAATATGTTAAATATATTTTATATACAGTAACAGTCTACAGGCTCGTGGAAGTGGAAGAGCGAGGTGACAGAGGGTAGAAAGCAACACACTGGTAGTTGAGGAGTAGGGACAAAAGGTGGACACGACAAGAGGATGGACAAAGAGAACTACAGAGTGTAGAGAGAAGGAAACATAATGATCTGCATGCAGCTGGGGGTAGAAAAGATCATGGGTAGGGAGAGAGTATGACCTTAGGTGGTGGCGAGTACTCCAACTAAAAAACTGAAGGGAAGAGCAGGCTTAAAAGCCTGAGAAAGGAGGTTCCACAAATGGGAGAAAAGAAGAACAAAGGAGTGAAGGTGAGCAAATAAGCATACTGGATATTGGGAGTTTCCCAAGGAAGGAGTTCCTCGAAGAAGGAGTATGACCCGGAAAAACAGAGAAATGGAGGGCAGACAGATCAGATGAGAGCAAAAGGGGGGAGGGGAGAGCAGAGGAGAGCATGGGGGTCAAGAGCAGATGAGAGCAAGGGGAGGAGAGCAGATGAGAGCAAGGGTGGGGGGGGAGAGCAGATGAGAGCAAGGAAGGTGATGGGGGAGAGAGCAGATGAGAGCAAGGAAGGGGTGGGGGAGAGAGCAGATGAGAGCAAGGGGGGGCAAGAGCAGAATGAGAGCAAGGGGGGAGAGTAAGGGGGGGCAAGAACAGATGATAGCAAGGGGGAAGAGCAGATGAGAGCAAGGGGGGGGACAGATGAGAGCAGGGGGGGAGCAGATGAGAGCAAAGGGGGGGCAAGAGCAGATGAGAGCAAGGGGGGATGAGAGGAAGGGGAGAGCAGTTGAGAGCAAGGGGGGCAAGAGCAGATGAGAGGGGTTTGCCACCAGCAATGTCATAGCAGAAGACTAGATGTGCTTCTATATGGGAGATGCCAAAGATCATCCTAAAGTCTTAAGGAAATATTCAAAAGTATTTGAAAAGTCAAAAAAAAAAAAAAGGTTATTTTGTGATGAAGGTTCGTAACCTTGAATAAGAGTCTCTTGGTTTTAATTTTTTCTTAATTGATTGACAGTGTGTTTGGTAAACGAAATTTCTGTGGCAGAATTCAAAGCCTGTACACGCATGTGCCCGCAAGGGAAATAAGTCAAGGATAAGATCATAACAATATGGGAAATTTAGGGTGTGAAAAGGACTCTGCGGCCATGCCAGTGGTATGTCATTCTCACATCATCCTGGCTGATATATTTATTCGGGTATTCCAAAAGGCTTTGCCAGACCATTTTTATGGAAGTGTGTGCACTGAGTGGTGGGGAGAAGGGGAGGAGGGCAGTTGGTTTGCTTAGTGGCAGAAAATAATCCCATAGCTGGCAGGTCCCCATGTGGCAGCGCTTACAAGGCAGAACGATCTGATGGGAGGAATGATTTATTTGGAATAAAACTTGGCCACATCTAATCCTTACCACATCCTACTTTGGTCAAGCACTTCCCCACATAACCATCCCCGTTTCAAACACAAACGATTGTAATGGACTTCTAAAATTATGTATTACAAAAAATAACAACATTGGCATTATTCCCTTATTTAAATTCGCGGGATGATATTAGAATATCTTAGGCACCATAGAGCGAATATGTGCATATCCTTTTGGTATATACGTATTTTACTAGCAAGCTGCCGACGCGCACAGGTGGGAGCACAAAATCTCAAAAAAAGTTTTGAGAAATTTTCATGAAACTGTTTAGTTTGGCAGAGGTATACGCTTTACTGAGTGCCATTCTACTTTGTGCTGTTTTGCCAAGTGTCGTTCTACGAGTGATTTTTTTATTTGTTGGTGAGCAGGATATCTAAAAAATTTCATGGATTCGGATGAAAGTTGGTGGAGAGGTTGGGTGTGTGATGAGGATGAATTGATTCGATTTTGGTGTGAATCTGGATCTGGATCCGGACACGATAATTTTTTTTATTTTCTAAGTGATTCTTCACCATTGAGAGATGGGGCCAAAATCGATATGGAGGATGTTCCAAAAAGACCTGGCCAACTTTGGTTGTTAATAAATTCAGTACCACAAATGATACAACAATACCCCTTATTTGATATGATACAGAAACTCACAAAGTTTTCTTTATTTTCAGGTCTGATGGTTTAATGTAAAATAAAATGGTGACTCCACAAGAGAAAGCTCAGTGCGTGGAGTGGTTCATCAGGACGAGATCCGACATGTAAGTTCAGCGTAATTTCCGTACAAGGTATTGAAGGAATCTGCCATCGCAGACTGGTATTAGAGGGTGGTACCAGAGGTTTCAGGAGACTGGAAGTTGTCAGAAACAGAAAAGTACCGGTCGACCAAGCACAATTTTAGCAGACATTTAACGAGTGCGTGAATCCTTTCAACAAAGTTCCAGAAAAACAATTTGACGCACATCCAGATAACTGGGACTACTAACCACCACTGTCCAGAACATTTTGCATAAAAGATTGAAGCGTTCTGTCTATATGTTGCAGATTCTGCAGGAACTCAAACCCAATCGCAAGGTGTTTGCCTTTGAAATGCTCAGTCACATAGAGGATGATGAAGATTACCTGAAAAAGGTCATGTTCACAGACGAAGCTTGCTTTCATGTTTCGGGGAAGGTCAACCAGCATAACATGAGGAACAAAGGCTCTGAACACCCTCACGTGGTCATTGAACACATAAGCGACAGTCCAAAGCTCAATGTGTGGTGTGGCCTTCTCCACGACCACTTGGTGGGTCTGTTTTTCTTTGCGAAGGATACAGTGATCTCAACAATTTACATGAACATGTTGGAAGGAATCGCCTTCCCACAGAGTGAAAACCTGCAACCCGATATCATTTTTCAACAGGACGGCGCTCCCCCTCATTGAGCCTTAGTTGTTCGAGCCGTCCTGAATGAAAAAGTTTCAGGTCGCTATATTGGTCGAGTTGGACCAACCGCCTGGTCCCCACGATCACCAGACATAACCCCCCTTGATTTTTTTTTCTGTGGGGGTTTGTCAAAGATGTTGTCGATAACACCAACGTGGCAACCTTGCAGGATCTTCGTTCTCGGATCACAGCTGATGCACACTGGTGAACGCAAACATGCTGAGCTGAACAAACTTTCCACTCATGTACCACCTTGATGTCCTCCGCATGACAAACAGGGCTCACATTGAAGTGTATTGATGGTGTGCACAAAACGTTATGAGTTTCTGTATTCTACAAACCAAGGGATATCGGATCATTTTGGGTTCTAAATATTGTTGCGGAAATGGCCCTTAGTGTGTTATTAAATATAGGATTAGCCCAGATCCCCCATTAAATGCAATGTTTAGCCAGGTTGTTCGGTAATTTGACGTTACATGTGTGCGGAAGGTGTCACAGGCTGTTATTTGTTTGTGCAGTGGTGGTGTACCGAGGGTCTTCTTCTTCCTTCCTCTCTCGGACAATAGTCCCCGCCCAGCGCTGAGAGGGGAGTGCCCTGGAGAAGGAAGTGAAACTCAAGGGAGGAGTTTGTCGGCTTGAAAAGGGGCGCCCCAAAAAGAAAAGGTGGTAAAACTGAGAGCACCGAGTGGGCAGTGGTTTTGAGGCAGCGAGTGAAGGAAAGACTGCAGGAGCACGCCGAGTCTGCGATCGGCGGTGGTGAAACTGGCGCGCGGTGTGGCGCGATCGGCTGAATAGGGCTGGCTGTGGGAGAGTCAGCAGTCGGCTTTGAGGCGAGCGAGGGCCGAAAAGGAGAAGTGAACTGAAGAAGTAAAACTGCAGTGGGCTTCGAGCGAGCGAGAAAAGGAAAGGCAGTGTGAATCTGCCGGGAGAGAAGCTGAACCTGAGGGACGAGTCTGCCATCGGCCGAGAAAGAAAAGGTGGAACTGAGAGCGCAGAGGGAGCGCCGATCGGCTGTGTAAGGGACGGCTGTGTCTGTCTGCGATCTGCTTCGTGAAGGAGGCAGGAGAAACGACTAGTGGGAGTTGGCAATCGACTTCCATGAGGAGCACATCGACAGGTTAATCCGGAGTCCAGTGACATTGATGTCCCTACTCACTGTCCCTACTCACTCTGACTGTCCCTACTCACCTCACGGCTCGGCGACGTCTTGGAATCCCATGGACCCAGCCTGCGGAGCCAACACCTCGATTTGGCCTGGTCTGGTAAACAGGCCAGGCTGGACTTGTATGCTGGACCTTGTGCGAAACCAGCTGAAACCCACCATCGATCTGACGGTCTTGTGCCATCGACCTTACGCGGGTCAGAACGCGCAGAGGCCGCGTGCGTGGGCGGTGCGACAAAGGAGGACGAGCGCCATTTTGCCACGCGGTGTGTTCGAGCTTGGCGCTCGAATCCGTGGACATCAGCTTGTCACGAGCCACATTCGTGCTTTGACACTTTCCTCTCGTCATGAAACATCACCAAGTAGTCTGTGTCTTGTCTGCATGCTGTCCATGTCTTGTAGCATGTCGTTTAAGGCTTATCTCACTGGTATTCCTTCGAAACCCGTAATCCGTAGCTCCCTAGTTAAGAACGGGTTATAGATTAATTATAACATTTTCATGAATGCTTTGCTTGTGTCGTGTTCCCCATAGTCCCAATAAATCTGGCTGATTCGTATGAAGTTGCCGCTTTGAATTAATTCGTGCCGCACCGAGGAACGATCGCTCGATTTGGATATAAAAACCAAAATTGTTACAGACTGGCAGAATTCACTCGGTATCTGACAAAACAGTCTGTAAACCGGGGTCTATTTCCCCAATTGGTAAGGTCCAGAGGTACGTTGGTATCGCGATTCGAGACGCGTGACCCGAGCCCTGTGCCGAACCAGCCGGCGTTATAACCCCGGAGACGGCGGTGGTTAGGGTGGCGCCGAATCTGTAACATTTGGCTGTCGAGAGTAGGGTGCGAAAACCCAAACTGGTTACGGACAGTGATTGACGCACTCGTCCGAACCCCGCCACCGCTGAATCCTTAACAATATATGAACAATCAAATTTGCCCGCGTCTTTTTGGAACACGCCGTGTAACACGATATCTCAAAAAGTTGTCGACTAGTTATGACTAAACTTGTTCGATGACAAAAACAAGGCAATTAGATTTTGGTTCAGGTCTGGATCCAGATCCAACCTATCAGTGGGATACAAAACGTACCTGGCAGAGGTATGTGCTCTACGGAGTGCCGTTCTAGTACATGATGGGACGTCTGACCTTTTCACACAAAACCAGTTCTCTTTTAGAATTCCCACAGCACCAGATGGAGTGAGGTAGGTCAAACAGATTCAGGATATATGACGTGGCATATAAGGCATAATTGATGCAGTAAAGGTAAGAAAAGGGAGCCTGCAGGATAGCCTGGTGGTACGCACACTCACCTCTGAGCTGTCCAGTCTGCTTTTCTGTCTGACCCAGCTATGAACTGTTATCCTGGTGTTTCACATGCAGGGTGATTAATTGGATAGTCTTTAAGCCGGCTGTCCCGTCTGCCCACATTAGTTAATGGACATTAAATACCCCACGGTGTCCTTTGTAAAGAGTAGGCAAATTATCGCAGACGTCCTGAACAAATTATAAATTCCTGCCCTGACTACTACTGTGAAGGCAAAGGCAAACCATCGAATGCAATCCTTGCCGTGGGGCTGCTTTGGCAACACTGACTGAACCATTGGCAGCAAAAAGATAGTAGGACGAAATGGATGCTTTCCTACCCCAGCTGGGTGGATACACAGTTACAGAGTTCAGGGATGTGGGGATACAGAATAGGGATACTTGCATGGATACTTGTTCAGGTATACAGGGATTATATACAGTTCATCAAACACTTGTATTGCATTAAAATATGTACTTTTGTTCCTTTTTTGGACCTCACCATCTGGGTGAGATATACAGTTCAGCATAGACTGATATGTGTAGTTTCTATTTGGTTCTGTACTTCCTTCTGACAAAGTTCGACAAAAACACAGGAGGCAATGCAGGTGAAAGGGTTAATCTTCTACTAAGGTTTGGTCAGAAGCCTGGTGTTGGCTTGGTGATTAGGGTGGCTGGCTTGGGATCCTAGAGGCCTGAGTTCGAGCCCCATTGGCTGCTGAATTAACACCTATTGGGGTTGACTCAGCCTGTCATCCTCCTGAGGTCGGCGAAATGAGTACCAGTGTACTGGTAAAAGGGGAACAGCATCAGTGGCACAGCTATGCTCTAAGGAATGGGAGGAGTGGTGACCTGTCCAGATTGTGCCAAATAGCCAAGGAGAAACTGCTTCAGCAGTTCCAATGCTCTGTTCAAGAGTATGGGTCCACGAACGAACGAACGAATGAACGGTCTGATCAGGCTAACAGTTGCCACATCCAGCACAGAATTTCTATCAAATAATAAGATGATGCTCAAACATGGCGAGATAGGTAAAATAAACATTACCTTCAAAATATCGTCCAAAAAGTTGGTGGCTGGAGATGGAAGGGGATGATTGCATCACCTGAAAAAATTTCCAACCTGGTCTCCAAAGGCAGTCGCCGACTGGGAATCCTCCATCATGCAAAGTCCTTCCTCGGCCCACCTGAGCTCCGAACCACATAAAAAGCGTTCGTCCGCAGCCTGATGGAGTACTGCTCTCCCCTCTGGGCTGGTGCTCCTGCCTCCCACCTTTCTCGGCTTCACGCTGTGGAAACCAAGGCATTTCGGATCATTAGTATCTCCCACGATAGGCTGAGTCTTTGGGTCTCTCACTCTCTCACCACAGGCAGGTCTGTGGTCTTTCTGTCTTCGACCATTTCCTCTCCGGTCTCGCCCCTCCCTCCCCCTGCTCGGTCTGTGATATGTCCCCACCACATTTCCGTAGGGCACTCAAGGTCCACCAAAACCCCATTCTGGTAGAACTACCAACATCACGAATCACTGCTCACCTTCACTCTTTCATTCCTCTTTTTCCCCGCCTTTGGAATAAACTTCCACACTCTGTTCAATCCCATTCTTCCCTCCAAGTCTTCAAAACAGCTGTTCACCACCACCTCTTATCTTCCCCCCATCTAAAACCTTCATCTTTTCTACCCCCGTTAATCCACCCCAAACCCACCTCCTTCAAATTCCCTGCTTTCCTTCCTGAAAGTCCCTGTAATGTCCATCTTGTATACCCCCATGTTCCCCGTCCCATCCCTCTCCCTTCCACAGATCTCCTAATGTCTCTGTTCCCCACCGTTTTGTCCTTCTCTCTCCCGCCCCTCGTGTCTCATGCCCCCCTTGTTGTGCGTTGTGTGTTCACTCTCATACGAGCCTCGACAATGTATCCAACAACAAAAATGCAAAAAAGTTGGGGGTTGCGGAGGGAAGGGGATGATTGCATCACCTGAAAAATAATTCCCAAAAAGTTGGGGGTTGGGGAGGGAAGGGGATAATTGGTGTCGTTCACGGAGAGCATCTGCAAGTACATTTGCATTACACAGTGCAATGGGACCAAAGGACGAAAATTTATTCTCTGGTGAGTTAGGGAAAAATAAATACACTGTATTTATCTTGTCAGAGTGCCAGGGTGATAGATGTATCAAGGTCAACTTCGTGAAAACGATGGTGGTGTTGTTCTAAAATCATTTCGTGTTCTCATGCACCAGTTGCTTCACTCGTAGCATGTTTACTGTCATGCTTTAAAAATAAAGATCTTCATGAACCAACATGTTAAATGGTGATGTCAGGTTCGTTTTAATAACTGTGAGTTGATGACCCCCAAACCCAATCTTATCCCAATGGTCCGAAGAGGGAGTGGCAAGGGAGAGAGATCAACACGAGTGTTCGTTTGTTGGAGCAGCCTGATATGGAGGAGAGACGTCATGATTGACGCATTGTAAGAGTAGCTGTTTTGGGATTTGATTCACTGGACTATCTGTCCACTTTTGATACATTTTAAGGCACATGCCACAGAGTATATTCACCATACGTTATACCATCAACTATATCGGTAGGTGAGCTCTCTCTCCGGAACCCTGGCCAAGTCCCAAAATCCTCCTCTAATCTACAAGAGCGCACTGCATCAGCGGCACAGCTGCGCCCTCAGCCGATGATGCTACTCCGCAGCCTTGTGCTGCATACAAACGAAGTAGAAGGTTCATATGCAAACACGAAACAGACCAACGCGATGTCCTTCGCCCATGAACCTGCACCCTCGGATGACACCTGTGGTCCAACAGGCACCGCCATTCACCTCTTGGGCAGCAACATCTTCCCAAATTCACAATCGTTTGATTGTTTATTTATTATCTTCACCACCGAAGGTGAAGGAAGTTATGTTTTCACCCCCTTTCTGTCTGTTTGTCTGTCTGTTTGTCTGTCTGTTTGTTTGTCTGTTTGTGTGCAGGATGTCTCAAAAAGTTTTGGACGGATTTAGACGAAACTTGGTGGACACATTGGGTGTGTGACAAGGAAGAAGTGATTCAATTTTGGTGAAGATCTGAATCTGGATCTGGATACGAGAATTATTTAATTTTTAAATATATATTTAATATATACCTACATATATATATATACCTATATATACCTATATATATATATATCTTCACCATTGAGAGATAGGGCCAAAAACGATACAATACTGTATAGCATGATATTTCAAAAATGTATTGGGCCCTAAATGTTCTCGTGGATCAGGCATTACGTGGTGGAGGTATGCACTCCACCGAGTGCCCTTCTAGTTCACAATGTTTTATGCAATTTATTTATTCGTATGCAGCCTATGGCTGCTGGCTGCATAATTTTCTGGGGGCACAGCTGAGCCGCTGATGCAGTGCCCCTGTTAGCATAACGCTGGTACTCCTTTTGCCAACCTCAGAAGGATGACAGGCTGAGTCAACCAACCTGTTGTTAAGTCAACGGTAAAAATGGGCTCGAACTCAACATCCATAGTTCTTAAGCCAGCCAGCTTAACCATTAAGCTAACACCAGACTTAGCAAGGGGAATTAATTAACAGGAAAAGATGGTATAGGGGAGGAAACCACTGTAATCAGCAAGTAAGATGTTTGCGCAAGAGAGGATTCATGGGGATAGAAAAGAAGACAGGTAGGGATGGGGGATGACTTGAGATGGGTGTGAAGCAATAACGACTTGAAGCCCTGGAGGGAAGAGTGTGATGGAACTGTTCTCGTTCCAAAAACGAGTGAAAAGAGGAACAAAGATTGTAAGTGGAGAAAAACCTGGATTGTGAGAGCTTAATTAGGAGGGAGTTACTGAAAGAACACATGCATCCATGAAGAAATGAACATGAGCAGAGGGGGCTAGACCGGAGGAGTGCTGGTAAAATAAAGGTCACCAACCTGTCTGCGATGTGAGAACAGGCCTTGTGCTTCTGCTCCATTGTGGGAGATGCCAATTGTGTTGATAGCATTATAGATTTCACAGAATCCAGGAGAGACATGTCAATCTGGGGGTCCAGCCAAATGGAGAGAGTAGTACTCCACTGAGCTATGCACAAAGGCCTTGTAGGCTGTGAGTAGCTCTGAAGGAAAGACCTCGATCGATGCAGGATGTCCAGTGTGCAGCTGGCGTTGGAAGCCAGCTTTTGTTATGTGGTCGGTGCAGGAAAGGTCATGGCTGATGGTGAGGCCTAGAAGTTCAAGAAACTAGCCGATGATTGGACAAGAACATGGTCAGAGTAGCCATGCACGAGGGACAGAGGAGAAACAGGAGACGTTGGATGGAAAGTTTGTCATTTGCCTTGATGGTGTAATGGTTAGAGCATTCCGTCTGAGTCTGGGAGGTTGGTGGTTCTTAAACCCTGGCAGTCGTACCAAAGACTTAAAAAAACGCTACTTCCTTGCTTGATGCTCAGCATTTGACAGGAGAGAGCACAGACAAACAACCATAGGTTGGTGATCATAGCATAAGCTTTGATGGGCTTCATGCCCTCCTCCTGCATCAAAGTAACTTGTAACAGAATATTCTATTAATATGTATATACATGTCTATATTGTATGTATATACATGTATATATTGTATGTATATACATGTATATATGTATATACATGTATATATTGAATATGTATATATGTATATATATATATATATATA
>CM068952.1:164986550-165026804 GCA_035128595.1 Eptatretus atami | reverse complement strand
TGGACCAAGCTGTGAAGTTTTCTCTTCTCAAAGTTTTGTGCCGAGGGCTCTCTTCAGGATCGTCGCTGAGTCCCGGACAACTTCCAACTGTCGTTCGTTTGTAGTAATATTCCCAGGGATGGTTTTTAATGTCTCTGTGAGGTTCTTCGGCATCATTCACGTGAAGTTCTTCCTCATCAGTGGTACAACTTTGGCATTCTTCATCTTCCAGGATCTTTTCACTTCATGCTTGAGGTCTTGGTATTTAGCATTTTCTTGATTTCTGCACCGTTAGTCCAAAATCACCGGTATCAACACCTCAATTTGCAATGACTTCTTCTCTCTTCTTTGCACCAAAGTATGATATCTGGTGGCAATGCTTTGTTTTCGATGTTCACGCCCAATGGGATCATTAGGTCGTATGTGAGCGGTACTTCAACGTTTTTAGTGATCGCTTTTGGTTCATTTTCCCACAAATTTTCTGGAACTGGGACATCAAAGTTTTTACAGATGTGCCAGCGGATTACTTTACAAACTCTGTTGTGTCATTGTGTGTACAGCTGTTCTGACTTTTTTTTTCGTGTTTGGTCATTAAGCATCACATATCATCTCTTTGCTAACCCAACCTCCACCCCTCACCTATCTTTTTTTCATCCTCTCCCCCCACCCTTCTCTCTCACTTTTGTCCCCTCCTCACTCCCCCTCATAAAATGGCAGCACTCTCCTCCCAACACTCTGTCACTCTCTCAGCCTGTGTGTGTGTCTCTCTCTATCTCTCCTCTCTCCTCCTCTCTCTCTCTCATCTCTCTCTCTCTCTCCTCCCTCCTCTCACCCTCCCTCCAGCAGTGAATATCGATGTTTGGTGAGTGTTTGCTCTCCCCACCTCGCCCCTAGCTCCTCCTTCTTCATCCTCTCCACCTCCCTCCCCCAATCACCCTACACCTGCCTCCTCTCTCTCTCTCTCTCTCTTCTCATCTCCTCTCTCTCTCCTCTCTCTCTCTCTCCTCCTCTCTCTTCCCCCTTTCTCCTCCCTTCTCCCCGCCTTTCCCTCCCGCCCTTCATTGTCCCATCAGCGAAGCCGACAGGTTGTATTTGCTCATGTGTGATATACTACATATATAAATAGATATAGATATAGATATATTTCTAACCACTGATAAACTGACTCACCTGACTGACTCAATGACTGATATAAAGCATGAGTCACATTTGCTCTACGCTAGGATACGGCGGCCGTACCCCCTGAATTGACAGAAACGTGCGGCGGCCACAGAGTTTTTAAGGTGGCCTCAGGGTGGCCTACGCGTATGGCTATCTTTTACAGGCCGTAGGGGTCTCCGTGGAATTAAAGCGCGGGTTATAACTTTTTCATTTCTAGGTTGGCCGTAGCAATTCGACATGACGTAGCCATGACGTAGATGTGTTCCACGTCGACCGTACGTAGGGCGTACGGTGGGCTTGCGTTATTCGTGCGTTTTCCGTAGGCTCTTATCAATGAAAAATGAATTTTGCCAACCCCCAAAAAATTACGGCGGCCGCACTATTTCCACGTTCGCCTTAGGGCTCCTGCGGTCGCCTTGCGGGCACCTTGAGGCTACCTTGCGTCTGCCCTTGAAAATTCTATGGCCGCCGCAGGATGCCCTAAGGTCACCGTGCGACATCAAATCAAAGACCGTTACGGCACCCCCACGTTTTCGGTCTCCACAATTTCTAAATACGCCGTGTGGCTACCCGAAAAATAAAAAACATATGTGACTGCTACATTGTGGGACCGTGGAAATACTGCGGCCGCCCTATATTTGCTAGTGGCGCGTAGATTTTTTTAGACCCTACGGCCGCCGAGCCAAATGTGACTGAAGCATTAAGATAGATACCTTCTGGGTGACGTGGAAAGCTGAAATTTTGTGTGCCGATGGACATCGAAGCTGGTAGACCAGAAAAACATCGGACTCGTCGGACAACATCCATAAATGAAAATATATATAAATGAAAAAACTTAAAGGGCACTCGGTAAAGCGCACACTTCCACCACGCAATGCCCGATCCACCAGAACATATCGGGCCCAATACATTTTTGAAATATCGTGCTATATAATTGTTTTTAGCCCTATCTCTCAATGCTTAGCCCTATTTCTCAATGGTGAAGAATCACTTCAAAATTAAATAATTATCGTATCCAGATCCAGATTCAGATCTTCACTAAAATTGAATCAATTTGTCGTGGTCACACACCTAATCTGTCCACCAAGTTTCATCCGAATCCGTCAACAACTTTTTGAGATGTCGTGCTTAAATATTAGTTTCGCCCCATCTCTCAATGGGGAAGAAACACTGAAAAAATTCTTGCAGCCGGATCCGGATCTGGATCTTCACCAAAATCTAATCAGTTCGTCCTTGTCACACACCCAGTCTGCCCACCAAATTTCATCCTGATCCGTCCCCAATTTGTAAGATATCCTGCACACACACACAAACAAATAGACAGAGAGGGGTTAAAACATAACCTCCTTCACCTTCGGTGGCGGAGGTAAAAATGCAGCTGAGCGACCCGAGACAATGGGGAAGCACGGTAATATTGTGCCGACAGACATCGAAGCTGATACACCGGAAAAAAAAAATCACAGAATCGTCGGACAACATCTGTAAATGAAAATATAAATAAATGAAATAATTAATGAAAATAAATAAATGAAAAATCAAATGCAATTGAGTGACCTGAGACAATCGGGAAGCACGGTTCGTATGTTCACCAAGATTTGTCCAAATCCATCCACAACACAATGTGTAAACACACCCCGCTAGTGTATATGTGTTTGTGTTTGTATATATATATAATTTATTATTATTATTTATTTATTATTATTACGGTTGTGGGGGTAATGGAGGAATCTAATACGAAAGTTAGGATTGAATGGAGTTGTTTCGGTCCATGGACATGTACATAGGAGACATCTCGATGTAATGAGTTGGGAAACTGTGGCTTAAATGTTACGTGTCACCACGGACGGGGGGGGGGGGGGGGGGTGGTGTGGTGTTAATAGATAGGGCCTTAAGACGCAGGTTTCTCAGTATGTCATTGGCCCCCGCCTGTGACTTTTCCCTATTTTTTGTCTTACAAACTAGCAATGGATCATGATAACCGAGCTGCATGACCAAGTAGGAAGAAGCTCCACCTCCAAGGGTGATGGTGGGCAAGTCACACCCCCGAGGCTGATGATCGATGGGCTTGACATGAGTGGCAGGAAGAAGAGGAGGGCAGAGGAGGCAGGCGATCAGAGAGGACGGTTGAAGCAGCTCATAGCAAGGAGGAACACACGACTGTGGAGTGAGGGATGCACGCGGTCGAGAAAGAACGTAGCTAGGAGATGGCCTGTAAGAACAGGGCTTTACGGCTGGCTTTCCTTCCACGCATGAAGACAACAGCAAGATTCTTTCCTTGTGCTGAGGCGATCTAGCTAGTGTACTGAGCAAGACGTTGGCCATCAACTCTTGGCTGGTCATATGAGACTGGCCTCAAAGCATCGTGTTTGTCACCGAAGGGGACAGCGCCGTTCTGCAAAGAGCGTATCAGCAGGCGTGATAGACGAAGAAGCTGCATGACGGTTGGTGAGCCTTGGTGTTGAATACCGCTCACAAATTTCCTGACAATCATTCTCGCTGTGAGAGAGCGCCTTGGCGTCATTTTGCATGCGTCTACACGTGCAGGACGAAATGCCTCAATTCAAAATTCCATAGGACCATCTCTGGACAAGCTAAGTGCCAGAATTTTCTTTTATTTAGTTTCCCCTTGTCTGTATTTAAGTCTTTGTGTCGAGGTGCCTCGACTTTCGACTTTTGTTTATCTCACGTATTACTATATTCTCATTATTGTTCCTTGTGAATATTTCTATTGTCATTAAATTCCCGTGTTTATTTTAAGTTGCATTGTCCGTATATTTTTGTGGGGTTCGAGTATAAACCCCCCTGTGCTGTGCTTCCCTGTGGCTCCGTTGCTCCGCCATTGCGCCACTCTCCTCCCGCACATGTTATAATCTACGAGGATCAACATGTCCACCTTCTAATAAGGAGAAACCGCTTGGCTATCCGGGTTGGCGGTGTTAACCGCCCGTCACCACAATTTGGGTCGAGGGAATTAACCTGGACCACCAGCACCGCGACAATATATATATATATATATATATAAATATAGATAATTATATGTATATACAGTATAATATATATATATATATTAATAGTACCTGTATATCTATGATACCATAACTAACATAACTACATATATGATATATTATGTAAATATATATTATATATACATATCTGTAAGATTATATATTTGTTATATAATATATACATAGCTGTAGATTAATATTGTATATATATATATATAACTATCTGTAGATTATATATTTGATATATATATATATATATATATAATATATGTAAGCTAATGTTATATATATATATATGTATATATGTTATTATATTTATATCTACACATATATATCGATAGAATAATAGATATATATATAATATATATGTATATATATCTGTATTAATATTATATTCATATATAATTATGTTAAGCATTATGCTATGATTATATAGTTATATATATATTATATATATTATATACACATCATATATATCGATATAGATAGATAGATATATATCTTATATATATGTAGTAGAAATATAATCTAAAAATAATAAAAAATATATACATAATATATATATATCTATATAAAAAAAAAATATTATATAATTTTTAATTACATCGCAGAATTTGTTCAAGAAAATTGAAAGAAGAAAGAACGCTTATGGTCCAAATATACATCATATTCATATACATTTGTTCCATAAAAATAGGATAGTTGTAGTGGAAAATACCATCATTGCAGTCCCTCATTCTCATTGTGTTCCATGTATAAAAACAATTCCTACTGTTTACACGTTTTGACATTCCTGGTCTCTATTTAATATCATGGTTACGTGTGTTGTGTGTGTGTGTGTGTGTGTGTGTGTGTGTGTGTGTGTGTGTTGCGGCGTGCGCGTCCGTGCGCGCGCGCGTGTGTGCGTGCGTGTTTGTGTTTGTTGATTCACCGGCCATACTATGTGACCCATTTGGCTCTTAATTAAACCCACGGGTTTCCCCAGGATGGGTTTTTTTGTATACATTGTCGAGGCTCATATAACAGCTATCACACACAACGCATAACAAGGATGGCAGTGGACAAGAGGGGTGGGAGAGGGAAGCACAAAACAGTAGGGAACAGAGACATGAGATCTGTGCAAGGGAGAGGGATGGTGCACGTACACGGAGTTAACAAGATGGCCACAACAGGGACTTTCAGGAAGGAAAGCAGGGAATTTGAAGGGGGTGTGTTTGGGGTGGATTGACGGGGATAGAAAAGATCATGGTTTTGGATGGGGGAAGATGTGACATGGTGGTGAACAGCTGTTTTGATGACCTGGAGGGAAGAATGGGATTGAAGAGAATGTGGGAGTTTGTTCCAGAGGTGGGATAAAAGAGGACTGAAAGAGTGAAGGTGAGCTATTTCTTGATTTTTGCAGTTTCACCAGAAGGTGGTTGCTAGCTGATCTTGAGCGCCCTGTAGAAATATGGGGGCACAGATCACAGACAGAGCTTTGGTGGGGGGGGCAGGCTGGAGAGGAGATGGTAGAAGACAGAAAGACCACTGACCTAGCCTATGGAGAGAGAGTGAGAGACCCAAAGACTCAGCTTCATCGCGGAAGATACCATTGATCCTGAAAGCCTTGGTATCCACAACGTGAAGCCGAACTAGGTGTGAGGCGGGAGCACCAGCCCATAGGGGAGAAGATTACTCTATCAGGTTGTGGATGAAAGCTTTGTATGTGGTAAGGAGCTCAGGTGTGCCAAGGAAGGACTTTGCATGACGGAGGATGCCCATTTGGCGACTGGTTTTGGAGGCCAGTTGGAAATGTGGCTTTCCCAGGAAAATCATGGCAGATAGTTCGGCCCAAAAGCTTGAATGAAAGGACTTCTTCAAGAGGATTGTTGAGAAAGTCGATGGGTGGAGGGTTTTCCAAACGGTCCTTCAGAGAGACATCGTGTGTGTGAGATTTGTCAGGATTGAAAGACATGTTCCAAGTTTTTGACCAGCTTGTGATTTTATTCAGGTCTGCAGAGTGATGAGGCTGATACCTACCAATATGAGGGAGGACAGATGATGTGGCAAAAAGTGGAGTCATCAGCAAAGAGATAAAGAGGATTTTCTAGAGAGTCGAAGAGATCATTGATGAAAACCAGAAAAAGCACAAATCCCAGAACACGACCTTGAGGTATTCCAGCTTGGACAGGAAGAGGGAATAATAAAACTATATTGAGGGCCACACGTTGGCTTAGGAGAGGAAGTCTGCAAGCCATGAGTGGAGATTGCCTTGGATACCATAGGATGAGAGTTTGGTGAGCAGGGCAGGGTGACAGACCATATCGAAATCTCACAATATGTCGAGGGATATGGCTCTGATCTCATGTCTGGCATTGAGTACCACCATCCATTGTTGGGAAAGCAGAAGCAGCATGTCCAGGGTGGAGTAACCTGGCCCGAATCCAAATGGATGCTTGGAAATCAAGCCATTGGAGAAGAGGAAGGATTTCATGTCTGAAGAAATGATGGATTCCTGGACCTTGCTGATGATTGGGAGAATGCTGATTAGTCTGTCGTTGCAGGGATCAGTTTATGCTCCTTTTTTATGCAGAGCAGTAATGTTTGCTGATTTCCAAGCAGATGGCAGACGACCTTGAGCAAATGAGAGGGTGAATAGAACAGAGAAAGGGTGAGCAAGAGCAGCAGAGCAGGTTTTTAGGACAGGTGGGCTGATGCCATCTTGTCCAGGTGCAGAATTTGAGTCGGGGTTTGACAGCGAAATCTCCACCTTGTTGGGAGAAAAGGATACAGAGTCCAGGAATAGCTGTATTTGCTGGGTAAGATGAGTACAGAAAGCGATGGGTTTGGGAGACAAAATTTAGAAGCAAACACAGAGTTTAGGCATTCAGCCTTTTCGCAGGTAGTGTCAGCTGTGCAGCCATTTGAGGTAAAGAAGGTGATTGAGGTGGAACATGCACCAGAAACACACTTAACTAGATGCCACCAGGATTTGGAGGAGGGAGACAGGTTTGAGAGTTCAGATTTGAGATTAGAAAGATGTTTTCTCGCTCTCCTGTGGGAAGACACACACTTGGTCCGAGCTTTGTGGAAGGGACTGAGATTACCTTCAGTTGGATTTCTCTTTCATGGAGCAAAGCCAAGTTGTTTCAGGACAACTGCCTCACCACAAGCTTCACTGTACCATGGGCGGGAGGAAGGGAATGACAACCGAAGACAAGATGGGATAAATCGGTGCATGAGATAGAGCAAATTTCCTTTGAAAGAATTCCCAGGATGAGTTGATGTCGGAGAAAATAGAAATGGGAAACCAGTCTAGACGTTTGATGGCTGCTTGAAGTCCATGCCAGTCAGTCTGAGTGGAACGCCAGACTCATTAGTGCCGAGTGCTTCTTTAATAACAGCCAGAGAGATGTCCACTTTGACAAGCATATGGTCAGATGAACCGATTGGAGCAGAAGAAGAACAGCAGATATTTTCAGTGTAATTGGTCAAAACCAAATCCAGAAGAGATGGAGTAACGTTGACTCTGAGATTCATGTTGGGAAGTTGACAGATTGTGTCAGTCCCAATGAGTCGCAGAAGTCCTTTGCTGAAGTGCCATGGCAGTAGAGATGTACCCCACTAGTCGTGGGCTTATGTAAAAAAAAGCAAAATTTGGGTAGATTGGGTAGATTGTCAGAACACATCTATAAACTTCACTGATTCAGAAAAAAAGGGTGCTAGTTTTCTATTAGCTTTTAGGGCCTCCATTTTGAATTTCAAAATGGCTGCCGTTTTTACCCTATATATATATTATGATTTTTCGGTATTTAACGTTATTTTGAGCATATAATTCAAAGTGTGTGCAAATAGAGTTTGGTACCAAATGCATTGTACAGGTTTGATGTTAATGTCAAGAAATATTTGGTATGAATGTGACACTTATTACTGGTATCTGACGAATATTTTGTGCTTGCAATATGATGCATATCCACTGTGAACCAAATAACTTACTGCTTTATTTCAGAAGACCAAAAATGCACAGTGGACATCCATCCTAAAAATACTTAAGGCATTGAAATTTATGGCAACTTGTTAATTTCACTTTGGTTATGATTCCAGATTAACCATGGCGTCCTATGAGAACCATCATGTAAGAAGCGTGCAACTGAACCTTCCATTGACTTTCGAATCTGCTTGTTGTGTCAAGGAGAACAGTTCACTGAACATTAAAGGTGTTCATCAATGGAGCATCTGCGACTACAGAACAGAATGGAATCAATACAATCATTGTTGGACTGTTAAAAGCAAGAGGGCTCAATATCAAACCCCTGAGTATGTTCGTTTGCATCAACAACTGAGTAGCATATCTGGAAAAGAACTGAACAACCAACATGCAGTGTGGCCAAATCATGTCATGGTAAAGCAACGCACAAGCAACACATTGAGAGAGACAAAGCTAGATAGAAAGCAGTTTTATCTCAAGAATCAAGTGTATTGTCATACAGCAAAGTCGGTGGTCGCCCTCCGCATCACAACAATTAACACCCCAAAGCAAGCAACTCCTGCATCTACCAGCACACTAACTAGATCTCGTTACCCTCCATTCCAAAAGGAACACTGTTTCTTCTGTCAAAACGAGAAGATTTGTGGTGGTAAGACAGAGAACGCCTTATTATTGTCGTAGTGTCGATATTGGAGTGTCAATCCAAAACATAGTTGATGTTAGCGGAATGAACAATGAAAGTAAACTTGGCAACATCAAAACTGATGGCGACTTTCTTTCAAGGGACATTAAATATCACAAAAAATTGCCATACCATTAACTGGCGCAAGTACATACAAGCCAAAGAAAGAGTCAGCAACAGAGAACATCAGGCAGAAAATACAGTGGAATTTATTTCTGCAGAATCGAGTTCAGTGCTGAATTTCAGGAATATATAGATCAAGGAAGCATCCTTACTTTGAGTGAAGTAGCAACAGGATACAACCAAATTATGCACAATCATGGCATTCCAAACCCACAGATTACACGTGCAGTGCTACTCACCAAAATAGAACAACAAATATCAACTTCACAATCTGAAGCAAAAGGAAGAAAACCTGCAGTATTCATTCTAAGGAAACTGTTCGGTCAGCAATAGATATGTTGTGGAGGAACGTGATGTTTTAGCTATCAGACGACATGAAGACCATCTTTCATTGCTCAAAACTTATTCAGCAATTTTCTTGCAAGCCCGCAATCTAACCATGGACCTTTAATGGCTCATTGACAAATTGTGAAGAACAGTGTGTACCTGCAGAACTAGTTGCTATGATGAGGTAGACATTACAAGGAACTCAAGCTGCAACAACAGACACACGTGCCAACGAGCTCAGCAACACATGTCGCACTCTTTCACATTCCATAGTGCAAGCATGCAAAACAAAGAGGCAAATGTCTCTGACACCAAAATCAAATACAGCTTTTCCGGTGCAGGCTGTGATACGACAGGAATATCCAAGGGAAGGGAAAGAAGGGGTGCTTTAACACATCTTTCCTGAAGGCAAGCCCCACATTCTGAGAGCACTAGCTGACCTTGGCGAAGGGATGAGCCATCTGAAGAAGTTATTCGTGGTTGTGAAGAGTTTCTTTGCTCTCTTTTCTCTCCAGTTGGAGTCCACTTTGGGCAAGCAAAGATGCTGAGATGGTTTTTGTCCAAGCAACTCACAGATGAACAAGGAGTTGACAAACTGCCACGACTCAGGGAGCATGGATTGAACATTTACGCCGTGCCCTGTCCAGTGTAATATCTGGCGCCAGGATATGGTATTGAACCCAACTTTCTTGACCCTTTGACCTTGGGGTGCGAAACCAAGACAAAAAGCTAGATTGTTCTTTCTCAGGTTGCACCAGCTCCAGTCTCAGTGCTGCAGCTCGTCAGGTGTAACTGTGAGAAATCAAGTGTTCAAAAGGTGCTCATGCAGAGGAAACAGTGTGGTCTGTACCGAACTTTGCAAATGTGGTGGGAAGGGACAGCTGTACGAACATAACACCACCAAGGATTGGCGAATCGAGAAGATGATTGAAGCAATGATAATTATAAATGTTTAATCAGTAACATTGACACTCCTGATTCATACATGTAGCATTTTCATACCTTTGAAAAAAAACTTATCCATCTTCAAATTGTATAACCGCCCAAATAAATTTATATTGAATTACATGCTCTATATTATCTTGTTAAATGTTTGGAGGATTGGCAAAGAGTGTTCCAATCATAAATATGTTGTTATTATTGGAATCCTCCTGTGCCAAACATATGATTAGACACCAAAAACATCTTCTTATGTCTATTGGTTCAAAAGTAATGGCATTTTACATAGAAAACCCCTGAAATCAGGCGGCCATCTTTAATTTTTTCCAATATTTAGAGTATTTCTAGTGCTTTTAGTTTGCTTCTAATGAATCTTTGTCCCCTTTATATGAGTTTAGATAAAATAAAATAAATATTGTATGACATTTGAATGAATAGTTATGGTTAATTTGCAATATTATTTTTAAAAGAAGATTTTCGGCGGTCGCCATTTTGAAATTCAAAATGGAGGCCCTAAATGTTAATGGAAACACTGGCACCCTTTTTTTTCTAAACCAGTGAAGTTTCTAGATGTGTTTAGACATGGGTAACACGAATCTACCCCAAAAAATGACAAATCCAGAAAATGTTACATAAGCCCACGGACTACACACCCATCCAACTGGCATGATGACAATTTAAATCAACACATATGAGGAAGAGAGAGTTGGCATGAGTGGATAGAAGTTGGTCCTTCTTTTCAGAAAGCGAGATGTAAAAGGAGTCATCACTGTTTGGTTCAGGGTACAACACACATAAACATGAGGTGGGAGCAGAGGGGAAGCCGTAGCCAGAGGTATTGCTGGGGTGTGGAGGAGTGACGGCAGTGCTCTTCTTGTCATGGTCTCTCCATTGCTAATTAAGGAAAGTCAGTTGGATGTTAATTGGTGGGAGTAATTAAAGCTACATCTAAAGACTGTGTCATGCTTCTCAGGCTCGCTCAGCCTCAATTAGTTATGAGACGTGTGGTACCTAATTAGCGTAGCATTTGGCCAATTCTGTGGCCCCAATCAATATGGTATCATGACAAGTGGACACGTGATCTGGCTGGGACTCAGCAAATCGGTGCACTGCTAGCAATTGACACAACCAGCCGACGACAAGAACATGTATAGATATATAATATATTGTTACGGGCCTGTCGCCGGGTCACAAGTGGCTTCTTTCGGACTCTCTTCCCGACCTTTGATCCTGAAGCTGATGAGCCCCGGATAACTCCTCGACCCAATGGGTTGCTAAGCAAACACGGACACCATCTGAGGTGCCTAAATCTGGCAGGGTCCCCATCAGAAAGGCGCCACATTCATCCGGAGAAATTAGACAGACAAGGGGACACAAAGAAAGAAGTCAGGGCATGTTAGCAACCTCTTTCTCACCCGTACGTGAGCAGGCTTGGTCCCCATGGGTCTCAACGAGGTGTCAATGTAAGTGAGTGAGAGGAGTAGATGGAAGGTGTGCTGGCATGCGGTATCATGCGGTGCTTAGCTCTGAAAATAACTGTTAGAGTCTCGTGTTGTTCGTTGATGTTCCACAACAGGTGAGCCCTGAGGTGTATGCATTGGAAGATGCAAGGTTATATGATGCATGTGCAAAAGAGGTGTAAGAAATCAGTTCTCTCGGCTTGGTCAGTGCCCGTTCCGCCTGGCGGTGTGAGGAGTACCACCCATCACGCCTTCTGCGTCACAAGGACGTGAGGAACGTTCATGCCGCCTGATGTGTTGGGGAGCGCCCTCCTTCGTGCCCTTGTGTTCTGCTTGGTAGTGCTCACCTAACTTGGTACTTTGCATTCTGCTCGTAGTGTCGGGAAGTGCACTCTCATTCCACTTGGTAGCGCTCCTCGCACTCTGCACCCTCGCGTTACACTCGATTACACTCTGGTGTTCACCCGCGGACTGGACGCAAACTCCCTCAGGATCTGGAATGCTCTCTTCATGGACTTGGACTGCACCAGATCTGCACATCATCTCGACTGGAACCACTCCATCCTGGGTTTTTATTGTCCCCTGCATGGTTTCGCCAATCATATCTGCTTTCGGCAATAGACCCGATTGGCTGAGGCGTGCCGCGATCCAGCGACTGTGATTTTGTAACTGGAGCATGGGAAATGGGGAGCTTTATGAAGAGCCTCTTTTGATCCAATGCTGGAACAGTGAAGAGCCATGACCATTACAATGCTGGAATGGCGATTATCAGGCCGAAATACTCGTGAAGTGATGTGGTTTGACGATGTGTGTTTGAGAATGAAACATGAGAATGGGGGTTCGAGTCTAGGTGTCGGAAACTAAGGATTTGAGAATGAGTGTTTGAAAATGGCGTTCAGTTTGAGTACAGGTTTCAGGAAATAGGGGTTTGGAAATGAGGCTCAAATATGGAGTTGGAAAATGAAGGTTTAGGAATGAGGCTTAAATACGGAGTTGGAAAATGAAGGCTTGGGAATGAGGTTTGAAGGAAAATGAAGGTTTGGGAATGATGAAGAAAACAATGGGGGAAGGAAAACAATGGGGAAAGTAATCATAATGCATCTCCCTTTCCCCTGATATGAGGATGGGCCACCTAACGAAACAATCACTTTGGAAACATCTAAACTCCAGGATTCTTTTACGTGTTGAATGTAACTCCCCAGGGTCTTTTCCATAACCGCAACATTACCCCCTCCTCCGTACCAGACTCATTCTGAGTCTGCCAGCTCCTGGACATATGAGGTATCATTCCCATTAGCACAATTACTTATGGATCCCCTGGGTGTGACATTTTGCTTGTACAAGGAAAGTTTCACGCATGTCCAAATTAAAGAAAATAATGAAACCTAATGCATTGTGTAACTACACATACACATTAATTTGACACGTATTTACACAGTTCCAAAGTCAATTATACGCCTGGCAGTTTGGGGAGTTTTGGCCGTCACGCCTTTTTGCATCACCAGGACATGAAGAACGCCCATGCCGCCAAACACATTGGGGAGCGCACTCCTTCGCACCCGAATAAACACATTACCAGGTGGGCTCAAACACTTTACACTGTGTACAATCTCAACTCTGGTTGTCATGCTGGTCTTCAGTGTCCTTCAGTGAGGGTTCAGTATGGCCACAAATAAAAAAAATGGGCCTTTCTCTCGATAACGGTCCTTCATAAATGTCCGATATCAGGTCAGCATGGCCACAAAACAAATGTTCCTTGGTAGTCGATGACAGTCCTTTGGGGAGGGCATGACGAGGGTGACAGGCAACGGGTGGGGCAACAGGCATGGCAAGACAAAGGCATAGGCAAACTGGCAAACTCTCGAGTTGTAAAATTTTTAACACCCTTTAGGGGTGTTGTTGTTAATTATTTTGAGAGATTACTCTTTGGATCTACCTCTGTGTGGTCATACATTTCTCTTGTCTGATTCGCTTTTGATTGATTGATCAACCCAATCTGACATCACTGTCATGATAATATGCTAGGTTTTGCAAATTAAGTATTTTAACTGCAAAATAACTCATGCAATATGGAGGCAAACAGGATTATAGACCGATCCGAAAGCCTCTTTTTTATCCTTTGTCTTGTTGATGACACCATCAAGTTTCTCCCCTCCTCCCGACCCCTGTCGCCCTCTCCCTTAGATACGACTTCATCCTTAACAGAGGAAGGCCTGGATGTGACCTATGCCACCAACCATCTTGGTCCCTTTCTACTTACCAACCTGCTTTTAGGTAACTTTTCTTAACATAACATTTCTGTAAATTCTGCTTCATCCTTAATTTTCTGCAGTTGTAGAATTTTCTTGAGATCTCCACTGCATACTACTCCTTTCATCATAGAGCACATTCAACATAGAGGAGACACTTACCAGCTCTGTATCCTTTCTCCAGATCCACTCAAGGCTTCAGCCCCCTCTCGTGTTGTCACGGTTACCTCCATTGTGTACCGTTGGGCTTCTGAACCTCTCTCCACATTGCGACGGATCAAAGACATCCTTCCAAAACATTTCTCTTATGGAAAATCCAAGCTTATGAATGTGCTCTTCACGATGGAACTTGCCAGGCGACTCCATCACTCCGGTAACTTTTTTTCATTACGTTTGTGTTACCCTCCCTTATCTAGTCTTTGCGTTGAAATTTTTCTGTTCATGATGGAAACTACTCAGAGTTCTACACTCCAGAACTGTCTGTTCATGTAAGCCTTGTGCCTCTATCCTGTTTACTTATTTGTCCTTCCTCAGATGCTCTATATAGTGACAGGCAATAGTTAGTTAGGCTAATAAAATGAAATAAGTTCCAGCTCTACCTAATTTTATGAAGCCAGGAGCAACCCAGGAAGCCAATGACACCGAACTGAATCTGGCTAATCTTCAGACAGCTGGCAGAATGTCTAGCCAAAGTCGGTCCAGCATTATTGTCTGACTGGGTAATGCGCTAGGGTTCTTCTGAAACCCTTGCTCAATGACCAACTCCTGAAGTTTTGAAATGCAACATTTGCTCATCTTGTCTCATTACCTCTTTCTCTTGCTCGTCCCTCCCTGTCGGTATGCTGGGTGTACAGGGGTAACCTCTAACTGCGTTCATCCTGGTTTTGTCCATACGGGGATCCTACGTAACACACCAGTGATCATCCGCATGGCTATCCACACCCTGGGATTTCCGTTTATTCTGGTAAACCTCAGCATCACATCACATCATATTATAAGAGCATCAAAAATATCCCATTCATTAAGGAAAAAAGTTTTGAGGTACGCCTTTATCGTGTACTGGTGTGCCAGCAGTGCCAGACTTTATGTTAATGACGTGATGTAATTTCCTGCAAACAAGTAAACACCTTGATTGAGATGTGCCAGACCCCCACCAGTTTTAATTCAAAGGGAACACACCAACAGCAGGGTTGAAGGACAACATGAAGGTCGACTTGGAAGGATAGTGGATGTGGGGAATCCCATCATGTACAGCCTTTTTGGGGGGGGGGCTGATGGTTGCATCATTGGTTATGGGCGTGGCGATGCTACTGATGTGGATATGGCTACTAAGCCCTTATTACCAGTACACACTGGTGCTCATTTCGCCGACCTTGGAAGGATGACAGGCTGAGTCAACCCTCTGGTGTTAATTCAGCGGCCAACAGGGCTCTAACTCAGGACCCTAGGATCCCCAGCCGCCACCCTAACCGCTAAGCCAACGCCAGGCTTGATGTGGGGAAGAAAGAGAGCAAGAAGAGGATGCAGGGGGTGAACAAGATGGATACAGCTGCAAACTCTCATTCACAGTTGTGGAAGGAAAAACTGGAAACTTGGAAAGAGGTGGGTTTGGGGAGGGTTAATGGGGGTAGAAAAGATCATGACCTGAGATGGTGCTGAACAGCTGTCTTAAAGTTCTGGAGGGAACAATGAAATTGAAGAGACTGAGGAAGTTGGTTCCACAGAGGAAGGAATGAGTGGAGGTGAGCAGTAGCTCTTAATTTTGGGAGTTTTACCAGAGGGTTGCTGGCCAAGCCGTGTGTGCCCTGCAGATCAACCTGGGGAAAGAGGGGGGGGCATAGCATGGAAAGGGCAGAGGGTGCAAGACCATAAAGGAGGTGGAATAAGTTTCGATTTTTGACTCAAAATTGGTCAATGTGGAGTTTGATTATTAAGGTCCCTTTTTACATGTTCGTTTATTTGCTTATTCATCCATTCATTCATTCATGGGGCGGGCGCATCCCGTGGTGATAGCAGCTCAGCCATTTGCCTTTTAATCCCTTACCTTCTGAGTGTCATTTTGGTTATTTTCAGAATTAATTTTTTGTTGTGCACACATGTTGAATTATTTATTTGCTGCACTTTGTTCCTCAATTCCCACTGAAATGCCTGTTTGTTTAAGGGCAAGAGGATCTTTTTGAGAGAAGAATAGTTGTTTTTACATCTGTGTTTCATGTTCACATGACAATTTTACATGTTCAAATTCATCTGTTTCAAATTAAATTAAAATAATAACATGAGGTCATCTCTAAATTGTTAACATTTCACAATATTGTGAATGTTGCATTGGCATTGTTATATGGAGTTGTGAATACAAAATCGATTTCTCTCCGCAACAGAGTGCAAAGCGTGGTGCAAGGGCTCCGCTGTTCCTCTGTCTCTCCCGATCGCTGACCTTTGCCTCGGGTCTCTACTTTGGGCCCGACCTGCGATCATCCCTGCCGACTCTCACTGCTTTAGACCCCCATCTCTCCAGGGAGTTGTGGAGGGAAAGCGAGAAGCTCACGGGCCTACAGAATGGAGAATGCTTGGGGGAGGCTTGGAGCAAGGAGGAGGAAATAACAGAGTTTGAGGGAAAAGAGGGGTCAGTCTTGGAGAGAGAGAGGTAGGGTCAAAGTGACCTCGGATACATAGGGGGTCTGTATAGAGCAAACAATAAGCTCACAGCTAGGTTCAGTTGAAGTGGTCAGAAAGTAACCTCCCCCTTCCTCTCTTTTCTCCAGGGAAGTTTGTCAAAACACTCGTATTTCCTGAAATGAAGAATTCATGCGACTGGTGGGGATGTGGGAGCAAAGGGCAGGATAGGAGTGTTAAAAAAAATGATCAGATAAGAGGAGTGCAGGGGAGTTGCAAAAAGGTGAAAAAAAAATTGAGTGAAAATCACAAATCGCTTTGAAAGAAAAAAAAGGTCAAATTAAATCCTCAAGTAACAACATGTAAGAATTGTGAGCAGTGGAATTCAATGGGTGGTTGGAAAGTGTTTTAAATGTACACTGCACATAGACGTTGCTATTTGTCGAGTTTTGTTACATTTACAGATTACATAAGTGAAATGACAGAATTTACATAAACACCCCTTCCCTTCCACCACCTCCCAAAATATGACCCCTGCAATTCCATTCCCTTACTCTGATCTCTCTCCAGACTTATTAGCCAGTCCCCCCCCAGCACAGCAGGAGATGGGGTTTGCAATTGTGTGTCTGTCTGTCTGTCCAGGCCATAACTTTTTTTTACTTTTTGAACTTTTGTCATCAAATTTTCAACAAATATTTATTATGAGAATATAGAGAAAATAATAAAAAAAAATTGGGTCAAAATGTGAAATAGCAAAATCATAGTGACTATAAATAGCCCTTATGAGGCAGCCCATTTTTTTAAAATTTACTTCCATGTTTCATTATTTATTTACTATGCAGCTTTAGTGTGTCTGTTCAGGCCAAAACATATTTACCATTTGAGCTTTTATCATCAAATATTCAACAAACCTTCGTTATGAGAACATGGAGAACACGTATTGATAAAATGTACAATGTTTTTTTTTCATTGTTGTTTTCGTCAACTTTAGTTCGAGTACAAAGCGAGACGGATGTGCTTTGTATTTTGAAATGCTTTCTAGTTTTACTCTTTCATTCCTTTCTTTATCCCCATCCTTATTTGTATCATTAAAATGCCCCTTTAATCCTGAAAAACAAACCTTGTTTGTGCCTCCATACTGTGCAAAGGATGTTTTGAAACTTTGACTCCGCAATGTAGCCATGTTGCCAGATCGGCCTCTGCGTTGACGAAAGCTCGGATAGCACTGAATTTGTTTATAATGACTTAGCAGAGTATGTGAGAGAGTATATCCATAAAACATTATCACACACACACACACACACACACACACACACACACACACACACACACACACACACACACACACACACACACACACATTAACCAACAAAAGTTTTGAAGTTTGTGTTTTTTAATTGTATGTTCAAATGTGTTCATAACCTGGTTGAAAAGGATTGTTGATATGTACACAATACAAACAAGCATGATGTTATGTGATGCAAATGTTAATATATGATACGACAACAACAAGGCTGTCTAAAATGCCTTTGCAAATTGGCATTGATGCCAGTCTACAAATGATTAGAGACAAGTTTACTTTTGGAGAAATGCCTTTAATAACGTGTCTGACCACTATTGACCCCAAATACAACCTTGTACCCATCTTGTTATTGATTGAGTCACCCGACTCAACGCTCGTTGTGGGAATGTTGTGCCATTCTTTCACCAAAGTCATTACCAGTTGATCAAGAGACGATGGGCAGACTTAGCAAACATAAACATACCTCATGAGGATGTCCCAAACATGTTAAATCGGATTTACGTCGGGACATCGTGCAGACCGGTCCATACGAGTGATTTTGTTGTCCTGAGTGCAGCATTTGACAACATGCAAGGAGTGGATGGGAATTCTGAGCCATAACAATTAAGTTATGATCTTGCTGTTGGGCCAGAGGGTCGACAAGGAGGGAAATTATATCATCCCTGTATGTATTTGACACCAGTTATAGCATGCCTTCAAATGATGACAAGATCATTTCTTCGGCCGCCAAACCAAATACAATTAACAAATCGCTCCCCACCTCATCTTCAGACTCTAGCATGTTCATTTTTAAAGTCAAGACAAAATCAAGACTCATATTAGAAAGGAACATGGCCTCATTGGCTCACCTTTCAGTTATGATGTTGTGTTGCCCGTTGCATGCACTGCTGTCTGGTGTGTGTGTGTGTTATAGCAACGTGGAAGGATTCAAACCAAACCTGGTGGACAGATTGGGTGTGTGACAAGGACAAATTGATTAGATTTTGGTTCAGGTCCAGATTCAGATCCAGACTATCAGTGGGATACAAAATGTAAACTGTTCAGCCTGGCACAGATATGTGCTCTACCGAGTGCCATTGTAGTTTGCTGTTAAATTATACGAGGTACCACTTGTAAACTTTCTATATCATTTCTAAACTGACTTAAATCACATGGGTGGCCAATTTGTAGAGCTACACGTACACAGATCACGTGGGCAACCTGATTTGCATGCAAGTTTCCAGGATTGCTCGGTTCAAGTGATGATAATTGTATCATGTTGCTTGTTCAATTTCCTGAATTGCTTTCTTTCTTTCTTCAAGAGCCATTATTTGCACACACGTGAATAGGGAAATTTCTGAGTTGTTGTTTACGGAGCATTTTAAGAGTTGCTGCTTTTTTGTTGTTAAGATGGTGAGGATTGATACTAGATTTAAAAAGAAGAGATTTGTAAAAAAAAAATTAAAATAAAGGAATTAAAAAACAAATTTTACAGGTATTGAAGCTCATGCAAGAGCAGAAGGGATCAACAGGCAAAAAGGGGAAACAGTGAGAAAACAATGAACAGTTGAACCACAGAACAAGGAGAGGACATGGTAGAAGAGTGAGAACAGGGTATCAGCAGGTGTAGCAATGCTCAACAGTGGAAATTCGTTTTGTTTATCGATTTTCAATGTATTTTTACCTCCGCCACCAACGGGGATGGAGGTTGTGTTTTCTTTCACCCCTCTCTGTCTGTCTGTCTGTCTGTCTTTGAGCAGGAAATCTCAAAAGGTTATCGACAGATTCGGACAAAATTTGGTGAACAGGTTGGGTGTGTCAGGTATGGGAGCATGTACCAGATCAGCACGTCGCTGGGTCCACTTTCCGGCGGTACTCCAGGGGCCTCTGTCTGGCCATCCCTCAGGCAGATGTCTGGCCCATCCCCATCTCCTTGAGATGCTGATCAACCTGCTGTAACCACGAGGCACGTAGTCGGCCCATTGGCCTCCTCCACTCACGAGACTCCCTCGCTGAGAGAATCTGGTGAGCAGGATCAGTGTCAGGAAAACGAGCCACATGTCCATGCAGTCGCAACTGATGCTCACGGACGATACAGGTAACAAATCTCATTTGAGTCTCTCTCAGCAACCGCTCATTGGACACAAAGTCCAACCAGCGATAGCCAAGGATTCTTTCAAGAGACCTGAAGGAATGAAGTCTCCTTCTCAGATCCCTGGTCAGATTCCAAATCTCACGTCCACAGAGCTAGAATGGAAACACGAAGGACCTGAAGACTCGGACTTCTGTCCTCCTGCAAAGGTTCAGACAGCGCCACACCCCAAGATCCAGTGAATCCATGACTCCCCAGGCCCGACCCAGACATCTATTGACCTCTGGCTCACGGCCAGCAGAGACATGAATATCACTGCCAAGGTAAGTGAATCTCTCTCTGACCTCAACATCCTCATCACAAACAGGTACAGACAGGAGAGCAGTATCCAAGATGTCATTGAAAGCCTGGATCTTAGTTTTGACCCAGGAACCCGTAATCCCAGCGGCTCCGACTCCTCATTCAGCACCTCGAGGGCCCCCAAAAGGATCTCCAGAGTCTCCACAAAAATGATTGCATCATCTGCAAAATCAAGGTCAGAGATCTTGACATTCCCAAACGACGCACCACAGCTTGATCTCTCCGACATCCTCCCCAGAATCCAGTCCATACAAGAACTGAAAAGTGTGGGGGCCAGTGCACACCCCTGATGAACTCCAGTTATAACTGGAAATAAGTCAGAGATGGTACCACCACATCTCACAGTGCTCTCAGTACCAGAGTATAGTTCAGCCATCAGATTCATCAGTTTTTGTGGCACCCCTTGAAGACTAAGAATCCTCCCGAGGGCATCCCGCTTCACTAAACAAATGCTTTGCAGAGATCAGCATAGGCAAGCAACCCCTGCCAAAACTCTAATTTGTGTTCAGTGAAGACCTGAAGGGCAAGAATATAGTCAATCGTTAACCTCTTTGGTGTAAAGCCTGACTGCTCTGGGCGTTGGTGCTCAAGCAGATGATGGTGAACCCCATCAAGAATTATCCGAAAAGAGACCTTGCCCGGAACTGAGAGCAGCATCACCCTTCAGTAGTTGTGGCAGTCCTGGTGTTCACCCTTCCCTTTCAGGAGAGGGACAACAAGGCCCCTCTTCCAGTCAGTTGGGATGATGCCTGTGTTCCAGGCAGAGCACAGAACTGCATGCAATGACATGAGTACAGCATTTCTGCCAGGCTTAATAAGTTTAGCATGGATGCCACAGATCCCAGGAGCTTTACCCCATTTCAACCGGTTCACTGCAGCCTGTGTTTTCCACAAATTAAGGCGGATCACAGTTGATTGGAGGATCAGCAATAGGAATTGTAACACCCCTGACATCCCACTCAATAGCTGGTGGATCAGCCTGGTACAAACGCTCAAAGTAACCGGCCCAGTGGGCCTTCACTTCGGCTCCTCTGTCAAGAGCCTACCACCCTCCGCTCTAACTGCAGTACACCGAGGGACGGGCTTGGAGGAATGCAATGCGTGAATTCCCTTGAAAGGAGGAGAATCACCTGACCACAGGTGATGCTCTAGCCCCTCACAGATTCCTCGCACATCGGCCTCCTTGTCCACCCTCAGCGCATGTCCAGATTTTTGCCTCAACTCACCGAACAGCTTAGCTCTGCATTATGCCTGGACCTTTGACTCTGGTCAATGGTATCCGGTGTCCCTGAGAGACAAAATTCTTCTTTGCTCTTCGGTGAGTTCCAAAACATCCACCGGCAACATCAAGGACGGTGGTCTTGAAGGCACTCCACAACTCTTCAGGATTCCCCAAAGCACCCAGACTCCCCACCCCCCCCCCCCCAATCCACACTCAGCCTGTTCGCAAACTCCTCAGCTACTCTCTCATCCTTGAGCAGAGTTACTACCACAAGCATGTGGATGGTATTGAGGAACTGAGCACTCCGGTAGACCCTACAGTTCTGGATCATCTTCCAGCAACCATCAATCGAGCACATGGTCAATCTCCTTTGCCACACCACCAGCGTTGGAATACCAACTCCAGCGATGAGCCTATTGGTGCTGAAACCATGAACCAGCCACCCTAAGTCCTTCTTGCAAAGTCAAGGAACTTAGTGCTATCCTGGTTCACAGTTCCAGACCCATGGGGACCAACACATGTTTCATAACCATCCCTATCAGTTCCAGTCGATGAATTGAAATCCCCCAAGACGAGAAGAGTATCTCGCCTGGGGCACTGATCAACCACAGACTTGAGTGTGGCATCGAATGCGTCCTTCACGGTGAGATCACTCGCCTCAGTCGGAGCATAAACAGACACCAGGGAAATGACACAGAAGGAGTGATGCATCCTTCGTCTCATAATATGCTCGTTCGTTGTAATACGCTCGTTGACCTGTGTTTCCTCAATTATCATTGGAGTCAGCTTATTGGACACAGCTTCAGCAACTCCTCGGGCATGTTCACCATCAGAGTAACCAAAGCAATAGTCGGTGTTACCACCTGCCATGATCTCGCACGATTCGGTCATCTCCATACTTCAGAGAGTGCTGCAATACCTATGTTCAAATGCTTGAGTTCAGATGATAACAAAGATAGGTGACCATCTTCTCTTAGAGATAGGACATTCCAGCCACCCACCTGAAGAGACCACCTCAGGTTAACCCAAGGAGACCGCCATCTGGTAGACGACACCCAAGCACCACTCTGCCACACACCATTGCAATCTGACCCTGGAGGTTTACCCTGTGGTTTTCCTCCTATTATCAAGGAATGGGGGTCCCGAAGGCTTTGCCCAAATCCTGTCACCCGGTGAGCGGCAGCACAGGAGGTACTCCCACGGTGTGGGTTTTAAGATTTTCTTACATTTGTGGGTTTGCAGAATGAAGTGTTTTACGGTGGCCGGAGTGCAAATCCTGTCACTATCCTCCTAAAAAAAAGAAGAGGTAACCCAACTGCAGGAGAACGTCCGCAGACACAGTTGGGCACCAGAAATGGATGGCCGTTGGCTCACGAGTAGCTCCTCCGCCCTTTGACAGGTTTTGTCTTTTAATCCTGCTGTGTGTCCATATCCAGACACCCTCACCAAGAAACCTGGTGGGGGAGACGGTTTAGTCGCCGACAACCCGACCACGAACCAGATTAGTACAGGTTTACATGCTACCTGTAGCAAGTCACAGATCTAATCTGGCTTGACTTGACAATAAGAACATGTGTGACAATCATGAATTGATTTGATTTTGGTGAAAATCCATTTCCAGATACTGGAATTTTAATTTTTTTAAAGTGATTCTTCACCATTGAGAGATAGGGCCAAACACGATATATATAGCACGATATTTAAAAAAAGTTGTGGACGGATTCGGACGAAACTTGGTGGATGAGTTGGGCGAGTGACTCTCTCTCTCTCTCTATTGAGTGCAGCCTGCGGCTGCTGGTTGCATCATTGGTTGGGATGTGGCTATGCCACTGATGCAGTGTCCCCCTTACCAGTACACTGGTACTCATTTTGCCAACCTCGGAAGGTCCACAGGCTGAGTCAACCTCCTGGTGTATTAATTCAGCGGCCCAACGGGGCTTGAACTCAGGACCCTAGGATCCCAAGCCCGCCACCCTACAAATTTAGCCAACACCAGGCATGGGTGAGTGACTAGAACAAGCCGATGAAATGTTAGTTCAGGTCCAGATCCAGATCCAGATCCAACCTATCAATGGGATACAAAATGTAAACTGTTCAGCCTGGTAGAGTATGCACTCTACTGAATGTCATTCTCGTTCGGTTATGTTGCTGTGCCTTCATATTTCCATTTTGTGCCAGCGGCTTCATGTTTTCTCTTTCTTCAATGACTGCTTCAAAACAGAATAAGAAGTCGAAAATGGAACGTCATCAATGTATGAGCTGCTTTTACTCGTTGCCCAAAAATGTGAGCTATAGTACACGTTCATCCTGATTGTATCCCTTTTTTTCACGTTCAATGTGAAATGTAATATGACCTTTTTTGAGAGATGCCTTTAGAAGGCTGGATGATTTTTCCAATAAATTTGAATGACTCGGCTGTTTGTTCAGATCCATCTTTTGTACAGATAATGAAATAAACCATTTTGTTAAACAATATTTTTATTTGGCATCCTCAAACACATATTCTGTAAATGGTAGCAATGCTCAGATTGTAATTAATACGTATTAAATACATCGAGTGTTCCTCCATGTCAGTGGTATTTCTTCCTGCCATCTCACCTTGCACCTCTAAAAATGCAGGAGAGGTCAGGGCTCCATGTCAAACTGCTTCAAGGAACTCCAATAAATTTAAGTATGACCTCCCTTTAGTAAATAAGTAAATACTTGTTGACCATCTTTAATGATTCGAACTTATTCAAATGGTTCCATATTCGTTCATTAATTAACCTATCCAACACCTTCTCAACAACTAGTCAAACTAACAGGTCTATAGTTCCCCAATTCTTCACTGAAACCTTTCTTAAACAAGAAAAACAGTAATCAGAGATTGCAGACCCTCGCCAGGACTTCTTTTGTGTGGTTTTTGTGTGGTTGTGTGCGGTGAATATTCTGTGGTGTTTGTGTACTGGTTTGTTTCGTAATTATAAGAGACATAACTAGAAATGCCACTTTATAACTGCTGGCAGTGATGACCGGGTACCAAGACATCCCGCTTTGATCGGATACCTGACCCTGACCTATGACGTTTATTATTATTCAATTGAATTTACAATGGGGTTAAAATAAATTCAAATCAAAATGGAAGACCAAATAGGTACAGCCCTGGATTGGAGTAATCAGAAGGAACCCAAACAAGCAAAAACTAAAGATGAAGTCATCAGGAGGAACCTGGATAGGATTCACATTTCAGTTGCTACTCCTCTACCCACAAACCCATCCAGGAACAGCCAAGTGAGCCTTATTCCAAAAAAAAAATAAAAAAGAAACCAGATCAAAAAAATAAATAATTATGGCTGTCAGACCATGAGTCCGATAAGGTTGAAATTTAAAATATATATTCCCCATCACAACTAGATCATAATTGTGAAGTTTCACGTCGATTGATTAAGCGATTCAATAGAAGAATTTTTTTTAAAGATTTTCACTCAATCCAATATGGCTGCTCGACCATGTGACATCAATTATTTGTGAATACCTTGGTATTCCCAATATTTGGGGAACATTTGTGTGAAGTTTCTTCTCGATTTGTCCAGCCATTTTGGAGAAGATTTTTTTTTTAATAGGTTTTAGGGTAAATCCAATGTGGCTGCTGAACCATGCGGCCTACGATGTCATATGTGTGAACCTTTTGTTCCTCATGGATAAGCAGTCATACATGTAAAGTTTCACCTCGATCTGTTCAGCCACTTCAGAGAAGATTTTTGAAGGTTTAAAAAAAACACAAAACAATATGACTGTCGAATCATGTGACCGATGACGTCATCATTTTAAATTTTTTTCGGGAGACCCATTTTTATCCTTGTATGACCTTCAAAATTTTTCATGCTGATCAGATGGACCGTTCTACATATGCAATTATGATGTCATAATGAAGGCACCTATGATATCATAAAAAGTCACTTATTCCCCATGAGTACTTGCCATGTGCCAAGTTAAAAATTTTTTTCCTTCGTGTGCTTTCAGAAACAGAGGTCCAAAGTTTTTCCCTTTTTCCAATATAGCTGCGACAACACGTGACCTATGACGTCATAATTATCAATAAAATATTCTCCATGAGTAGTCGCTTCGATGGTGAAAATTCAATCTCGAACAAGCAGTTGCGGAGATAAACACTAAAGTTCTGTGCAGACAAACAAACAGACAAACGGACCCACATACAATGCCCTCTCCTTTGGCGAGGGTGATAATGGAGTTATATTTGCTACTCTCCAATCTTCAGGTTCCTGTCCTGACTCCAATGAGCTATTGAAGGTATCCGCTAACACCACGCTGATCTGATCTGCTACCTCCCTCAATCCTCTAGGTCTTGGATGCACATTATCTGGCCCCGGAGCTTTATCATGCCTTAGCTTTCCAAGGTGTTTCTCTACTTCCTCTCCTTCTACTTGGATCTCCTATGGAAGCTCTTGCTCACCCAGGATGTTAATACTTTCAGCTATTGGATGTTACTGTGACTATTTAATCCTTGATAGGTGTATGAGGGTAGGCACCACCCAACGCGAAACCCCATTCCTGTATCCCCCCCGGTTTGCCACGTATTTGACCCATGCCTCACTTCGTACCTTAAGTGTGTGACCAGCCATCATCATGTGCCTCGTTTTTTTCTCCAGTACTTCCTGGGATTTAAGGTGAGTCGGGGTGTAGACTACCCGCCTACACCTTACGTATACAAATACGGTTATATATCGTATGCCTGGGTCATTCACTGCGGGAACAGTGCAACAAGACACCAGCGACAGAGGAATGGGCGCAAGTTCATGAGTAATCTAGGAGGTAAACTTGTTTGACCGTGGGCTGAGAATTGTTCCATCAGGAAGGTATGAGGAACATTGTGAAGGCTGCATCAGAAAAACTGGTAACCCAGCAGACTTGCCCTGCAACTACCATCCTAAAGTACTGCTATCAGTGATGGGAAAGCTGATGGAGGGGACCCTACTATCCCGTTTAACCCCCACCCTGGAGGCCTTCCTACCTGATGAGCAGGGGGGTTTTAAACACGGCTGCAGCACCTGTGATCAGGTTCTTGCACTCTCTATCATCATCGAGGCTGGCTTTCAGAGAAAACAAAAGATGGCAACTGCCTTGGTGGACCTGTCGTCAGCCAAGACACAGTCTAGCACCGAGGGCTCCTTCTCAAAGTCTCTTAAGTCTTTTGTTGCCAGAAGACAATCAGACTACTATCGGTATTCCGTGGGGACTGAAACACGGACCGTGTTGACCTCAAGGGCAAAATCAGCCATGTTCGAACCCTAAATGATGGCCTCCCTCAAGGATCCATCCTCGCCCCACCCTCTTTAACATCTTTGTCAACGACCTTCTTCAAACTCACCGGTGCTGATGACATCGTATTGACATAACCGCATAGCAAATGCAGAGGTAGATGTGACATTCTGCGGTATGAAAGTTGAAAATGTCTGTTACCCCAAATACCTTGGGGTTACACTTGACCGGACCCTCGCATATAAAGAACACCTGCAAAGATGCAAGGACTAAGTCGGGGCACAGATAAACCTAGCCTGGAAACTGGCTGGAATGTCATGGAAAGCCGGCGCAAACACCTTATGCACGGCAACTTTCGCCATTATATACTCGACTGGAGATTATTGCATGCCAGTCTGTTCGGCAAGTGCCCATATGAAGGCCTTCAACGTTCAGTTAAACACCACGATGAGAACAGTGTCTGGAACCCTCAACTCAGCAAATACTGAGTGGCTGTATATCCTCTCCAATATCGCTCCGCCAGCCATCTGAAGAGATGTGTTGTCACCCTGATACTTTAGCCACATTTTGGCTGCCGAAATTCCATCCCAGCATCTCCTCGTTGAACATCTGCACTGCCACCTCAAGTCCTGAAAAAGCACCATGGCAGGGCACCGAGCTCCCTACCGGAGCCATCAAAGCAAAGCCAACTTGTGGAGGGCTGGTTGGTACGTGATAAACATATTGTACATGATCCAACCATTGCTGCACCTGGTTTCACACTCCCAACTCCCACGTAAGCAATGGACAGCCCTCAACAAGCTCCACATTGGAGAGGGCCATTGCAGCAGCATTCTCAACCAATGGAGGATGAGGCGACATGTGGCGACATGTGCTCTGCGACTGCAGAGGAGTCCAGACGATGGAGCACATCACGTCGCACCGTCCCTTGCCGCCTCCACCGGGAGGACTTTTAGCCTTGCTCCAACTCACCCCTGAGGCAGCCGCACGGCTGCAGAACCTGGACATTGAACTTCAGCGCACCCCATCTTGGCCATCCGGCAGAAGAAGTAGTGTGCACACCCTCCCTGGTCCACATAATTAAACTGGTGTTCAGGAGGACACCTATCTGGGGGTTAATAAGTCTGCCAAAGACTAACCCGAACTATTTAAGGTCTACCAACTCACTCTCATTGTCCAACAATTCTCCAATGATTTCAGATGGTGGTGAACAGCTGTCTTGAAGACCTGGAGGGAAGAATGAGATTGAAGAGGATGTGGAAGTTGGATCCACAGGTGGGAAAAATGAGGAAGGAATGAGTGGAAGTGACCAGTGATCTGTATATTGGGCGTTTCACCAGAAAGACCACGTACGTCTGTCTGTCTGTCTGTCTGTCTGTCTGTCTGTCTGTCTGTCTGTTTGTCTGTTTGTCTCGGGGGAGAGGGGGGGGCATCTAAGTTGGGAGAGTGTTAGATCTATAGACTCGGCTTCATCGCAGGAGATTTAAATGATCTTCAAGGCCTTGGTTTCCATGGCGTGAAGCTGAACAAGATGTGAGGCAGGAGCACCAGCCAAAAACAGAGAGCAATATTTCATCAAGGTGTGTATGAAGGCCTTGTAGGTGGATTAGAGTTCAGGTGTGCCAAGTAAGGACTTCGTACGACAGTGGATGCCCAGTGGGTGGCTGGCTTTGGGGGCCAACTTGGAAATGTAGCTTACCCAAGAAACATCATGGCTGATGGGGAGACCCAAGACCTTGAATGACTGAACTTCCTCAAGAGGATTATTCATCAAGTATATTGTGGTGGGGTTTCCGGATAATCCTTTCGGATAGAGATCGTGAGAATGACATTTGTCAGGATTGAAAGACGTGCTCCAAGTGTTTCCGTTTTTTCCCCGTTATTCGTCTCCGAATGATAATTCCTAAATAGGCGGTGTATAAGCAACCCTCGTTTGATCGGCGTTTTTCAAATAAAAAATTCCAACGTTTGTTTAAACCTGAAAATTTACCTTTATCAGGATCCACGAGTACTTTTATTTCCCCGTTGCTTGTCTCTGAATGATAACTTATGAATAGGCGGTGTATAAGCAACCCGCATTTTATCGGCCTTTTTAAAATAAAAAAATTCCAACGTTTGTTTAAAAGGAAAATTTACCTTTATCAGGATCCACGATTACTTTCCCCGTTGCTTGTCTCTGAATGATAACTTATGAATAGGCGGTGTATAACCAGCGCGCATTTGCTCGGCGTTATTTAAAAAAAATTTTTTTCCAACGTTGATATAAAAATGAAAGTTTTCAATTATTGTGCTCAACGTTAGTTCGTGCGGGTTCGAAACAATGCGTCGTGAAAGTGTTATGACAAAAAAAAAAACAAAACTTGCGTTAAAAATTCAGATCCGTCGTATTTTCAGATCGAATATTTCCACCGGAGGAGCTTTGAACGTCGAATGGAATAAGAACGAAGACAAACGATCGAACTATTTTACGGTGCAGGTCCATCGTGAAGTTAGAATAACCCTGAAATCACCGGCTGAATATCTTAATCAAATCAAACGATGTATCTGCTCTTCTGCAATCGTCTCACGGTGAGAAGCTTGTACTTGAGCAGGATAATCCAGCAATGGGAACCATTGTTATAATATTAATGAATAAAGATGAATGGGAATGTCCTGAAGGGGGGTAGGCCGCGGTTGATAGCACGGCCTCTGCTAGTTATATTTACATGGAGGCGTGTTGTGGCCGTGGGCCGGTTCGGTCACTCGACCTAATGACCTAATGACCTAATGACCTAATGACCTGCCGTCCAGGTGTAGTGCTGCCAGGAGACGCCGTGTTCATGCTTGGGACGTGCGCCGTAGAGTCGGCTGTGCCGGCTCCACTTTACAGGTCGTGCATGTAAAAAGTTACCACGGCGTCTCGAAAAGAGCAGGCTAATGTGTGCCGGTGCCCCGACCAACAACTTTGCGAGTAGATCTAAAACGTTGCTAGTAGATGTTCAAGGAAGACTACTTTGATGTGAAGAAGGGAGTTTTATTCGTGAATAGACTACAAGTCATTTTAAATATCAAGTGAAGGTGATGTGGGATAAAGCGCAGGCATGATGGGCAAAATGGCCAACCGACTTCTGTGTCAAAGGTTTCTTCTTCAGGAGGTCCTTGTTCGACCTGGTTATGCAGCAGCAGCTATCCAAGAGTGTACAAGTGGAGGTGATGTAGGATAAAGCGCAGGCATGATGGCAAAAATGGCCAACCGACTTCTGTGTCAAAGGTTTCTTCTTCAGGAGGTCCTTGTCGACCTGGTTATGCAGCACAGCAGCTATCCAAAGATGTACAAGTGGAGGTGATGTAGGATAAAGGCGCAGGCATGATGGCAAAATGGCCAACCGACTTCTGTGTCAAAGGTTCTTCTTCAGGAGGTCCTTGTTCGACCTGGTTATGCAGCCAGAGCTATCCAAGAGGTGTACAAGTGGAGGTGATGTGGGATAAAGCGCAGGCATGATGGGCAATGGCCAACCGACTTCTGTGTCAAAGGTTTCTTCTTCAGGAGGCTTGTTCGAATCTGGTTATGCAAGCACAGTATCCAAGAGGTGTACAAGTGGAGGTCATTTTGTTGTTGTTGCACAATTAAACCAAAAGCCCTTTGTGACTCAGAAGTCATCAGTCGTGTGTGTGTGTGTGTGTGTGTGTGTATAAACTGTATTACCACAACGGCACTTGGCACCGGTGTGGGTGTTGTTCGTTGTTGGTTGTTGGTTGTTATCTCCATATCCAGGTTTCAGAAGGTGGAACGGAATCCTCCCAGGTCTCAAAGTATCCACCTCCATTTTGGTGAGAGCCGTCATGAATCATAGACCAAAGTGTGAAGTTTTATTCTTAAAGTTTTGTTATGAGGGCTCTTTTGAGGAGCTTCCAACTGCAGTTTGTTTGTAGTAAAATTCCCAGGGATGGTTTTTTTTAAGATCACTGTAAGGTTCTTCTTCATCATTCCCTGCTAATCACATCCAAAATCACTGCTATTAATACTTCATTAAGCAATGCCTTCTTCTCTTTTTTTTTGTACCTAAGAATGATATCTGGTCGCAACGCTTTGGTTTCGATGTTCACGCTCTATGGGATCATTATGTTGTACGTGAGCGCTCGGTACTACCATGTTTTCGGTGATTGCTTTTGGTTCATGTTCCCACAAATTTTCTAGAACTGGGACATAATTTTTTTTTAAATTGTGCCAGCGGATTACATTATAAACTCTTGCGTCACTGTGTGTACAGCTGGCTGACATGGATTTTTTTTTGTGTGAGGTCATTAAACATAACAAGGAGACCTCCACCCCTTACCTTTCTCTCTCCTAAGGACCCGACACGAACCAGATTAGTACAGTTTACATGCTACCTGTAGCAAGTCACAGATCTAATCTGGCTTGACTTGACAATAAGAACATGTGTGACAATCATGAATTGATTGATTTTGGTGAAAATCCATTTCCAGATACTGGAATTTTAATTTTTTAAAGTGATTCTTCACCATTGAGAGATAGGGCCAAACACGATATATATAGCAGCATATTTAAAAAAAGTTGTGGACGGATTCGACGAAACTTGGTGGATGAGTTGGGCGAGTGACTCTCTCTCTCTCTCTATTGAGTGCAGCCTGCGCTGCTGTTGCATCATTGGTTGGATGTGGCTATGCCACTGATGCAGTGTCCCCCTTACCAGTACACTGTACTCATTTTGCCAACTCGGAAGGTCCACAGGCTGAGTCAACCTCCTGGGTATTAATTCAGCGGCCCAAACGGGCTTGAACTCAGGACCCTAGGATCCAAGCCCGCCACCCTACAAATTTAGCCAACACCAGGCATGGGTGAGTGACTAGAACAAGCCGATGAAATGTTAGTTCAGGTCCAGATCCAGATCCAGATCCAACCTATCAATGGGATACAAAATGTAAACTGTTCAGCCTGGTAGAGTATGCACTCTACTGAATGTCATTCTCGTTCGGTTATGTTGCTGCTGCCTTCATATTTCCATTTGTGCAGCGGCTTCATGTTTCTCTTTCTTCAATGACTGCTTCAAAACAGAATAAGAAGTCGAAAATGGAACGTCATCAATGTAGAGCTGCTTTTACTCGTTGCCCAAAATGTGAGCTATAGTACACGTTCATCCTGATTGTATCCCTTTTTTCACGTTCAATGTGAAATGTAATATGACCTTTTTTGAGAGTGCCTTTAGAAGGCTGGATGATTTTTCCAATAAATTTGAATGACTCGGCTGTTTGTTCAGATCCATCTTTTGTACAGATAATGAAAATAAACCATTTTGTTAAACAATATTTTTATTTGGCATCCTCAAACACATATTCTGTAAATGGTAGCAATGCTCAGATTGTAATTAATACGTATTAAATACATCGAGTGTTCCTCCATGTCAGTGGTATTTCTTCCTGCCATCTCACCTTGCACCTCTAAAAATGCAGGAGAGGTCAGGGCTCCAATGTCAAACTGCTTCAAGGAACTCCAATAAATTTAAGTATGACCTCCTTTAGTAAATAAGTAAATACTTGTTGACCATCTTTAATGATTCGAACTTATTCAAATGGTTCCATATTCGTTCATTAATTACCTATCCAACACCTTCTCAACAACTAGTCAAAACTAACAGGTCTATAGTCCCCAAATCTTCACTGAAACCTTTCTTAAACAAGAAAAACAGTAATCAGAGATTGCAGACCTCGCCAGGACTTCTTTTGTGTGGTTTTTGTGTGGTTGTGTGCGCGTGAATATTCTGTGGTGTTTGTGTACTGGTTTTTGTCTAATTATAAGAGACAAAACTAGAAATGCCACTTTATAACTGCTGGCAGTGATGACCGGGTACCAAGACATCCCGCTTTGATCGGATACCTGACCCTGACCTATGACGTTATTATTATTCAATTGAATTTACAATGGGTTAAAATAAATTCAAATCAAAATGGAAGACCAAATAGGTACAGCGCCGGGATTGGAGTAATCAGAAGGAACCCAAAACAAGCAAAACTAAAGATGAAGTCATCAGGAGGAACCTGGATAGGATTCACATTTCAGTTGCTACTCCTCTACACAAAACCCATCCAGGAACAGCCAAGTGAGCCTTATTCCAAAAAAAAAATAAAAAAGAAACCAGATCAAAAAAAAATAAATTATGGCTGTCAGACCATGAGTCCGATAAGGTTGAAATTTAAATATATATTCCCCATCACAACTAGATCATAATTGTGAGTTTCACGTCGATTGATTAAGCGATTCAATAGAAGAATTTTTTTAAAGATTTTCACTCAATCCAATATGGCTGCTCGACCATGTGACATCAATTATTTGTGAATACCTTGGTATTCCAATATTTGGGAACATTTGTTTTGAAGTTTCTTCTCGATTTGTCCAGCCATTTTGGAGAAGATTTTTTTTTTAATAGGTTTTAGGGTAAATCCAATGTGGCTGCTGAACCATGCGGCCTACGATGTCATATGTATGTGAACCTTTGTTCCTCATGGATAAGCAGTCATACATGTAAAGTTTCACCTCGATCTGTTCAGCCACTTCAGAGAAGATTTTTGAAGGTTTAAAAAAACACAAAAACAATATGACTGTCGAATCATGTGACCGATGACGTCATCATTTTAAATTTTTTTCGGAGAGCCCATTTTATCCTTGTATGACCTTCAAAATTTTTCATGCTGATCAGAGGACCGTTCTACATATGCAATTATGATGTCATAATGAAGGCACCTATTGATATCATAAAAAGTCACTTATTCCCCATGAGTACTTGCCATGTGCCAAGTTAAAAATTTTTTTCCTTCGTGTGCTTCAGAAACAGAGGTCCAAGTTTTTCCCTTTTTTCCAATATAGCTGCGACAACACGTGACTATGACTCATAATTATCAATAAAATATTCTCCATGAGTAGTCGCTTCGATGGTGAAAATTCAATCTCGAACAAGCAGTGCGGAGAAAACACTAAAGTTCTGTGCAGACAAACAAACAGACAAACGGACCCACATACAATGCCCTCTCCTTTGGCGAGGGTGATAATGGAGTTATATTTGTACTCTCCCAATCTTCAGGTCTGTCCTGACTCCAATGAGCTATTGAAGGTATCCGCAACACCACGCTGATCTTGATCTGCTACCTCCCTCAATCTCTAGGTCTTGATGCACATTATCTGGCCCCGAGCTTTATCATGCCCTAGCTTTCCAAGGTTCTCTACTTCCTCTCCTTCTACTTGGATCTCCTATGGAAGCTCTTGCTCACCAGGATTAATACTTTCAGCTATTGGATGTTACTGTGACTATTTAATCCTTGATAGGTGTATGAGGGTAGGCACCACCCAACGCGAAACCCCATTCCTGTATCCCCCCCGTTTTGCCACGCATTTGACCCATGCCTCACTCAGTACCTTAAGTGTGTGACCAGCCATCATCATGTGCCTCGTTTTTTTTCTCCAGTACTTCCTGGGATTTAAGGTGAGTGGCGGGTGTAGACTACCCGCCTACCTTACGTATACAAATACGGTTATATATCGTATGCCTGGGTCATTCACTGCGGAACAGTGCAACAAGACACCAGCGACAGATGAATGGGCGCAAGTTCATGAGTAATCTAGGAGGTAAACTTGTTTGACAGTGGGCTGAGAATTGTTCCATCAGGAAGGATTGAGGAACATTGTGAAGGCTGCATCAGAAAACTGGTAACCCAGCAGACTTGCCCTGCAACTACCATCCTAAAGTACTGCTATCAGTGATGGGAAAGCTGATGGAGGGACCCTACTATCCGTTTAACCCCCACCCTGGAGCCTTCCTACCTGATGAGCAGGGGGGTTTTAAACACGGCTGCAGCACCTGTGATCAGGTTCTTGCACTCTCTATCATCATCGAGGCTGGCTTTCAGAGAAAACAAAAGATGCGAACTGCCTTGGTGGACCTGTCGTCAGCCAAGACACAGTCTAGCACCGAGGCTCCTTCTCAAAGTCTCTTAAGTCTTTTTGTTGCCAGAAGACAATCAGACTACTATCCGTATTCCGTGGGACTGAAACACGGACCGTGTTGACCTCAAGGGCAAAATCGCCATGTTCGAACCCAAATGATGGCCTCCCTCAAGACCATCCTCGCCCCACCCTCTTAACATCTTTGTCAACGACCTTCTTCAAACTCACCGGTGCTGATGACATCGTATTGACATAACCGCATAGCAAATGCAGAGGTAGATGTGACATTCTGCGGTATGAAAGTTGAAAATGTCTGTTACCCAAATACCTTGGGTTACACTTGACCGGACCCTCGCATATAAAGAACACCTGCAAAGATGCAAGGACTAAGTCGGGGCACAGATAAAACCTAGCCTGGAAACTGGCTGGAATGTCATGAAGCCGGCGCAAAACACCTTATGCACGGCAACTTTCGCCATTATATACTCGACTGGAGATTATTGCATGCCAGTCTTTCGGCAAGTGCCCATATGAAGGCCTCAACGTCAGTTAAACACCACGATGAGAACAGTGTCTGAACCCTAACTCAGCAAATACTAGTGGCTGTATATCCTCTCCAATATCGCTCCGCCAGCCATCGAAGAGATGTGTTGTCACCCTGATACTTAGCCACATTTTGGCTGCCGAAATTCCATCCAGCATCTCCTCTTGAACATCTGCACTGCCACCTCAAGTCCTGAAAAGCACATGGCAGGGCACCGAGCTCCCTACCGGAGCCATCAAAGCAAAGCCAACTTGTGGAGGGCTGGTTGTACGTGATAAAACATATTGTACATGATCCAACCATTGCTGCACCTGGTTTCACACTCCCAACTCCCACGTAAGCAATGGACAGCCCTCAACAAGCTCCACATTGGAGAGGGCCATTGCAGCAGCATTCTCAACCAATGGAGGATGAGGCGACATGTGGCGACATGTGCTCTGCGACTGCAGAGGAGTCCAGACGATGGAGCACATCACGTCGCCACCGTCCCTTGCCGCCTCCACCGGGAGGACTTTTAGCCTTGCTCCAACTCACCCCTAGGCAGCCGCACGGCTGCAGAACCTGGACATTGAACTTCAGCGCACCCCATCTTGGCCATCCGGCAGAAGAAGTAGTGTGCACACCCTCCCTGTCCACATAATTAAACTGGTGTTCAGGAGGACACCTATCTGGGGTTAATAAGTCTGCCAAAGACTAACCCGAACTATTTAAGGTCTACCAACTCACTCTCATTGTCCAACAATTCTCCAATGATTTCAGATGGTGGTGAACAGCTGTTCTGAAGACCTGGAGGGAAGAATGAGATTGAAGAGGATGTGGAAGTTGGATCCACAGGTGGAAAAATGAGGAAGGAATGAGTGGAAGTGACCGTGATCTGTATATTGGGCGTTTCACCAGAAAGACCACGTACGTCTGTCTGTCTGTCTGTCTGTCTGTCTGTCTGTCTGTCTGTCTGTTGTTCTGTTTGTCTCGGGGAGAGGGGGGGGCATCTAAGTTGGGAGAGTGTTAGATCTATAGACTCGGCTTCATCGCAGGAGATTTAAATGATCTTCAAGCCTTGGTTTCCATGGCGTGAAGCTGAACAAGATGTGAGGCAGGAGCACCAGCCAAAAACAGAGAGCAATATTTCATCAAGGTGTGTATGAAGCCTTGTAGGTGGATTAGAGTTCAGGTGTGCCAAGTAAGGATTCGTACGACAGTGGATGCCCAGTGGGTGGCTGGCTTGGGGGCCAACTTGGAAAGTAGCTTACCCAAGAAACATCATGGCTGATGGGGAGACCCAAGACCTTGAATGACTGAACTTCCTCAAGAGATATATTCATCAAGTATATTGTGGTGGGTTTCCGGATAATCCTTTCGGATAGAGATCGTGAGAATGACATTTGTCAGGATTGAAAGACGTGCTCCAAGTGTTCCGTTTTTCCCCGTTATTCGTCTCCGAATGATAATTCCTAAATAGGCGGTGTATAGCAACCCTCGTTTGATCGGCGTTTTTCAAATAAAAAATTCCAACGTTTGTTTAAACCTGAAAATTTACCTTTATCAGGATCCACGAGTACTTTTATTTCCCCGTTGCTTGTCTCTGAATGATAACTTATGAATAGGCGGTGTATAAGCAACCCGCATTTATCGGCCTTTTTAAAATAAAAAAATTCCAACGTTTGTTTAAAAGGAAAATTTACCTTTATCAGGATCCACGATTACTTTCCCCGTTGCTTGTCTCTGAATGATAACTTATGAATAGGCGGTGTATAACCAGCGCGCATTTGCTCGGCGTTATTTAAAAAAAAAATTTTTTTTTTCCAACGTTGATATAAAAATGAAAGTTTTCAATTATTGTGCTCAACGTAGTTCGTGCGGGTTCGAAACAATGCGTCGTGAAAGTGTATGACAAAAAAAAAAACAAAACTTGCGTTAAAAATTCAGATCCGTCGTATTTCAGATCGAATATTCCACCGAGGAGCTTTGAACGTCGAATGGAATAAGAACGAGACAAACGATCGAACTATTTTACGGTGCAGGTCCATCGTGAAGTTAGAATAACCCTGAAATCACCGGCTGAATATCTTAATCAAATCAAACGATGTATCTGCTCTTCTGCAATCGTCTCACGGTGAGAAGCTTGTACTTGAGCAGGGTAATCCAGCAATGGGAACCATTGTTATAATATTAATGAATAAAGATGAATGGAATGTCCTGAAGGGGGGTAGGCCGCGGTTGATAAGCACGGCCTCTGCTAGTTATATTTACATGGAGCGTGTTGTGGCCGTGGGCGGTTCGGTCACTCGACCTAATGACCTAATGACCTGCCGTCCAGGTGTAGTGCTGCCAGGAGACGCCGTATTTCATGCTTGGACGTGCGCGTAGTCGGCTGTGCCGGCTCCACTTTACAGGTCGTGCATGTAAAAAGTTACCACGGCGTCTCGAAAAGCAGGCTAATGTGTGCCGGTGCCCCGACCCAACATTTGCGAGTAGATCTAAAACGTTGCTAGTAGATGTTCAAGGAAGACTACTTTGATGTGAAGAAGGGAGTTTATTCGTGAATAGACTACAAGTCATTTTAAATATCAAGTGAAGGTGATGTGGGGATAAAGCGCAGGCATGATGGGCAAAATGGCCAACCGACTTCTGTGTCAAAGGTTTCTTCTTCAGGAGGTCCTTGTTCGACCTGGTTATGCAGCAGCAGCTATCCAAGAGGTGTACAAGTGGAGGTGATGAGGATAAAGCGCAGGCATGATGGGCAAAATGGCCAACCGACTTCTGTGTCAAAGGTTTTCTTCAGGAGGTCCTTTTCGACCTGGTTATGCGCAGACAGACTATCCAAGATGTACAAGGGAGGTGATGTAGATAAAGCGCAGGCATGATGGGCAAAATGGCCAACCGACTTCTGTGTCAAAGGTTTCTTCTTCAGGAGTCCTTGTCGACCTGGTTATGCAGCAGCAGCTATCCAAGAGGTGTACAAGTGGAGGTGATGTGGATAAAGCGCAGGCATGTGGGCAAAATGGCCAACCGACTTCTGTGTCAAAGTCTTCTTCAGGAGGTCCTGTTCGAACTGGTTATGCAGCAAGCAGCATATCCAAGAGGTGTACAAGTGGAGGTCATTTTGTTGTTGTTGCACAATTAAACCAAAAGCCCTTTGTGACTCAGAAGTCATCAGTCGTGTGTGTGTGTGTGTGTGTGTATAACTGTATTACCACAACGGCACTTGGCACCGGTGTGGGTGTTGTGTGTTGTTGTTGGTTGTTATCTCCATATCCAGGTTTCAGAAGTGGAACGGAATCCTCCCAGGTCTCAAAGTATCCACCTCCATTTTGGTGAGAGCCGTCATGAATCATAGACCAAAGTGTGAAGTTTTATTCTTAAAGTTTGTTATGAGGGCTCTTTTGAGGAGCTTCCAACTGCAGTTGTTTGTAGTAAAATCCCAGGGATGGTTTTTTTAAGATCACTGTAAGGTCTTCTTCATCATCCCTGCTAATCACATCCAAAATCACTGCTATTAATACTTCATTAAGCAATGCCTCTTCTCTTTTTTTTTGTACCTAAGAATGATATCTGGTCGCAACGCTTGTGTTCGATGTTCACGCTCTATGGGACATTATGTGTACGTGAGCGCTCTGGTACTACCATGTTTCGGTGATTGCTTTGTCATGTTCCACAAAATTTTCTAGAACTGGGACATAATTTTTTTTTAAATTGTGCCAGCGGATTACATTATAAACTCTTGCGTCACTGGTGTACAGCTGGCTGACATGGATTTTTTTTGTGTGAGGTCATTAAACATTACAAGGAGACCTCCACCCCTTACCTTTCTCTCTCCTCCCCCTCCACCCCTCTCTCTTTCTCTCTCTCTGTCCCCTTCTTGCTCCTCCCTCCTAAAAAAAATGCAGCACTTTCCCGCACACCTTTCTTTCTCTCTTCTCTCTTCTCTCTTCTCTCTTCTCTCTTCTCTCTTCTCTCTTCTCTCTTCTTCTCTTCTCTCTCTCTCTTCTCTCTTCTCTCTTCTCTCTTCTCTCTTCCTCTTCTTCTTCTCTCTCTCAACCCCTTCTCGCACCTCTCCCTCCCACAGTGTATAGCAACGTTTTGGTGAGCATCGCTCCCCACTCCCCCCTCCTCACTCTTCCCCCTTTCTAGCCCCCCTTCTCCATCCACTCCTGTCTCCCCTCCCTTCCTCCATCTTCTCCCTCCCTCCCGTCCCCTCTCTGCCTCCTCTTCCCCCTCCCGTCCCTCTCTGCCTCCTCCCCCTCCCCCCACCGTAATATCCCCGTCAGCGAAGCGACGGTTGCATTTACGTGTGTGGTGTGTGTGTGTGTGTGTGTGTGTGTTATATCTCTATACGTAGATGTATATATATATATATATCGGTTGCGGCCGGAGTCAGGGTGAGAAGACCACGAGGGGCGGAGGCTATCTCGGGTACCCAGCAGACTCTCCGATCGCAGGCCGTCGCACACGGATAACTCCGTGATACGGCGGGTCGCTAACCGACCGTGAACGCCAATAACTCTACTACGTGACATAGGGTCTCCTGTCTAAGGTGTAAACGGTTACCTAAAATAATCATGTGACCTAATTACCGGGGACATGACTCTGTACGCCTTGTCCGAACCGGTCACCTTACCGGATAAGATGCAGACCGAACGACACTGCCAAGGAACGTACCGGATAAAAGAACGGATCATTGGGAATAAAGCTTGGCTACCTAGGATACCGACCATGCTGGATCAATGAAGGAAAAGACAAAAACGAGCTGGGAACATTTCAACATAAGCATTTATTAACGGCAGACGAGGAAAAGCATGTGGCTTCAGGGAATGTAGTTTATTGTTGTATATAAAGCAGGGATAGAAAGAAATGTGTGGCGCGACAATAAAACAAGCAACTTACAAACCAGACACAGAGTAGACTTATACCGATATATCTTCCACAGTCTTAACTTAAAGCTTGGACTGGTGCCAACACACACACACACACACACACACACACACACACACACCACACACACAACACACACACACACACACACACACACACACACACGATAAAGTGGAGTTTAT
>CM068952.1:164965292-164977856 GCA_035128595.1 Eptatretus atami | reverse complement strand
TCGCGTGCCCGTACGTGCGTGGCCGTACGTGCGTGGCCCGGAAGTTCGCATATCTCAGTTACGATTATTCACAATTTAGTTTTAATGGCGAATTATTCAATTAGCGCCAACGTATTTTGCCTTTTCGCAATATCATCGCAAGGAAAGAAAGAGAAGAGAAGAGAGAGAGAGAAGAGAGAGAGAGAGAGAGAGAAAAAAGGGAAAAAAAAAGAGTACGTGCAAAAATTTTTTTTATTTAAAACAACCACACAGGCCGTTCCTTCGCTCTCGTAAATGACAACTGGAGGGGCATTGTGTATATCTAAATGCGCATAAGAAATCGAGAAATTATTAGAATCCACGAAGTCATCACTATCTGAAGTCAGTACATTGTAACCTGTAATGGGAAGACGCGGTGAGAATCTCTTCCCCATCGCCACGCCTACGCAGCAACATGTCCTGTCATTGTTGGTAAATAAATGGCCATAACTTGGGAAGCACTTGTCCGATTATTATCAAACCTTGAAAAGGCACATACTCAGGTCCCAGCAATATACCTGGCAAGTTTCAATTAGATCGGACCAGTGGTTGTCGAGAAAACAGCGGTCACAGACAGAGCACAACACACACACACACACAAACAGATTGCTGGAATTATAGATCGATATATATATATAATATATTTATTATCTGCTATATTTATATATGTGTGTGTATATATATATAATATATATATACTTCTATATATATATATAATATATATATATATATAAATATATATATCTGTCTATATATATATATATATAAATATATATATATATATATATATAATATATTTCTATATATATAATATATATATAATATAATATATATCTGTCTATATATATATATATATACATATATATATAATATAATTATATTATATGTTGTATATATATATATATATACTGTCTATATATATATATATATCTATATATATATATATTAATTTAATTGTCTAATTTATATGTGTGTAATATATATATATATATATATATATATAATATATATAATTATATAATCTGTCTATATTTTATATGTGTGTATATATATATATACTTCCATATTATATAGTGTAATATATATATATATTATATATATATATATATATATATTTATATATCTGTCTATATTTATATATGTGTGTATATATATATATATATATATTATTTATCGGGAAGAAATTAAATGAGTCATGGAGATAACTTTTTGCCAAATAACCTTCATCTTTGTCTTCATCAATTGGAGCGACATACACTCTACATTGTCCAGAAGCTCCGTCCGTGACTCATTGAACTTCTTTCCATTATATACTTTATACAAATGAGGAACCCTGCCCGTAGTGTGGGGTTTCTACTTTTTCTTACAGATATATATATATCCCTCTCCCATTTGTGTTGCGATGTTCATCTGACCACAATCCTGTTTTCCCATCTATAGGCTGACAGAATCTGGATTGTCCATAGTGGAATGGCGACCAATCACAGGGCTTCTGCCACCCCTCTCTACTGAGGCTTGGCAGGAAGAGTTCCGCAAGTACCAATACTTTCCAGAATTCCAGATGTAAGCCCCTTTTTTCCACCCTTTCTCTTTTTTAAGTTCCACATTAATCTACACGTGGTTATATTATCTATGTGGGTAATAAGCTATTATGTTCCTCATTCCTACAGAATGAATGAAAACATGACCCTGCCTGAATTTCAGTGGATTTGGTATATGGAGTATGCTCATAGGGTGTGGGGCAGGGCGGTCGGACTGGCCTACATTCTTCCTGCAGTCTATTTTGGGGCACGTGGTCATCTATCTGGACCACTGGGTCCTAGAGTGGCTGGTCTTTGTGGCCTGGTCTGTTTTCAGGTGCATATATGACCCAGTTGTTTGTTGAACTTTGAAAAATACTTTATTCATATTTCTCCACGTAAATATTAGCAATTTTGACTTGAGTGTTGCCCTTCGGAATGGAGGTTTTGCGTATCGAAACTTCAGAGAGGAATGGAGTCGAACAGAAAATCACTGTCTTTCCCTTATCCTTCCTCATCTCCCCTTTACCATTACTTCCTCCCTTTGCCAGGGTATCCTTGGCTGGTACATGGTTCGTAGTGGTTTAAACATTCCAGCATCCTCGCCGGATGTTCCAAGAGTGTCGCATCTCCGGCTGGCTGCCCACCTTGGATCAGCATTACTTCTTTACGCTGGCTCGCTGGCTCAGGGCCTGGCTCTCCTACTCCCCCCACTCAATGTGTGTATCTGCTTTTCTAGAGTACCTTTCCTCACGCTTCACAGATCTTTCTTTCACATATTCTCTGTCACATGTAGTTTTTTTTAAAGTTTTTTTATTCTTCACTTCCCGTCATCAAATCCCTACCTTTCTCTCTTCAGCTCACTCGTTCTCCAGCTCTACTGAAACTGAAATACTTTGCCAAGGGGACAGCTGCACTTGTTTTTCTTACAGCATTATCAGGTACATTCATAACCAGATTCACAAATCCTTGTACTGACTTCCTTTTTAATTATTTTTTTTGCAGTCTTAGTAACATAGAGGAACTGCCACACAAGTCACACACACAAATGCAGACAAAGACTTGAGCCAACACCAGACTTAACTTTAGACAAAGACAGCTGCTGACCTTTGTGGAAGGGACACATCCTCCTGGGATAATGAAGAACTGGTCTTTCTGGAGAAGGCCAGGGTTCATCTGCACCGGCAGACAGGTATAACACTGGATGAAATCAACAGAACATTGATTTAGGTATGCTAACCTCCATGGGAAGCAAGAAGAAGTTGATGTTTCGGGCATTAACCATTCGTCAGAGCACAAAAAAAAGTCAATCCTGACCTCCTTGGACACTTTGGGCACCAGCGATGCCATCCTTCTTGTAACATCACCTTTCTCTCCTCAGTGAATATGGTGATAAGGAGAAATGTCCTACCCCTTCGGATGCTCACCAATGGTGTTTGTCCATTCTCTTTTCTCTAAATGCTGAACATCAAGCAAGGAAGTACCGTGTACCATTTTTATAGTCTTTAGTATGACTCGGCCAGGATCTGATTCGAACCAATAACCTCCCAGACTTAGAGCGGATGCACTAATCAAAGCAGACTCAGAGCGGATGTGGACTTGGAGATGGAGAGACGTGTACATGGAGATGGAGTGACAAGGACATGTACGTGGAGATGGAGAGAAAAGGACATGTACGTGGAGATGGAGAGACATGGACATGTACATGGACATGTAGAGACAAGTACGTGTAAATGGAGGTGAAAAGACAAGGACGTTGACGTGGAGCTGGAGAGACGTTGACGTGGAGCTGGAGAGACGTTGACATTGACGTGAGGTGGAGAGACGTTGACATTGACGTGGAGTGGAGGACGTTGACATTGACGTGGAGATGGAGAAACGTTGACATTGACGTGGGATGGAGGAACGTTGACATTGACGTGGAGATGGAGAGACGTTGACATTGACGTGGAGGTGGAGAGACGTTGACATTGACGTGGAGGTGGAGAGACGTTGACATTGACGTGGAGGTGGAGAGACGTTGACATTGACGTGGAGGTGGAGAAGACGTATGACATTGACGTGGAGGTGGAGAGACGTTGACATTGACGTGGAGGTGGAGAGACGTTGACATTGATGTGAAGGTGGAGAGACGTTGACATTGAGTGGAGGTGGAGAACGTTGATATTGACATGGAGGTGGAGAGACGTTGACATTGACGTGGAGGTGGAGAAGAGGTTGACATTGACGTGGAGGTGGAGAGACGTTGACATTGACGTGGAGGTGGAGAGACGTTGACATTGACGTGGAGTGGAGAGACGTTGACATTGACGTGGAGGTGGAGAGAACGTTGACATCGACGTGGAGGTGGAGAAACGTTGACGTGGGGACGGAGAGACGTTGACGTGGGGAGGGAGACGTTGACGTGGGACGGAGAGACGTTGACGTGGGGACGGAGAGACGTGAAGTGGGGACGGAGAGACATAATTGACGTGGGGACGGAGAGACGTGACGTGGACGGGAGATGGGGACGAGAGACGTTGACGTGGCGACGGAGAGACGTTGACGTGGGCGGAGAGGCGTTGACGTGGGGCGGAGAGGCGTTGACGTGGGGGCGGAGAGACGTTGACGTGGGACGGAGAGACGTTGACGTGGGGACGGAGAGACGTTGACGTGGGGAGAGAGACGTTGACTGGGGACGGAGAGACGTTGACGTGGGGACGGAGAGACGTTGACGTGGGGACGGAGAGGACGTTGACGTGGGGACGGAGAGACGTTGACGTGGGGACGGAGAGACGTTGACGTGGGACGGAGAGACGTTGACGTGGGACGGAGAGACGTTGACGTGGGGGGCGGAGAGAGAGCGTGACATTGACATTAACATTGAGATGGAGGTGGAAAGACATTGACATGGACATGGACGTGGAGAGACATTGACCTGGACATGAACATGGACATGGACATGGAGAGACATTGACATGGACATGAACATGGACATGGACATGAACATGGACATGGACATGGAGAGACATTGACATGAACATGGACATGGACATGGAGAGACATTGACATGGACATGAACATGAACATGGACATGGACATGGAGAGTCATTGACATTGACATGGAGGTGGAAAGACATTGACATTGACAGGGAGGTGGAAAGACATTGACATGGGGATGGAGAGACATTGATATTGACATGGAGATTGAGTGACATTGACATTAGATGGAGATGGAGAGACATTAACGTAGCCACTTGGAGAGGGAGAGATATTGATGCTGCCACGTGGAGATGGAATGACGTTGACATGGAGATGGAGAGACATTGACATGGAGATGGAGAGACATTGACTTGGAGATGGCGAGACTTTGATTTGGGGATGGAGAGATTTTGATTTGGGGATGGAGAGACGTCGACTTGGGAATGGAGAGAGGTCGACGTGGGAATGGAGAGAGGTCGACGTGGGAATGGAGAGAGGTCGACGTGGGAATGGAGAGACGTCGACGTGGGGATTGAGAGACTTTGATTTGAGGATGGAGAGATGTTGACGTGGGAATGGAGAGACATTTACGTGGGGATGGAATGACATTGACATGGATATGGAGAGACATTGACATTGACATGTGGATGGAGAGACGTTGACATTGACATGTGGATGGAGAGAACTTGACGTTGGATGGAATGACATTGACATGGATATGGAGAGACATTGCCATTGACATTGACATGTGGATGGAGAGACGTTGACATTGACATGTGGATGGAGAGAACGTGACGTTAACGTTGACGACCTTGATGTTGATGTTGATGTTGATGTTGACGTTGACGTGGGGATGGAAAGTCGTTGACGTGGAGCTGGAAAGACATTGACGGGGAGCTGGAGAGTTGTTGAGGTGGGCATGGAGAGACGTTGAGGTGGACATGGAGAGATGTTGAGGTGGACATGGAGAGACGTTGATGTGGACATGGAGAGACGTTGAGGTGGACATGGAGAGATGTTGACGTGGACATGGAGAAACGTTGAGGTGGACATTGAGAGACGTTGAGGTGGACATGGAGAGACGTTGACGTGGGGAAGGAGAGCCCCATTGGGGAAAAATATGAATAAATTCTTTACATTATATCATTTCTGGATCTGCTGAATTGCTCGTACCTATTTTGGAAAACTCTATGGTACAGCTTCTAACCATACATGTCCAAATGTCATGCATGTGTATGCCCACAGGTTTCCCACATTTACTGGCCTACTTGTACAATTATAGTGATTAACTATGAAATTATAAACCAAGTTTTGCTTACTCTCCAGTCTCCAGGACACAATTAATAAATGTTATTTGTATTTAAACACCATTCAGCCATTCCAGCTATTAAAACTCAGAGCTCAATCTTGGCCATGGTTTGGAGTTTTGAAGGTTCTTGGCAGGACTCTGTGTACACACATATGCTTATCATTGGTGGTTTAATGAAAGCTATCATCCACTAGTTTGTGCTGACAGCAGCAGAACGATTTCCCTGCTGGCAAATGGCTGCAGATGCTTTTTCACCGTACCTTGGTTATGTACAATTAATTTTGTTTCATTTATTATTTACCTTTTGCTGAGATGCCCCCTCCCCCCCCCCCCCCCCCCCCCACTCCCCACTGCTGCCACAGGTGCATTGGTTGCTGGGCTGGACGCCGGCCTGGTTTACAATTCATTCCCACTGATGGGAGAAGGTTTGCTGCCCAGTGATATTGCTGCTCTGTCTCCTCCTCTCCGGAATGTCATAGACAATCCATCAACCACGCAGTTTCAACACAGACTTCTCGTGAGTGTGTTTGTTGCAGATAGTTGGCATCTAAAGATGTATTTATGTATCTCATGAAATGTGACAGAAAGAGTCAGCATTTGTTTGCCTCCAATTAGGTCAGGCAGGCTTGATTCGATCATTTTATTGGGTCGAGTATCATTTGATATCCTTTCGTCATTTCACGACGTAATGATGCTAAAATAAAGTGATGTTCGATGCATCTCATGTATGTTCAGCATTTGGAGTTCATAAAACTGCGGGTTTCAGTTTGCTGTCACGGATCAAGATTGATCCAAAAGCTCCACCACTGGGACCTGTGCTGCTCCTGCTTTCCCTCCTGCCTTTGGCTCTCCTGGCCTGCAAGTTCATGGTTATAATCAGATTTGAACCTGCCATGAGGTCAGATGGGATCCTGGTCCAGACCAACCCGACTCCTTTTACCTCCGCCACCGAAGGTGGAAGGAGGTTATGTTTTCACTCCTTTCTGTCTGCTTGTTTGTCTGCTTGTTTGTCTGCCTGTGTGCAGGATGTCTCATAAAGTTGTGGACAGATTCGGATGAAATTTGGTGGACAGGTTGGGTGTGTGACAAGGCCGAACTGATTAGATTATGGTGAATATCTGGATCCGGGTACTATAATTTTTAAAGTGATTCTTCACCATTGAGAGATAGGGCCAAAAATGATATCTAGCATGATATCTCAAGAAGTTGCAGATGGATTCGGCTGAAATTTGGTGGACAGGTTGGGTGTGTAACAAGAAAGAATTGATACAGTTTTGGTGAAGATCTGGATACGAGAATTATTTAATTTTACAAGTGATTCTTCACCATTGAGAGATGGGGCTAAAAACGCTATATGGCATGATATTTCAAAACTTATTGGGCTCGATATGTTCCACGATGCCGGGTGTTGGCTTAATGGTTGGAGTGGTCGGCTTGGGATCCTAGGATCCTGAGTTCAAATCCCACTTGGCTGTTGAATTAATACCAGGTGGGGCTGACTGCCTGTCATCCTTCCGAGGTTGGCAAAATGAGTGCCAGCTTGCTGGTATCCTGTGTCGGAGTGGCGACCCGTCCAGGATTGTACCCAATAGCCAAGGAGACTGCTTAGGCAGCACCAACGCTCTGTGCAGAGTATGGTCCCGATGGATGGATGGATATGTTCCATTGGATCAGGCATTGCATGGCAGAGGTATGTACTACTGAGTGCCCTTATAGTTCTGTTCTGTTTTGTTTTCTCTTTCTGTGTTTAGCTTTATTTTTTGAAAAGTTTCTTATTCTCCCTTATTCCAAGCCAACATCATCCTTTTTAACTTATCTGGAATGAGAATTCCAGATAAGGTATCGTCATTGTGCACTGTCCATCCATCCGTCCATGCATCCAACTCCCATTTTGAAATTTCCGGCCAAACTGCCGGGCCAATCCGGCTGAAATTTTGCAGCAATGTTCCGCTCCTAAGTTGTAACGTTGATTACAAAGCTCGTTCTGGTCACATGACTTTTGGTACGTCAAAATGGCGGACTTAGTAAATTCCTTCAAAAGTCCTCTTCCCCAGACCCCCACCAGTCAGAATGCTACCAAATTTAGGTTGCAACATAAGGCCAGGGAGATGGTAAATTGCGGAGCTCATGCCGATCACGTGACTGGAAGTGTGTCAAAATGGCCGACTTTGTCAATTTTTGGGAAACACACGTAAATTCCTTCAAAAATCTTCTTCTCCAGACCCACCAGTCAGAATGCTTCCAACTTTGGGTGTAATATTTCCTGTTTCTTTTTGGGTGGTGGTTTGCAGTACTAGCCAGTGGATCACTGTGTCTTGTTCTCCTTTTAATAATATGCTCTTCATTCAAAATGGTTGCCAACCTATGGTTGTTTGTCAGTGCTCTATCCTTTTTAAATGCTGAGTGTCAAGCAAGGAAGCAACACGTACCGTTTTTAATGTCTTCGGTACGACTCGGCCAGGGTCGGGTTCGAAACGCCAACCTCCAAGACTTAGAGCGGACGCTCTGACAATTAACTTATGTTAGTGAATTCTTGTTTAACCTTCTCATTCCCATTTGACTGTTATACGTGTCTGGAACCAATTTTATTTTCTCTTTTTCAGGGAATAACAACAGTCGGTGTCACTTCAGCTTTGTTTCTCTGGTCGCGCCGCCTCCCGCTACCTCCTCGCCCTCGTGCTGCCATCACCTGCCTGACCCTTATGGCTTGGACTCAGGTCAGATTGAGTATAGTAAGGTCAAAAGAAGTGGCTTGAGGTTGTTGTGAATGTGAATACAGCATTGTTGTGTTTGTTGTTATGGGAAAGAAGCTTGTTATGTTGTGCTTGTAAAGAGAAGCTTGTTATGGGAAAGACCCGATTGCATTTTATCAATATTTTCTTCCTCCTCCGCATAGGCAAGCCTTGGAGTTGCAACCCTTCTGCTTTACGTTCCGACTGCACTGGCCGCTTCTCACCAGTCTGGTTCTGTTGCTCTTCTCTCTTTCACTATTTGGTTGCTCACAGAGCTCCGCCATGTCCCCAAATAGCCTCTGTATATGCTTGGATATTCCTAAAGAAGTGTGTTTTTGGGATTCGTTTGTGGCCATGAATATTTTGTCTAATTACCAGAGGTTTTCTTCAAAGGGGCACGATGCCACTACAAATTGCACCTTTTAATTGTTCTTGTGTGAGCTTTTGCACAGCATGTTTTTGAAGCTGGAGAAGGTTGTGGAGTGAGTGGAGTCATTTGCAGCCAGGTTGGAGTGCAAACCAACTCCATTGATTGGACATATCAGTTGTGGATACATATGTCTGTAAGTTGCATGTAATATTTCTACAGATCCATTGAGTTTTCAAGTTCATACCCCTTCCAGACTCACGAATCTTAAGTAAACTGTCCGCAATCCCCTCCAAATCCTTTTGGTGTATTGATATCCTTTGCGCCTGGTGTTGGATTAATGGTTAGGGTGGTGGGCTTAGGATCCTCGGATCCTGAGTTCAAATCCAATTCGGCTGTTGAATTAACACCAGGTGGGGTTGACTCTGCCTGTCATCCTTCTGAGGTCGGCAAAATGAGTGCCACCTTGCTGGTATCCTGTGTCGGAGCTGTGACCCGTCTAGGATTGTGTCCAATAGCCAAGGAGACTGCTTAGGCAGCACCAACGATCTGCACAGAGTACAGTCCCAATGGATGGGATGGATGGATATCCTTTACGACCAGATTCACGCAAAAACATTGCACACAATTGGAAATGTGCCGAGCTGGCGGGATAGTTAAGGTGGAGCAACCTCGCCTTTGAGCCGTGTAGTCTGCGTTCGAGTCTCGACCTCACTGTGAACTGTCACCCCGATGTTTTTACAATTGGAGCATCGCATCAGTGTGTACACTCTCCCTCGAATAACCATTAAGCTGGGGGCACCCGTCTATTAGCATCTATTTCTGATTCACATTAAAGATCCCACAGTGCCTTCTCGATGATGATTCATTGAGTTACCGCCAACACCCAGCTCAAACTCCAAATTCCTGCTCGAACCAGTCAAATTCCAGGTTTAAGCAACTAGTTAATGAAAGACTTGGGCCAACTGTAGGCATGGTACGAGCCACCGGTGGCATACGTACTAGATGGGACACGAGAAAACAACGATGACTGAAACACTCAAACATTCATCATAATTAATTTGAAACTACCTCATGAGGTCGTTAAATTTTATCACCTTAAGATGTGTGCGCTTAGAATCATGCAAATTGCTCAGGCAGGATTCCTCACTCGAATTCAAAACCATTTTCCCCTCATTCCACGCTCCTTGGCGCAGCACCATATGACGTCCTTGCTTTGTGGGAATCCAAGCTGGAGATTCCAATTCAGTGTATGGCAACATGTTGCAATTATTGCGGAGATGTTGTGTGTATTTCTGAATACACACTCCTGTCTTTTCCGCCCTCATAAGCAATCCCACAGTTCGATTGTTTTGCATTAGGTTGCAAGTAGTTATTAAAATACATCATCAGTTTGACCATTCCATTGCTTCTGCCTCATGAACATACAACCCACCCCCATAATTCCTGTAATCACGACTCGCCATCATGGTTGATTAGGAAATTAATGCGATTGAGTTGTGTACGTGCAGAGAGGTTTTTTTGTTTTTTCTTTCGCATTTCAGGTTGCAGACAGCGGTAGTGTTGTGAACCCCCACCGTGGCTTCTCCTCCTCCTCCTCCTCCTCCTCCTCCTCCTCCTCTTCACCCCATCACTTCTTCCTGACACCTCCCAGGATTAATGCATTCAGTGCTGTGAGGGATCTCCTGCTTGAGGATGGATATGTGAACTATATATATTATTATTTTTATTTGGAAGACAAAAAGCAATTGTCATCCATTCTAGTGGGGCAACTTAACATAACAATTGTGCATTTTGTGAGGAAAGCACCAAATTTGGTCACACTAGAGCCTATCATATTATGAACAGATTTGGATATTGGGCCATCTCAAATTCAGCCGCTGATGGCTGTGGCAGCCATTTTCCACTGCCATCAAAAATTTTGAGATGGCCCAATATCCAATCTATTCATAATATGATAGGCTACTAGTGTGCCAAATTTGTGGCTTTCCTCACAAATGCACAATTGTTATGCTATATTTAGCTAAGTTGCCCCACTATTCCATCTAGTCACAAATAAAGTTTTTTAATGATATTCACCAAACCACTTTTTTTTGTGAACTTGGAAGGGGTATTAGTTTTGGATAATGTTTTGGCACCATGTGAATACTACCAACATGCAATAAAGTATTTTTTCATTGTACGCATATACAATCCTTCTTCAGACCTTCATGTTCATCCCCATCACCATTGGATGATCAAATCTGTGATTAAGGGGATGTCCCAGGGGGGCTGGCAGGATGGCCTCGAGGTACGCACACTCGTCTACGAGCTGTTTGGCCTGAGTTTGAATCTCGGTCCATCTACAAACTGTCATCTTGTTGTCTTGCAGGCAGGGTGATGCATCAATGTGTGTGCCGTCCATTGTATGGACATTGATATAGGTGTCTTGTCAGCCAGCATTTGTTGGTGGACATCAAAGATCCCACGGTGTCCTTTGTGAAGAGTAGGCGAGCTATCGCCGGCACCTGAGCAAATTTCAAATTCTTGCTCTAATATACAGCAGGCGTTGCTTCAGCGGTCCAGCTGCACCCTCAGCCAATGATGCTCTTCACAGACATGTCACATACACTACCGGTCAAAAGTTTTAGAACACGCCCATTTTTCCAGTTTTTACTGAAATTTAAGCAGTTCAAGTCCAGTGAATAACCTGAAATGGTACAAAGCTAAGCGGTAAACTGCCAGAGGTTAAAAACAAAGTTTAGGTAACCAAAAACTGAAAAATAATGTAAATTTCAGAGTTTTTAAAAAGGACCTTTTCAGGGAACAAGTAATGGATTAGCAACTGCAGCTGTTCTGCAGCAATGGAAGTAAATTAAGCCTTGAAAGTTGATGCAAACAATTCCTACAGGTGTCCCAACTTTTGTTGATTAGTTATTAACCCTCTGTCTGTATAAAAGCAGTGTTGGAACAGACTGTGTTGCTACACCCTCTGAAGCATTATTTGGACAATATTGCACTGCAGGAAGTAGTATATTGCTATCATAATGGCGAGAAAAAGACAACAGATAGACCCCAAAAAATCTCAGTTTAATCCATTCTAAATTCAGGCTGTAACAACAAAATGTGAGAAACGTCAAGGGGTCTGAATACTTTCTGAAGGCACTGCATGTCCAGGGACAGAGTCCTCTTGTTTGGAGATTTTGGGCCTCTGATTATTGCAAATATAAAATCAGCAGCATGTGCAGATAGTTGCATGACCGAGGAACCAAGGTCAGAGTTGTTTTTTAATTCTTATTTATTCAACAGATGGGGGTGCCGCAAATGATTGGCCCATAGCAAAATAAAGTGGGCGTGAAGGGCGTCAAGGAAATTTGCAGACAAATAAATTGCGTTCCTGATTGCACCAACAGTCCAACTCTTGGATTCAGAAGAACCTCCGAGAATCCCGTACTTGGTGCTGCTCTATTTGCGAACTGGCAGAGGAGGGGAACCGAGATTATGCGCCAGATTATAAGGCAGCCTTCTACTGTTACGAATCTGGAAACCATTCGCATTCACACATACAGTTGACCCAAGTTTAGTTATTTCGTTAAGTATATGTGGATCGTTAGAATCTCTCCCCTATGTCTAATGGGAATTTCATGTGTACGCTGCGAGTTTCTTTCTAGTTAGTTT
>CM068952.1:164926662-164953355 GCA_035128595.1 Eptatretus atami | reverse complement strand
GGATCCGAGTCGGTGATAGCGACTCGGTTTGGACAAAGTCGGCCGAGGGTGTGGTTTCCCCGGGAGTTAGACGGCGTGAGTACTTAGGTAAATTGGAATTAGACAAGTGGACCCTACCTCACGCCGTCAAAATATTGGTGACCACGGTCCTCTAAGTGACCCGTGACCTTTCGAAGTTGTCCGAGAGTCACGACCTAAATTCCGGGTGTTCAGTGGGAGACGACTCCACTGCTCCACCTAGCGTTCGTTTATCGCCACCGATTCCCGGCCCACAACAATAGCAGTGAACCATAATAATAGCGTGTTCAGTTAACGATGGTATTTATGTTCAGTGTCAAGACTGATACTTTAATGCAGGCGTGCAAACTTCCTCTCGATAATCTGACTTGGGACCTCTCCCCAGGTCCTCACCTTGAAGTGCAGAGGACTTGGACAGGTGTCGTAACTGTAGAGCTAGTACAGCACCAGGAACAGGATGCAAGTTAGGAAGACCATGCTCACCAGCTCTATGAGTGCCATGCTAGTTTGCTTTATGTTGTATCCTGTACATTAATCAGTGCAAACCAGTGGCATGAAGAATTAGCCAATGATGTCACAATTATAAGCGAACAATAGATCATGTGGGATCAAAAGAATGGGCCAAGTTACGTTGAACATTGAAACAGAAAACTATGAGTATGTACTTGGAGTGGGACCTGTTCTTGTGGAGGTTTAAAAAGCGAGTAAGTTGCAGGTTTTGTATTGAACATGCGTTTTCCTGTTGGTGTTCCCATGGGAACCCACGACTCTCATGATGTAGGTGAACCCAAGTTCAAATGCCATATGTGTTTGTCCATTGTCGACCAATGCCCTTGCAATTCATGTATAAGTGCACCGACGTCTCTTAACGTCTTTCTCCTGCATGTGATGCATGTACAAACTCCTCCATGAGCCTTATATATCATTGTCTCCAGTTATCTAGTTCCATCAAATCATGTCCGACTTCTGGTGACATCCATGAACAGATTTCTCCAAACATCCCTCTCCTGCACTGCTTCCTGAAGCTCTGGCAGTGACAGCTTGGTTGCAGCCTTTACCCCATTCATCCAGCACAAACAAGGTCTGCCTCTTCCTCTGCTTCCCTCAACCATCCCCAGCATTGTTGATTTCTCCAGACGTTGGTGTTCTGTACGTATGCTGTGTCCAAAGTATGACCGTTTCTGTTTCTGTATCAGCTCTTCGAATGTACATGGTGGTCTAAGTTATTGAAGCATTGATTTGTTTCTTCTTTTTCTCCTTTGAAAGCAATGTATATATATACTATCAATATATCAATTATATAGATGTACAGAAACATGAACAAACATTAGTTCCCAAAGTTCAGAGAACGAGTGTTGACCAAGGATGCTCAAACCCTGGATGCTCTCTCTCTCAGTGGTACAAGGACAGGGGTCCATTTGGCCCATCATGCCTGTTTTACCCACGTGCTATTCATTTTATCAGTTTATATTCTTTGTGACCAACACCATCATTTTAACATCGATTGACAAAAAGAATTTGAGCAGAGTGCTGGCAAACAATGGCCTGCTCTTTTCGAGAGATGCAGTGGGATCTTTCATGTCGACAATCGGAGTGGAGACAGGGCAGCTGGATTTGTGTCCCCATCCAAAGAAGACGAGAGCCCCCTGTCGGTATTGTGTTAGAATGACCGAGCTGATCGAACCTAGATGAGACACCACGTTGCCAACAGGGTAGGGTGCCAGAAGTTGAGGGGGGGGAGTGGAGTGAGTGGGGGTAAGTGTCCCCCATTTCAAATGGGGGGGGGGGGGGGGGGGGGGGGGGGGGTGGAGTGGGTTGACTCCACCGGTACATTCGACTTCACCATGGATCTCTCAATGAGTCCAGAAATCTTTGAGTTGACTGACCGGCTAAACACAGCTTTTTAGGTAACGGGTGTCAACCGGACAATCAGCTGAACAAACACAGCTGGCAATGAGATCTGAAGCGGTCTTTCATGAAATGTGTGGAAAGGCCGTGAAAGGTTGAGGAACTTGGTCAAGACGAACCACAGCTCCAATGACACCAGTCCCGAGCGCCACGACTACCCAAATAGAGTGAACCCCACTTCTATGAGTCACTTGAACATACGTATCACAGCATTTGGTGTGGTGCATTGGATAATGCTCTTGTCAGGCCTGGAAGAGCGGATAACATCTGAACCCCATGGACAGGTTCAGGGTGCCTTGGGCCTCAGGCAGTAACCCAACTATGGGCTCTCCTCCATCCCATCCTGGAGTCAAAGTAATCAGTGAGCTAAGTCACAGTGCACTACTACGTATGCAGAAGTTCAAAGTCAGGTCAGGTCTAGATCTCAGGATATGTTCTTATCGATATTATGATGATGTTCATTTAATATTTAATTATGTAAAAAAAAAAAATACCAAACCCTGTACAAGCAATGACCAACAAGGCTTAATTTAATGAAAAAAAATATTCGTTGTACTGTATTTTGAAATGGAATCAACATTGACACCTATTTTAAAAACACAGTGCAATTTATTTCTGAGACCATGATTGGTCTCGTCCTGATGGGGTTGATGTGTGTGTGCGTGCCCACGTCTACATATTTTTGGTTTAATTTTTTTTTCTCTGTAACCGCTGAGCTGATTGATGCAAAACTTTAAATATAAGAGGGACTTCCAAAGGAGAATATTTTATTGATCACTCTGACATCATGGGTCATATGGTATGGCAGCCATTTTGGATTAAAGGAAAATTTGGACATCTTTTTCTCTGAAATCGCTCGACGAAATGTTTTTTGAAACTTGGCATATGTCATAAACCCCCATGGGGTATATAGGGTGATAACAATGACATAATCAGTGAAGCGGTATTCCAGCCATAATTATTAGTTGAATCAAAATCCTTATCCAAAAGAATCTGAAACTTCAAATATCTGATCTACGACCCGATGTAAGTGAAGATTTAAATTTATGACCTCAGCAAACACGTGGTCTGGTGGCCCTATTGGATTGAAAATAATAATGTAAAAATCTTCTCCAGAACCGATTAACAGATCAATGTGAAACTATATTCATATGATCGACTCGCCATGGGGAATATATTTTGAATTTTTTTTCATATTCATCTTCATTGACACAATTTAGCTTTAATGTGGACAAAAGTGGTTGTTAAATATCCTAATAATCAATAAATCCACAGATAATGGAAATGTGTGTGACATAATAGGGTGCATGGATGATAAGGGTATCAAGACCGTAATAGCAGTTGACAATAATAGTTGCGCGTTCAGTTAGCGATTGTATCTATGTTCAGAATGTGCTTGCGAGGCCAATATATGTGCTCTACCGAGTGTCATTTTTGTTTATCATTTGCATTCCAAGTTGCAGGCAGTTTCTCCACAGAAACCACGATGCGTTACATCGGTCATTTCCTCAATTTTTGTCGGCTACACTCGGCAACTATCGTAGAGAAGTCAAGTCTTCTCAGTACTTCACTCTTGATGCTCATGATTGAAAGATTATTAAGTCGATCTTGTCCCATTATGTTCTGACCTCATCCTCGATACGTTTGTTTTGAGAAGGACCACTTAATAGTCACCACTGTCATTTGATACCATCATCGACCGATATATCTGAAGGGCTATTTGATTGTCAGGAAATGTTTGGATGAGGACGTGTGTATGGAGTAATTGGGACATTCTTTGTTCTGTTGTCTTAGCTTGTTTGTGTGAGGTTTGAAGCTCTTTTGAAGATGCCAGTAAGGTAGAAAACTGGATAAATTCACTCTCAATCGTAGGTCCCAGATCGTTTGGTTTGGGATTGGATTGGGTAAGATTAGTTGTGACCTCATGAGCCAAGAAAGATAAAGGCCAGCTTGAAGGGACAGGAATCCAAACTTATCATTGATTTCCTTGCATGTTTCAAGACGGTGTTTCAAGGCACTGATTAGCTGCTCAATGATGACAAGAAATGCCTCGGTGTTGAATTTCTCCTTGGGTGACAGCACAGTGTATTCAGCATCTCCATCCTCAAAGCGGCGGTTGCACATCAGGACGCACCTCTGGGTTGAATCGTATTCGCTATGGCCTCATAGTTTAATCCCGAGGTCTTCAAAGTCCTCAAACTCTATCCACTGAGTCTTCAAAATCAGCAAGAGACTCCAGTTAGGACACCTCACCATTCAGAGTTAAGCTTGCCTCTGATGAAAGTGCTCGAAGACTGTTCCAAATAACAATGAGAATAGCTGAATCCAGTTCGTCCAGTTTGGCAAGGATCGACTGAGATATATTCTCAGATGATCCAGTATTGTGAGGGGGTAGTAGTTAAGGGTTGAGGGAGGATACCCCTCATTTGCAAACATTTTCACAACGATCAAAACTGGTAAAGACGCCAGAATACATAACTAAACTACCAAATAGGGAGATTTCTAAACCATCAATTCTACTTTTCATTATTTTGTTAGCCAGCTGAGCACAACAATGACTGACGATATTACAATAATTCTTAATTACAATGATAATCCGCCAGACATGGGACTTCTTCTTGCTTGGATCCCGGGTGACCGACCCATCAGCCCCTTAACCCCCACCCCCAATATAATCCCTCAATGCTTAACTCCCATTCACATCACACCAGCTTCCAACAAGATGCCGGAATTTTTCCACCAATTTGTTTTTTTTTGGATACCTTGTCGAGGCTCGTATGAGAGCTAACACACAACGCATAGCAAGGGGGGGGGGGGGGGGGGAGTGGGAAGGACAAAACAGTGGGGAACGGGGAACACGCGGTATACAAGATGGACATTACAGGGACTTTCAGGAAGGAAAGCAGGCAATTTGAACACGTTGATTTGGGGTGGATTAACGGGGGTAGAAAAGATTGAGGATTTGGATGGGGGACAATAAGAAGTGGTGGTAAACAGCTATTTTGAAGGCCTGGAGGGAAGAATGGGATTGAACAGAATGAGGGGGTTTATTCCAAAGGCAGGAAAAAAAGAGGAGGAAAGAGTGAAGGTGAGCAGTGATTCGTGATTTTGGTAGTTTTACCAGGAGGGGGTTGCTGGCGGACCTTGAGTGCCCTCCGGAAATATGGTGGGGAGTGTGAGATTTGTCTGGATTGAAAGACATGTTCCACGTGTTCGACCAGTTTGTGATTTTATCCAGATATGCAGAGAGCGAAGAAGCTGCTGCTTGTCGGTCTGAGGGATGACAGATTGTATGACAGAGGGTGGAGTCATCAGCAAAGAGATAAAGAGGATTTTCCAGAGAGTCAGAGAGATCATTGATGAAAACCAGAAAAAGAACAGGGCCCAGAACACTGTCTTGAGGAACTCCAGCCTGGACAGGAAGAGGCGACGAGAGAACTCCATTTAGGACCACACGATGGCTGCGACAGGAGAGGAAGTCTGCGAGCCGTGGGTGGAGATGGCCTTGGATACCATATGAAGAGAGTTTGGTGAGCAGGGCAGGGTGCCAGAGCGTGTAAATTTGCTGGCATTGCTTTGATGTCGCTAAAACTAATGCCGGCATTTCATTTCCACCAATTTTACACAAACATCCCAGCAATTGCCCAAGTAGCAAAGGTGGAAAAAAATGCCGGAATTCATGAGATGCGAGTTAACGGTCGCCGTAAAATGTAGGCAATCCCCTCACATTGGCGTGTGGCGACCACGGGTGATGAGTCAGATTAGCCAATCATAGAGCACCAAACAAAGCCTGCGAGGTGCTCTTCCCTGGGTCACGTGATTGTTTACATGATGCTAGGATGAGCTCTGGCCTTCCGTACATGTGTGTATTATCAATTGGCTTTTATACATGCTGCTGCACATGCTCTGACTTTGCTACACTTTCATCATAATATGGACGTTAAATTTTGCTTTTTGCTTCATGCTATTTCCAGTTTTTATTATCCGGGGAACATCAAAATGACCTCCGACCGACCGACCAACCGACCGACTGATCGACTGATCATCCGCCCACGTACTTTTGTGTGCGCGATATTTCAAAAACCGTTGAACATTTCGCTTTCATATTGCAGACACCTATTCCTCATGACATTATCCCAACGTGATTAGATCACGGCTGCGATTGGCTGAATTATGTTGCCATGGCAACCATCTCGGTAACTTGGCTTGTGTACGCAATATTTCAAAAAACAGTCGACACTTAGCTTTCATATTATACAGATCAATTCCTCATACCACCAAAAAGACGGGGGACCTAGAGTATCAGCTCCTTGTTTCCACTCGTGTTCCTCGTTTTTTGCCACTCATAAATTGGACTCGTTGTCTCCATTCGTGTTGTGTGGAAAATCATGGCAGAGGGAAATTAGCTGGACTTGGAAAATCCTTCGATTGCAACTCCTTCAATGAAGGCATTCGCCATGACAGTCATCGCAACTGCAGTCTGCGATCGTAAAAACTGCTGTCATCTTCACATTGCATCTGAATCCTCCTCAATCGTACCGCCAAGCACCTCTGGATTTCCTGTACTCGCAAAATTTCAAATTGTTGCTGGTATAACGCATAAAATGCAAGGATGACGTGTACCGAAATACGAGAAAGAAACTCCGCCTTAACTGTCCGCCATTTTGAAATGATACAGTACAACAATGCACCATGCGCGAAACACCACATCCGGTTTACGGGAATTTTCCGGCATTTCGCTGGTGCGATGTCAATGACCGATACCAGCAATTGGCGAGCAATTTTGCGCAATTCATCGCTGGTGCGAATGCGGGTCAGTAGACAATGCCGGTATTTCAATGCCGGCATTTTGGTGTGAAGATGGGTAAAGAGTCTGCCTGTGCTGTCGTGTCGGCCATAAAAGATTTACTTCAGTACTTCAAGATGCCTGGGACGGAGTGTTTCACGGGTTGTTGCAGCGTGTAATTGCACACCTTGGATGTGACTTGGATGCGTTTCGTCTGGAATCCCAGCTCTGGATGTTGGGAAAAAATCTTCATGACATCAATGAATGCCACTAAGATCCTTGAAATCTTCAATTGTATCACTTCTATGTAGTCAGGTCAATATACAGTTTAACCCCAAAAAATTGCTACAAAAGGTTTCTCAACTGATTCTGGTAGGTTTTAGTGTACTTTATAACATACTAAAAGTTTACCAAAGTATGACCCCCGAAAAGTGTTTTTTCAAGATGGCGTCCAAGATGGCTGCCGAAACCTTTTAATGATCATAACTCTAACTATCAACTCAAATTTGATGATCTTGGTGTCTATCCCTAGGTTTTTGGGGCAAAGAACACATTAAGATCATAAAAATTATGGCCTATTATGTAACACAAAAATCCAACCTTTGTCCATAGAATAAGTTTCAGAGCATTCAGTTTTGAGTGTCATCCTCCTCCTCAGTATCGACCTCTTGAGGTGTTGTTTAGATTGTCACAGTTTCAGTTTGGCAAGGCCACATGCAGCAGTGCAGGGAGTCCATAGGTTGCAGCTGCATCGAGAGGATTTGCACCCCCTCGAACAGTTGCATGGATAATTTTCAAGAGTTCTGACTCAGCTGCATCTGAGGGAGTTGCGTAAGCATTAGGCTCATTATATGTTTTGGGTCATATTGGAATTAACTGATCATTTTCCTGTTTCATCCCCATTCAGTTGGGTTCATTTCATTTGCCATCCCCTTCATCCATACCATAACTTTGAAAGTACACACATTGGCTATGGAATCTTGTTCTGCAGGTGATGTTGGTGGAAGCCGTTCAGGAGTGACAAATGCTTGAGCAGTTGCCACTTTCTTGGTGTGAAAATGATATGGCACAGTGATGATAGCGTATCATTAGACTTGCCACCAAGAGATCAACCATCAGGTCTTTTCCAAGATCTGATATGTCCTCTTGAGATTTGTTTGAAGGATGAATGCACTAGCACAGGACTTCATGGATCAGATTTGCACTAATTTCGAGAAGGCTACGATTCTTTTTTAACGATGCCTGAAATATCCTGATTTGAATCCAGCTAGTGTAGCATGTACAAAGAGCACTCATTGCACATCTTCATGCTCTAGTCTTTACAGGCTTAAATGTTACGTATAACATCTTGTCGTACTGTCTTGTCTTGACTGCATGTTTGCGTCAGAACGGAAGTAGATGATCTCATTGTCTGTTCTAGAGTAATGAAGGAGCAAGATCAGCAAATCTGTATCCTCACCGACCAACGTTGTGGTGCAATGACGGGATCGTTCAACAGTTGCCTTAACGATATCAACGTCGGCATCCCCTGGTGACTGAATGACATGGCATCCCCTTTTAGTTAGTGCTGTGCTGATGAGAGCAATCATGTCTGCCTTGTTTTTGTCACGAGACAAAAAGTCCTCCTTTTTGTCTGAAAACTCTGTTTCTGCAGTGAAACTAACAATAGGGTGCAGGTTTTGTCCTCTTCTCTGATGTGTGTTGTTTTATGGAGGACCTTCACCATAGCCATCGAACACCACTGTCGCTAGTCCGTAATGTCTCACAGTGAAGTCTGCATAAGACTCAGCTATTGTTATATGAGCGCCTTTCTTCCACGGTAAACGATGGAGCAAAGAGCCACCATCGAGCACGTAACAATCTGTTTTAGGAATAGAGTTCATCACAGCCTCACTTGATAAGTCCGCAGCATGGTCTCGAATTGCCTGAGCAAGCTGAGGTTTGTCTGCTTTCGAAGATGTTCCTGACCTCAAAGAGGGCTGGAGGGTAGGGGCTTAGTTCATACTCAAAACATTTCAAGGGAAAGATATCCTGACATTGACACCAAGAAACACTGGAACAGAAGGGCAGGATCAATGGTACGATCAGGAGCAATCTTCACAGCAGAGATATTCAAGGGTTTGGGCTCTGTCTTTTCGCTTGATATTGTAAGTAAATGCCGACTTTCCGATTATACTTCAATGATCTTGTTCCCAACCGATTCAAAGGCATGTACATTCACATCTGGCCCAGCCACTATCCCGTTGACAATGTTCTCGAGTAGAATCAGATTGAAGGGTGAGCAGGCTGCAGCTTTATCCGAATTTCTCGAGATCAGATGCATCTCTTTTGATGCGTGCCTCAGTTGAGTCTTTGTGTTGCGGACTTGTAGTATAGGTCAGGTCTGTGAAATCCTGCATCGCACTGTTGTACTCGGATGTTACAGGTGCAGATAAGGTCCAAAGGTTTCGCATGTCCTCGGTCATCCCACTGCCGCGAGTTAGACCACCAGTGCTCTTTAGAGACCTCATCAACGTTTGTTCAATGACAAGATCACTACTAAGCCCTGCCCAGCACTGATTGCTCCTACGAACAACGTGAAAACCATTAAGGAACTTTGATAAACGTCTGGGTGCTTTTCCTCCAGGTTGCTCATTTGCTGCAGGTAGTAATGAGGGATCGCAGGTAATTGAAGTGCCCAGCTGCAGCAAAGACAGTTAGGCAATTGGACACTGCCTGCAAATGCATCAACCAAGACCCAGTACGATCCGCCTTGATCAACATTCTTGCCATGCCAACCATACGCTGATAATTATGCACAACTGGCTGGTCTTTGAGGTCTGAGCAAGTTCAGATTTCTTCTTTTCCGTTACTGTCTCGAGTTGGATCAAAACCTCAGAACAAGCAGCATCTCCTAGCGTCGTCTCTCCGCTAAGAAGGGAGGAGTACAATTCCTCGGCTTGATCCAGCAGTGTCTGAATCTCGGGATTGTCTTTGGCCATTTCCGTTATAAGCTGGCTATGCAGGCACTTGTCAACAAGAAGATGGCCCCGCAAAGCCCTCTGGACAGCTTTCCCTGTCATCATGTGCACAACTGCATTTTCTCCATAGACAGTCTCAAATATGTTTTTGAGACCGGTCCCTTCCATGAGAGTTCCTATGGCCCCCAGCAAGTTCATAAGTGTATGGAAACACCCCAACATCAGAACAATGCCTTTCAGGTGACTACTTTGTGGCGCATCAATGATGATTTTGGCAGCCTTCCAATACAAGGGCTGGTCAAAAGTTACAATGGTGGGAAGGTTGTGCTTCATGGCAAGGTTGCAAACAAAGTCTAATGTAGACACAATGCACGATTTGTCTCCAGAGTACATATTGATCATAGGCAAGAATTTGACTGACGACTGGCCAGGGTGGTGGCTCCCCTGATGCAAGATATGCATCATCCCCTGCCAATTCGGTGTTGCCTCTTTGAAGCCGAGGGAGACTTCCCACAGAATATCGATCCTCTGGTCACATTCAAGAAATCTCGGCAGGTCCTCGAAGACTACCTCATGACAAGCATGCCTTGCAAACCTGTACTCCAAGATAGGAATTTTTGTCTTGTTTTCAGTTTTCAGTTCTGAGATCTGTCGTCACGGAATGAGACGGTTCGTCCATTTTCCAGGGGTGACAGAGGCAATGACACCTATTCCATGAAATGTCCCTTTGCTCAATAGTGATAACGTTGTGATCAACATTATCAGCAGCAAAGAGGACAGACATCTCCAGCAAATCTACATCACCACCTAGGACATCAGGTTCCACACAATCTGCTGCATTTTTTTCAGATCTGATCACTTCTGTGTATGAGCAACAGAATCCATTTCATGAAGAGTATCCACAAGGAAGTTCGAACGATACAGATGATGGATTTGCACAGCAAGTCCCACTTGTAGCGGTGCAATGACAGCTCGTCGGCGAACTGCCTGAATTATGGCATGACCAACTGCCACAACCTTGCGTCTTGTGTCTTTCCCAATGAACAATGTTTCCAGTGCTGTCCGCAGACTAGTCGGAATGAACGATAGGGCTGAATCAAGTTTTAAATCCTCACTACTTGGATACTGATTCGTCACGGTAGAACCGAAATTTGATATCACTTCTGATTAACCTAGCAGCAGTTTCAATAATAGCGCGTTTTTGGGACTCGTCATCGCCTTCCTGACACTTTTGCTTGTAGTATGATCTCAGAATCTGCGAGGTTTGTTCTCTCATCGTACAATATCGTCCAAGCCTTCTCCTTCAGAAAAATGAATTGAGTCCTTAAAGTGTTTTTTAAGACGCTTTTTCAAAGTGTAATTGTCATACGGTTCCGAATCAGGATTGCAAAGATACCCTTTCATTATGAGGCTCAAAGATGTAACAGTTAGTTGTTCCTCATTGTTCAGTCTAGGTAAGCACACATTTTCTGAAATGCTTCATACTTATCTTCATCTTTAGGACGACCAGACTTTCTGCGCTTGGCAACGGGGGCATTCTGGAACTCTAAAGGCACAGACTTAAAGGACCGGAAATTTCCACTACACGAATGATTATAAAGGGCTGTCACACTTGACGATTTAGCGAACGTATGCCGTTTTTTTACAAATTTGCCGAATACGCTGGCACACGTCGAATACGTTATTGGTAAGTTTTGTATACGTTAGGAATACCCTGAAAAACACTGCCATAAGTCGTTGTACGCTGGCTTTAATCGTTGACTTTTGTGCTTGTTCCTCTTTTTCGAATGCTTAAAATTTTACGACGTACTCGGCGTTTGGCTCACACGTTCCGCTACGCCGGCCATAAGGTTTAGGCACGTTATGCGATCGTTGACACACGTTAATTGTATGTTACTCATAAGTCGAAACACGTAGAGGTAACATTCGCGTACCCGAAACTTATTTCTAACCTATGAGTAACGTTTTGTAAGCACGCTACACAAACGTTGTTCACACTTCGCAACACGCTACTTGAAAGTTCCTCATACGTCGAAACACATCAAAGTAATGTTTAGGGTACCCGTGACTTATTTATAACCTATGAATAACGTGCTTGGGAATTATTACGCTATGCATACGCTGGACTATCGTTGGGCATAGGTTGTGGACGCCTAAAACACGATAAACAATCGTTGGTATAACTTATGTATAAGTTCTCGAAGCGTTCTGTGTTCATTACTAGTACATTATGCATTTGTCAAAGTCGTTTTTAATACTTTAAAAAGTAAACAAAAGAAATATTTCATCGTGGGAATGAGGAAAAAAATTAGCCGAAAAGAACATCGAACAATGGTGCAAAGTAGTCTCCTATTCGTGGACGATAAGAGGATCCATCATCACCCACACCCTCCCCATCACGCTCACCTACTACTACTGACATGGACCTACTACTACTACCAATACTACTACTACACTACTACTACTACTACTGACATAGACATACTACTACTACTACTACTATGACATAGACATACCACTACTACTACTGATGTAGACATTCTACTACTACCAATGCTACTACTACAACTACTACTACTATTACTACTGTCACGCACACCAACTACTGCTCATAGTATTACTACTACTGATACTACTGGCATTGACATCTACTCAACATGAGTCTGGAACAATGATGGGTTCCTCTTGTGAAGCCCATTTGTATGTACCAATTCCCCTAAACGCTGCCAATACGTCAGTACACGGTAGATGTAAGTTAGAAACACTTTCAGTAAGTTCTGTGGTTGTCCGGAAGACGTCAATTTAATTCGTCTACATACACAATGTGCGTTATACATACGTTACAAATAGGTTCATAGCATGTTATTCAATGGTTAGATGCACGTTTTACTTAGGTTCAAAACATGCTACAATAGGTTAAACGCACGTTACTCTTACGTTCATACCACGTAGTCATTGGTTCAAGGCCAGTTATACATAGTTTCAATGCACGTTACTCATACTTTCCAAGCACGTTAAACATAGGCTAAGCTGACGTTACTCATTTGTTCAAAGCACGTTCTCAACGGTTATAAATTGGTTTCAAGTATGGTTGCCATTAACTTGACGTGCTTCGACTTATGAGTAACCTACAAGTAACTGTGTTCGCCGTGTTTAAACGATCGCGGAACGTGCAAGAACAGATGCCAACCATGCGAAACGTGTGAGCCTTACGTCGAGTACGTCTTAAAATTTTCAGCATGCTTGAAATTTCACGACGTATCGAACGGACTAGGTAATATGCCAGCGTACTTCAATGATTTCGAGCATAATCTTAACGTATACTCAACTTTCCTATAGCGTATTTGACGTGTGCCTAGCGTTGTAAACCATTTTTCATAGAATGGCATACGCTGGCAAAATCGTCAAGGTGTGACTGCAATGTTGACAATTCAAAATCTCGGGCAGTTTTGATTCAATTGGCGTCCGGCAAGTTCTTTACAGGCTACGCCACGAGTTCGCCGGCGATACGTATAGCGCGCAAAGGGTAAGTTGAACTACCGCTTGTCTTAGTTTTGAACACTGATCACAAGGTAAGCATTCGTTGGTAAAAGTTATGTATAACACAACGAAACGTTCTGTGCCCGTTACTAATATGTTATGCAAACGACCAACACGTTTTGAATACGCCAAAAACTCAAAAAAAAACATCAAAATTTCAGCGTACGTCAACGTTTTAGATCAATTTTTATACGTTGCCATTGCTGGCTTAAACGTCAAGGTGTGACAGGGCCCTAAAGTCCGTCTGCTGCATGTAAATCTCGTAAATAGTATTCAATCCGACCCTTTACAGTAAGTCCCCAATCATCTGAACGCGATTCACAGACCTCCAAAATTTCTCACAAATTTGTCAGTCAGTACCCAGCCAAAGTGTCCCTTGTCCAACTCAATTTTACATCCACAGGATATGCAATCCTTTTCACTGTCAAAACCTCCACTTGATTGTCTTGTGGTTCTCTTTGCTGGCACAGAACCACTACTTTTCTTTGCAACATGGTTTTTAATGTTTTTATCATTTATGTACTGTTGACGACAGCTTTTATCACTTTAGTACCGGCTTAACTACAAGATCGTCCTTCCGCTTTACATGGCTTCATTTATTCCCTTCGCCCCCTTCACTGAATTGCAACCCAGTTATCACTGGAATCCTCGATCTCCTCCTTGCAGATAGGACAAAAAGCTTGGCTGGCTGTGCTTGCACTCATTGTTGAATCTGAAAAAGAGAAAGATGAGAATTAATGTCACATCTATAGTAGTCAGGTCAATATATGGAAAATGCCCCTCAACCCCAAAACATTGGTACAAAGGTTCTCAACTGATGGCAGCACTGAAAATATGGAAAGCCACTGCAGCAAAAAATCTTAACTTACGCTATGTGATATAAAAATGGTTACAATGTGTTCATTTTTGACGCCATATTGGATTTTGATGTTACATAGTAGGCCAACATCATTTTTTATGATCTCAATGTGTTCTTTGCCCCCAAAAACCTAGGAATAGACACCAAGATCATCAAATTTGAGTTGATAGTTACAGAGTTATGATCATTAAAAGGTTTCGGCAGCCATCTTGAAAAAAACACTTTTCCGGGGGTCATACTTTGGTAAACTTTTAGTATGTTATAAAGTACACTAAAACTACCAGAATCGGTTGAGAACCTTTTGTAGCAATTTTTTGGGGGTTGAGGGGGTATTTTCCATATATTGACCTGACTAATGGAAACAAGAAAATGTTCCCATGAGTAGTGAAGCTTTGCAAGTTGTACCTCATCCACTCAGCTAGTTAGTCACTGCAGAACGCTCTGTCAGTAGACTATACCAGTCCCTTTATACGAGAAGTGGTGACAACTTGCAATTAGAAGCCATTTGTATCCATCAAGGGTGATGCACCGATCCTGTGCTCATTGTACGTGAAGCGTAATGTGTCCATTTTCGAATCAGCTGCCTTTCTCTGCTCCAAAAGGGACAATATATTACTGAAGTTTTTTTTTTCTTCATTCTTCCAAATCAGAATAAGCTTACAATCAACCAGGATTGATTTAACCTTAAAACATATCACAGAAACAGCGGCTAATTTAAGTGCAATGCGCGAGTAAAGGTACACACTGACGAGTGTCTAATTTAAGGTGCACAGAGCGAGTGAGTTGAAGAAACACACAGGTAGTGACTGAATGCAGGTATTTTAAAGAAGTGGAAGAAGGAACGTGAAGGTCAAATGGAGGCACACCATCCATGCCAGATTCACACAAATCAAGAAAGTAGAGAATTAGAGAAGAGAGAGAGAGAGAGAGAGAGATAGAGATAGAGATAGAGATAGAGATAGAGATAGAGATATAGATAGATAGATATATATATATATATATTGAAGATTGATTAATTGTTTGCTCTTCCTGAAGGCAAGTCATTGGCTGCTTGGCACGAAACAAAAGTTTGCCATTACCTTCCCAGAAGTTGGTCATGGCAGAAATTTGTAATTTGTTCAGGGTGCCAACAATAGCTCACCGACTCTTGGGGAAGGACACTGTAAGATTTTTCATGTCCATCAACTCATGATAGCAGAAGGGACACCCAGTTTAAAGTCAATCCGAGGGACGGCACACACATTGATGAACCACTCTGCCTGTGAAACACCAGGACGACAGTTCATAGCTGGGTCAGGATTCGAACCCAGGCGAGACAGCTAAGAGCGAGCGAGTGTGTGTTCCTCTAAGCAATCCTGCCAGTCCCTTTGAGAAGATATTGAGAGGGAAAGTTTTTCTTTGCAATCGAATGGAACAGGAAAGAAGAAGTTTCCACAAAAACAAAGAATGAATAAAAGAGGAAAGAGGGCTGCATTAAAATGAAGATGAGCCATAACTGAAGTTTTTTTTGTTTTTTTCTCCATCTCTTACTTTATTTCAAGATCAGTACTGTGCCCCTGAAAACATGCAACTCTATGTAATCCTTCATTCTTTTCTATTCCCATTAAATCTCTCACCTTCCATGGTTTCCCTTCCTCCAACGTTCGTTAATACACTCCATTACTGTTCTCGTTTTCTCCCCGTTCCTCCCACTCTTCTGATTCCTCCATTAAGTTGTTTCGAGGGAACAAACAACTTCAATAGAACATACAGTTTTTCTACAAGGTGAGGCCAAAGGAAAATTGACCCTGAATTACCTAAGAATTCGAATTAACCATGCCATGGACCATGGCTTGTTGTTAACTAATGTTAACCACAACACTTGGACGAATTCAAATAAATAAATACACAAAACTGCTAAGAACATCCTCACTATGTAGAGTTTTCAGGAAAAGACGAATTGTGTCCCATTACATCCATTGCTGCACGATTTGTGGCCAAAAAGCGTCATCCGCCACACGAACGCATTGTCCATTGCCTAACGAGTCTTATGAGGACTAAAGATGAAATTAATCCATTCTCCAACCTGCAGCAAAACCATGACTTCACCGTCATGTTGCGCTGTCCTGCGACTACCCGTAGAGGGCGTCTCGCAGTGTTAATCAAGCTTTATGGGCAATGGCTCAAAATGGCACAAGCAGAGAAAATAGAATAGCTGCCAACATGTTTCTCCTTTATTTGGCATTTTGACCAACATTGGACCTTCAAATACAACCTGTCGATGGCACCTGTTGTGGCACAACGCACTTTGCTCGTACTGGCAGGTAATAATAACAATACCAATTCCTTTCATGGCACAAAGGCATGTAGGGCACCCGAGGCAGTTTCATTGGCAAGGAGTCTGACTCCGACGCAGATTACTCTGAAAAATTATTTCCCTTATACACAGGTACCCATTTCACCAACCTCAAAAAGGATGACAAGCTGAGTCAACCCCACCTGGTATTAATTCAACAGCTGACAGGGACTTGAACTCTGGACCTTAAGGTCCCAAACCAGCCATCTTAACCACGAAACCAACACCAGGCATGCTAGCAAGTATCCATGCTGTGAATTGTGGTATCAGAAAAAAATGCAACTTTTCAGTATCAACATTCAATTGGCATCTTTGTTTGGTTTCAGTGGGGGAAAAAAATGTGACCTTGTTGACGTATGCACATTACAGACATGTCTTGTGTACAAGCTCTTGTCATGCGGACAAACCGGTTTCGTAACAATCATAGTTATTTTTACGTGTGTTCATCTTGGTTCAGGCACAACTCGTAATTTCTCTGTCCAATCAGGGTTCACCATTTCACCTCCAGGTTCCTCCTCCATCCTTCGCAGCAGCCTTCTCCAACTCCTAACCCCTCCCATTCACAAACCATGGTACTGTAATTCTTTCTCCTTTCTGATCCTTTGTACAAACTCGCTTTCCTGCTCCAGACTCGCTTTCTCCTTGAAAATGGAGATTTCCCTGAAGGATGGTGTGGCGTACGTACAACATCAGCGGTTCGGAAAGGTAAATGAGTTTGCTTGCATTTGATGTCTTTCCATTGGTCTGCGATGACGACGTCGTGCCGGAGCAAAGTTCTGTTTCAAGTGTGCGAGTTGTTCCAATAACTTTACAGTCTGTTTCAAGAATGTTATGAAATCGACAAAACATTATTGTTAAGACAGATAATGACACTGACATGTTTATTGGCAAAAACAGAGACTAATTATTGTGGACACAGCATTATACATTGTACTTAAATGTATGGAATGCAAGTATATGTTGTCCAACAGGTATAATGTAACTTTAGGGAGGAAACAGGAAGGTGTGGTTGGGAAAAGGCATCATCTAGAAAGGAAATAAAAGTTTCAGCTCTAACCGCCTTAGAGTGGTCTTCAACTGGGGCTCTGTCATTGTGTCCCTTTGTGTCATTATGGAAAAGTCCAGTGTCAAGGATGCTGCTGGAAGGGAATCCATCTTTCAGCCATCAATTCACAACAGGATGTGTTTCCTCTTGCACTGCCTGTACCTTGATCACTAAATGTATCTCTCCTAAGCTGCCAACAGACTCGATGGCATAATGGTTAGTGTCTGGTTTGAGTCTGGGAGGTGTGTGGTTCAAACGCTGGAAGGGAGTCCATCTTTCAGCCATCAATTCACAACAGGATGTGTTTCCTCTTGCACTGCCTGTACCTTGATCACTAAATGTATTTCTCCCAGGCTACCAACAGACTCGATGACATAATGGTTGGAGTGTGTTTGAGTCTGGGAGGTGTGTGGTTCAAACCCTGGCTGAATCATACCAAAAATTCTTTAAAAGGATCGAGCATGGACAAACAATGCTGGGAAGGCAATGGCAAACTACCCAGAAAAACCTTTATAAGGGTTTATTTTTAATAAAAGAAATGAGATACGGGGAGAAGAGGTGGACACGACAGACACAACGGAGAGGGTGATACGGAGAGGGTGATATGTGGACATATCACCACGTGGACACGGAGAGGGTGATATGCACATTTATACACAACTCGCAGATAACACGGTCACACCGGGCTATTCTAATGGATTTTGTTTCCAATAGTGTGGAATCATTTAGGGAGTTTGACAGTATAATGGCAGGACCCGTGGAAAATTCCTTGTCATGTAAAATATGACTTCAAGTCCTCAACCCCTTCCCCCTCCATCCACCCATCCATTGGGACCATACTCTATGCAGAGCGTTGGTGATGCTTAAGCAGTCTCCTTGGCTATTGGACACAATCCTGGACAGGTGACCACTCCAACACAGGAAACCAGCAAGCTGGCACTCATTTTGCTGGCCTCCGAAGGATGACGGGCAGAGTCAACCCCACCTGCTATTAATTCAACAGCTGAGTGGGATTTGAGCTCTGGGTCCTCGGATCCCAAGCTCACCACCCTAACCATTAAGCCAGCACCAGGCATACCACTGCTCACATGTGCATGAAAAGAAAGTGGAAGCATTTGTCGGAGAATTTGTTAGTTACCGATACAATGAAGTTTTCTCGGTTAATTAAATGGGAGAAAAGGAAATTATTCATTGGATGGAATTGGAGGAATCATTTGTGGTTATATTATTAGCTTATCTGGAATTTAAATTCCACATAAGGTATCGTCATCGCACACCGTCTGTCCGTCCATCCGTCCATCCGTCTGTCTCTATTCTTGACTTTTCCGGCCAAACCGCTGGGCCGATCCGGCTGAAATTTGGCAGCAACATTCCACTCTTGACTGGTAACAGGAATTGCAAAGCTCTTTCTGGTCACATGACTTTAAGTTGGTCAAAATGGCTGACTTAGTAAATGTCTTCAAAAGTCTTCTTCTCCAGACCCACCAATCAGAATGGTACAACATTAGGCCAGGGTAGGCATGTTAAATCGCAGAGGTCATGCTGGACCGGAAGTGTGTCAAAATAGCCGACCGTCAATTTTTTGGAAAATCGTATAAATTCCTTCAAAAATCTTCTTCGACAGACCCACCAATCAGAATACTACCAAATTTGGGTTACAACATTAGGACAGTGTCCTGATGTTTAATTGCAGAGGCCGTGTGAATCACATGACCGGAAGTGTGTCAAAATGGCGGTTCCGCAAATTCCTTCTAAAATCTTCTTCTCCTGATTCACCAGTCAGAATGCTACCAAATTTGGGTTACAACATTACGCCAGGGTAAGGATGTTCAATTGCCGAAGTCATGCCGATCACGTGACCGGAAGTGTGTCAAAATGGCCGACTTAGTCAATTTTGGGGAAAATCGAATCAATTCCTTTAAAAATCTTCTCCAGACCCATCAGTCAGAATGCTATCAAATTTGGGTTACAACATTAGGAAAAATGTTTACTAATGTTGAAGGGGAGGGAGGGGAGGGGAGAGTGCGGAGTGGAGAGTGCGGAGTGCAAGGGAGGGGAGAGGAGAGTGGGGATTCCGGTAGATGTGACGTCCAGTTTAACATCCATCCGGGAGTCGGCACACACATTGATGAATCACCCTGCCTGTGAAACACTGGGATGACAGATTACAGAAAGAGGGGAGGAGGGAGAGGAGAGAAAGGGGGGGAGCGAGGAGGGGGGAGAGGTTGGTGAAAGAGGGATAGCGGTGGGTGAGAGAGATAGCGGTGGGTGAGAGAGATAGTGGTGGGTGAGAGAGATAGTGGTGGGTGAGAAAGGGATAGCGGTGGGTGAGAGAGGGGAGGGGAGTGGGAGAGTGCAGAGGGCAAGGGGGAGAGTAGAGAGGTGACCACTACAGGTCCAGTGGTCCTATTTTTTTAAATTTACTTCTGGTGGGTCTGCAAAGCAGCAACACTGAGGTGATAAACCACCTGTGAATCTTCGTACTTCTGCTCACAAAAGGCATTGTCTGTCATCATGTGAGCGCATTCTTTTGTTTGCCTCACATGTGCATTAAAAGAAAGTGGAAGCATTAAAAATAAGTCTGTGTCCGTTTGTAAGTTTTTCACACAGACCTTTAGGGGGAGATTTCACACATAGAATCTTATCCCTAGCTATGCTGTTTATAAATTATATACGCTGCCTCCTCAGCACCACATTTAACAAGGTGACTTACTCTGACATTTTCCCTGTTAATAAGAGTAAATCTACACTACGCAAAGCACACGGGCCATTCTAGAGGCTTACTACATTCTAACTATGGACGCCCTCCCCTCCTCCATCCACGTAATTCAGTGTTTTTATGTACATATGCATTATATTTATATATATATATATATTGTTGTAGTTTCCGCCGGCGCGTCGCCACGAGCATGACCCTCGATGGAGCAGTGGGGCCGTCTCGGCTCGATCGCCCGGAATATATTGCAGATCGCCGGCCCGGAGAAGTCCGAGGTCGCGGTCCTGGTTATTTTGGACCGAAATACGCCAATGGGGAGACCACGTGGGGTAGGGTGAATAGCAAATTCTCTATATACCTAAGTACCCACGTGGTCCAGCTACCGGGGTATTCCACCTCGACGGAACTCGTACGGAAACGAGCCGCTTAGCGAGACCGTTCCGTGTGCGATGCCGAGCGGTTTTATAATCGCCGAATTCCGCCGGCCCGATTATTCTGTTACTCTGTTTATGCGGCAATGACTGCTCACTTTCCCACACGCACGACACCCCCAGTAATGGAGAAATGACACGACGAGCTGATACATTTAAACAATTGGGGGTATTTATTTATAATAGGCAGGGAATGAGGGAAGCACATAAGAGCAGATTTATACCGACTATCAAGCAATGCACGTATGTAAAGGCAAACACTTATACAATTCACTACTTAACAGACTGGCGCCACAAACAGACACACACACACCCAGACAGAAGTGGACCTCAACGGCTTTATTGCGACTCTCCAGCTGAGGAGGACAGACCGGCTGTGAGCCAGGCATGGCCGGCTACCTGGCCACGAGCGCGCAGCTGGACGTCCCCTGGTCTTGGGACTGGTGTCGCCGTACCAGCCAGGCGGAAGGCGACGACACGAAGCTCTGGAGCCGGGACGAGCTCGTTGCAGGAGAAGCCAAGGTGATGAGCCGGGCAGAGAAGAAACGGGAGAAGAGAAGCAGGAAACGAACGACCCGTGAACAACTCCAAGAGAGCCGACTCCGATAATCTCCTAAGGACACACCTTATATCAGCCCCTCCCGCTCAACGAACACTTCTCTCCTACCCACTCGCCCTCCCATTGGACGGGACGCCCCATGTGACTCCTCGTCCGATCCCGATTGACAGGTGCACAGTGGGCGGGGCACTCCATCCCTTGGCGGAGTCTCTAGCGGGGGGGGGGGGGGCATTTGTGGCTCCGCCTACGGCTTCACCTCAGACCACGTGTTTAATGGCGATGGTGCTTGGTCGGAGGCGGAGCGCGGAAGACGCCGGCTCCCCGTCGATTGGCCATGGAGGGACGGCATGTCTGTGTTAGACTCCGCCCATGCACGCGCCTGAAGACGCAGCAGCGCCAGCCCCATGTTGAACATTCCAGTTCCAGAATGGTGCCGTTGTGGCATTGTTGAAACTCTAATACAATCGTAGCGCATTCACATTTGATTTACCCATTAGACCAGGGACAGGAGCTATCTATACAACATATACTTACCGATATAACTAATCTATAGGAACCTGAATGTTAAGTGCGATAGCTTTCCAAGTCCGCAACAATATATATATATATATATATATATAATATATATATATTACATATGAAGATTAAATTGAGCTATGATTTCATCTGACAAGCAGGATGACTCATTTGTTAGCATGATCATGGTTTGATGTTAGCATTAGCTTGATAGATACATGATCTAAGGCTGGTAGTGGAGCTGCCCCCCCACCCCCTAACCACACACACACAACACACCACACACACACAATGCAACACAGGACTACTGATGAGACAAAGACAGCCCACGAAGCTTGGGGGGAGTGCTGTCACCTCTAGGGATACTCTATGGTATCAGTGACGTCACAACATGGTGCCGTTTGTCTTCAAAAGTCTTCTCACAATCATGCTCATCGACTCAGCACACCATTTCCTAAGTAGCAATTTCCTCCTCCCTATGGATGCCAACCTATGGGATTGTCTGTGCTCTTAACCTTTAAATGGTGAATGCCAAGCAAGGAAGCAGCACATACTATTTTAAAGTCTAAGGTATGATTCTGCCAGGGTTTGAACCACGGACCCCCAGACTTGTAGCGTATGCTGTAACGATTACACCGCCACTGAGTGATGCACATTGTAGCATGCTCTCCTTCAGATGGGGACATAAAGCTGGCATTTATGTAGTGATTTTAAGATCCCATGGTATCTTTTTAAAAGTAGCTAATTGTGTGCTGGTAACCATGTCAAATTGCCTGCTTAGAGTTGGGTTTTTATCCCCGCCGCGTGGCGGAAGGGATATTGTTGTCACCCCGGTCGTCCGTCGTCCGTCCGGCTGGCTGGGCGTCAAACTTTATAGCTGTGAGTGCGATAACTTCATAACTGTTCGCCATATCGATTTGAAATTTGGGTCACACATGTACCACCTGAAAAGGAAGAACCCTGTTGATTTTGGGCGTGGCCGGATCCAAGATGGCCCGGACTGGGGCGGTCGTCCGTCGCCGGCGTCTGGCTGGCTGGGCGTCAACATTTATAGCTGTGAGTGTGATAACTCATAAACTGTTTGCCATATCGATTTGAAATTTGACTCACACATGTACCACCTGAAAAGGAAGAACCCTATTGGTTTTGGCGTGGCCGCTCCAAGATGGCCGACTGGGGCGGCCATCTTGAAAAAAACGTTTTTTGTAATAATATGGAAACCGCTTTATCTGATTTGATTATTTTTCAATGGCGGGGGATTCCCCATCTCTGATGGTATATTTTTTGTTTATTTTTGCATTAGAAATTATAACCCGACGCTTCGCTAATGGGGACATTAAGGGGGGAGAAAGAAGGGGGAGGGAGGAGAGAGAGAGAGAGAGGAGGAGTGGGGAGAGGGAGGAGAGAGAGAGGAGGGAGGGGGGAAAGGGAGATGGGAGAGAGAGAGGGGGAGGATAGAGGGAAGTGGGGGATAGAGGGATGGAGAGGAGATAGGAGGGAGGGAGAGGAGAGAGGCAGGAGCGATGAGGAGGAGGGTTGGGGAGCTAGGAGGAGGATGAGCAAGGAAGGGGATGGGGAGGGCGACGCCTCACGAAACGTCGCCATACACTCTGGGAGAAGTTGGTGAGAGAGAGGATGGGGGGAAGTGGGGGGTAAAGGGAAGGCAAGGTAAGGCAGCGTGAGAGGAATAGACGGTTGGTGTAGGGCAGTGGAAGGGAATGCATCCCAAAGGGAGGGGAAAGCAGCAACATTTTATTTTTTAACCGGCGCGGTTTGAATAAAACCGGGTGGGAGCATTTAAAACCAACACGATCTGCCGGGCAAAGTACAGCATTTCCACAGCCTTGAGAAGTTCAGCATGGATGCCACAGATCCCAGGAGCTTTACCCCATTTCAACCGGTTCACCGCAGTGTGTGTTTCCACAAACGAAGGTGACCACAGTTGATTTGGAGGGACAGCAATAGGGATTGTAACACCCCTTGACGTCCAACTCGACGCTGGTGGAATCAGCCTGGTACAATTCACTCAAAGTAACCGGCCCAATGGGCCTTCACTTCGGACTCCTCTCTAAGAGCCCACCACCTCTTGTTTATATTGCAGTACACCAAGGGACGGACTTGGATGAATGCAATGTGTGAATTCCCCTGTAAGCAGGACGAGAATCACTTGACCAGCAGCTGATGCTGTACCCCCTCACATTCCTCGCACATAGGCTGACTTGTCCCACCCTTAGTGCACGTACAGTTTTCCGAATCAGCTCCCTGAACAGCTCAGCACTACCATTCAGCCTGGCCCTGGACTCTGGTCAATGGTATACAGTGTCCTAAGAGACAAAATTCTTCTTTTGCCCGACGGTGAGTTCCAAGACATCCAGCGGCACTCATGGATGGTGGTTTTCAAGGCCTCACAACTCTTCAGGATCCCCCAAAATCCTATCCTGGTGGCAGAATTGCTCTCTTCATGAAACACGGCCATTCCTCCTCTGCCTGCACTGCCCTCACTCCCCCACACCCAGGAATACTCTGGCTACGGATTCCCCTCCACTCCCACGTCATGTTTATATATGTGTTGTACCATTTCACGCAACAGTGATGATTCCATTTACATCTTGCTCGCCGAAAACATGGACCAATTTCTATCTTCTCATCCAACTCACTCTTCCTCATATGTGGTGACTTCAATTGCCATCATGCCAGTTGCGCTGGGTGTGCGTACATCTCTCACCTGCCATGGCTCTTCAGCAAAAGACTTCTGCGACTCATTGGGACTGACTCAATCTGCAACTTCCTGACAGTATCTCAACCAACGGGACAACATCTCTTCTGGATCTGAGTTTGACCAATATCCCGAAAATATCTGCTGTTCTTCCTCTGCTCGAATCAGTTCATCTGACCACATGCTTGTCAAAGTAAACATCTCTCTGGCTGTATCAGAGAACCACCTCAGTGCCGTCGAGTCTGGCATTTCACTCAGGCCGACTGACAAGGTCTTCAACAGCCATCAAACTTCTAGACGGGTCTCCATCGCTACTTTCTCGACATCAACTCATCCTGAGAATTCTTTCAAAGAAATTTACTCTCTTTCATGCACAGATTTATCCCCTCTCGCCTTCAGTTGTCTTCCTTCCCTGCCCTTGGTACAACTGAAGCTTGTAGTGAGGCGTTGTCCTGAAACACTTGGCTTCGCCTCAGGGAAGGCTAATCCAACTGAAGGTAATCTTCAGTTCCTTCCACAAAGCTCTGAACAAGTGTGTGTCTACCCTAGGATGAGACAGGAAACAACATTTTCTTTCCATCCATCAGTCCGAACTCTCAAACTTGAGCCTCCCTACAACCATGGTGGCATCTAAGTTAAGGTCTTTACTGATGTATGTTTCCCCACAATACCTCCCTTACCTCAAATGGGCCTCACAGCTTGACACTGCACCATGAAAAGACTGAATGCACCTAGAGTCCGTGTTGCTTCTAAATGTTGTGTCCACAAACCATCACTTTTCTGTATCCACCTTACCAGGTCACATCCAGCCCTATTCTGAGACTCTGTGTCCATTTCTCCTTGAAGGGGTGGAGATGCTTCGCTGTCAAACCTCGGACTCACATTCTGCAACCGGTCCAGACAGCATCACAGCCTTAGTGTTTCTATAAAAACATGCTCTCTCTGCGATTGCTCACCCTCTCTCTGTTTATCTTCACGCTCCATTTGCTCAAGGTATCTGCCATCTACTTGGACATATCAGCAACCATTACCCGCTCTGCATAAAAAAGGTCCAAAAACACAGATCCCTGCAACACAGACCCATCAGCCTTCTCCAATCATCAGCAATGTTTATGGAATCCATCATCGCTTCTGTAATTAAATCTTCCTCTTCTCCAATGGCCTGATTTCCGATCATCAATTTGGATTCAGACCAGGTCACTCTACCCTGGATATGCTGCTATCTACTCTCGCCAACATGGATGGAGGCCCTCCATGCCAGACCTGATGATAGAGCCATCTCCTAGACATTAATTCCCATGCTTTTGATACGTCGGCACTCGCCCGCCCATGCTCCATCAAACTCTCTTCCTATGATATCTAAAGGCAATCTATCCACTCTTGGCTCGCAGACTTCCTCTCCATGTCACAGTCAACGTGTGACCCTTAATAGGAATTCTCTCTCATTCCCTTTTCCTGTCCAGGCTGAGAATACTCAAGAGTCGTGTTCCTCGGGGCCCAGTGCTTTTTTTCCGTTTTCATCAATGATCTCTCCAACTCTCTGGAAAATCCTTTTTATCTCTTTGCCTGTGGAATCCCCCTCTGCCGTACACCATCTGTCTCCCTCAGATCAGCAAGCAGCAGCCTCTTCATTTTGCAGATCTGGAATAAAATCAACAAGCTGCGTCCAACATGTGGAACATAGTCTTCTTTAATCCTGACAAATATCACAACTCTCACTATGTACTTCTCTTGAACAGGAGCCATCTGCATCCCCCCCCCACCCATCAACTTCTCAACAATCCTCTTTGAAGAAGTCCTTTCGTTAAAACTTATGGGCCTCTCACTATCTGCCATGAATTTCCTGGAAAGCCACATCTCCAAGCTGCGCCTCCAAAGCCCAGTCACCCTCCGTCCGTGGGCATTCCTCCGTGTGCAAAGTCCTGTCCTTGGCACACCTGAGTCCTGACCACGTACAAAGTTTCATCTGCAGCCTGATGGAGTACTGCTCTCCCTTGGGCTGGTGCTACTGCCTCTCACCTTTACTTGGCCTTCACGCCCGCTGTGGAAACAAGGCATTTAGGATCATTGGTATCTCCGCGATGGAGGCTGAGTCTTTGGGTCTCTTCACTGTCACAGCAGGCAGGGTCGTGGTCTTTCTGTCTTCTGGCCATCTCCTCTCTGGCCTCCTGCTCTGTCTGCTTATCTGTCCCGCCCATATTTTCCACAAAGGGCGGCTCAAGGTTCTGTCAGCCAACCCCCTTCTGCTTGAACTCCAAAATCAAGAATCACTGCTCACCTTCATTTAATTTCAATTCCTCTTTC
>CM068952.1:164893177-164903575 GCA_035128595.1 Eptatretus atami | reverse complement strand
AGCGAGTCAAATCATGCTCATGCGCACGTCAGAGCAACCATTTCCTAAGTAGCAATTTCCTCCTCCCTATGGATGCCACCTATGGGGATTGTCTGTGCTCTTAACCCTTTAAATGGTGAATGCAAGCAAGGAAGCAGCAATACTATTTTAAAGTCTAAGGTATGATTCTGCCAGGGTTTGAACCACGGACCCCCCAGACTTGTAGCGTATGCTGTAACGATTACACCGCCACTGGGTGATGCACATTGTAGCATGCTCTCCTTCAGATGGGGAACATAAAGCTGGCATTTATGTAGTGATTTTTAAGATCCCATGGTATCTTTTTAAAAAGTAGCTAATTGTGTGCTGGTACCATGTCAAATTGCCTGCTTAGAGTTGGGTTTTTATCCCCGCCGCGTGGCGGAAGGGATATTGTTGTCACCCGGGTCGTCCGTCGTCCGTCCGGCTGGCTGGGCGTCAACATTTATAGCTGTGAGTGCGATAACTCATAAACTGTTCGCCATATTCGATTTGAAATTTGGGTCACACATGTACCACCTGAAAAGGAAGAACCTGTTGATTTTGGGCGTGGCCGGATCCAAGATGGCCGACTGGGGCGGTCGTCCGTCCGCCGGCTGGCTGGCTGGGCGTCAACATTTATAGCTGTGAGTGTGATAACTCATAAACTGTTTCGCCATATCGATTTGAAATTTGACTCACACATGTACCACCTGAAAAGGAAGAACCCTATTGGTTTTGGGCGTGGCCGATCCAAGATGGCATGGCCGACTGGGGCGGCCATCTTGAAAAAAACGTTTTTTGTAATAAATGGAAAACCGCTTATCTGATTTGAATTATTTTTCAATGGCGGGGGATTCCCCATCTCTGATGGGTATATTTTTGTTTATTTTGCATTAGAAATTATAACCCCTTTACACTGGCTCATTATTCCCTTCGCCCGCTTCCACTGAATTGCAACCCAGTTATCACTGGAATCCTCGATCTCCTCCTTGCAGATAGGACAAAAAGCTTGACTGGCTGTGGCTTGCACTCATTGTTGAATCTGAAAAAGAGAAAGATGAGAATTAATGTCACATCTATAGTAGTCAGGTCAATATATGGAAAATGCCCCCTCAACTCCAAAACATTGGTAAAAAGGTTTCTCAACTGATGGCAAGCACTGAAAATATGGAAAGGCACTGCAGCAAAAAATCTTAATTACGCTATGTGATATAAAATGGTTACAATGTGTTCATTTTTGATGCCATATTGGATTTTGATGTTACATAGTAGGCCAACATCATTTTTTATGATCTCAATGTGTTCTTTGCCCCCAAAACCTAGGGATAGACACCAAGATCATCAAATTTGAGTTGATAGTTACAGAGTTATGATCACTAAAAGGTTTCGGCAGCCATCTTGAAAAAAACACTTTTCCGGGGTCATACTTTGGTAAACTTTTAGTATGTTATAAAGTAACTAAACCTACCAGATCGGTTGAGAAACCTTTGTAGCAATTTTTTGGGGTTGAGGGGGTATTTCCATATATTGACCTGACTAATGGAAACGAAGAAATGTTCCCATGAGTAGTAAGCTTTGCAAGTTGTACTCATCCACTCAGCTACGTTAGTCACGCAGAACGCTCTGTCAGTAGACTATACCAGTCCCTATATACGAGAAGTGGTGACAACTTGCAATTAGAAGCCATTTTGAATCCATCAAGGGTGATGCACCGATCCTGTGCTCATTGTAACGTGAAGCGTAATGTGTCCATTTTCGAATCAAGCTGCCTTTTCTGCATCCAAAAGGGACAATATATTACTGAATGTTTTTTTTTTTCATTTTCCAACACATCAGAATAAGCTTACAATCAACCAGGATTGATTTAACCTTAAAACATATCACAGAACAGCGGCTAATTTAAGTGCAATGCGCGAGTAAAGTACACACTGACGAGTGTCTAATTAAGGTGCACAGAGCGAGTGAGTTGAAGAAACACACAGGTAGTGACTGAATGCAGGTATTTTAAAGAAGTGGAAGAAGGAACGTGAAGGTCAATGGAGGCACACCATCCATGCCAGATTCACACAAATCAAGAAAGTAGAGAATTAGAGAAGAGAGAGAGAGAGAGAGAGAGATAGAGATAGAGAATAGAGATAGAGATAGAGATAGAGATATAGATAGATAGATATATATATATATATTGAAGATTGATTAATTGTTTGCTCTTCCTGAAGGCAAGTCATGGCTGCTTGCACGAAACAAAAGTTTGCCATTACCTTCCCAGAAGTTGGTCATGGCAGAAATTTGTAATTTGTTCAGGGTGCCAACAATAGCTCACCGACTCTTGGGGAAGGCACTGTAAGATTTTTCATGTCCATCAACTCATGATAGCAGAAGGGACACCCAGTTTAAAGTCAATCCGAGGGACGGCACACACATTGATGAAACCACTCTGCCTGTGAACACCAGGACGAAGTCATAGCTGGGTCAGGATTCGAACCCAGGCGAGACAGCTAAGAGCGAGCGAGTGTGTGTTCCTCTAAGCAATCCTGCCAGTCCCTTTGAGAAGATATTGAGAGGAAGTTTTTCTTTGCAATCGAATGGAACAGGAAAGAAGAAGTTTCCACAAAAACAAAGAATGAATAAAAGAGGAAAGAGGGCTGCATTAAAATGAAGATGAGCCATAACTGAAGTTTTTTTGTTTTTTTTCTCATCCTTACTTTTATTTCAAGATCAGTACTGTGCCCTGAAAACATGCAACTCTATGTAATCCTTCATTCTTTTCTATTCCCATTAAATCTCTCACCTTCCATGGTTCCTTCCTCCAACGTTCGTTAATACACTCATTACTGTTCTCGTTTTCTCCCCGTTCCTCCCACTCTTCTGATTCCTCCATTAAGTTGTTTCGAGGGAACAAACAACTTCAATAGAACATACAGTTTTTCTACAAGGTGAGCCAAAGGAAAATTGACCCTGAATTACCTAAGAATTCGAATTAACCATGCCATGGACCATGGCTTGTTGTTAACTAATGTTAACCACAACACTTGGACGAATTCAAATAAATAAATACAAAAACGCTAAGAACATCCTCACTATGTAGAGTTTTCAGGAAAAGACGAATTGTGTCCCATTACATCCATTGCTGCACGATTTGTGCAAAAAGCGTCATCCGCCACACGAACGCATTGTCCATTGCCTAACGAGTCTTTATGAGGACTAAAGATGAAATTAATCCATTCTCCAACCTGCAGCAAACCATGACTTCACCGTCATGTTGCGGCTGTCCTGCGACTACCCGTAGAGGGGTCTCGCAGTGTTAATCAAGCTTTATGGCAATGGCTCAAAATGCCACAAGCAGAGAAAATAGAATAGCTGCCAACATGTTTCTCCTTTATTTGGCATTTTGACCAACATTGGACCTTCAAATACAACCTGTCGATGGCCACCTGTTGTGGCACAACGCACTTTGCTCGTACTGGCAGGTAATATAACAATACAATTCCTTTCATGGCACAAAGCATGTAGGGCAACCGAGGCAGTTTCATTGGCAAGGAGTCTGACTCCGACGCAGATTACTCTGAAAAATTATTTCCCTTATACAACAGGTACCATTTCAGCCAACCTCAAAAAGATGACAAGCTGAGTCAACCCCACCTGGTATTAATTCAACAGCTGACAGGGGACTTGAACTCTGGACCTTAAGGTCCAAAACAGCCATCTTAACCACGAAACCAACACCAGGCATGCTAGCAAGTATCCATGCTGTGAATTGTGGTATCAGAAAAAATGCAACTTTTCAGTATCAACATTCAATTGGCATCTTTGTTTGGTTTCAGTGGGGGAAAAAATGTGACCTTGTTGACGTATGCAATTACAGACATGTCTTGTGTACAAGCTCTTGTCATGCGGACAAACGGTTTCGTAACAATCATAGTTATTTTTACGTGTGTTCATCTTGGTTCAGGCACAACTCGTAATTTCTCTGTCCAATCAGGGTTCACCATTTCACCTCCAGGTTCCTCCTCCATCCTTCGCAGCAGCCTTTCTCCAACTCCTAACCCTCCATTCACAAACCATGGTACTGTAATTCTTCTCCTTCTGATCCTTTTGTACAAACTCGCTTTCCTGCTCCAGACTCGCTTTCTCCTTGAAATGGAGATTTCCCTGAAGGATGTTGTGGCGTACGAAAACATCAGCGGTTCGGAAAGGTAAATGAGTTTGCTTGCATTTGATGTCTTTCCATTGGTCTGCGATGACGACGTCGTGCCGGAGCAAAGTTTCTGTTTCAAGTGTGCGAGTTGTTCCAATAACTTTACAGTCTGTTTCAAGAATGTTATGAAATCGACAAAACATTATGTAAGACAGATAATGACACTGACATGTTTTTGGCAAAAACAGAGACTAATTTATTGTGGACACAGCATTATACATTGTACTTAAATGTATTGGAATGCAGTATATGTTGTCCAACAGGTATAATGTAACTTTAGGGAGGAAACAGGAAGGTGTGGTTGGGAAGGCATCATCTAGAAAGGAAATAAAAGTTTCAGCTCTAAACCGCCTTAGAGTGGTCTTCAACTGGGGCTCTGTCATTGTGTCCCTTTGTGTCATTATGGAAAAGTCCAGTGTCAAGGATGCTGCTGGAAGGGAATCCATCTTTCAGCCATCAATTCACAACAGGATGTGTTTCCTCTTGCACTGCCCTGTACTTGATCACTAAATGTATCTCTCCTAAGCTGCCAACAGATCGATGGCATAATGGTTAGTGTCTGGTTTGAGTCTGGGAGGTGTGTGGTTCAAACGCTGGAAGGGAGTCCATCTTTCAGCCATCAATTCACAACAGGATGTGTTTCTCTTGCACTGCCTGTACCTTGATCACTAAATGTATTTCTCCCAGGCTACCAACAGACTCGATGACATAATGGTTGGAGTGTGTTTGAGTCTGGGAGGTGTGTGGTTCAAACCTGGCTGAATCATACCAAAATTCTTTAAAAGGATCGAGCATGGACAAACAATGCTGGGAAGGCAATGGCAAACTACCAGAAAACCTTTATAAGGTTTATTTTAAATAAAAGAAATGAGATACGGGGAGAAGAGGTGGACACGACAGACACAACGGAGAGGGTGATACGGAGAGGGTGATATGTGGACATATCACCACGTGGACACGGAGAGGGTGTTATGACATTTATACACAACTCGCAGATAACACGGTCACACGGGCTATTCTAATGGATTTTGTTTCCAAGTAGTGGAATCATTTAGGGAGTTTGACAGTATAATGGCAGGACCCGTGTGAAAATTCCTTGTCATGTAAATATGACTTCAAGTCCTCAACCCTTCCCCTCCATCCACCCATCCATTGGGACCATACTCTATGCAGAGCGTTGGTGATGCTTAAGCAGTCTCCTGGCTATTGGACACAATCCTGGACAGGTGACCACTTCCACCACAGGAAACCAGCAAGCTGGCACTCATTTTGCTGGCTCGCGAAGGATGACGGGCAGAGTCAACCCCACCTCCTATTAATTCAACAGCTGAGTGGGATTTGAGCTCTGGGTCCTCGGATCCCAAGCTCACCACCCTAACCATTAAGCCAGCACCAGGCATACCACTGCTCACATGGTGCATGAAAAGAAAGTGAAGCATTGTGGAGAATTTGTTAGTTTACCGATACAATGAAGTTTTTCTCGGTTAATAAATGGGAGAAAAGGAAATTATTCATTGGATGGATTGGAGGAATCATTTGTGGTTATATATATTAGCTTATCTGAATTTAAATTCCACATAACGTATCGTCATCGCACACCGTCTGTCGTCCATCCGTCCATCCGTCTGTCTCTATTTCTTGACTTTTCCGGCCAAACCGCTGGGCCGATCCGGCTGAATTTGGCAGCAACATTCCACTCTTGACTGGTAAAGGAATTGCAAAGCTCTTTCTGGTCACATGACTTTAAGTTGGTCAAAATGGCTGACTTAGTAAATGTCTTTCAAAAGTCTTCTTCTCCAGACCCACCAATCAGAATGGTACAACATTATTGCCAGGGTAGGGCATGTTAAATCGCAGAGGTCATGCTGGACCGGAAGTGTGTCAAAATAGCCGACCGTCAATTTTTTGGAAAATCGTATAAATTCCTTCAAAAATCTTCTTCGACAGACCCACCAATCAGAATACTACCAAATTTGGGTTACAACAATTAGGACAGTTTCTGATGTTTAATTGCAGAGGCCGTGTGGAATCACATGACCGGAAGTGTGTCAAAATGGCGGTTCCGCAAATTCCTTCTAAAATCTTCTTCTCCTGATTCACCAGTCGAATGCTACCAAATTGGTTACAACATTACGCCAGGGGTAAGGATGTTCAATTGCCAAGTCATGCCGATCACGTGACCGGAAGTGTGTCAAAATGCCGACTTAGTCAATTTTGGGGAAAATCGAATCAATTCCTTTAAAATCTTCTCCAGACCCATCAGTCAGAATGCTATCAAATTGGGTTACACATTAGGAAAAATGTTTACTAATGTTGAAGGGGAGGGAGGGGAGGGAGAGTGCGGAGTGGAGAGTGCGGAGTGCCAAGGAGGAGAGGAGAGTGGGGATTCCGGTAGATGTGTGACGTCCAGTTTAACATCCATCCGGGAGTCGGCACACACATTGATGAATCACCCTGCCTGTGAAACACTGGGATGACAGATTACAGAAAGAGGGGAGGAGGGAGAGGAGAGAAAGGGGGAGCGACGGAGGGGAGAGGGTTGTGAAAGAGGGATAGCGGTGGTGAGAGAGATAGCGGTGGTGAGAGAGATAGTGGTGGGTAGAGAGATAGTGGTGGTGAGAAAGGGATAGCGGTGGGTGAGAGAGGGAGGGGAGTGGGAGAGTGCAGAGGGCAAGGGAGAGTAGAGAGGTGACCACTACAGGCCAGTGGTCCTATTTTTTTTAAATTACTTCTGGTGGGTCTGCAAAGCAGCAACACTGAGGTGAATAAACCACCTGTGAATCTTCGTACTTCTGCTCACAAAAGGCATTGGTCTGTCATTCATGTGAGCGCATTCTTTTGTTTTGCCTCACATGTGCGATTAAAAGAAAGTGGAAGCATTAAAAATAAGTCTGTGTCCGTTGTAAGTTTTTCAACAGACCTTTAGGGGGAGATATTCACACATAGAATCTTATCCCTAGCTATGCTGTTTATAAATTATATTACGCTGCCTCCTCAGCACCACATTTAACAAGGTGACTACTCTGACATTTCCCTGTTAATAAGAGTAAATCTACACTACGCAAAGCACACGGGCCATTCTAGAGCTTACTACATTCTAACTATGGACGCCCTCCCCTCCTCCATCCACGTAATTCAGTGTTTTTATGTCATATGCATTATATTTATATATATATATTATATTGTTGTAGTTTCCGCCGGCGCGTCGCCACGAGCATGACCTCGATGGAGCAGTGGGGCCGTCTCGGCTCGATCGCCCGGAATTGCAGATCGCCGGCCCGGAGAAGTCCGAGGTCAGCGGTCCTGGTTATTTTGGACCGAAATACGCCAATGGGAAGACCACGTGGGGTAGGGTGAATAGCCAAATTCTCTATATACCTAAGTACCCACGTGTCCAGCTACCGGGGTATTCCCCCTCAGACGGAACTCGTACGGAAACGAGCCGCTTAGCGAGACCGTTCCGTGTGCGATGCCGAGCGGTTTTAATAATCGCCGAATTCCGCGGCCGATTATTCTGTTACTCTGTTATAGCGGCAATGACTGCTCACTTTCCACACGCACGACACACCCAGTCAATGGAGAAATGACACGACGAGCTGATACATTTAAACAATTGGGGGTATTTATTTATAATAGGCAGGGAATGAGGAAAGCACATAAGAGCAGATTTATACCGACTATCAGCAATGCACGTATGTACAGGCAAACACTTATACAATTCACTACTTAACAGACTGGCGCCACAAACAGACACACACACACCCAGACAGAAGTGGACCTCAACGGCTTTATTGCGACTCTCCAGCTGAGGGGACAGACCGGCTGTGAGCCAGGCATGGCCGGCTACCTGGCCACGAGCGCGCAGCTGGACGTCCCCTGGTCTTGGGACTGGTGTCGCCGTACCAGCCAGGCGGAGGCGACGACACGAAGCTCTGGAGCCGGGACGAGCCTCGTTGCAGGAGAAGCCAAGGTGATGAGCCGGGCAGAGAAGAAACGGGAGAAGAGAACAGGAAACGAACGACCCGTGAACAACTCCAAGAGAGCCGACTCCGATAAATCTCCTAAGGACACACCTTATATCAGCCCCTCCCGCTCAACGAACACTTCTCTCCTACCCACTCGCCCTCCCATTGGACGGGACGCCCCATGTGACTCCTCGTCCGATCCCGATTGACAGGTGCAACTGGGCGGGGCATCCATCCCTTGGGCGGAGTCTCTAGCGGGGGGGGGGGGCATTTGTGGCTCGCCTACGGCTTCACCCAGACCACGTGTTTAATGGCGATGGTGCTTGGTCGGAGGCGGAGCGCGAAGGACGCCGGCTCCCCGTCGATTGGCCATGGAGGGACGGCATGTCTGTGTTAGACTCCGCCCATGCACGCGCCTGAAGACGCAGCAGCGCCAGCCCCATGTTGAACATTCCAGTTCCAGAATGGTGCGTTGTGGCATTGTTGAAACTCTAATACATCGTAGCGCATTCACATTTGATTTACCCATTAGACCAGGGACAGGAGCTATCTATACAACAATATACTTAACCGATATAACTAATCTATAGGAACCTGGATGTTAAGTGCGATAGCTTTCCAAGTCCGCAACAATATATATATATATATATATATTATATTATATATTAATAATTGAAGATTAAATTGAGCTATGATTTCATCTTGACAAGCAGGATGACTCATTTGTTAGCATGATCATGAGTTTGATGTTAGCATATAGCTTTGATAGATACATGATCTAAGGCTGGTAGTGGAGCTGCCCCCCCACCCCCTCAACCACACACACACACACACAACACACACACAATGCAACACAGGACTACTTGATGAGAAAAGACAGCCACGAAGCTTGGGGGGAGTGCTGTCACCTCTAGGGATACTCTAGGTATCAGTGACGTCACAACATGGTGCCGTTTGTCTTCAAAAGTCTTCTACAATCATGCTCATCGCACTCAGCACACCATTCCTAAGTAGCAATTCCTCCTCCCTATGGATGCCAACCTATGGGATTGTCTGTGCTCTTAACCTTTAAATGGTGATGCCAAGAAGGAAGCAGCACATACTATTTTAAAGTCTAAGGTATGATTCTGCCAGGGTTTGAACCACGGACCCCCCAGACTTGTGCGTATGCTGTAACGATTTACACCGCCACTGAGTGATGCACATTGTAGCATGCTCTCCTTCAGATGGGGACATAAAGCTGGCATTTATGTAGTGATTTTAAGATCCCATGGTATCTTTTTAAAAGTAGCTAATTGTGTGCTGGTAACCATGTCAAATTGCCTGCTTAGAGTTGGGTTTTTATCCCCGCCGCGTGGCGGAAGGGATATTGTTGTCACCCCCGGTCGTCCGTCGTCCGTCCGGCTGGCTGGGCGTCAACATTTATAGCTGTGAGTGCGATAACTCTAAACTGTTCGCCATATCGATTTGAAATTTGGGTCACACATGTACCACCTGAAAAGGAAGAACCCTGTTGATTTTGGGCGTGGCCGGATCCAAGATGGCCGACTGGGCGGTCGTCGTCCGCCGGCGGCTGGCTGGCTGGGCGTCAACATTTATAGCTGTGAGTGTGATAACTCATAAACTGTTTGCCATATCGATTTGAAATTTGACTCACACATGTACCACCTGAAAAGGAAGAACCCTATTTGGTTTTGGGCGTGGCCGGATCCAAGATGGCCGACTGGGGCGGCCATCTTGAAAAAAACGTTTTTTGTAAAAATGGAAACCGCTTATCTGATTTGAATTATTTTTCAATGGCGCGGGGATTCCCCATCTCTGATGGGTATATTTTTGTTTATTTTGCATTAGAAATTATAACCCGACGCTTCGCTAATGGGGACATTAAGGGGGGAGAAAGAAGGAGGGGAGGGAGGAGAGAGAGAGAGAGAGGAGGGAGTGGGGAGAGGGAGGAGAGAGAGAGGAGGGAGGGGGGAAAGGGAGATGGGAGAGAGAGAGGGGGAGGATAGAGGGAAGTGGAGGATAGAGAGGATGGAGAGGAGATAGGAGGGAGGGAGAGGAGAGAGGCAGGAGCGATGAGGAGGAGGGTTGGGGAGCTAGGAAGGAGAATGAGCAAGGAAGGGGGATGGGGAGGGCGACGCCTCACGAAACGTCGCCATACACTCTGGAGGAGTTGGGTGAGAGAGAGGATGGGGGGAAGTGGGGGTAAAGGGAAAGGCAAGGTAAGCGCGAGCGTGT
>CM068952.1:164856789-164893152 GCA_035128595.1 Eptatretus atami | reverse complement strand
GTAAGGCAGCGTGAGAGGAATAGACGGTGGTGTAAGGGCAGTGGAAGGGAATGCATCCCAAAGGGGAGGGGAAAGCAGCAACATTTTATTTTTAACCGCCGGGTTTGAAATAAAACCGGGTGGGAGCATTTAAAACCAACACGATCTGCCGGGCAAAGTACAGCATTTCCACCAGCCTTGAGAAGTTCAGCATGGATGCCACAGATCCCAGGAGCTTTACCCCATTTCAACCGGTTCACCGCAGTGTGTGTTTCCACAAACGAAGGTGGACCACAGTTGATTGGAGGGACAGCAATAGGGATTGTAACACCCCTGACGTCCAACTCGACAGCTGGTGGATCAGCCTGGTACAATCACTCAAAGTAACCGACCCAATGGGCCTTCACTTCGGACTCCTCTCTCAAGAGCCCACCACCCTCTGTTTTAATTGCAGTACACCAAGGGACGGACTTGGATGAATGCAATGTGTGAATTCCCCTGTAAGCAGGACGAGAATCACTTGACCACAGCTGATGCTGTACCCCCTCACATTCCTCGCACATAGGCTGACTTGTCCACCCTTAGTGCACGTACAGTTTTCCGAATCAGCTCCCTGAACAGCTCAGCACTACCATTCAGCCTGGCCCTGCGACTCTGGTCAATGGTATACAGTGTCCCTAAAGAGACAAAATTCTTCTTTGCCCGACGGTGAGTTCCAAGACATCCAGCGGCAACATCATGGATGGTGGTTTTCAAGGCACTCCACAACTCTTCAGGATCCCCCAAATCCTCATCCTGGTGGCAGAATTGCTCTCTTCATGAAAAACGCCATTCCTCACTCTGCCTGCACTGCCCTCACTCCCCCACACACCCAGGAATACCTCTGGCTACGGATTCCCCTCCACTCCCACGTCATGTTTATATATGTGTTGTACCATTTCACCAAACAGTGATGATTCCATTTACATCTTGCTCGCCGAAAACATGGACCAATTTCTATCTTCTCATCCAAACTCACTCTTCCTCATATGTGGTGACTTCAATTGCCATCATGCCAGTTGGCTGGGTGTGGGTACATCTCTCACCTGCCATGGCTCTTCAGCAAAAGACTTCTGCGACTCATTGGGACTGACTCAATCTGTCAACTTCCTGACCAGTATCTCAACCAACGGGACAACATCTCTTCTGGATCTGAGTTTGACCAATATCCCAGAAAATATCTGCTGTTCTTCCTCTGCTCGAATCAGTTCATCTGACCACATGCTTGTCAAAGTAAACATCTCTCTGGCTGTTATCAGAGAACCACCTCAGTGCCGTCGAGTCTGGCATTTCACTCAGGCCGACTGACAAGGTCTTCAACAGCCATCAAACTTCTAGACGGGTCTCCCATCGCTACTTTCTCCGACATCAACTCATCCTGAGAATTCTTTCAAAGAAATTTACTCTCTTTCATGCACAGATTTATCCCCTCTCGCCTTCAGTTGTCCTTCCCTTCCACCTGCCCTTGGTACACTGAAGCTTGTAGTGAGGCAGTTGTCCTGAAACAACTTGGCTTCGCCTCAGGGAAGGCTAATCCAACTGAAGGTAATCTCAGTTCCTTCCACAAAGCTCTGAACAAGTGTGTGTCTACCCTCTCGCTGTTTCATGGACCGTTTTGGTAGATGCAATGTAGCGGATGGGTAGATTGCGCCTTGCTAAGATGTCAAGAGGTAGATAGTGGCCAGAAAGTGACCGGGTGCTTTGAGTAGCCCAAATGTGGAGAGCCTGGTTGGTGGAATATTAGAACAGAGGTAACGGCCGTCGAGCACAGATACAGTCAGGACGGAGCAGGGTGTTTTTAAAGAACAACACAGGGGCTGATGCTTGTGCTGGACCGGCTTGCAGATATGTGAGTCAGGTTTGACATGCTGAGAGCGGCAACCTCAGTGCAATCAGCCGTAACGAGAAATGTGAGACACAGTGATAGTCTTTCGCCACCCAGGAGCCGATCGAGGTGGAATTTGTGTACTATCTGTGGGGGAAATGAGTTGGGACTACAGACATAGGAGTGAGAGGAATTTGGGACAGCAACAGTTAGAAGCAAACACGCCGCGCCACTCTAAGCATTCAAGGTTCTTTAATGGGCTATGGTGCGAGAATGATTGCAGATGTGTGGAGTGCGCCATTTGAGGGTAGGAAGGAGGGGGATTGGAGGGACAACAATAGATAGTATTAGAGAAACACTTAACGTAGGATGCACCATGTTGTAAGAGGGACTCAGGGTTGAGAGTTCGGAGCTCGGAGAGAATCGAGCAAAAGTGTGTTGGAAAATTTCCCTGTCTCTCCTGAAGTGTATACTACAAATTGCACCTGTCAATGTTTCTACACGAGTCTTTGTGTTTGAAGGAACTGGGAGATGCAAACCGTCTTTTCGATCGACCCATGAGCGTTACAGGTCCTCTCTGGTTATATTAAAAATTTGTGAGCTTTTCACTGAGGCTAAGCGAGACGATCCATGTTGAGTGAAAGTTGTATAGCAATGTGACCCATACAATGCCGTCAGCTATTTCAAGGCTTCAGGTGTAAACTCATACGAAGGCGTATTGGCAATGAGAAAGGGGAGTAGCGATCGACAATAGGAAAACTGGCTGGAACCGAGGCAAGGATAGACACTATGGTTTGCATCCATGATAAAGGATCACTGACGTTAAATTCTACTATTGAGAGAAGACACCGTTCTAAGGGATGATAGTTGATGGGGTCTAGGAAGGAAATTAAGAGTGGTGATGGCCAATGAAATGGCGTTAGAGAACCACCCGTTTAATTGACAGCTAGTAGTTCAGAAATGCTGTTGACTAGACCTTGTCAGTCGGGCCGCTGAGTGAAATGCCACTTGAGACTCGGAGAAGAGGCAGCTGGGACCAGGGTGGGTGTCTGCCCTGATTATACAGCTAGCAGAGAGATCCGACGATCACCTAAACCGTTGACGAAGGTCACATGTGGGTCATTTCGTATGTGAGACTAAGAGGAATCCAGAGGAACCATGTAAGTAGGGAAAGATCAGGTCAGATATTCACCTATAATTGAGAGTTAGTATATGCACAATCGAACTGTTACTAACCAAAAAGGCAATCCAGCTTTGGCACCGAAGACGCATTGTGTGTTCTCACCGTGTTAGTGGTAACGTATGGAGATGCCACTGGGTGCAGTGAAGTTGGCACCCTGAGATTGGCTTAGTTCAGTCCCTTAGATGATAATTCGCGGAGGAAGGTCTTTGTGCTAAGGAGCCATTGGCCAGGTGAGAGATGTACCAGCACCCAGCAACTGGCATGATCGGAATTTTCTCGAGAGAACGACACAACGGAGATACTGAGAAGAGTTGAGTTGGTGTATTGAGAATGGTCACTCTATGAATATTTGTCTCATGTCAAAATTCAAAGTGCGCGAGAAACAATAGATGTTAAATGGATATCAAGTCACTGCTTTGGAATGATATTTGTTGGCTAGAACAGCACACATATGATATGAAAGCAAAATGCAGACTCTGATAGTGGAACGGGTAACGCCGTAGCCCAGAGGTATCTGGGTGTGTGGCGGGAAGTGAGGGCAGTGAAAGAACGGCAGAGTGAGGAATGCGCGTTTTTTTGCCATGAAGAGAGCCAATTCTGCGACATATGTGCCTAGGAGTTGAGGGATTTGGGGGATTCTTCTGAAGAGTTGTGGAGGTGCCTTTGAAAAGGACTACCCATAATGTTCTATGATGTTGGCCCATGCTAGAGTGTTTTACACCCTCACCGCTGGGATGCTTGGAACTCCCCGTCGGCAAAGAAGAAGTTCCTGCTATCTTTTAGGAACGACTGTGTATACTCATTGACCAGAAGTCTGACAGGGCAGGCTGAAATCGGTAGTCGCTGCAAGATTCATGTTCAGGGATAAGGCCTGCACAAACCTCTGGACAACCTGTCCGTCCAATCGGCACGACCTTAACCGCGGTGGCCAGCCCCAAGCAACTCTCAGCTATTTGTGTGCGCTGTACGCGAATGTGAAGTGGGTCACACCCACGCCATATTTCGTCAGCTGTCCTGGAATGGTCTCTTCCAAAGGGTCAGAAAATTGCTCTACATAAGATGAAGCTTGACGGGGGTCCTCAAATGTCGTATACTAGTTTGGGAGAGGGGCGAGCAGGAGGAATTCAGTTTGCCGCATGGAAAGAAAGTATCCAAAGTCACTGCTGTTGCCAACAAAACTTAAAGTAATGTAGGAAGGATCTTGCATGAATTTTATCAACGTATACGACAAGAGAGTGTCGTGTAAGAGCCAAGTCTAATCGACCAAGGAAGAGAAGTCAAAAAAGTACGAGCCTATGTGAATAGGCGCCAATCCTGGGGCGAGGCCTGGCCAGCTTACGACTCATCCTGGAGTGATTGGGCTACAACGGTAAAGGGCAAAAGACATAGACACTACCAACGCCTGAACATTCGAGTTGGCACGTCCACGCCGTCCATGGCTCTTGGCGTGTCTACAATTGTCGCGTCTTGACAAAATTGCTGTAATTCCTCTCTGACAGCAAGTGTGCTAGAGAAAGACGAGAGTGAGTGGAGAACCACGAGACGAGAGTAGAGATGGACAGAGGGGAGAGAAGTAGAGAGATCAGCCCGCGGAGTCAGGGAGAATAAGCAAATAATCATGCGGTTAGGCAAGTACCGGAATATTTGATAAGTGAGATGGTAAAATAGCACGGACTGAGCTGAGATGATCTATTGTGCATATCCTATCGTAGGACGCTTAAGAAGCTTCTCGTAAGGCTGTGTGGGTAAAAATATGACTTTAGTTATATTGTAATACTTGTTGGTCGCCCACGTGATGTACAAGATATAACGTATGTTTTGATTTTTTTAATCATTGTAACTACCACCCGGTTTTATTTGCGCAAATACCCAGACTGTGGTTTAGAAAAATATATTAAAAATGTTTGGACTTTGTTGCCGGAAGGTCGGCGGCGAGAGACAACGAGGGGTATGTCCTACCTCGAGCTTCCCACGTACTCTCTTGGAATTGCAGGACATCGCGAACCCGAAATAGACTTCAGACAGCTCTTGGGAAATGCAATTCCGTGTTCACCAAACTTCGACACTGACCACGGCCTATATAAACCCGACAAGTAAGAACTTACGGGGCTCTGTATATAAGTATACGTTTACATTGGTCACGTGATCTAGTTAACCGGGGACACTATCCTCGGTATGGCGTGTTTCCAAGATATTCCGGATTAACCTTAACTAGGTAGTATTAGCCCCAGTCGCAATGCAACTTGCGCAAGGCGTGAATTCGCCCTATTAATATAGCCAATCATGTCGGTGTATACGACGTCCCAGACGCGAGCCTATGGCCTAGAAACCCCAAATCCAACTCGTTGGACTCCTCACACACACAACTTCCTCCGAAGAGGAATAGTAAGAACAGAAAAGGGAGCGAGGAACAGTTTCTTCTTGAACAAGCTGTGACATTACAACAACGCGAGGAAAGGTACTGCAAATAAGAGGTACTGGTGGAGTTCACTATACCCACTGGCTGGTGGCGTCAGCATCTCCTTCCTAGCTCCCAACCCTGACCCATACATAATCGGCCTGCTTCTCCTCGTCCCTGCCGTACAAACTACTACGGTTCTCTGGCATCCCTCTTATACTCGCCTGCACTTGTGCCTCTATTCCTGCGGCCCTCTGCCATCGTATGAACTTATAGGGTGACCGTGTAGCTCAGGATGGAATCACCTCCTCGGTTTCAGCCTGTGATGCGTGGAGTGCAATATGGAGGGGGTGGCGGGGGCTGTCCCAGCGTGTCCCTAGCATCCCTCGAGTAGGTCTGCGTCAAAAGAGATACGGACGTCCGAAGTACTGGCGTTCTGGCGACAGAGTCGCCTAACGGATAGCTCAGTGCATAGTTCGCTGTGTACGGCGCGTACCTTCATTCTGGGGGACACACTTCTTGGACGATTGTCGACTCGGTGGGAGTGGCGCAAGTATTATCTGACATGCGTGACGTACATAAACATAGCTATAAGGCTCAGTGCGGCAGATCCATGATGGGGCGGACACATGTCGAATAAGCATTCGCTGAGTCCGCTGATGAATACTATCAATCAATAAGCGGTCAAAGTTGTTGTTGAGTAAAGAGCCAGTGAAAGGAAGCATGTTCATACTTGAAGGGCCGAGAATGAGCAGTAGATAGAGCGTGGGAAGAAGGAGGCGGAGAAGACGTCGGATGCGGTTGCTATCTTTAGAGCTGCCTGTCGCTCATCCAGCCAGCAAGCAATAAATGGGGTGGGGGTGTGACGCTAATCAGCAAGCGAGTGGGGTATACGAGTATGAGTCCTGCTCTAGAGGGTACAATGAGGAGGCCCTGGATCTAGGAGTTGCTTAGCAAGGGTCACGGGTACACAGGAAGGGTCAATCGCGATGCCGCGCTGTGAGATGGCACTGAAGTCAACATAGTGCATCAAGCAGGCACGCTGGCCAGCCGCCTGAACATCTCCAAATGCAGTTGAATGCGAATAGCAATGCACTGCCAAGCATCCAGCGCGCATGCCTCTTCATAGACGAGCAATTATGCACACAGATCTGGCGCCGATATCAAACTCGCCGATTGCCTTTCCCGGACCGCCACATGGCATGGATCGCTGCAGCGCCGTTGCTGCCATTGTTCGTGGCAGACTGCACGAGGGTCGTATAGAACCATACGGCCAAGAAAACAGGGTTTACCTTCAAAAGTTGCGTTCAACTTTGTGAACACGTATTGAACAGGATGAACTGGGAGTTAGGCGGGTGCGGAGCTATAATTTGTCAGTGTCTCATGGCATTCAAGCTATAAGTATTGAGGTAGCTAGGCCGGCCTGGTGCATGCTCTGCTTAGTGCGATTGGTATGCGTGAGAAGAGAGGTAGGAGTAGGTGCGGGAATAACTTTCTCCGGCAGTGGGCAGGGTAGAGGGTGTTGGGTTGATGGGAAGTGATGATTTTCTGGTGATCGGGGAGTAGAGGTGAGATGCATATGAAATTGGCACGGCATATTTGAATGAAATTGGGACGGGAGTGGGTTATATAAATGTTTTGATTACTATGGTTCAGTGTTTGTGTTAATGTGTGGAATGAGTTATGTGGCGTTAGTGCTACTATGTATTGGCGTATATTTAAATTCATAAGTATGGAACGGAAATTGCGCTGTGGATGACTATTATAGCACATTATTATTGCGCATAAGTTGTGTGTTGGTTTTGGTTGCTTGTTGATTATGTAGCCTAATCGAGCTAGAAAATGTGCCAGGCAGTGGGATATGGGAATCGAGAAAATAGAAGATAGCGATAGTTAGTAAAGAATTAGACCATAAGACACGGAAACACGTTTTGTCTTTAACCGCTCTGAGGAATCATAAGGAGGGGAAGGTCTAGATACTTGGTGACGGTGGTAACCCTGCAGAATCCTTAGACTGAAAAAGAATAGATTATGAACAAAATAAACAGCTGGGATATATTATTGTTTGGGGTTGCTCAATACGTTATGATGGCATAAGGGCGGATTGGTAGGTAGACATGCAACAAAATTATGTGTCAATGATGAGTTGGTATACGCCTAGCCAGGCGAGAGAAGCACATTGGATTGAAAAAGTGATGGAGGAATGATCCTCGTTCTGCCGTTCGGGGAGAGTAAGCAGGACCTGTGGGCCATAGATTGTATAGGAAATCATTTATGTAAGAAAAATTGCGTGAGACGATTGGGCTTGTGAGACATCAGAATGGACAAATCAGTTACCACATTTCCGAGTGTCCACGCTATAAGTTTTGTTAATTAGAGGTCCAAGTAGTTTCTTAAATGAGGGAGGGAGGAGCTCGCCCGGCATTGCCTTAACTGTTGAGGCTTGATTGAGGATTGTTACGTAATCGTAAGTAGGTCTGCGGGTGTTGCAATTGCTGTGGATGTGGTCGAGTTGTTGTATGCGGTGTGTTGTGTGGTTGAGGGGTGGAAGGTGAGATGGACAGGTTATATTCGACTATTGGAAGACTCGAGTTTTCTAACGATTGGGATATCAATCTGGACATATGAAAGCGAAAAGAAAACAACAACGACAGATCATTGACTAAACGATCAAAGGAATTTTGAGTAATCATCCTTGCTTGTAAGAAATTGAATAATAACTAGCAACAGAAATACTTATTAATTACTATTGTAGAATAATGTATTAGAATTTACATAATCAATCAAAAATAATTTTCACAAATAAAGAATTAAACAGCTTGAATATGAATAATAAAATTAAGAGATAATGAGAGATGCTTATCATATGCTTATCTATGTCAGCAGTCGCACAAGACTCTAAGAGAAGCACATCAGTAGATCATTGACTTTAATCGAGGTATAAGAAATCGCGTCGGTACTCATAGATGGTAAGTATAGTTCGTCGTCGGTCAATAAAAGTCAAAATGTGTGTAGCTGGTGATGGCCTTTGCCTTCTGGGAGTCCTGGACTTGACTGGGTAATATTCAGATGTGAAGTGCATAAGCGATGTTATCATACAGCAGCTTTACTAAAACAATTTCAACCAATACCGGGCATTAGAGGCTCGACATCTCTAGGAGAAAACTGGAGAGGAGTACAGATCAAAAGCGAGGTACGCGGCATGCGCACCCGCAGGAATGGTCGAGCGAATTCATCTCACTGTCAGGAGCAACAGGAGCGCAACACGGACTGCTGTAAGGTGCTGTGAGGATCGGTGAGAGGTGGCGCTGTGAGGCACGGTGAGAAGTGGGTAAGTGGGTCACGAAGTCCACTCGGGGAGCGAATGAGTTGTTAAGGACTAGCTAGAACATGCCGGCGCTCCTGGCAGCTCAACCAAGAGCCGTCTGCGTGTGGCAGCATCACCAACCGTTCTGAACTGAGAATCAAGGCTGACTGGAGACTGAAATAACCGTGGGCGCAAGGAGCGCCGGCCGTCTGCTCAGCTCGACGAAAAACTGATCATGGCGCAAAATCGGTCTGACCGAAGGCACATCCTTTCATACTGCCACAACACACTTAAAGCATGCATGTTCCGAAAGCGTACCTGGCCTAATGCGAGCAGCTCGTAGGGCACAGTGAACATGTTAACACAAATGCGAGCATCCTCCTTCTCGGGAAGAAACAAGAACAATGAGCCGAGGCGCAGAATCCATAGTAGCTGCAAAGCGGGGCGCAAAACAATGGGGAATAGAGAGTGGAGCTGTTAGAGCGTAGGTGAAAGAGGGTGGGTGTGACAGGCCGCGGGCGCCGTGAAGCGTACATCTGTGGAGAGTGGGGTGGGAGGTGCTAGTCTATTTAAGAGGATGGGTGTTAGAGTCGTTGTGAACATAACGCGGAGTAGAGTATCCAGGTTGGTAGATCACTCAAAAAGTTAACAAAGCACATGTGTGTACGATCTTATCACTCGCTTACAACTATGGAGGCAAGAAATGTATTTATTATAGCGATGTCGGTAGTGTTATTAAATGATATTTAAGATGTAGTAATAAAAGAGTGTTGCGCTTTTTTTTTTTTGGAGCAGGCGGAGTGCTGGTGCTCTCTGTCGAGCGGACGGGATGTGGAAAGTGAGACCACGTCAGCGACCCTTGTCCATTGGCCGCGTCTGGGCGTTATGAGAAGACTCGTTCAATTGAAAGAATGGTCGGGGGGTGAGCTGAGAATGCTATTCTCAGCCATCTATTTTTGAGCCGTGTTGCAGAATACGACTGCTCAGTGAAAAGTGCATGTGTGTGCTTAATGAAATGTCCTGTAAGTACGAAGTGTAAATAAATAGTCACCTCGCATGACAATGTTCTGATTAAAGGGTAGAGCGAGCCTCATTGGGCTAACGGCTATCGTCGCGTGTATGAAATGTGTCGGTAAAGAGGAAAGGCATCCTATCAGAGTAAAAGGAATCTGTTCTATAATCCCTTCTTCCAATGCAAGATAAAGTTTGAACCCCACAGACATGAGGATAGGAACATCGTTATCCTGTGATCTGTCTTGGACTTAAGTCTTTCTCCATGGAAATACACTGTTGAGGTGAAACATTCTGTTCTGTTGCACGCATGGTTGCTCGTATTCATACCGATTTCTGAAATTTCAAAACAATATATGGTGTCTCCTGTTCATAAAGTGCGTTAAGACTCAGTCCCGGTATGAGTACTGTCCAAAGATGACTTACGTGTCGTTGCCAGAGCGCATTTAACGGTGGCTGTGATGAGGCACTCCATAGTTCTTCCATTGGCGAACATCCTCCTAGAATTGCAGCTGAGAAATATGGTCTCCGACAAGACAGGCCGAAAAAACGTTCTTCACACAAAAGGTTTTTTTCAACGCGTCTGTCGTAGTCAGGAGTGCTTAATAAAATATAAAATCTAGCCACAAGCGTGACCCAACTGGAAAGGTCGATTTTTCAAGATGCGCGTCAAGATGGCCACAATCCTTGATATCCCAGATTACTGCCTTCATGTTGGATTACTCATACCTAGACAGGTATATTTGGTGAGCTAGATCATGTTTGTTGGCGCTCCTAAGATATCATTCTTTGCATCGTTTGCGAGAGATTGGCACAATTGAAAAAATGATTACATAAGTGGGTGAAATCCCAGATATGTCTAGATATGGTTGTGTGCAAGCACGTCTATGTACTGTATCATTAGGTTGTATTAATGTGTGATCTATTTATTAAGGACCTTGTCTTTGTCATCTTTTTAGGCCTTGACGATTATGGCTGAGCAGACGTCAACCAAGGTCTTGCCTGCCATATAATGGCGTGAAACTTATGGAAGATGTTGATTATAGTGTGGTTTGAGTAAAGTAATCATCAAGAGAGGGATGCTGATTGTAGCTCAACGTAGTGCCACGTGTGTGCATTGAAATGTGCGTGATTAGATTTAAATGGTTCGTTCCAGGGCTTGGTAAGAAATCAAATGTGACTACTTCAATAGAGTGTGCTGCTTGAAAAGCGCGTATCCAACTAACTCATAAAGAGCCATGAAGACTAAAGAGATAAGAAAAGTGCCAAGTTGCTCATCCAATAGAAAAAGTGCTATGACAATGATTCGGGTCCTGTCTGTAATCTAGTCCTACAATGGATGATCGGGTTTGTCTGTGGTACGTACGGTACCGACAGAGTGGTTGCAGGAGAACTTTGAGTTCGATGTAATCATTGCGGCTTATAGATACGTTCATGATAGAACATTCTTGAGTGTTGGGACAGTCGTGTCAGATGAATGGGTCCTTAATGTGAAAGGCAGGAATTGAATATTATGTGTGATTCTACAATGCTGCGGACTGTATTTACCATTACTCATGCAGTGGTAATTTTCCGGTCAGGAGGTCAGGTAATAATACCAAAGAGTTCCAGTAATTGTCCCGAGCGCTAAGCGCTAGAAATTCTGGGCCGCGCCATACACCGCACAAGGATCGGGGAGAGTGCTTCATGAAAGGCGTTTGCCTTACCCGTTGAAAGAATATAATGAAGGACGAAAGTGGACGACTTCGTCACACATTTCAGCATAAAATGAAGGAATTTTCGACACACAAGTATAAGGATTCAGTAACGCTCATTTCTGAAAATCAGTACTGCCTAAAAAAACATTGAAAGAGAACAGGTAATGGGACAATGTTCATCTGGTGCTCTGACGTTCGAAGTAGTCGTGTGATGGGGGGATAGGCTGTGGCGGCTTCGTTAACTCAATGCTAAGACGCCTAGTGGGAGGCTCTTGCGCGTCAGGTGTTAAACTAACACGGGATGGCGGCCAATCTTGGACGGCGGGGGCGGGCTAGTTGGGGACGATGCGCGGTGAACGGTGTTGCACCTGCGGTGCAAATTGGGGTGGGTCCGGAGGTGGAAGCGTCGTGGCGGATTTAAGACAAAAACTAGTAGTATGTAATAGTGGCATGGTACAGTACAACTGGATTTCTGGTGGGGAGGGATGGGCGTCATAGGTTTTAGAAGGTAGTAAGCCTTGGGAATTGGTCCGGTGGCTTGCGTGTAGTGTGATTTATGGCACTTATGACAGGTGGAATGATTCAGAGTAAGTTCACTGTATGGTGTCTGGAGTTGAGCGGAGGCGTGAATATAAGTCCTCATACAACATGCACAGCTAGGGATGAAGAGGTCTAGGGTGTGAAATCTCCCCTAATGGTTGGTGAACAACTTACAAAGGACACAGACTTTGAATTTTTAATTAAGGCTCCAGCTTCTGTTAATGCGACCATTAGGCAGACAAAAAATTGGCTCACAGAGAAGACAAATGCTTGGTGAGCAGAAGTACGTAGATTTCCAGTGGGTATACCGTCAAGGTGCGCATTTGCAACGGCAGCAGAAGTAATTTAAAAAAAAAGGGACGAATGGACCTTGGGTTTCCGGGTGTTGGCTGATGTGCCGGACTTCAACTGCGCCTCCCTATCTCACCACTGCTATCTGATGGGCGATGCTCTACGATACCATATTCTCAACACACATATCGTTCAACCTCACTGTATCTCTCACGCACAGATTATGCTCTCTTTCAGCAACTTGCGCCTCCGTCGTGGCTCAGAATCGCCGTTCGTTACGTCCGTCTACTTTCTGTAATATGTCATCTCTGGACAGTGATTACAGGTAAGGGTGATCATAAATGGGTGGCGATGCCCGATGATGTTAAACCAGGAGCGTCATCATTACCGAATCCACTCTCATCTGCATCTTGCCGCAGCTCCATCGAGATAAAACCCGCATCTCCCCTCCACTGCCCTCAACATTAGTAAACTGATTTTTCAACGTTGACCCAAATTGGATAGCTTCTTGACTGATGGTTCTGGGAGAAGATTTTTAAAGGAATGATCGATATTTCCCAAATTGCTAGAGTCTGCCGATGTTTGACACATCAGGTCAATGATCGGCATTTGTGACTCGGAATTGAATCTTACGAATTTGTAACATTGGTAGCATGAGGGAACAGAGAAAGAAAGGATTTGAGAAGGAATTTGGCGGACCGCCCAATTGACAGGGACACTTCCGGTTCATGTATTCACAACGGCCTCTCATATTAACATCAGTACATGTCTAATGTTGTAACCCAATTTTAGTATCTGATTGGGTGTGGGTCTGTCGAAGAGAAGTTTTGAGGAATTCTATACAATTTTCAAAAGATGACGGTCGGTCTATTTGAGTAACACTCCGTCCAGCAGTGATCTGCGATTTAACATGCCACCTAGTGCTAATGTGTACCATCTGATTGGTGGGTTGGGAGAAGATTTTTGCGACATTGTACTAGGAGTCAGATGCTTTTGACATTAAAGCATGTGAAGAAAGGCTTTGCAATTTACAGTAACTGAGTGGAATGTGTGGCAAATTTTCAGCGGATGCAGCGGTTTGGGGAAGAAGCAAGAAAGAGACGACGATGACGGATGACGATGACAGACGGTGTCGAGCGCATACCTTATGTGGAATTTAAATCAGATGAGTAATATATATAGACACAGAATTGATCCTCTGAATCATCCCATGAATATGTCCTATTCTCCATATGTAATTAACCGAAAAATTCATTGGTATCGGTAGTAACACGTTCCACGAAATGCTCTCACTTTCTTTTTCACTGTGAGGCAGTTGTTAGTGGATATGCTGGTGGTTCTTATATGTTAGGGTGTGTGAGCTTGGGATCGAGGAACAGAGCTCAATCCCAACTTCAGCTGTTGATAACTTAGAGGTTTGAAGTGTTTACTCTGCCCGTCATCCTTCGGAGAGCCAGCAAAATTGAGTCCAGCCGTGTCGTGGTTCGGGCAGTGTGAGAAGCGTCACTGCTGTCCATGGATTAAGTGTCAAATAGCCAAGGTAGACTGCTTACAGCATCACAGACGCTCTGCTAAGTATGGTCCGCATGGGATGGGGTTGATGGGGGAAGGGTGAGGCTTGAAGTCATATTTTCATGACAAGTCAATTTCCAGGTCGCCATTATACTAGGTCAAACTCCCTAAATGATCCACGATAGTTGAAACAAAATCCATTAAAGCCGGTAGTGACCGGTATTGCGAGTTGTGTATAAATTTGCCGATTATCCACCTCTCCAGTGTCCACCGGTGATATGTCCACATTACCTCTCGCGTAAATTCACTTCCGTTGTGGTTGTCGTGTCTCACTCTTCTCCGCGTATCTCATTTCTTTTATTTAAAATAAACCTTATACGAAGGTTTTTCGTGGTAGTTTGCCATTCTTCCCAGCCTTGTGTCCATGCTCGATATTTTAAGAATTGTAATGATTCAGCCGGGTTGAACACACACCTCCAGACTCAAAAAAAACTCTCAACATTATGTATCGAGTCTGTTGGTACCTGGGAGAATAGACATTGTAGGTGACAAGGTAAGGCAGTTGCAAAGGAAACCATTCCTGTTGTAATTTTGATGGTAAAGATGGACTCCCTTCAGCGTTGAACCACACACTCCCAGACTCAAACAGACACTAAACATACATCGAGTCTGTGGGAGCTTAGTAGAGATACATTTAAGTGATCAAGGTAGGCAGTGCAAGAGGAACACATTCCTGTTGTGACGTTGAGGCTGAAAGATTGGATTGACTTCCAGCAGCAATCTTGACACTGCTTTTCCTAATGACAAAAGGGACATCAATGACAGAGCCCTCAGTTGAAGCGCACTCTAAGGCGGGTTTAGCCGAAACTTTTATGTCCTTCTAGATGATTCCTTCCCAACAACCTTCCTGTTTCTCCTTAAAGTACATTATACTGGTGGCAACATATACTGCATTATTACATTTAAGTACATGTATAATGTGCTGTGTCACTAAAGTAATTTAGTCTCTCTTTTTTGCCAAAAAACATGTCGAGTGTCAATTAGCTGTCTTAACATAATGGTTTGTGATTTCTATAACATTCGTGAGAAAGGACGTAAAGTTATTGGAGAACAACTCTGCACACTGAAACAGAACTTTGCTCCGGCACGACGTCGTCATTCTGCAGAAACCAATGGATAAGACATCAAATGCAAGCTAAACTCATTTACCGTTTCCGAACCGCTGTAGTTGTACGTACGCAACCATCCTTCAAGGGAATCTCAGTTTTCAAAAGGAGAAGGAGCGGGAGCAGGAAAGCGGAGTTTTGTACAAAGGATCAGAAAGGAAGAAACGAGTAATCGGTTTGTGAATGGGAGGGGTTAGGAGTTGAGAAGGCTGCAGCTGAAGGATGGAGGAGGAACCTGGAGGTGAATGTAACCCTGATTGTGACAGAAGATAGCGAAGTTGGTGCCTTGAGACAAGATGAACACCGTAAAAAAATACGATTGTTACGAAACCGTTTGTCCGCATGATGACAAAAGAGCTTGTACACATGACATGTCTGTAATGGTGCAAGTCCACAAGGTCACATGTTTTTCCCCATGAGAACCAAACAAGATGCCAATTGAAATGTTGAGTACTGAAAAGTTGCATTTTTTCTGATACCCAATTCACGCAAGGAACATTGCTAGATGCTGGTGTGGTTTCGTGGTTAAGCATTGGCGTTTGGGACCTTAAGGTCCAGAGTTCAAGTCCCTGTCAGCTGTGAATAATACTCAGTGGGGTGTGATCAGCTTGTATCTTTTTGAGGTTGCGTAAAGGTTACCTGTTAAAGGAGAGATTAATTTTCAAGTAATCTGCGTCGGAGTCAGACTCTTGCCAATGAAACTGCCATCGTGCCCTACATGCTTTCTGCGCATGAAAGAATTGGTATTGTTATTAATTACCTGCAGTACAGAGCAAAGGTGGTTGTGGCCACAACAGGGGCCGTCGAGCAGGTTGTATGTTGAAGTCATGATGTTTGGCGAAAATGAAATAAGAGAGGAGAACATGTTGGAGCTATTCTATTTTCTTGCTGTGCCGTTTTGAGCCATTGCATAATAGCTATTAACTGGGAGCCGCTCTACGGTAGTCGAGGACAGCGCAACATGAGGTGAAGTCGATGGTTTTGCTGCGCGTTGCGAGAAGATTAATTGATATTCTTTAGTCCTCATAAGACTCGTTAGGTCAATGGGACAATGCGTTCGTGTGCGGATGACGCTTTTGGCCAACATGTGCAAGATGGATTGTAGGGACACATTCGTTTCATTGAAAACTCTACATAGAGGATGATTCTTAGTTTTGTTGTGTATTTAATTATTGAATTCGTTGAAGTGTTGTGGTTAACATTAGTTAACACAGCCATGGTCCATTGATGGTTAATTCGATTCTAGGTAATTCAGGGTCAAATTTTTTGGCCTACCTTGTAGAAAACTGTATGTTCTATGAAGTGTTGTTCTGAAAGCTTGTAATGGAGGAATCAGAAGAGTGGGAGGAACGGGGAGAAAACGAAGAACATAATGGTGTATTAAACGAGAACGTTGGAGGAAGGAAACCATGAAGGTGAGAGATTAAATTGGGAATAGAAAAGAATGAAGATACATTAGAGTGATTGTTTCGGGCAGGATGACTTGAAATAAAGAGGATGGAGAAAAAACAAAAAACTTCGTTATGGCTCATCTTCATTGTTGAAGAGCCCTCCTTTCTGCTTTGTATTCATTCTTGTTTTGTGGAAATTCTGCTTCCTGTTCATGCGTTGCAAAGAAAATAACTTTCCCTCTCAATTATCTTATAAAGGGACTGGCGGATTGCTTTGAGGGACACCCCGCTCGCTCTTACTGTCTCGCCTGGGTTGAATCCTGACCAGCTATGAACTGTCTCTGGTGTTTCACAGGCAGAGGTGTCATCAGTGTGTGGCAGCCTCGGATGACTTTAAACTGGGTGTCCAGTTCCTGCTATCATAAGTTGATGGACATGGAAAAATCTTCATGTCTTCCCAAGAGTCGGATGAGCTATTCTGTGGCAACCCTGATAAAATTACAAATTCTGCCATGGTACAAGCTGTCTTGGGAAGGTAAATGGCAATTTGTGTTGTGCAAGACAGCCAATGACTTGGTTCAAGGAAAGAAGCAAAATAAAATCAATCTTCAATATAATTATAATATATCTACTATTAATCTCTCTCTATCTCTATCTCTATCGTCATCTATTCTCTCTCTCTCTGCTCTCTCCTTCTCTAATTCTCTCACTTTCGATTTTGTGTGAATCTGGATGTGATGTGTGCCTCCATTTGACCTTCAAGTTCCTTTGCCACTTCTTTTAAAAATACTGATGTCAGTCCTACTGTGTGTTTCGTTCAAGCACTCGCTCTGTGCAACTAAATTAGACCACTCTCAGTGTGTACATTTACCGCGCATGTGCACTTATATTACCGATGGTTCTGTGAGTAGTTTAAGGTTAAAATATCCTGGTTATGTAGTTATCTTGTATGTTGGAAGAATGAAAAAAAAAAAACATTCAGTAATATTTGTCTTTTTGGATCCAGAGAAAGCAGCTTGATTGAAAAGTGAAGTTACGCCTTCACTATGAGCACGAGATGGTGCATCACCGCTTGTATGGATTACAAAAATGGCTTCAATTGCAAAGTTTCACCATCTGCGTATAGGGACTGCGTATGTCTACTGGACAGAGCGTTCTGCAGGTGACTACGTAGCCTGAGGATGAGGTACAACTTGCAAGCTCATTATTCATTGCGAAATTTCTCGTTTCCAATTAGTCAGGTCATATAGTGGAAAATACCTCTCAACCAAAATAATGCTACAAAAGTTTCTAAACCGATTTGTGTAGGTTTAGTGCTACTTTATAACATGACTAAAGTTACAAAGTATGACCCCGGAAAAAGTGTTTTTTCAAAGATGGCATGCCGAAGACTTTTTGTGATCATAACTCTGTACTATAACTCAAATTTGATGATCTTGGTGTCTATCTCCGAGGTTTTTGGGGCAAAGATACACATTGTAGATCTAAAAACAATGATGTTGGCCTAGCTATGTAACGTATCAAAATTCCAATATGGCATGCAAAAATGAACACTTGTAACAGTTTTATATCTCAATAGCGTAAGTTTAAGATTTGTTGCTGCAGAGTGCCTTTCCATATTTTCAAGTGCTTGCCATCAGTTGAGAAACCTTTTACAATGGTTTGGAGTGAGGCGCATGTTTCCATATAATTGACCGACTACTAATGTGACAGTTTAATTCTCATCGTTTCTCGGTTTTTCAGATTAACAAGAGTAATGCCACTAGAGCAAGCTTTATTGTCCGATCTGCAAGGAGGAGATCGAGGATTCCAGTATAACGGTTGCGATTGCAGTGGAGGGGGTCGGAGGGATAAATGAATGCCAGTTGTAGCGGAGGACGACTGTAGTTTATGGCCGGTACTAAGGGATAAAAGCGTGTCGTCAACAGTAAATGAATGATAAAAACATTAAAAACATGTTGCCAAAGAAAGTATGGTTTGTGCCAGCAAAGAGAACAAAGACAATCAAAGTGGAGGTTTGACAGTGAAAAGGAGCAGATCTGGGATGTAAATTGAGTTGGACAAGGGACACTGCTGGGTACTGATGAAATTGTGGAGTCATTGCTAGTGATTGACTTACATCGTCAGATAAGGGTTCAATGGAGGATTGAATACTACTTAGAGATTTACATGCAGCAGACGACTTTAGGGCCCTTGTCCACTTGACGTTAAGCCAGCAATGGCCAGACCGTATAAAATTGAATCTAAAAACGTGACTACGTGAAGATTGTTGATGGTTTTTTTTTGAGTTTTGGCGGTATTCAGAAACGTGGGTTGGGCGTTGCATAACGGATTGATAACGGCCACAGACAGTTTCGTGTGTGTATACATACTTTTTAACGCAACGGATCTTACCTTGTGTATGTCAGTGTTAAAAATACCTAAAAAAGCATAAGTTAATTACCTTGCGGGCTAACGTGATCGCGACGAAACTCGTGGCGGTAGCCTGGTAAGAGAAGTTGCCGACGCAAAATTGAATATCAAAACTGCCCGAGAATTTTTGAATTGTCAACATGTGCAGTCACAGCATTGCGATTTTGCCAGCGTATGCCATTTCTGATGGAAAAATTGGTTACGTGACGCAGGCACACAGTGCAAATTACCTTATGGAAAAGTGTGAAATATACGTCTAAATTATGCTCGAATCATTGAATACGCTGCGATATTACCTAGTCGTTCGCATACGTCAGTTCGAAATTTCAAGCATTGCTGAAAATGTTAAGACGTACTCGACGTAGAGGCATCACGAACGTTCGATGCTGGATTGCGTGTTCTGCACGTGCGCGCGATCGTCGTTAAACATGGCGAGGACAATAGTACTTGAGGTTCTCATAAGTAAAGCACGTCAAGTTAATGGAACCATACTTGAAACCCAATTTAATAACCGTGAGATAACGCGTCTTTGAACAAATGAGTAACCGTAGGCGTTAGGCCTATGTTTAACGTGCTTGGAAAGTATGAGTACGTGCATTGAAACTATGTATAATGGCTGAACACAATGGTCAGGTGCTTAATGACGTTAGAGTAACGATTGCGTTAAACCTAGTGTGCAGTTTGAAACCTAGGTAAAACGGTCAATCTTAACCATGTGAACATAGTAGCTAGAACCTAATTTGTAACGTTATTAAGACGCACCATGTTTTGTATGTGAGACGAATAGAATTGACGTCTCCGGACGAACCACGATAAATTACTGAAAGTGTTTCTAACTTAATCATACCGTTACTGACTACGTATTGCAACGTTTAGGGGAGATTGGTAATACCAGAGATGGGCTTCACAAGAGGAGACCCACACATGTTCCAGACTACATGTTGAGTAGATAGGTCATGCCAGTCAGTATCAGTAGTAAGTAAGTATAATTAGCAGTAGGTTGTGTGCGTGACAGTAAGTAAATAGGTAGTAGTATGAGTAGGTGAGCATTGGTAGTATAGGAATGTCTACATCAAGTATAAGTGGGGCGGCGAGTATGTCTATGTCAGTAGTCAGTGTAGTAGTTAGTGAGTATGGTTAAGTAGTAGTAGGTCCATGTCAGAGTTCAGTAAGTGAGCGTGATGGGGCAGGGTGGTGGTGTGATGATGGATATCCTCTTATCGCCATCGACATATGGAACTACTTTGCAGCCATGTGGTTCGGGATGTCTTGTTGGACTAATTTTTTTCCTCATTCCCACGATGAGAAATATTTCTTGTTTTACTTTCTTAAAGTATTTAAAAACGACTTTTGACAAATGCCATAATGTACTAGTAATGAACACAGAAGCTGCGAGAACTTATTACATAAGTATACTAACATGTTTTATCTGTGTGTTGTTAGGCGGTCCACGACCTTGCCCAACGATAGGTCAGAGTGCATGATAGCGTAATAAGTCCCAAGCACGTTATTCTGGTATAAATAGCAGTCACGGGTACCCTTAACATTACTTGAGTGTGTGTCGACGTTGAGGATTTTCAAGTAGCGTGTGTCGAAGTGGTAACAAGCGTGTTGTACGTGCACAAAACGTACTCATTAGGTGTAGAAAAAGTTTCGTGCGAGTACTGGCGAATGTGTACCTCTACGTGTTTCGAGCTTATGATACATAAATCGTGTGTCAACGATCAGCATAACGTGCTAAACTTACTGGCCGAGTAGGGAACGTGTGAGCCAACAGCCAGTATTGTAAAATTTTAAGCATCGAAGAAAGAGAAAAAAGCACAAAAGTAAGATGAAAGCCAGCCGTACAACACTTATGAGCAGTGTTTTTCAGGGTATTCCTAACTTGAAAAACTTACCAATTGAACGTGATCGATCGTGGCCACGGATTCGCACAATTTGTAAAAAACGGCATACGTCGCTAAAATCGTCAAGGGTTGACAGCCCCTTTATTCATCATTCGGTAGTGGAAATTTCCTGGTTTCTCTTTAAGGGTTTTCTTGTGCCCTTTAGAGTTCCAGAAGCCCCCGTTGCAAGCGGCAGAAAGTTGCGTCCTAAAGATGAGAGAGTATGAAGCTATTTCATAAAAGCGTGTGCTTACCTAGACATGAACAATGAGGAACACTACTGTTACAATCGTATTGAGCCTCAAATGAAACGGGTATCTTTTGCAAATCCTGGATCGGAACCGTATGACAATCTTACACTTTGAAAAAGCGTTCCTTAAAAAACATTTAGGAACCAATTCATTTTTGAAGGAGAAGGCTTGGACGATATTGTACGATGAGACAGAACAAACCTTCGCAGATTCTGAGATCATAATACAAGCAAATGTTCAGGAAGCGATGACGAGTCCCAAAAAACTGCGCATATGATTGAAACTGCTCTGGTAGGTTAGATCAGAAGTGATATCAAATTTAGTTTCTACTGTGACGAATTGCAAGTATCCATAGTAAGTGGGATATTAAATACTTGATTTCAGCCACTATCGGTTTCATTCCGACTAGTCTGCGACGCCACTGGAAAATGTTTAGTGGGAAGGAGCAAAACGCAAGGTTGTGGCAGTGGTGTCATGCCATAATCAGGCAGTTCGCCGACGAGCGTGTCTTGCTACCCGTACAAGTGGGACTTGCTTGTGCAAATCCATCATCTGTATCGTGAGACTTCTTGTGGATACTCTTCATGAAATGGGATTCTGTTGCTTCGATGACCACAGGAAGTGATCAGAATTTTGAAAAAAATGCAGCTAGATCGTGTGGAACACTTGATTCCTAGTGGTGATGTAGATTTGCTGGAGATTGTTCCTCTTTGCTGCTGGATAATGTGTGATCAACAACGTTATACTATTGACGGCAAAGGTGACGATTTATGGATGGGTGTCATTGCCTCTTGTTCACCCCTGAAAATGGACGAACCTGTCTCATTCCGTGACAACGACAGATCTCAAGACTGGAAAACTGGAAAACAAAGCAAAATTCCTATCTTGGAGATACATGGTTTGCAAAGCATGCTTGGTCATGAGAGTACTCGAGGACCTGCCGAGATTTTTGAATGTGACCAGAGGATCGGATATTTTGGAAGTCTCCCTCGCTGCAAAGAGCAACACTGGAATTGGCCAGGATGCATTGCAATTACTTGCATTCAGGAGAGCCCCACCACGGCAGTCGTCAGTCAATCTTTGCTATGATCAATATGTACTCTGAGACAAGTCGTGTCATTGTGTCTACATTAACTTGTGTTTGCAAACCTTGCATGAAGCACAACCTTCCCACATGTAACTTTTGAACAGCTTGTGATTGGAAGGCTGCCAAAACATCATTGATGCGCCACAAAGATAGCACCTGAAAAGTCATTGTTCTGAGTTGGCGTGTTTCCATATCACTATGAACTTGCTGGGGCCATAGGAACTCTCAGTGAAGGGACCGTTAAAAAACATATTGAACGACTGTCTATGGAGAAAATTGCAGTTTGTGCACATGATGACAGGAAGCTGTCCAGAGGGCTTCGGGCATCTTCTTGATTGACAAGTGCCTCGCATTAGCGCAGCTTATAAGAAATGGCCAAGAACATCCCTGAAATTCAGACACTGGCCTGGGATCAAAGGCGAGATTGTACTCCTCTTCTTAGCGGAAGAGACCGCTCAGGAACTGCGTGCTTGTTCTGAGGTTTGACCACCGGACAGTAGAAGGAGAGAAGAAATCATGAAAGCTTTCTCAGACCCGAAAGACCCAGCCAGTTGAGATAAATTAATCACGGTATGGTTGGCATGAAGAATGTTGATAAGGCGATCGTGACTGGTCTCTTGCGTGACTGCATTGCAGCGCAGTGTCCAATTGCTAACTGTCTTTTGCTGTCAGCTGGTGCACTTCATTACCTTGCGATTGCCTCATGTACTACCTGCAGCATGAGCAACCTCGGAGAAAAGCACCAGAACGTTATCGAGAAGTTCTTAATGGTTTTCCGTTGTTCGTAGCGAGCAATCAGGCTGGGCAGGGCTAGTAGTGATTCTTGTCATTGAACCAAAACGTTGATTGAGGTTCAAGAGCAACTGGTGTCTAACTCGCGGCCAGTGGATGACTAGCGAGGACATTGCAACGAAAGCCTTTGACCTTATCTGCACTGTAAACATCCGGAGTAAACAGTGCGATGCAGGAATTACAGACTTGACATACACAAGTCGACACAAAGACTCCACTGAGGGCACAGCATCAAAAGATGCATGCATCATCTCGTAGAAAATTCGGATAAAGCTGCAGTCCCGTCACCCTTCACATCGATTCACGCTGAGAAACATTGTCAACGGGGACTAGTGTCTGGGCGATGTGAATGTACATGCCTTTTTGAATCGGGTTGGAAGCAAGATCATTGAAGAATAATGGATAAGTCGCGGCATACTACCAATATTCAAGCGAAAGACAGAGCAAACCCTTGGGAATATCTCTGCTGTAAGATATGCTCTCTGATCTACCATTGATCCTGCCTCTGTTCCAGCTTCTTGTGGTGTCAAGGTAGGATATCTTGTCCCTGTAAGACTGTTTATTACGTATGAACTGAAGCCCCTTACCCAGCCCTCTTTGAGGTCAGGACATTCGTACGAAAAGCAGACAAACCTCAGCTTGCCTCAGCCAATTGTAGACTATGCTGGTGGCGACTTATCAAGTGAGGCTGTGATGAACTCTATTCCTAAAAACAAGATTGTGTAGCGTGCTCGATGGTGGCTCTTTGCTCCATCGTTTACCGTGGAAGAAGGCGACTCTATAATAGCAATAGCTGATCGTCTATCAGACTTCACTGTGAGACTACGCTAGCGACAGTGGTGTCGATGGCATAGGTGAAGGTCCCTCCATAAAGAACAACACAATAGAGACCAGGAAAAAACTGCACCCTATTGTTAGTTCACTGCAGAAAACAGAGTTTTTCAGGCAAAAGGGAAGACTTTTTGGTCTCGGAAAAAACCAAGGCAGACATGAATGCTCTCATCAGCACAGCATACAAAAGGCGGATGCATGTATATTATCATCAGGGGATTGCCGAGTTGATATCAGAAGGCAACTGTTGAACGATCCCGTCATGCACGACAACGTGGTCGGTGAGGATTAAGATTTGCTGACTTGCTCTTCATTATCTAGAACAGACAATGAATATTCTACTTGTTCTGACGGCAAACAATGCAGTCAAAAATCAAAAGTGTGATAATTACTTGTGAAAGACTTTTAGGAGAATGTGTGCAATGAGTTGCCTTTGTAAGATGCTACATAGGCTGTGATCAATTCAAGGATTTTGGCAATCGGACAAAAAATCAGCCTTCCGAAATATGTGAATTGGATCCGTTCATGAAGTCCTGTGCTAGTGCATACCTTTAAAACAACCAAGAGGACAATATCAGATCTGGAAAAGACCTGATGGTTGCATTCTTTGGTGGAAGTCTAATGATACGCTGATTCATATTGTCGCCATACTTACCAAGAGAAGTTGGATGCTCAAGCATTTGTCACTCCTGACGGTCTTCACAAAACCGTGCAAAAGATTCCATAAGCCAACGTGCTAGTTTCAAATTATGTGTATGGATGGGGAGCAATGAAATGAACCCACTGATGGGAGAGAAACAGAAAATGTCCAGTTAATTCCGAATTATGACAAAATACAATGCTGCGCTCAATGAACACTTGAAAATTATACCATTTGAACTCGTTCGAGCGATGCGGTGCAAATCCCTGATGCAGCTCAGCTCTATGGACTCCCCTGCACTGTGCGTGCCTGTGCCCTTGCCAACTGAAAACGGTGACAATTCCAAAACGAAACTCAAGAGGTGATACTGAGGAGGAGGATGACACTCAAGAACTGAACGCTCTGAACTATTCTATATGGACAAAAGGTTGGATTTTTAGTGTTACATAATAGGCTCAACATCAATTTTTTATGAGTCTTAATGTGTTCTTTGCCCCCAAAAACCGTAGGGATTAGACACCAAGACAATTAAATTTGAGTTGATGTTAGAGTTATGATCATGTTAAAAGATTCGGCAGCCACTTGGAGCGCCATCTGAAATAAAAAAACGTTTTCGGGTTCATAACTTTGGTGAAACTTTTAGGTATGTGATAAGTGCACTAAAACCTCCACAATCAGTGAGAAACCTTTGCTGCAATTTTTTTTGGGGGTAACTGATATATGACCTGAACTACAGATAGTGATACAAGTGAAGATTAAGTGTGACATCAATGAATGTTAAGATTCTTGTTCTCAACTCCAGAGCATGGGATTCAAGACGAGAACCATCCAAAGTACATCCAAGGTGTGCAATTACACGTCTGCAAAACCGTCGAAACATCCGTCCCAGGCACTTGGATACTGAAGTAAACTTTTTATGGCGACACGACAGCACAGGCAGAACTCTTGTCCCGGATCTTCAACAAAAAATGCCGCATTGAAATATCCGGCTATTGTCTAGCTGACCCGCATTCGCACCAGCGATGAATTGCGCAAAAAATTGCTCGCCAAAAATTTTGCTGGTATCGGTCATTGTCATCGACCAGCGAAATGCCGGAAACATTGCCGGTAAACGGATGTGGTGTGTTCGCGCAAGGTGCATTGTGACTGTATCATTTTCAAAATGGCGGAGGCAGTTAAGGCGGAGTTTCTTTCTCCGTGTATTCGGTAAGCAACGTCCATCCTGCTTTTTATGCGTGTATACCAGCAACATTGAAATTTTGCGATTACAAAGGAGAGGTGGTTAACTACTGCGAGACTATTTACAGATCTAATCGGGGAATAAAGGATAGATTTAGGATGGAGGAAAGAGAGAGATGGCCTCCGAATTTGTATTCAAAATGGGCTTTACTGGCTGACTGCTTATTTGCTAACAACTTTCAATCAAATATATATGGACGTTAATTTGTTTTTTGCTTATGGCATTCCAGTTTTTAGTATCGGGGAACAATCACAAATACCTCGACTGGCCGACACGACCGACTGATGAGCTGATATACCGCCACTACTTTGTGTGCGTGAGATATTTAAAAACCGTTGAACATTTTGGGCTTCATATTGCAGACCACTATTCTCATACATTTATCCAGTGATTAGTCTACGGCTGGGATGGGCTGAATTATGTGCCAATGGCAACCATACTCGGTAACTTGGGCTTTGTGTAGCAATATTAAAAAACAGTCAGACATTTAGCTTCATATTATTAAGCAGATCAAAAAATTCTCCAGCAACAGACTGGGGAAACTAGAGTTAAACTTTGGTTTCACCGTGTTTCTCGTTTTTGAACTCAATTGACGGTCCATATGGTTGTGGAAGATACAATGGCACGAGGGATTTAGCTTTGTGGACATCCGATTGGCAACTGCCTTCAATTGAGCATCGCATGAAAGTCTGAACTGGCAGCTGTTGTAAAAAATGCTGTCGACTTCACATCGCAGTCGAATCCTCCCGATAACACTCGATCCACCCCGTGCCCCTCGGTCCCCTCTCCAGGCAATTCCACACAACCACCACAAATTATCCTAAAACAAAGAAAACCAGTAACAAAGTCTTCCCACCCCCCGCGAGTCACGCCGCCTCGGTTCTCGCCGTCAAGCACCTTTCTGGATTTCCTGTTACTCGCAAAATTCAATTGCTGCTGGTATAACGCAAAAATGCAAGGATGACGATTGTAGAACGACAAAAGAACTCCCTTTAACGTCGCATTGAATGAATACAGTAAACAATGCATCAGGCGCAAACACACATCCGGTTTACAGGGAATTGTTCGTCATTTCGCTGGTGCGATGTTTCAAGACCGATCAGCAATTGGGAGCAATTTGCGCTAATTCCATCGTGGTGCTGAATGCGGGTCAGTACATGCGGTATTAATCGGTTGGTGTGAAGATGGGTAAAGATCTGCCTGTGAGTGTGTGTCGCATAAATAGATGTACTTCCGTACTTCAAGATGCTGACGGAGTGTTTCAGGGTTTTGCACGGTGTAATTGCAACACCTTGGTATGTGACTGGATGCGTCGTCATGGATCCAGCTCTGATGTTGGAAAAATCTTCATGACAACAATGATGTCTAAGATCTGATAATTCAATTGTATCATCTATGTAGTCAGGTAATATACAGTTAACTCCCAAAAAATTGCTACAAAAGAGTTTTCTCAATCTGATTCTGGTAGGTTTTAGTGGTCACTTATAGTAACATACTAAAGTTACAAAGATACCCCGAAAGGTTTTTTTCAAAGGGTTCCAAGATGGTGCGAAACCTTTTATGATCATAACATCTAATACGTATCAACTCAATTTGAATGATCTGGTGTCTTTATGCTGGTTTTGGGGGCAAAGAACACATAAGATCGAAAAAAATATGTTGGCTATTATGTAACACAAATCCGAACTGTCATAGAAATAAGGTATCAGAGCGTTCAGTTTTTGAGTGTCATGATCTCCTCTCAGTACGAACTCTTGAGTTGTTTGTTTGGATTGTCACAGTTTTATCAGTTTTGGCAGAGGCCACAAGCAGGAGTGCAAGGGGAGTCATAAGTCTGCAGCTGCTGAGAGGATTTGCACCCTCGAAGTGCATGGAGAATTTCAAGAGTGTCATGAGGCCTCATTGTTTTGTCATAATGAATTAACTGATCATTGTTCTGTTTCCATCCGCCACCAGTATGGGTTCATTTCATTATGCATCCCCATCCATACCATAATTTGAAAGTAGGACAGTGTTGGAACTGTTGCAGGTGATGTGGTGGAAGCCGTCGGAGTGACAAATGCTTTGAGCATTGCCACTTTCTTGTGAAAATGATATGGCGAGTGATGAATAGGTATCAGATTCGACTTGCCACCAAAGAGATAGTACCATTCAGTTTTTTCCAAGATCTGATATGTCTCTTGAGATTTGTTTTGAAGGATGATATGCGACTACAGACTCATGAAGGATAAATTTCACTATTTTCGTAAAGGCGACTTTTTTGCCGATGCCAAAATCCTTGAAGTAAATACAGCTATGTAGGTCATTTACCAAAGAGCAGACTCAGTCTGCGACAGCATCTTACCTAAAGTGTCTTGCAAGCAGGTAGAGTTATTACACTTTTGTGTTCTTTGACTGATGTTTGCGTAGACGGAAGTAGATGATCTCAATTGTCCTGTTCTAGAGTAATTGAAGAGCAAGATCAAGCACAATGGTATCCTAACCGACATTACGATTTGTGTGCAATGACGGGATGGTTCAATGCAGTTGCTAACGATATAAGTCGCATCCCGATGACTGAATGACATTGATCCCCTTTAGTGGCTGTCTGATAAGAATCATGTGCCTTGTTTGTCGAGACAAAAGGTCTCGTTTTTGCTGAAAACTCTGTTTCTGCAGGTGAACTACTAAGCAATAGGGTGGCAGGGTTTGTACTCGTCTCTGATGTGTTTGTTTTTATGGAGGTCTTGCCCATAGCCATCGAACACACTTAGTCGTCGTCCTATGTCTCACAGTGAAGTCTGCATAAGAAGTCAGTTGCATTATATGAGTCGCGCTTCTTTCCACGGTAAACGTGGAGCAAAGCAGCCCACCATGAGAAACGTAACATCTGTTTAGGAAAAAGAGCACACAGCTCACTTGGATAATTCCGCAGCATAGTCTCTGAATTGCCTGAGAAGCTGAGGTTTGTCTGCTTTTCGGAAGAATTTCCTAGACCTCAAAGAGGGCGGAGTGTAGGGGCTTAGGTTCATAAGTCAAAAGCATCTTCAAGGGATAAGATACACGACCTTACCCACAAGGGAACGCTGTGAACAGCAGGCCGGATCAATGGTAGATCAGGAGCAAATTCTTCACGGCAGAGATATATCCAAGGTGTTGGGCCTCTTCTTTTTCGCGTTGAATTTGAAGTAATGCCGACTTTCCGATAATATATCTTCATATGATTCTTGTTCAACCGATTCAAGGCATGTTACATTCACATCTGCCCAGCGACTTCCGTTGAGCAGTTCTCAGTAGAAATAGAATGTGAGGGTGAGCAGGCTGCAAGCTTAATCGTGAATTTTCTCGAGGATAATGTCATTCTTTTATGCTGTGCCCAGTGAGTCTTGCTTGTGTTGCGGACTGGTAGTAATAGGCAGGTCGTGAATAATCTGCATCGCACTGCTTTACTCGGATGTTACAGGTGCAGATAAGGTCTCAATCGGTTTCGCAGTCCTTCGTTATCCCTACTGCCGGCGAGTTAGACCACTGCTCTTAGGAGACCTCATCAAACGGTGTTCAATGACAGTCACTACTGAAGCCTGCCGCACTGATTGATCTACGAACAACGTGAACCATAAGAAATTCGATACAACGTCTGGGTGCTTTTCCTCCAGGTGTGCTCCTTTGCTGCAGGTTATAATGAGCAGATGCAGGTAATTGAAGTGCCCAGCTTGCAGCAGGACAGTTAGGCAATTGGCACTGCCTGCAAATCATCAAGCAAGACCGAGTAGATCCGCCTTGATACATTTCTGTGCATGCAAGCATTGACGCGAGATAATTATGCCTCACTGGCTGGTCTTTGAGGTCTGAGCAAGTGTCAGATTTTTCTTCTCGTGTGACTGTCTCGAGTTGGATAAACTCAGAAAAGCAGCGATCTAGTCGTCTTCGTCCGCCTAAAGAAGCGGAGGTAGTAAGTTCCCGGCTTGATCCAGAGTGTCATGAATCCGGATTTGTTTGGCTATTTCCGTTATAAGCTGCTAGCAGGCAACTTGTCAACAGGAGAGAGGCCGCAAAGCCCTCGTGATGCAAGCTGTTCCCTGTCATCTATGTGACAACTGCAGTGTTTCCCATAGACGAGTCTCAAATATTGTTTTTGCAGACCGGTCCCTCCAGAGAGTTCCTATGGCCCCAGAGTTTCTATAAGGTTATGGAACACCCCACACCAGAAATAATGCCTTTCAGGTGAGCTACTTGTGGCGCGCATCAATGAAAAAAAATTGAAAGAAAAAAAATTTGGCAAGCCCCCCACTTTTCCCAATAACCAAGGGCTGGTCAAAAGTTAGCAATGGGTGGGAAGGTTGTGGCCCATGGCAAGGTTGCAAACAAAGTCTAATAGTAGACCAGCTGCACGAGTTGTCTCCAGAGTACATATGATCATAGGCAAGAGAGTTTAACTGACGACTGTCAGGGTGGTGGCTCCGCTGATGAAGATATGCATCATCTTCCTGGCCAATTCGGTGTGCTCGTTGAAGCCGGAGGGAACTTTCGCCAAGAATATCGATTTCTCGTGGTCACATTCAAGAAATCTCGGCAGGTCTCGAAGACTACTCATGAAGTCAGCTTGCAAACTGTATCCAAGATTAGGAATTTTTTGTTGTGTTTTCAGATTTTCAGTTGCTGAATTGTCGTCACCGAATGGAGACGGTTGCCTTGTTCCCAGGGGTGACAGAGGCAAGTGACACAGCTTCCAGAATGTCCCTTGCGTCTAGTGATGAACGTTGTGATCAAACATTTAGCAAGCAAAGAGGACAGACATCTCCAGGAGAATCTACATCACCAAGCTAGGACATCAGGTTCCCACGATCCTGCTGCTTTTTTTCAATTCTTGATTCACTTGCCTGTATGAGCAACTAGACTCCCATATCCATGGAAGAGTAGTGGCAAAAAGAGTATGAACGACTACAGAGATTGGTATTTGGCTACAGCAGAGCTCATACTTGGACGGGTGCAATGACAGCTGTCGGCGAACTAGGCCTGAATTATGGCATGATCCAACTGCCACAACCTTGCGTTATTGGTGTCTTTTCCCCAATGAAAATGTTTTCACAGGCTGTCCGTAAGATAGTCGAAGAACGAAGGCTAGAATCAAGTTTTAAAAATCTCACTACTTGGATACGATCGTCAGGTAGAAACCTCGAAATTGATATACTCCTGAGTTAACCTAGAAGCAGTTTTCAAATAGATAGGCGTTTTTGGATCGTCATGCGCTTCCTGACAACTTTTGCTTGTAGTTGATCTCAGAAGCTGCGGGTTTGTTCTCTCATCGTAACAATACGTCCTAGGCCTCTTCCTAGAAAATGAATTGAGTCCTAAAAAAGTGTTTTATTAGTAAGAGCGCTTTTTCAAAGTGGGATTGTCATAGGTGTCCGAATCAGGGATTGCAAAGATACCCTTCATTGTGAGGCTCAAAGATGTAACAGTCTAACTCTCCTCATCTGTTTCCCGATTCATAAGGCTAAGCACCATTTTCTGAATGCTTCATATTATCTAATCTTTAGGAGACCAGACTTTCGCGCTATGGCAAGGCGGCACTCTGGAAACTACACTAAAGGCACAGATGTAAAAGACAGGGAAAGTTTCACTACAACGAATAGATAAAGGGGCTGTCAACCCTTCGACGCCATTTAGCGAACGTATGCCGTTTTTACAAATTGCGAATACGGCTGCACACGTACGAATACTGTTAGTTTGGTCAGTTTTTGTATACGTAGGATACCCTGAAAAACCTGCCATAAGTCGTTGTACGCTGGTTAATCGTTGACTTTTGTGCCTTGTTCTCTTCTTTGTCAATGCTTAAAAATTGTACGACGTACTGGCGTGGCTCACACTTTCGCTACGTGCGTCCATAACGAGTCTTAGGGCACGTTATGCGAATCGTAGACACACGTTAATTGTATGTTCACACTATACCAGTCGAAACAGCTGTAGAGGTAAATTGCGTACCGAAAGACTTATTTTCTAACCTAGGAGTAACGGTATGATAAGCAACGACTACACAAAAGTTGTTTCACGACTTCGCAACACCTACTTGAAAGTTCTCAATACGTCGAAAACATCGAACGTAAGGTTTAGGGTGTCCGGACTATTTATAACCTATGAAGAAACGGTTGCCTGGGAATATTACGCTATGCATACGCTGGACTATCGTTGGGCATGAGGTTTGTGGACGCTAAAAACCGACACACACGCACATCATTATGTAAAGTATCGATACGTTCCTGGTTGGTTCATTACTAGTTACATTATAGCATTTTGCAAAGTCGTTTTAATACTTTAAAAGTAAAACAAAGAAATATTTCATATGTGGGAATGAGGAAAAAAATTAGTCCGGAAAAAAAGGAACATCGAACAATGTGAAAGTAGCTTCCTATTCGTGGAACGATAAGAGGATCATATTCACCAAACCTCCCCATGCACGCTCACCTACTACTATGCATGACTAGCTACTATACCAGATAACCACTACATACTACATAACTGACATAAGACATTACATCTCACTCACCTACTGACTGTAGACATTATACTACTACCCGAGGCTACTGTACTACAACTACTATTACTATTACACTGTACGCACACAAACTACTTTGCTTAATAGTATTGACTACTACGAAGGCTGGAACTGGCATTGAACATCTACTAGAATTAGTCTGGAACAATGAATGGGTTCCTCTTTGTGGAAGCCCATTTGTATGTACCTCCCAAGCGCAATAGTCATACACGGTAGAGGAGGTTGAGGCAAACACTTTCAGTAAGTCTAGTGTTTGTACGGTAACGAACGTTCAATTTAATTCGTCTAACATACAGTCGTTAATACATACGTCAAAATAGGTTCATAGCATGTATCAATGGTTTATGCACTCGCACGTTTATACCTAGGTTTCAAAACATGATAAAACATAGGTTAAAACGCAACGTATACCTCTTAACGTGTCATAGCACTGTAGCCATTGGTTCAAGGCCAGTTATATCATAGTTTCCATGACCACGTACTACATATTCCAAGCATCGTTAAACATAGGCTAAGCTGACGTTACGCATTTTCAGCAACGTACTCACGGGTTTATAAATTGGGTTTCAGATTGGTTTGCCATTAATTGGACTGCTTGGCTTATGAGTAACTACAATGTAACGATGTCGCCGTGTTAAACGATAGCGGAACGTGCAAGAAAGATGCCAACGCATGCGGAAACGTGTGTAGCTTACGTCGAGTACTGTCTTACAATTCAGGCATTGAAATTTCACGACGATCGAACCGACTCAGGTAATATTGCCAGGTATTTCAATGGATTCGAGCCAATATTAACGTATACTCAACTTTCCTATAAGCGTATTCTGCACGTGTGCCTAGCGTTGTAAAACAATTTTCATAGAATGGCATACGCTGGCAAAAGTCGTCCAAGGGTGACTGCAATGTGACACCATTCAAAATCGGCAGTTTGATTGAAGTTGGGTGCCGGGCAAGTTCTTTACAGGCTACGCACGAGTTCGTTCGGGATATAAGCGCTTGCAAAGGGTAAGTTGAACTATGTGGCTTAGGTTTGAACACTGTCAAAGGTAACATTGTTGATAAAGTTCGTTAACGCTAAGAAAGTCTGTGCCCGTTACTAGATAGTTAGCAAACGACCTAACACGTTTGATACGCAAAAACTCAAAAAAAAAAGCAATTAAATTCACGTACGTCCACACGTTTAGAATCAATTTTTTACGGTTGACATGTGGGCTTTAAACGTCAAGGGTGACAGGCTAAATCCGCTGCTGGCATGGTAAATGTGCGTAAATAGTATGATAACGACTGTTTACAGTAAGGTTCGCCAATCATCTGAAAGCGATTCACAGACCAAATTGTCAGTCAGTACCGCCAGCGCAAAGTGTCCTTGTCCAACTCAATTGTGACAGTCCACAGGTAGTATGCAATCCTTTTCACTGTCAAAACCTCCCTGATTGTGTCTGTGTGTTCTTGCTGGCACAGAACATATCTTTCTGTGCAAAATGGTTTACTGTTTTTATGCATTTATGTGAATGTGACGGACAGTTTTATCCGACTTATACGCGGCTAAGACACAAGACGCTTCGCTTACACTGGCTCATTATATTCCCCTTCGCGCCCGTGCACTGATTGGCAACCTTATCATGTGACCTCGATTCTCTTGCAGATAGGAAAAAAGCTTGGACGGCTGTGCTTGCACCATTGGTGAATCTGAAAAAGAGAAAGATAAGAATTAATGTCACTTAAGTTAAGTGCGGTCAATTAGTGGAAAAATGGCCCCTCGAGATCTCCAGAACATATGGTAAAGAGAAGGGTTTCTCAACTGATGGCAGCACTGAAAATTGGAAAGGAGCTGCAGCAAAAAGAATCTTAACTTGACGCTATGTGATATAAAAATGGTTACAATGTTGTTCATTTTTGATGCATTATTGGATTTTGATGTTACATAGTAAGGTCCAAATATGTTTTAATGATATCAAGTGTCTTTGCCCCCACAAACTAGGGATAGTACCCAGATATCAATTGAGTTGATAGTTACAGAGTTATGATCAACTAAAAGGTTTCGGCAGCGCATTCTTGAAAAAAAACTTTCCGGGGTCATAACTCTTGGTAGAACGTTTATAGATGTTATAAGTACACTAAAAGCTAACCAGAAGTTCGGTGTGAGGAAGACTTTTGTAGCAATTTTTTTGGAGGGATTGTCGAGGGGATGTTCATATATTGACCTTGACTAAGGAAACGAAGGAAAAGTGTCCCATGAGGAGGAATTTGGTGCAAGTTGGTAGACTCATGCGCATCAGCTACGTTGTCACGGAAGCTCTGTTCAGTATGATAACGCAGATCCTATATACTGAGAAGTTGGTTAACAACTTCAATAAAGCCATTGTGTAGCATAGGGTGAAGCACCGATCCTGTGCTTATTCTTACGTGAGCGTAACTGTGTCTCAGTTCACGAATCAAGCTGGCCTGTTCTCTGCAATCCAAAGGGAGCAATAGTATTACTGAAATGTTTTTTTTTCATCTTCCAACACATCAGAATAAGCATTACAATCACCAGGATGATTTAAACTTAAATACATATCACAGAAACAAGCGGTATGTTAAGTCTGGCGTCGAGTAAAGGTCACACGATCGAGTGGTCTAATTTTAATGGTGCTACAGCAGCGGAGTCGAGTTGTGTAAGAATACATCACAGGTACTGACGGAATGCAGGTATTTAAAGAAGGTGGAAGGATAGGAACGATGAAGGTCAAATGGAAGGGCACACCATACCGATGCGCAGATTCACACAAATCAAGAAAGCTAGAGAATTAGAGAAGAGCAGAGAGAGAGGGAGAATGAGAGATAGAGGATTAGAGATAGAGATGAAGAGAAGTGAGGATATGAGATATAGATAGATAGATTGATATATATATATTATGGAAGATGATTATGTTTGCTCTCCTTGAAGGCAAGTCATTTGGCTTGCTTGGCCCGAAACAAAAGTCTGCCAATTACCTTCCAAAGAAGTGGTCCATGGCAGAAATTTGGTCATTTGTTCAGGGTGCCAACAATATGCTCACGACTCTTGGGGAAAGGACACTGGTAAAGATTTTTTATGATCCAAATCAACTACATTGATAGGCAGAAGGGACACCAGTTTAAAGGTCAATCCGAGGGACGGCAGGACACACATTTTGATGACCGACTCTGCCTGTGAAAACAGACGACAGTTCATTAGCTGGGGTCCAGGTATTGAAAACCCAAGGCGAGACAGCTAAGAGCGGGCGAAGTGGTGTGTTCTAAGGAATCCTGGCCCAGTCCCCTTTGAGAAGATATTGAGAGGAAAAGTTTTTTTCTTTGGCAATATCGAAATGGAAAGGAAAAGAAGAAGTTTCAACAAAAGAATGAGATTAAAGGAGGAAAAGAGGGGCTTGCCATTAAAATGAAGATGAGCCCGAAATGAACTGAATTTTTTTGTTTTTTTCTCATCTTGCTTACTTTTTTCAAGATGCAGATGGCCCGAAACATGCAGATACTATGTAATCTCAATTCTTTCTTTATTCCATTAAATTTCTCTCACGCTTCCATGGTTGTCCCTTCGCTCCAACTTCGTTAATACACTCGAATTACTGGTTCGTCGTTTCTCCTCCGCCGTGTCACTCCGACTCTTTCTCTGATTCTGCCATTAAGTTGTTTCGAGGAATAAGCAACTCAATGGAAATACAGTTTCTACAAGGTGTAGGCCAAAGTGAAAATTTGACCTCTTCGAACTTACCCTTAATGAAAATTCGAATTAACATGCCGGACCTGGCTGTTTGTTAACTATGTGTAACTCAAACAACATTGACGAATTCAATAACTAATTATCACTAAAACTGCTTAAGGAACATCCTCACTAATGTATGAGTTTTGCAGGAAAGACGAAAAAATTTTGTGTCCCATTACATCCATTGCTGCTAGCGATTTTGGTGGCCGAAAAAGCGTCCTATCCGCCACGACACGGCGCATTTGTCCATTGGCTAACGAGTCTTCATGAGGTACTAAAGATGAAAATTAAATCCATCTCGCAACCTCGCAACGCAAAACCATCGAATTCACGGTCATGTTGCGGCTGGTGGCGGCGTACTACCCCGTAGAGGGCGTTCTGCCAGTGTTAATCAAGCTTTATGGGCAGGATCTGGCCTGTCAAAAATGGGCATCAACGCAGGAGAAAAAATAGAGAGTAGGCTGCCAAAAACATGTTTTCTCCATTTTAATTTGGCAATTTTGACCCAACATTGGAACCTTCCAAATACCATACTGTCGATGGCCATGTTTGCGAACAAACCGGCTTTGCTCGTACTGGCAGGTATTATAATAACAATCACCCCCAAATTCCTTTCATGGCAA
>CM068952.1:164840826-164850984 GCA_035128595.1 Eptatretus atami | reverse complement strand
GTGAGTGAGACATGGTTTAAGGAGGAGAGTAACTGGAGGACAGGATTAGAAGGCTACAAGGTGTATCGGTATGATAGGAAAGAGAGAATAGGAGGAGGAGTAGCAATGTAGGTGATGGACAGCATTGCATCAAGGGAAAGGGGTGACATTTAGGAGGGAATTAATGTAGAGGATTCTCTGTATGGGTAGAGATTAGAGATTGTAAAAACAGTAAGATACTGGTAGGATGCTTTTATAAGGCTCTGGGTGTGAAGGAAGAGGAGGGAGGAGTACATGAAGAATTCAAAAGGGCATGTGGTCAGGAAAGAGTATTGATGATGGGGATTTTAACTTGCCAGGGATAAATTGGGTCCAGGAACAGAGAAAGTGCAGAGTAGATGAGGATTTCCTAGTTTTAGTCCAGGATTGCTTTTTAACCCAGTTTGTACATCAGCCCACGAGGGGGAATGCAGAGATTAAATAAGAGGAGAGTTAAGACGGTTTCAAGGCAGGGGACTTTTACTCAGAAAGTAGTTAATGCATGGAATGGCCTCCCTGGAAAGGTAGTGGCAGCCGAAAGTAGACAAGTTTAAATTAGAATTAGATAGGTACCTAGAAGTTATGGAGATAGAGGGGTATAGGGATGTTGGCAGGACTTTTAGGTAACTTGAGATTTGATGGGTGATTGTGTGCATGTGTACGGAGTGTTGTTGGTGGGGGTCTCATCAAGGAGCGGTGTGTGATTGATGTGTGTTTTCTAACCAAGCCCTTGCCCCCTCCCCTGAGGGGGAAAAATAAATAAGTAAATAAAGATATATATATATATATATATACATACATACATACATACATATATATAACAAAAACTTTTTTTTAAAAAACAAAAACAATTTTTTTTTTGCATTTTCTTCTTTTGATCTTGTGTTGATATGGCATCGGCTTGATGGGCTGAATAGCCTCCACCTGTGTCTGATTTCCTTGTGTGTGATCCTTGAAAAATCTTCTTCTCCAGAAGGGCTTGGCAGATAAAGCTGAAACTTCACCCACGTGTTCCCCAAGCCTTGGGGATACCAGGGTGTTCACGAATAATTAATTCATAGTTAACATGGTCTGGCAGACATATTGGCTTGAACAAAAATCTTTAAATTCTTTCTCTTGAACCGCTTCGTCAATTGACATGAAATGTCAGTTACGATCTTGTAGTCATGGGGAATATATGTGTTCAATTTCAACCTGATCAGACACATGGTCTGTCAGCCAGAATTTTTAAATATTACAAATCTGGGTTCAGGGATTTAAATCAAATATGGTACAAGTATGTACAATGATGTAATAATGTGAGCGGAAGCATATCTATCGACGTCGCGGCGTCGAATTGCGCCCTTCTAGTTTGTTCTAAATCACAATTCCAATGCAGAAACTTGTGTTTTCATCAAATAGTGTGTATTTTAGCTTTTACTGAACAAATAAACACATTTTACACTGGGAACCGTATTCATGCAAAAACAGTCTTATTTTCCCAATAGAAGCGTTTTTAACACAGTGACTTGTTTGTTATTATTAATTACTAGCATAACCCGCGCTCTGCGCGACATGTTGGGGTGGGTGTGTTTGAGAAAGGAACTGATGCAGAGTATCAGTAGTAATTTTACTTTAATGCAGTAAGTGGAATACGATTTCACTGTTTCAGAACCATTTTATTTACTTTTTTTTTGTACCATGCACCTCATATGGTCTTTGAGATAATGTAAGCCGAATATCACGTTACCCGAGCGCAGAACAAAGTCGAAGATAGCGCGACATGGAACCACAAACTCGGAAATAATATATAAGATTATTATTTTATTCTGATGCTTTCATTTTGGGTCTCTTCCAGGATAATAAAGTACAGTATTGGAAAACGCAGATGTCTTAAGTTTGTAATTCCTCATTCTTGTTATCTCTTGTAATGAGTAACGACTTTCTTCTTTCCCACTCCCTGTAGAAATCCTGGCGTAAATACCATCTTTATCTCTTCGGCTCGAGTCCTTGGGGTTTGGCACGCATGGAATTTTATCGTTTGTCTACTGTCTCAGACTCCATCGGCACAATACCAGAGCGCGTGATTCGAATGGCCGAGTTCTGGAATGTGCGGGGACTGGGGGAGGCGAGTTCAAGTAACTCGTGGGGAGCCGGTGGTCCATCTCCACCTGGTGGGACAGAAGGCCTGGTATTGGGAGCAGAAGGAGGACATGTGTGGCTGGCTGTTCCAGAAGGTGAAGGAGCTGACTGGCTGATAACAATTTCCCGGTTGGCTTTCAAGGTAAGATGGAAGTTCATTTCTAAAGTACTGAAGCATGCACGAGGAGTGGTAGGAAACCTTTTTGCTGTTGTGATGCCTATTTAAATAACCATACTGCGTACCTCTTTTGTGTCTAGCTCTCGTGGACATTTTTTGTGTAAAGATAACGATGTAAAGATAAATGAAGTAGTTTGAGAGGTTAAGGGGCCAAGAGTCCCCCAGATTCCCCGTTTTTCCATCCTACCCCCCCCCCCCAACTTCCATTATTTATGAATATGCCTGCATCCCTGTTGCCCTGGGGGCTGGACTGCGCTCCTCTAGGCTTACAGAGCGATACACTGTGGCTCACTGTGAGGTGTGGTTAGGGCTGAGTCTCAAGAAGTGGACACAAAATAAGTCCACAGAGTCCAGAGAGCGAGAGAGAGACAGAGAGAGACAGAGACAGACATGCCAGAGAGGACCACCAAGAGTCCTGACAGAGAGCAAGCCAGGGAGACTAAGAGAACCAGTGTGGTGATTGTGGAGCGAAGTGGTGAGAGTGGTTACTAATGGCAGAGAACAGGGCTGACACTGGGGTTTAGTGGAGATTGAGCCCTTTGTGCGTTATCAAACCCATGGCTGTAGATTTGAAGGAAACTTGATTGTCATCTTACATTGGGCTCCATCGATAATTTTTTTCCCGCTATCTTTGTGTAGAATTTCTAACCCTGATTTTTTTTACATCACTTGAATAGTCTGGAGGCCATTCCAAAAAATGTGACCTTGGTTTGACATTTCTGTTACAAGGTTGCAACAGAATTTTTTTTCTGAAAGTGGAGACATTCCTGGACCAGAAAAACCATAATGCCACCTTGGGAAATAATTAGTCAATTATGTCAGACTTTGTCAAAGACATAATCAAACCCAAAGATGTTGATGTTGAAACTAATCCGTCAGTGTTGTGTGCATTTCTCTTGTTTGTATGCCTTGTGTTAATAAATCGTTTAACGCTATAAACAAAACAACAAACATAATCTCATTATCATAAAATATTAAACGATCTCAAGGAGATATCTGCACAATCAGCACAATATGGGAGAAGTACAGTCATTTATGCCTGGTGTTGGCTTAATGGTTAGGGTGGTAGGCTTGGGATCCTAGGATCCTGAGTTAAATTCCTGCTTGGCTGTTGAATTAATACCAGGTGGGGTTAACTCGACCTGTCATCCTTCCGATGTCGGCAAAATGAGTGGCGACCCATCCAGGATTGTGCTCAACAGCCAAGGAGACTGCTAAGCAGCACCAACACTATGCACAGAGTATGGTCCCAATCTCCTCCTTGCTGGTATCCTGTGTGGGAGTGGTGACCCATCCAATATTGTGCCCAATAGCCCAGGAGACTGCTTAAGCAGCACCAACGTTCTGCACATAGTATGGTCCCAATGGATGGACACTCATTTGCTTGAAACTGATTTCAACGTTTGCTAGAGACGGGTGATCGATCACCTGCAAAGGCTAAAGTTAAGAAACAAAATGAAGAGATCTCTTGCTGGATAAGCTGACTTTGTGCAGTCCCTCAATCCACAAGCATCAATGCTCGTCTGCCCTGCAGTATCAGCTGGTCTTGCTGTCCAAAGTCTCAAGGTGATGATTGATGAATTGCAAAGTAGTGAGGATGAAGCCACCCTCCCAATGGAAGATAATTTCCAATATCCTGCACACAAAAATCTTGAACAACTAAGCTGGCTATACCGTGTTTCTATCAAAATCAGTGACATGAAATCCACACCAAGCCATACCTGCATTGGGGACATTAGCAGTCAAAGTGATTGAGTTTCCCTCAAGCCTGGCATTTCACTCAGGCTGATTGGCAATGCAGCCAATCTCTTCAAGCAGCCATCAAACTTCGAGACTGGTCTCCCATCTGCACTTTCTCTGACATTAACTCATCCTGGAAATTCTTTCAAAGAAATTTGCTCTCTCTCATGCACAGATTTATTCCATCTCATCTTCAGTTGTCCTACCCTTCCTCCCGCCCACGGTACACTGAAGCTTGTGGCGAGGCAGTTGTCCTGAAATAACTTGCCTTCACCTCATGGAAGGCAAATCCAACTGAAGGCAATCTCAGTTCCTTCCACAAAGCTCAGAACAAGTGTGTGTCTACCCTCAGGAGAGCCAGAAAACAACATCTTTCTAATCTCAAGTCCGAACTCTCAAAACTGTCTCCCTCATACAAATCCTGGTGGCATCTAGTTAAGTCTGTTTCTGGTGTACGTTCCCCCCTCCATCCCCACCGTCCCACCCATATTCCCCCTCTGTGCAACCCATATTTCCGCAGAGTGCTCAAGGTCCACCAGCAGCCCCCTTCTGGGTAAGCTACCAAAATCAAGAATCACTGCTCACCTTCATTTCTCTTATTTCCCCATTTTGGAACAAACTCCCACACACTCTTCAATCCCTCTCTTCCCTCCAGGTCTTCAAAATAGCAGCTCACCACCATCTCTTATCTTCCCCCAACCAAAACCATTATCTTTTCTCCCCCTGTTAATCCACCCCAAACCCACCTCCTTCATATTCCCTGCTTTCCTTCCTGAAAGTCCCTGTAGTGCCCATCTTGTTTACCCCGTGTACCCCATCCCATCCCTCTCCCTTCCACCGATCTCCTCATGTATCTATTCCCCAATGTTTTGTGCTTCCTTCTCCCATCCTTCTTGTCTCCTGCTCCCCAAGTTATATGTTCTGTGTGTTAGCTCTTATATGAGTCTTGCCATTGTATATATAAAAAATAATGTGCAGAAAGTGTCGTCCCTGAGTTTTATCGATTTATTCGACTTCTCTGCTCTGGGGATGACTTGGATGAGGAATGTGAGGCTGCTGATTGCCCCACAATGTTACTGAGTATTGCACAGGACATTGTGTTCTTGGTCTCAGGTGGCTGCAAGCACACTACTAAACACCTTGGTCTTGGACTGACAATTCTACAAGCAACTAAGTCGAAAGTCCTTGTGAAACTTTTACATTCAGCAGGTCACTGTGTAAGCCACGAGTCAGTCAGGCAGGCTGACACAGCAGTAGCAAATTCCTTACTGGCAAGATACGTATGTTGAAGAGGGAAATGCAATCACCCCACTGAACTTCACAAATGCTCAATTTGCAGGCTACATCAAGTGTGGCAATGACAACATAGAAATTATTGAAGAAACAATTGATGGAGAGGGATCCTTCCTTGCATCTCAAACAGCTACCTTCCACAGAAGTGTCTCAGGGGAGGAGATACCGAGGCTGAGCATGGAATCGGGACATTCTCGATCTGTTGATGTTCCTGATGACTTCCAAGCCATTCTGTCCTCAAATATTGGAACCAACAAGCCTGATCCCTCATTCCAAGAAACAGTGGAAGTGGGATTGGTATTAAAACTGCAGACTGAAGTGTTGTGTCAGAGGCCAATGAAATGGACATTGCCTGGGTCACTGCCAGACCTCAACATCCTGATAACCAGCATATGCCTGGTTGGACAGGATTTAACCAGCTCATGTCAAACGTCAATCCCACAAGGACAACTATTGGCCCGATATCAATCATAAATGAGCCTGCACATGATTTTGACACTATCTGAACAGTGATTCAGAATTGCTGCCCGAAGACAGAGATTCGCAGTCCTTACTTTTGATGAACAGTTACGTTTTGAGACCAAAATGCTGCAATGGTACAAGTTAAATTAATGCAAAAATCTGATGGTAATGCTCGGAAGGTTTGTTATCCAGATGAATTTTGCAAAGGTGATTGGGCAGCACTTGATAGAATCTGACTTGAAGGATATCATTGTAGAGAGTGGAGTGTATGGAGAGAATACTGCTGAGAATATTCTCAAAGGCAATGGAACTGCATAATCCTTGCTCACAAACTCACACTATAAGTGCTACGGAGAATACTGTGGCAATCTATGGTACAGTGGGCACAGCATAATAAGATGCTGAGGCTTCAGTCATGCTTCAGGAACTTGAGTCATGCTTCAGGAACTTGAGGCTTCAGTCATGCAAGCAGCTGATGAGCTCTCCGTGTGATTCTATGATGCAGTTGTCAAGGCTCTAGAGTCTAGAAGCTGCAATACACAACCTGTTGCCAAAAATTCAGTATGTTGAAACCTTGTTGGCAGAGTTTGACAGAGCACAAGAGGACAATGCCATATACACCTTCTGGAGGCAGTACATGCATCTTGTTTCCATTCTTCTTCGGTTTACAAGGGCCATCAGAGATGGCAAATGGGCCTTATATTTGCAGTCCTTCTTTGAAATTTTACCTTGGTTTGCAGCATATGATCATGTTAACTATCTGAGATGGGGATGGGTCTTCTTGGCAGACATTAAGTGGTTGGAGTACACAACGCCTGAAGTGTATGAAGGATTCCAGTCAAGTGGCTTCATTGTCAAATAATTATCAAACCAGAGATTCAACCAATTACCTGATAACCTTGGACTTGAGCATGTCAATAAAATGGACAAAATATCAGGAAGGCTGATTGGAATAACTCTCTGATTCAGCACGCAATTGCTGAGGACTGACCTACATAGGGAGAGCTGGGTGGCTGATGACACCAGAGCAATGCTTGGAATGATAGATAACAATGACGAGGAGGGAAGACACAAATAACTTGGAAAGGCCAGAATCCAAAGAGATGGAGATGATGTAGCTAGCAAAGCTGGCTACTCAGTTCCAGGAATTCCAGGTCTTCAGCAAGAAATCATCAGAGCGAGTTTGTCTCAATACTGGTGACATTCTTCAAGAATTGATTGTACATGACTTGTAGAATGCACGACAATTAGAGCAGTATGTGGAAAAGAACAACAACCTTTATGCACCCATTGTAAAGAAAAACCTGAAAACATTTGCATCCATGTATGCTGTGGAGGTGGCAACAGATAAACAGAAGCAAAAGACTGCAGTCATCAAGGCTGATCGAGATTTGTTCCGATGCCTTATTGTATCAACGGAAGCTGGTTGAGAGATTAGCTATCATGTGCAGCCTGTGGCTGCTGGTTGCATCATTTTCTGGGGACGCGGCTGTGCCGCTGATGCAGTGCCCTATATTACCAGTACACTGTTACTCATTTCGCTAACCTCAGAAGCTTGACAGGCCGAGTCAACCCCACCTGGTATTAATTCAATTGCCGACAGGGGCTCAAACTCAAGACCCTGAGATCTTAAGCCAATCACTTAACCGTAAAGCAACAACAGGCTTGGTCGAGAGATTGATGTTGACAAGCTCCTGAGGAAAGAACAGTGCAGTGTACCTCTAGCACTAGCGACAACTGATAGAAACTTGAGAGCAGAAAACAAATATAGTACTTCCTCTTTGTGACATAAATATGTGTGATACTTCCTCTTTTGGAAGATGACGTTTCACAGACAGGTCTGCTACTATCCCAGATAGCAACATGCACAGTGATTGATGGCATGGCATGGCAGCAGTTCAGGCTATGGGAAAACCCAATTAAGGGTGCCCAGACCTTTGGAGAATATGCTGATGCTTTTGTTGTGATGATAAACTCAAATTTCACAGAGCCACTACCAGAGTAGATGTTGTGTTTGGCCGCTACATACAAAACTCAATCAAGGATGAAACCAGAAAGTGCCGAATTGGAAAAGGTAGAGGGATAAGACGGAAATCAACAGCAGGGACCTGAAGTTGCCTTTGCGGTGGAAAGCCTTCATTCATTGAAAACAAAGAATCCTTTGCTGCATTCCTTAAAAATGAACTCTTGCAACAGGCACCTCCTGGCAACAAAGAATTGGTAGTCAATGGTGGGAATGATGGTATTGCTGCATCCTCAACAGCAAGAAACATGGACCACCTCACTTCATCCCATGAGGAGGCAGACACCCACATGGTTCTGCATATCTTTGAGGCAAATCCAGAAGGCTATGAGAGAATCACTGTCACAAGCAGTGATTCAAATGTTCTATTGCTACTGATTGCCTTCTGTCCTTGACTTAGCAAAGAGCTCTGGATGAAAGCTGGCGCATCGAAAACAAGCCGTGACATTGCGGTACACGAGGTAAAATGCCAAGATGAAGAAGTCAGAGATAGACTGTTGGGTTTTCATGTCATCACAGGGTGTGACACAACGAGCCAGTTTTCTGGAACTTCAAATAAGTCAGTTTGGAAGATCTTCTGTAAGGATCCCCACCTTCTGTCCCAGTTAGGAGGGGGATACACACCCGATGCACATGTGCTGGCCCGATGTGAGGAGTTTTTATACGCACTGCACTATATGAATCAGAAGGAGACAAAGTCAATTCACAATCGAAGATGCACCCAGTTCCGAAAGGGCAAGTGCAGGTTCGAAAATCTGCCACCAACCCATGATGTCCTACTTCTGTGCATCTGTCGGGCACACTTCCAAGCATTAGTGTGGCAGAACTCTTTTGTGTCAAATCCAGAGTTTCCTAGTCCAACAACATGTGGTTGGTACCTTGATCAAGACAAGCTACTGCCTCTACTGATGACCAAGGAAAGCCTCTCTGCTGAGTGCGTGGACATCACGACTTGTGGACGTACACCATCTGGACGTCGTTACAGAGCAGGACAATGTTCTTGCAACAGGATCAGACTAAATTGTACAAAAGCTTTCAAATGTCATGAATGGTGCTGAAGCCCCACCAACAATGCCTCTGACAGTGACTAGCCTGATTAGAGTATTAAAGGTCCGAACGGTTATGTTTTAGAATGTTGAATTCAACTCACTTGTGAATATTTTTTTGTCTGTGAAAGCCCTTTGCATAAAGTAAACAATTTAAAGACATCTTGAATGATATACGAGGTATGTACTGCATATGTTTATGTATAAAATATTGTTGGGGCCACGGGTACCGAGACACCAGTTTGTCACTCAGGGGGATTAATCCCCGGTTGTCCTCGGTAGAGCTGGACCTGGGGCCACCGCTCACAATTAACGTTGTGGTACGGTGGGTTGTTTTAGAACCACGAACACCACCGTCAAACACGAGTTCCAGTGTCCGCCGTCTAATTATTCCGTTTAACTAGAGGTCACGTGGTTACCGCGCCCTCGGCAAAGCACCAATATTATCTGATTAGATTTTAATTTAGGCGCGGCCCGAGGCGTTTTAACCGCTGCGTGCGTGCCGACGATTTTTTGGTCAAATCTGTGGTAATTACCTGCCAGTCTATCTCGGCCCGGACAGACCAATGGAAGGAAAGGACAAACACGGGCAGGTTGGAAATCGACAAATGATTTATTAATAATAAAATAAACAAGTGGTGCCAGGCACAACAAATCCCGCCCATTTAAGGCATAAAGTTATTTTGGGGATCAAATTTAAATTTGATATATCCTTAACCTGAATGTTGATTACAAGGAATAGAATAAGGAATATTTTAGTCTTAGTTTGAAGTCAATTAAACCATTTTTGACGAAGTTATGAGCGAAAAACGATTTTGACCTTTTCGTGACCTTTGACCTAATTGGAACCAAAAGTTAATGGGGTCGTCCGAGGTTCATTACCCACCTGTGGATACAATTTGACAGTGTTTGAGCCAGCCGTTTTCCCGTAAAGTTGTATTTTCGTAACCATGTTTTAGTTTTAATGGAAAATTTATAATTTTGACCGATGACCATGACCCCCAAAACTTCGGACCTCTACCGATCTTCACAAATATGCATTTTTCACTATAGGAATGGGTAGGATTATAAGTGACAAATAGAATAAGGTTCACTATAAGCTTAGTTTGAAGTAAAATCAGATCATTTTTGACGAAGTTATGAGCGAAAAACGATTTTGATATTTTCGTGACCTTGACCCTTGACCTTTGATCCAATTGGACCCAAAAGTTAATGGGCTCGTCCAAGGTTCATTGCCCACCTGTGGATTAAATTTGATAGTGTTTGCTAAAGCCGTT
>CM068952.1:164796094-164820631 GCA_035128595.1 Eptatretus atami | reverse complement strand
TCCGTGGTACGGTACCCGACAGTAGTCGCGTTGTCTCTGGCCCAAGCCGCACGTGTGTGGACTGTGCTCGTGAAGGAGGAGCTAGAGTGGAGAAGGGCAGAGTCCAGAGTGCGAGGGTGGAGTAGTGGGCGGGACCAGGCAGGCGGGTGGATGAGGCGAGGCGTGGGCGGAGACTAGGAGGTGGAGTCGACAAGGTGAGGCGTGGGCGGAGACGAGAAGCAGGAGGCGAGAACAGGAACACACCACGTGAGAATACATCACTCACACCGATGGAGGAATTTCTCCGTCTTTTATAGGGCCCGAAGCTCGGGGGGAGGGGCCATGCCGAATTCAACGTCATCACCCGAATCGGGCACTTCAATTGGCCCCGACCCCTCACGTGGCCTACCAGCTTGGGCCGGAAACCGCCTCACTTCGTTTCCGACAAGGCCACCCCAGACAGTGAACACACCTCGGTCCGCCTTTTCCATGACATGACATGAATCGCCACACGAATCGGCATGCGAATCACAAGTAAATCTTCATCGGGTCTGGGCCCCTTGTCTTCGGGTGAACGCGACCATGGACCCGCGGTGTTCCGGAGCCTCCCGACCGACCACGTATTCTCCATCGGACCGCTCGTGGATCCTTGGGTGTTTGCTCTGAGATATCGGGTCATCGTGGACCGCACGTCGTGTCAGGTGAAGGACAGTACGCTGTGGTAAGGAACGAAGGGGCAGCAGGGCAGAGGGTACCGTGGATCGTCGTGCTGTGGTAAACGAGACGAGGGGGCAAGCAGGGCAAGGGTACCGTGGATCGTCGTGCTACACGCTGTGTTAGATGAGACGAGGGGCAAGCACGTGTTTCGTGCACGGCGGGCGTTGTGCTGTGAAAACCCATTCATGCAGCCTCTTAAGAGGTATTTGTTCGCATGCCTTTCCAATGTAATCGGCAATTCTCCCAGGTTATTGGAAGCTCAAATCGACAGTCAGCACCTAGCGCACGTCACTCGCCGCACATGCCGTGTTTCGGGCTTGCCGGGAAGGACTCCGGATACAGCAGATCCTTCGAAAGCGCACGTGACTCGCCGCACATGCCGAGTTTCGGGCTGCCCGGGAACGGACTCCGGAACAGCGGATCCTTCGAGGCGGCGCGGCAGTTTGCCCACCTTACTGCGAAAGCGCACGTGATGATTTATCCAGGAAATATAAGAAAAGAGTGGGAATGAAATGAAGGGAAATTATTTCGCAACCTAACTATTCGACCATTGCAACGCACTCCCTGATGTCCCGCTAAACAAGAGGGAGGGAACTATCTACACGTATAATAATGGCATAACTGTCTTGGGAGACCTATCTGTTGTATGCATGCGTTCCGAGAACCGCAAACAACATAATATATATTAATATATATATATATATATATATATATATATATATATATATATTATATATTATATACAGCTCTGGAATAATTAAGAGACCACTGCAAAATTATCAGTTTTTCTGGTTTTACTATTTATAGGTATGTGTTGAGTCTGTTTGATCTGTTTGAGCAAGCTGGTGTTGGCGTAGTGGTTAGGGCAGCGGCTTGGGATCCAAAAGGTCCTGAGTTCAAGCCCCGTTGGCGCTTGAATTAATACCACCAGGAGGTTGACTCAGCCTGTCATCCTTCTGAGTCTGCGAAGTGAGTACCAGTGTATGGTCCCGGTGTATGCCCGGTTAGAATAGGTGTACCATATCCTGTGTCGTAAGAGGCGACCAGGGTTGCGTCAGGAAGGGCATCCGGCGTAAAACATGTGCCAAATCACTATGCGGATCATACGGATGATCGCTGTGGCGACCCCAACGGAGCAGCGAAAGAAGAAGAAGGTATGTGTTTGAGTAAAATGAACATTTTTCTTTTATTCTATAGACACTGACAACATTTCTCCCAAATTCGAATAAAAATAGTCATTTAGAGCATTTATTTGCAGAAAATGACAACTGGTCAAAATAACAACAAAGATTCAGTGTTTTCAGACCTCAAATAATACAAACAAAACAAGTTCATATTCATTTTTAAACAACCAAATACTAATGTTTTAACTTAGGAAGAGTTCAGAAATCAATATTTTGTGGAATATCCCTGATTTTCAATCACAGCTTCATGTGTCTTGGCATGCTCTCCACCAGTCTTTCACATTGCTGCTGGGTGACTTATGCCACTCCTGGCGCAAAAATTCAAGCAGCTCGGTGTTTGATGGCTTGTGACCATCCATATCCTCTTGATCACATTCCAGAGTTTTCAATGGGATCAGGTCTGGAGATTGGGCTGGCCATGACAGGGTCTTGATCTGATGGTCTCCATCACACCTTGATTGACCTGGCTGTGTGGCATGGAGCATTGTCCTGCTGGAACCAATCCTCAGAGTTGGGGAAATCTTGTCAGAGCAGAAGGAAGCAAGTGTTCTTCAGGACAACCTTGTACGTGCTTGATTCATGAGTCCTCCACAAGACAAATCTGCCTGATTCCAGCCTTGCTGAAGCACCCCAGATCATCACCGATCCTCCACCAAATTTCACAGTGGTGTGAGACACTGTGGTTTGTAGTCCTCTCCAGGTCTCCGTCTAACCATTAGACGACCAGGTGTTGGGTAAAGCTGAAAATTGGACTCATCAGAGAAGATGACCTTACTCCAGTTTTCTATGGTCCAATCATTATGGTCTTTTGCAAACTCAGCCTGGCTCTTGCTTCTCATTGATGAAGGGCTTTTTTCGAGCTTTGCATGACTCACAGCCCTGCCCGAGGAGCCTGTTTCGAACCGTCCTCGCCGAGCACTTCACCCAGCTGCCGTTTGCCATTCTTTTTGTAGGTCACTTGATGTCATCCTACGTTGTTGAGTGACATTCGAACGAGTTGGCGGTCATCCCGGTCAGTGGAAAAGTCGTTTTCGCCCCCTGCAGTCTGTAGCTTTGTTGTCCCCAATGCTCTGCTGCTTGACCTTGTTCTTATGAACCGCCGTCTTTGAAATTTTAAGGATGGAAGCAACGTGACGCTCACTGTTCCCTCTGCCAGTAAAGCCAGAATTGAACCCTTCTTTTCCTCACTCAAAACTTTTTTTCAACTCTTTTGCATGGTCAATAGTTATTTTTTTAATTCCAATTACTTTTGAGGTACTACTAGCACTGTTTTTGCCATCCAGCTGGTCCTATTGCAAGAGGATAGGGATGACCACAGCAGTGGTTTTTATACTTTTCCTTGTTAAATAAGATTCGGTTCAGGTGATCACCTAATCAGTATCTCACAAGTATGAGGTGTGCCTGTGTTGGAATTCAACAGACACTGGAATGGAATGGCTGCCATACATGTGGAGATGCTGATTTAATTTTTGGGATTGGTCTCTTTTTTTCCAGAGCTGTATGTATATTATATATATGTATGTATTTATGTATTATTTTGTATGTATTGTTTATGTATATGTTGTATATTATTATATATATATAATATTATTGCTCCAGACTGCCTAAGCTTTGTAGCTAGTGTATGTGAAAGGTAAATTAAATGATCCCTGACACATTCCTTAGTGGGTGAGGGAAGTGTTTTAGGCCTCACAAAAAATAAAAAAAAATATGATTCCTTCAAAATACAACAGGATTAGACCAGTACCGGCAACGCTGGGTACCGCTGCTAGTACATAAAACAAATTCACATTCCCGGAATGGTGCGACACATGTGAACAACTGTCTGGCTATGAAGGGGCAACTGTGAAATAAGAGTGAAGCTATGGAGGATGAAAAAGATTTCCCCCTTTCCAGAAGCCCAGTTGATCTATTAAATACAGTGTATCATTTTTTTTCAAAACAAATGAATGAAATACATCAACAGGACTTTTGTTGCAATCGCATCGGGAAAGTCACCCGCCACTGGGAAGAAAGTGTGAGATCAGCTGTAAAGTCAATAGAGAAGGACTAACGTCTGTACCGATTCCTTCATGGTCATGGGTTGTGGATCATTCCTTCGTGGCTGTGGGTCTTAACTTTTGACTCCTCCTTACACACTCAAACATGTGTTATTCGGTTTGCCAGCAAGGAATTGGATTTGGATTTTTGATGTTTGTATATCGGGAGACAAATAATCTCTGGAAATTTTCAAGACCTGCTCCACCATGAGATAAAGCTGCAAAAGGAATGCTGGTGTAATATAGATTTTGGCATTAAATGGGTAGACCCTAAATTTAGGAATTAGCATTTTTTTTAACGAAGTGGTGTGATTCTTAAAATTGTCAGTAATATCAGTGTCATCATAATATGTCATGAAGTTATGCACAGGTAAGTGGGAAGTGTAAAAAACAAGGGAGGGAGGGAGATAAAGGGCATTACCCCCCTTATGATGGCGGCATGCCTGGTGTTGGCTTAATGGTTAGGGTGGTGGACTTGTGATCCCAGGATCCTGAGTTCAAATCCCACTTGGCTGTTCAGTTAATACCAGGTGGGGTTGACTCTGCCTCTCATCCTTCCGAGGTCAGCAAATTGAGTGCCATCTTGCTGGTATCCTGTGTCGGAGTGGTGACCCGTCCAGTATTTTTCCCAATAGTCAAGGAGACTGCTTAGGCAGCACCACCGCTGTGTCCAGAGTATGGGCTCGATGGATGGATGGATGGATGGATGGATGTTGGCGGCGATAGCTGTCGTAGGCAAGAAATGCCTTCACAAGAAAACTGATCCAAAAACTATTTGTCGAAGTCTGTTTGATGACAAGTCCAACAGTTAGTCTCAGGTTGATTTGCCACCCAGTAGCTCATTTATAACCTACCCTATTAAGCTAGACCCGGAGGTGTAACAGGTAGAGAGTCTGCTCTGACTCTGGGAAGGTCAACATTTCGAACACGACCCTGGCCGAGTCATACAAAAGACTTTAAAAATGGTACATGCTGCTTCCTTGCTTTGACGCTCAGCATTTAAAAGGATAGAGCATGGACAAGCAACCATTGTGTAGGCTTGATGGGCCCTCCCCTCCTCGTAGCTTCCTCCTGCATTGAAGTTCCTTGTAAGGGAACTCATCTGATTATTAATTATTATGAGTCATTCAATAGTTGGCCTGCTGTGGAGAGTGGGGGACAACAGATTGGTTTGAGCAGCTCGGTTGCTTGAGTGTCGTGTAAAGGAAGTGCTGCACCTGCAATCATATACAGCACGTGTTGTGTATGAATGCCAGGAAGTTGCATTGCCGGTAACGTTTGCACTTTGTGATGGGAAATGAAGGCTTGTTTTTCTTCAGGGAAAGGGTTTCCAAGAGCAGAGGATGACGGATGTCAAGGGGGAATATGGAGATATGGAGAACAGTTTGTACAGCTCAATCAAAAAAGGTGAATCTTTCATTCCATCCTTAATTTGTCATTCTCTCAACCCTATTGTAAACGAGTATTTAGGGAATCCATGCTTTTGCCCTATTTGCTATTCCATCACGATTTTCATTTATTTTTTTCGCATTTAAAGTTTCTAATTGTAACTGCACCACCATGTCTTTATCATTGTAATCTCCTCCATAATCACGTTTTTTAAAACTTTTATTTTTCTGATTTATACTTCAGTTGGCATATTGCCCTCTTGACCTGTCCCCCAGATTCTGATTACGATGTTTGCATTCAGCTGACTGCTGCTGCTAAGCGATGTGGCCTGAACGGTCACATGACACTTAAGGTGGCTAAACAGGGTCTGGAGGTTCACCCTCTTGATGGAAGTATTGGAGGGCAGACTTATACCTGGCCATACCATCTACTTCGTCGCTTTGGCAGAGACATTGTGAGATCCCCTTCACAGTTCTACGCACGCACCGCACACACACAACACAACCACAACCACACCACACCACACATCACACAAACACACACACACAAAACAACTTGTTCCCACCTTCCTGTCATTGTCAGAAACATTTCTGGAAATCCTCTTTGTTCATCGCCTTCAGATGGTCCGTCGTGTTTGATTTGATGTCTTCGATCTTGTCGAATCACTTCCCTTTTATCGTTTGTTTCCCATTTTTGGCATGCCAGAAGTCGCACGGTGCCAAGTCGAGCGAATAAGGCGGATGCATGTGTGACGTGTGTTGTGCATATCAGGAAGGGAGAGAACAGTGGTGGTGGGTGGAAGGGTGCTGGGTGTACCAATCAGGATCATCTATTTAGTCTTTAACTTTGCACTTTAATGATATCTTCAAAGTCAAAAGGCATTTTGTGCACCAAATACAATGCAAAACAAATAGAGAAATATATTTTGTACCCAAGCCGCAGTCCTCAAATCCACACGTCGCCTGTTAATCCACACAATATAACATGACAAAAGCATAGGGTTAATTATAAAGAGAGGAATATTAATAAGTTCAAGACAGAAAGACCATCTCGGTTTCATTCAAAGGATGGTTTACTCCATGAAACAACATTGCGAGGCAACAGCAGGTGTATCCCACAACTTGCGATCTTAGGTAAGAAGCTCAGTTGCATGTCTGTTGTCAATGCAAATCCTATTTATTCTATTCTTTCTACCTGGTCTCCTTCCTCTGCCTTTATTGTACACCGCTCCTTCCCAATTCCATATCCAGGCGATGCATGATGTCATCATCGGGCGCCAAAGGAAGGGAGTACTCAGTTTTTACTCCGTTTGTTTGTTTGTTTGTCCGGGTGATATCTCAGACATCTTTTGAGCTAGGAAGCTGAAATTCGGGGACAAAAGTGAAGATGTGCTTTGACAAAACCGGTATATTTTTATTTTTTGATTAATCGATTAATTACCTAATTATTACCGATTTATTAATTCCTTATTTATTTTCTTTTTCATCTGGGCAATATCTCAGGCAATGTTTCAGCTAGGAAGCTTTTTTCATCTGGGCAATATCTCAGGCAATGTTTCAGCTAGGAAGCTGATATTTGGACACGACAGTGAACAAGTGATTTGGCTTTAAAGGGTATTTTTGATATATTGGGTAGTCGATCCAGTCGAAAAAAAAGAAATGTTTTTTTTTTTAAAATTTTGAAATTTTGTTCTACCTTATTATCAGTTTTTCTGTCGTATGTTTTGTCTGTCTGTCTGTCTGTCCCTCTGTTCGATCCAGTGCTCCGTAATACAATGGCGATTTCGATGAAACTTGGTTGGTAGGTTCATACCATGACCTAGTTGTGTGCAAATGAGAACGTTGCTATGGACACCACCGTTGCCTAGCAAGTGACTGAAATTTTCGAAAAATCATAAAAAATTTATTTTTTCGAAAATCAAAAATCGGGCCGAGCGACTGTGGGCAGTACATTCAGCATATTGTCAAAAATTTCCAGCGGATCTATGAAAACTGTGGAGAAGATAGACTTTGAATGAACCCTGGTCGAAAAAATAAAAAACGAAGTTCGTTATATCTCAGAGACTATGAGTCAGATATACATGAATGGTATGGTAGGTTCATGGTATTCCTAGTTATGTGTGAGAAAGACCGTTGCTATGGACCCTCCGTGCCTAGCAACGCGCAAAAAACCTCTAAATGTGGGGGTATTTTAACGAAAAACAATCTGCAGCATTAACCCTTGAAGCTAGAATCATGAATTTTCTTGTGCTAATCCTCAGGTTATTCCCCATCGAACGGGCCACCGCGTCAGGTTCTATGGGTAGGCGACTACCCATGTCCGCCTACCGGCTTGTTGATTAATCAGTTAATCGAGGATGTTTCATTTTTTTAAAAATGAATTCTTTCATTTTAAAAAGTTTCAGATTCGGATGAAACAGTGGTGGTTTTGGTATGCTATTGCGCAATTGATTAAAAAATTAATTATTTTACAATTATTATTTATTTATTTTAATTATGCAATTAATCAACTAATCAATCAAATTATTGTACACCACTCCCTCCAAATTCCATCTCCATGTGCTGCGTGGTGGCATCGCCGGACGCCCCGGCAATGTTGCGCGCTGGAGGATTATTTATTTATTTATTTGACATGGTGATGGTGTACTTTAAATGTATCTCCAACTTTTTCCTTTTCTCATGATTCCTTTTAACAGATGCTTCTGACTTGTGTTGCTTTTTAGCTTTTGTGCTAGGAAGTCTCTGATTGCAGCAGGTTTGATAAGTTTATTTTAAGTGTTGCTTCGTTAAACCCTTCGTCTTGTAAATAAACAACAGTACAAAAAAAGACCATAACAAACAAGTTCAGTCTAAATTTGGTATTGGAACAAAACAAGTACTTTCCAGAATGGTGATCATTATAATTGCAGCGATGCCTCCTACCAGTTTTGCGGAGCAATTCCAGAAATTGAACTCGTGCTTCAGTAACAAGGGTGCCACGAGGATGCGACGGATTCTGGTGGAATAACTACTCGGCTGTTTCTTCATTGTAATGTCAATCCACTTTGGCATTCGATCGCTCCTCAAAATGATTGTAACTGAACTTGAGTAAATGCATCTTAACATCCTTTGTCGGCATTATATTTTAAATGATAGCATTTTAAATACAATATATTGTATGGTAGAAGTAAAAAGTCAGGGGATGGGGAGAAAAATGCTGATGTGTTCGCTATGAATGTTGTTCTAACAAACAAATGCTCTCATATGATCCCTGCTCACTCGGTACAAGAGGTTCAGGAAGTGTATCATATTGAACATTGAACATTGAACATTATCATATTCAAAACTATGTTTCCCTTAATGGATTACATCAACAGGATATTGATTGAAGTATGCTAACTGCTTTGGGAAGCAAGGAGAAGCTGACGTTTCAGGATTTGACCCTTCATCAGAGCAATAGAATAGATCTGACAAAGGGTGAAAGCCCTCTATCGCTCTGACGAAGGGTTAACGCCCGAAACATCGCCTTCCCCTTGCTTCCCATGGTGGTTAGCATATCTCGATGAATGTCCTGTCGATTTCATCCAATGTTCTACCTGTCCGCCAACCTAGATCGACACTAGTTCTTCTTTCTGCTTCCCTCATTCCTCTTAATGCTCAAAAAAACCATCAATGTTTTCTTACCAAAAACCCCATGATGTTGCTTTCCCCACCAACAAATATGAGCCGAGAAAAGCCACAAGAGTCACGAAGAAGAATGACATGATTAGGGATTGGAAATTTAAGATGAAAAACAAAATCACCAAGGATATAAAGCCATCACGTGGCATGTTGAGTTTTTTAGATTACCGAGTTCTAGGACCAAAATTATTCCTGAAGATGGGTGGACAGCTGGATCCCTTCAAAGGACGACACCTGGCTGCCTGTGGAGAAACAGGACAGCAGTCTCAGTGATGTAACGGTTCGAGCGTCCACTCAGAGTCTGAGAGGGCGGCCGTTCAAACTCCAGCCAAGTCATACCAAAGAATAAAAAAACCAATGTCACCCGTAGGGTGATCCGTATCTTGCCAAAAGGTGACCACGTGTGGACTTCTTAAGGTCACACTGAGGTGAACAGAGCTGCTATCCACCAGGAGCGACTCCTTGAGGAATATCTGCCTACGAGAGATTCCGATGAGAATCGTTCTACAGAGTAACCATGAAAAATATGCGTTTGCCTCAAAACGTCACCAAATCACGTCTAATGTCTCAAGCTTGATATATCTAGAAAGCACTCATCGAGGTGTTCAATTTGAGGTACTACACGATATGGTTCCTAAAACTTGAAAATTTGACCTTGGGGTCAAATATGTTTGACCTTAGGCGTTAACCATGAAGGTCAAGGCCAATCGCCACCAAAAATTAATCAGCTGAATGCCAGACCATGACCTATATTCCCATGAAGTTTGAAGACGATCCGATCAAAATTACTCAAAAAATAAGGGTTCGTCGACTCCCCTGATTTGCGCAGTGACCTTGACCTTTGACCTTGACCTCAAAATTTTATGGCTGAAAGGGACCTCTATAGGCCTCTGATATGCGAAGTTACAAAATTTCCAATGAAACTGTGCTCTGCAGAGTGATTTATACGTGATTACAGATAAAAAAAACAACAAAAAAAAAACACATGAAGGTCAAGGCCAATTGCACCAAAAATTAATCAGCTGAGCGCCAGACCATGAACTATATTCCATGAAGTTTGAAGACGATCCGATCAAAATTACTCAAAAAATAAGGGTTTTGTCGATTCCCCTGATTTGCGACAGTGACCTTGACCTTTGACCTTGACCTTCAAAATTTTATGGCCTGAAAGGGACCTCCATAGGCCTCTGATATGTGAAGTTACAAAAATTTCCATAGAAAACTGTGGTCTGCAGATTTTTTTCGTGATTACAGACAAACAAACAAACAAACAAACAAAAAAAAACATACAGACTGACTAACATATCTTGCAAAAACTTCGTTTTGGCAAGATAATAAGGGTAGGTGGTACTTCCTTGCATGACGTTCAGCGTTTAAAAGGTTACAAGTATGGACAATTCCATGGGTTGGCATTCGTGGTGAGTAGAAAATCCCTCTTGAGAAATGCCCACGAGTGCCGTAAGAAAGGCGGCGCCATTGTTGTGACGTCGCTGGTACCCAGAGTGCCACGGGAAGTGACGGTACTCCCCCAAGCTTAATGGCTGTTTTTCTTGTCTAACAGTCCTGTGTTGTGTCATGTATTCATCTGTATGTCCATGTGTGTGAGGTGTGTGGTGGGGGAGGTGGGGGGGGGGGGGGGGCAGCTCTGCTCTGAGCCTCAGATACTGTAAAACCAACTAACCAAACTATAAACTTTTGTCAAGATGAGGTTACAACTCTCAAACGAATACACTACCTAGATGGCCATCAACTCTTGGTGAGATAAGTAGGAACTGTATATGTACGTGTTGACCAAATGGTTGGTCTTCAGGTGTCTTGGTGGTCTCGGTATTAATATCCTCGTAACGTTTTTGCTTTCCCATATTTGGCATGCTGTCTACATCATTTCCTGTAGTTGTTGCCACCTCACTTTCGATTTGTAACCCTTAATTAATTGCCTTGCTTTTTGACTACCCTATCTCCACTTCCGCAGAATTCATTCTCATTTGAAGCAGGGCGCCGTTGCTCATCCGGACCAGGAACCTTCATACTTCTCACAAGCCAGGGCCCTGATATTTTCAACATCGTTTCTGCAACTGTTTCACGATACAAGGCCACATGTGGAAAGGACAGCAGTCCTTCATCTCCTTTGGAACACCCCGTTACTTTGGACTCCAGTACGTTATCAAAACATCACAACCTACACGAGAGGGTGGAATCAGGACCTGACGCTCTCAGCACTTCCTACAGCAAGTCGGGCATATACTCAGAACCTGCGGATGTAGTGATGACAAGTGGAGATTTTGAAAGGGATGGAGATGAGAGAGACATACACTATGCATATAGTCATCCAATTAGTATTTTATCAAAACCCTGTGATACTTGGATGGAGTCAGAGAAAGATGCTGAGATGAAAACAGACAAGAGAATTGTGACGGGTTGTCTGCCTGTTCCATTATCCTCACTAATGAGTGTTCCGGCTAGGTTCCCGAGAAAGCTGCCCAGGATTCGCACAACAGAGCATGTTAGAATTGAGCCAGGAGTCGAATGGATAGCTGATGAACATTTTGGTCGCAAAAATGACGTACCGTCCTGCACGCCATCAAAGCCTCAAACCAGTTCCGATGAATACGCTGTTGTTAACAAGAAAAATAAAATGAAGCATCGGAGTTCTATCAGTAGGGTATAAGAAAAAGAACATAACTCAGAGTCAGCAGGTTCAGATATTACTGAGCCAAGCAAACTAGAGGATGCAGTGGGAATGATGAGGAGCAAAAGATTTGAAAATGGAGACTGATTCAATGGTGGTGCGAAGGAAAAACAGTAACTGCCCTCATTCAGTACTTTGGATTTATTTATTTTTTTTCCAAAACATGTGCTCCTCTTCCTTCTTCAAATCCTATTTCATTTGGACTCTGTGTTGCTTTTGTTAAAATGTGATGAGAGATAGCACAGATTGGCTGACATTTACGTTAAATGCGGACTGAGATTCTCATTTGGCGTGAGATGCAAAGCCGTGCCATGGTGGTGGAAACACAGAGGTTTACCGATGTTTTCTTTTCAACTGCAATCTCCTTTTCACATCCTCCTGTTGAAAAGGTATTCTCACGAGCACTGGATAATGTCGTTTATTGATTTTGAAAAGGCTTACAGATTTTGTTTGTAAATGCAGACTTATCACTTCCTTACCAAGTATATCATGTTGATGTGTCTGTCTAGTCTGGTCTATCTAGTATCATATAAGTCCTATTCAGCATCTGTTCCCATTTTAGTTCCTGGTTCTATGTTCCCTCCTCCCTCCCATCCATTTTTATTTCTCGTTACATTCATACAATCTTTTTGGAGTTTGCTTGTTATCTGTAGTTGTTTTTCAACCACCCTATACCCCTTGCCGCTCGCCCCTTGCATATCTTTCCATTCTGCTTTACATGTTAATGAGAAGGAAAATGAAGGATAGGGTGAGAGACACAGAGACACACAGAGAGACACAGAGAGACACAATCAATGTGAATGGCTATATGACTATGTATCATACATTTCTGAAATTGTACTCACCCTCATAAATAAATGCATTTTAAAAAGGCAAAAATAAATACCAAGACAAAGGGATGACAAAAGTAACAACTTCGAAAGACAAAGACACATTGACTGAATAGAAAGGTAGACAGGAAAGAACTTGAAAATAAAATAAAAAACACAATGATGTTAAACTTATGAAGACATTAAAATAGAGCGGATCATTTGTTAGCCTTGGAGTCTTAAGATGGTGCCTTAGGGCTCTTTTTGGGTGGTGGTGGTGGTGGTGGTGTTGTGGTGACAAGTAGAAGAGAGGCACATGGTGCAAGTCCCTAACCACCACCCAATGAGCTGCTGTTGGTGGAAGGGTCGGAGCCAGAGGCATTGTGGGTTGGAGGTGGAGCTGGAATAGCGAAGTAACTGTCCGTGTTGAGAGTGACACAGCGATTGTACTGTGGGAATGAGGGATAGAGAAGGTTAGAATGCGTGCCAACTTGAAAACGAGGACAGCATGACAGACCTTTTCAATCTGTTCTACAGATATATCACACAGGCTTGTGAACACCCTACATCAACAAGCTTACCAACCCATTAAGGATCAGAATGTTGTCTCTGTTAGAGACCATTGCTGCACCAAGGCGGAAAAGAAGTGCACGGACATATTGTAGGCCTCACTTTTCCTCGATACATCTTTCTTTCAATTGGCCATTCAAGTCTAACAATCAACGAGGACTTGGGTTATTCAAATAGGGTATTAGTTCAGAGTAGCCTTCTTATTGTTATGTGGAGGGGAGTGGGATCAATAGCTAGAATGTGGAAAGTGTAGGATTGTCCGTGTGTTTCGAGTTGGTTAGATTGCCATGGAACAGGGATCTGTCAGAGTAAGTTGTTTGTTAAACATGGCACTAAGGAGGCAGCATATGTAATTTATAGACAGGGCAGACAGATTGATTAATTATGTATATGCAAAACCTCTTGGTTGTGGGTGGGGCCAAGTATGGACTTCCCATTGCAGAGGCACACATGTCATGTATAACTAGGCCAACACACGTCATGTGTATAAGTAGGCCAATTATGATCTCTCTGGCCAGTGTGTGCCAGCCATAGCAGCGCAGTGGGCTGTAGAGCCTACAAAAAAGATATGTTTATTTTTATAGGGGCCACCCCCGTGGGCAGGACCCAGGAGGAAGAGGACGGCGAGAGTCGAGAGTCTACCGGAGAGTCGACCAGACAGTCCACGAGGAAAGGAACAAGAGATGCTCATGTAAGAGAATTGAGTCAACCAAGAGGGAAGAGAGGCTCGTGAAGAAAGGAGGACTGAGATCTTGATTTTAGGAGAAGCCTTGTGTGGAATCGACCAAAGCTGGGATCACCCTGTGTTTTTAGAGGGTTTGGAGGAAGAAGACTGACAGCAGACCAGGAGGCCTCGCTCTAAAAAGGACAAAGGGGACCATGTAGCCTGCTTGAAGGCCGACTCATCGCTGGCCCTGCTCGTGGCCATTTTACTTCATCTGGGCACCATCGTTACTGGCTCTCGTCGTGCACCTGGTCTCTAAAACAGGCTGCGTTGTGTTGAACTGCGTCCACCCTGTGCATCAAAGAAAAGGCAAGTCCTGCTTGCATTATTGTGTTGTACAAGTGTGATCTGTGGTGCCTAGTGGGTTAGGATTTGAGCTTTTATTTCTCTTCCATTGTATATAAGTTTGCATATTCCCATTCTTCTCTTTGTGTCTTTTGACTTGCTTGGTTTGTTCGGTTTTTTTTTTTAAATGTCGTCTTGTCGACCCTCTTCCCTGTGCTTTTCAATTTCAAAATAAATCCCTTAAAGGGTAAGAAAGCGCGTTTCAGCCATATGCTTTCCGTGTGTACGATTGCCGTCAATTTTGGCTCATTTGGGTGACCTGGGGTTCTGGTAAAGTAAAGTAATATTGAACGCAGTGCCTTTAAAGCCAGTTTCGGTCCATCCGTCCAGCGTCAGTGTTAATGGGCGAGGACGTGACTTTATTATGTGCCATCATGCAGTAAACATTTGGAAGCAGACTCTGTGTTTTAAGCTGATTTCTTTCTGACGAGATCTTCAGGTCGAAATATGTGGCAAGACTGTTACTTTAGCACAGGTGTGCAAACTTACTCTCAGTAATCTATCTTGAGACCTCTCCCCAGCTCCTCACCTTGAAGTGCAGAGGACTTGGACAGGTGTCATAACTGTAGAGCTGGTACAGCACCAGGAACAGGATGCAAGTTAGGAAGACCATGCTCACCAGCAACATGGCACTCACCTGTGCAGTAAAAGAGAAAGAGAAAGGTCGTGTACATTGTGCAATTTGTTTATTATGATCTTCTTTTACATTCGTATGCAGCACAAGACTGTGAGGTAGCATCATTGTTTGAGGGTGTGGTTGTGCCATTAATACAATGCCCGATGCAGGTTAGGGCAGGAATTTGTCATTCGTTAATGGTGCTGGCGAAAGCTCGCCTACACTTCACGAAGGACTTCATGGGATCTTTAATGTCAACCAACAAATGCTGGCAGACGGGACTGCTCGCATTCGTTAAATGGAGCTCCATGATGTAGAGAGTAATGGTGAGCAAGAGCCAATAATAGCTAGAGTCTGAAAAACCAACATTTTTTTGAAGAAAGGGTTACATCACCATGTGTAAATATGTGTATGTGTTTAAAGTATGTCCGATCGCTTCAAGTACAACAAAGGTCAAGCAACACAGTTTCCTATCTCTCTTGTTGGAGAGGTTATTGGGGGGTTTATGAACATTTTTAGAAAAATACCTGAAAGCCTCCTTTCTCTCCATTGGGGCAAAGCCAACGCCAGCGTGAAGGTGCTTGGAATTCTAACCTTGTGCGCACCATGCCCTGCACAGAATATCCCACTCGGATCACAATGCCTTACTGTCAACACATTGAGAAAGAAGAATAACTTCAGCAATCACTCATGGCTTTCGACTTGCACCTAGTTTATCTGATTCCATCGGATTATTCTACCAGGGATAGAACTATCAAACTGAAGCAAAATGTAATGCGTCAAGAAAAATAGTTTCCAGACTTGCATAAAAAAAAGAATTAAGAGTATGCGAGTTATTGGCCACATCCTGGAACAAGTTACAAATTCCTGCCAAAGTCACCGACCGTAGAATGTAAGACTTGGCCAGCCGGTTCGTTAGGGTCAAATATATTCCCTGGCTAATCCCACAACAAGGTGGCAATCATTTGGGTCGCTAATGTAGGAGTAGTAGTAGTAGTAGTATACATAAGATTAAAAACGAGCAAAATTTGAACATGGCCAAACTTTTGAAAGCTTGTCAGTGCTCTCTTACCAACGAGATTGGGATTTCCATCCGTCATAAATTATATTAATAGGAGATTTTTCTATTCAACATAGAAAAAAACAAGACTGCAAGTGTTCATTGAGGGGACACTGCCCCCAACTGCGCCTTAAAAATGTGATGTTTATATTTTATATTTAAACAACTAAATAAATAAATAAATAAGGGTTGTAGAAAGGTAAAAGGTACATAAATAAATACGTATTCCAAAGTTGCGTGTTGGTGTTGGAGATGCTCAAGTTTATATAATTAAATAAATAAATAATTCAAGGTGGTATATCAGTGGTGTAGATTTGTAAAGTGTACATAAATTAATTAATAATTCAAGGTTTTGTGTTGGTGATTGAGATGGTAAAGTGTGTCTATACTATAAAAGCGAACTTGTATACTGTGTTTATATATTTGTTTGTTAACTCACGCACGCAAAGCGAAAAGTGGGGGTTTTTAAACAATTGGTTCACTTGTCTGTCTGTCTGTCTGTCCACAAATGGGTTAAACATTGGTTCACTTGTCTGTCTGTCTGTCTGTCTGTCCACAAATGGGTTAAACAACTGGTTCACTTGCTGTCTGTCTGTCTGTCTGTCTGTCCAAATGGGTTAAACAAATGGTTCACTTGTCTGTCTGTCTGTCTGTCCACAAATGGGTTAAACAACTGGTTCACTTGTCTGTCTGTCACAAATGAGTTAAACAAGTGGTTCACTTGTCTGTCTGTCTGTCTGTCCACAAATGGGTTAAAAATGGTTCACTTGTCTGTCTTGTCCACAAATGGGTTAAACAACTGGTTCACTTTCTGTCTGTCTGTCTGTCTGTCCACAAATGGGTAAACAATGGTTCACTTGTCTGTTCTGTCTGTCCACAAATGGGTTAAACAATTGGTTCACTTGTCTGTCTGTCTGTCCACAAATGGGTTTAAACAATGGTTCACTTGTCTGTCTGTCTGTCTGTCCACAAATGAGTTAAACAAGTGGTTCACTTGTCTGTCTGTCTGTCTGTCCACAAATGGGTTAAACGAATGGTTCACTTCGTCTGTCTGTCCACAAATGGGGTTAAACAGTTGATTCACTTGTCTGTTTGTCTGTCTGTCCACAAATGGGTTAAACAACTGGTTCACTTGTCTGTCTGTCTGCCTGTTAAACTTAATCTAAATTGAATGTTATATTATGAACGCGAATCGGAACATGATGCTGTAGTTTAACAGTACTTTGGTTCTGAATTCGTCCTGATCACACATGCGCAGAGAAGAGTGAGGTTTTTTTTTTATTCTATCTGCCTGTCTGGCAGTCAAACAAAATTGAAAATCATTCCAAACAGGAAACTTAACGTTTTTAAGGACATCATAAAGGACACAAACAACAGGCACGAATAACTAACGTACCGTGTTAAATAAGATGGTGTAAAAGACGCTGCATCAACTGCCGTAAACTTATGATTTCTTTTTTTTTTCTACAACCATTAAAATATACTTTTTATTTCAATTTAATTATATACTTGAACACGAGAACACAAATCACCTTTTTTTGCACTTTCAAAACTTCCATTTAGTGGTACTTGGACAAAATATTACGGAATTTTACGTCATCACGACCAATCAAATTTGCCACTCGTGGACCCTTGTTCTCAAGACAGCGTGAGGTAATGTTTTCTTTGAACTCTATTTAATATTTGCTTCAATAACTACTAAACCAAATCCAACCAAATTTTGCATGTTGTCGATGGGTACCCCAAGAATGGTTGATGTTGGGGGTAGCATATCTAGGGGAGGGGGTTCATGGTGGGAGGAGGATCACAATTCTCTCTGTAAATGTGTATCGTATAGCGCCACCCGGTGGTAGCCGGTATTACAAATAATCTTATGTAAAGAAAGCTTCAACTACTTGATAAGATGCATTACGGTGATGTTGAAATCTGAGAGAATACTGTCGTTCGAAATTTTCAAAATGTTTCATTTCACTCATTTTAAGTGCAGGTTCGAACCAAAGCATCCTACACTGAGCTTCACGTCTTTTGATTAAACCCGTCAGCAAAGCAACTGGGAAAAATGCTGAGTGTTAAATTGACGGTTAATCCTGTACTATTCTCTCCCATGAAAAAATGTTTTTAATTCCCCAAATTCCAAATCGTCTCCAATCCCAAAATAATTTGATGTGCCTCATGCCCAGATATTATTGCGTACGTGTGCTGACTATAAAATAAACGTGTCCAGTCATTTTCGAGTGGAGGCTTCGGATGGACTGACAGACCCAAAATATACTCTCCACCATAACAACCGAATTTGTAGAACAGATAATATAATTGTTGAAAGACTGTTCCAGCATTCATTCCAAGTGCCTTTTTGACACGAGAGATGTGCGGGAATCCTGATTGCAAGTTTCCACGCAACGTAATTGCCTCATGCAATAATCGTTCAGTACGTGCAACTCGTACACCGCGACACAAGGCATTTTGAGCAAATTCGAAACGGTCTTTCTGAAACATCAGCGTCTGTGTATGGATCATCCAAGAAACACACAGATTACATTCCTTAACAATCCATTACAATGCCACCCACATCGATCAGAAAATGAGAGGAATCAAATCATTGAACACCTTCAAGCAGTGTCTTTCATTAGCCATGTTTCAAGACTCTATCATGAAGAACTGTTAATGTCCTCAGAATCCGTTATCAAGCTACTGGATCAACAAGAGATGAACCAAGAAGCGGACGTCCCAGGATAATGACTCCGATACATTCACACAACCCATCTACGCAATTGGTTTCAAACTGCCCAGAGTATCTCAAACACGCTCCCTGGACATCGATGCAGTGATTGCTCCTGGAGGTGGACATACCCGGTATTGACATTGTTACTTCCACGTTGGATCCCTTTGTGAAAACATTCGCCACAACATTGTATACATTAAAACATTATGGTACCCCGATATATTGGTAGCGTCTTTGGTACAACATGTGTTATGTGATGCAATTTAATTTCTTGTTGGAAGCATGCAACATAGGGTTGTCACAGTGGTTATCAACGACGATCAAGGTTTTCACCGAAAGAGTGTGGTCATCATACACTCGGCCAAATCAGGAATTTGAGCAGGGTACTAGGCCACAGACCCTTAGAAAATAAAGACATTGCGGGTATTTATAGGATCATTATCATGAATGCAACCTTTGACATTAATTTGCTGACATATTCTTGATCATAGCAAATTATATTGATCATCACCAATGATTCAGTCATTAACAAATGCCAAGTTCTTCATGATCAGAGAAGCTGTTCCAAAGTTGTGAGCAAAACTGATACCACTCATGGTTATATTCAGGCAGGTTGTTGTGAGAGCTTGTTAACAGGTGATGTTGGTATGGAGGCAGGTATTGACCCATATTAGGGTTAGTAATTACCCCGCACGCACAAAGCGAAAAGCGTGGTTAAGCAATTAGTTCACTCTGTCTGTCTGTCAAAGCGAAAAGCGTGGTTAAGCAATTAGTTCACTCTGTCTGTCTGTCTACAGATGTCAGTTTATGATCGAGGAACAACTTCATTTAAATTCAATGTTATATTTTAAAGACGAATCGGAAAACAAACATGTAGTTTAACAGTACTTTGTCTCTGAATTTGTCCTGATCGTGCATGTGCAGAAAGGACTGAGATATATATTTTTTTTTTTACTCTGCATGTCTGACAGTCAAACAAAATTTAAAATTATTCCAAACAGGAAACTTACTGTTCTTAAGGATGTCATAAAGGACACAAACAACAGGCACGAAGAACTAATGTAACCTGTTAGATGGAGGTGGTGTAAAAGATGCTGCATAAACGGTGGTAAACTTCCAAAATCTTTCTTTTATTTAAATTGAATTATGTACTTGAACAATGCAGAACACAAATCGCCTCTCTTTTTTTTACACTTTCAAAACCATTCCGTTTAGCAGTACTTGGACAAAATATTACGGAATTTTATGTCGTCACGACCAATCAATTTTGCCGCTTGAAGACCCTACCCATGTCCTAGTTTCTCAAGACTGCACGAGGTAAGATGTTTGATGAACCCTCTAGTTTTATAAAGTTACACTTATCACAGTGCATAGTCTTGCGAGAGAGAGCTTAGAGGTATACGCACTCGCCTCTGATGTGTCTATAATGAAGAACTGGGCTTGCTGGTGAAGGCTAGTGTCAACATGTCACCAAATAGGTAGAACAATGGATGGAATAACAGGAAGTTGATAGAGGTATGCAAACCGACATGTGAAGCAAGGAGAAGCTGACGTTTCAGGTGTTAACTCTTCATCTTCATTGGAGCAAAAGAAGATGATAACCTGGTGGGTTTTCCAGTGTACATCAAGCAGCTACTGTGTGATTAGCCAATCGACATTTCATCTTTAAGAGCATATATAGACATCAACAAAAAACGGACTATAAAGCAAACAAACAACTCGGGCACCGACTTTGCAGATGTAATCCATAGGATGACAACTACTGTATGAAGCTGGAACAACAACAACAACAACAACACTCTAGCTTTGGAGCAGCAAGATGGTGGCATTCACCAGCATCTAATATAGAGGCTAAATAACCTGAATGAACATGGTAAGGAGAACCTTCTTTGATACATCGATTGGGGAAAAGTCCTTTTTTACGCTACAAGCTACAAACATCACAAAAGCCTTGAAGACATCAGAATCAGTTCGACGTGAATAAAGAGCAAACTACAAATCCTACCAAGAAAATGAAGATTTAAGGAAAACAAAAGTGGAAAGTGTAATGCAGAAGGAAAGGAAATACCAGTAGAACAAGACATAGGGAATGAAATCCTACATGTAGGTGTTCAAAATGAAGGTATGATGTAAAGGATGACACGGTGGGGTTTGAAGGGAGAAGGTTGTGGGATCAGAGATGCTATGAGAGAGGAGGAGAGGTTCATAGTTGGGAACACTTTGATGAATTATGCACATATGTCTTTGTAGTCGGTTGAGCAGACATGTGGAGCTGGAGGGAGATGAAAAGGAATAGATAGCGCTGACAGTGAGAGGGACAAAAAGGAGAAAGAGAGAAATTTGGAGTAGTTGGTAAGATCTATCAATGAGCATTGAAATAAAAAAGAAAAATTATCAGACGTGCAATAAGATAGAGGGGGAAAGATGAGTGAAGCTGTGCAAACATTGATTCGAACCTTTCTGGGCGCAGGTGAGCATAAAGAGTCCACGTCCAATGGGGAAATGAGTGGGACTGTGTCAAACTGCTCAGGATTCAGCATTTGATGTTTTGTTCCTGAGCTTGCAAGACCACCTGTCCACACCATGCTGCCTGCAGACAAGGGGGAAAGAAGGAGTACAGGGTGGTGGTGGTGGAGCAAATAAATAATTAGAAAACATAAAAATGGTTGAGTGAAAAGAGTTGGCAAATCCGTATTTAAAAGGCTCTGCTGGCTAAACAGTTGCAGAGGCTCCACTTATTTGGCATGAGCTTCACAGAGCTACAGCTCTTGCATCTCCATAGGATTGTACTGTAGCTAATACCAGGAAGAGAATTTAATTCTCAGTTTTATAGAGCAGTCCACCTTGGAGGAGGGAACACCCACGGACACATGTTTCGAGCTTGTTGGCCCCTTGCCTTATTAGGGAGGCCTTTTTATACAAAAAAAGGTTAAAAATCAAAGCATTTAAATGGCTTGGGATGCACACCTTGACCCCATAGCCAAAGTACACAGTCCAGCAAGACTGTCCCATGAGCACACACATGCACCTCAACCTAAAGGTTGAAGTACATGGTCAATCAAACACACACATACGAACCCCAAAGGGCCAGAATGCATTGTCATACAATTGGACCACTTCTCAATAGGAGTAGGTACCCATGTCAGTCCTTATGAAGGAGGCCTTTTTTAAAATACAAAAGGTTAAAAAACATTTTTAAACAACACATGCACCTCAACCTGATGGCTGAAGCACATGGTCACAATCAACACACCCACTCCAATCCCGAATGGCTAGAATGTATGGCCATATTTGGATTACTCCTCAATAGGAGTAGGTCCCCATGACACTTATGGCAGAAGCCTTTTTTATAATAATAATAAAAAAATATCTTCAACTACGCGTGCACCCCAGCACAAAGGCTGAAGTAAATGGTCACAACAAACACAACGACTCCAACCCCAAAGGGTGCATGGTCACACGACGACTCCTCAATATCTGGTCATACATGGTGCTTCCAGCTAGACGGAGCATTGGTGCTCCCGAAGTAGCTGTTTCATAGCAGGAAATACACTGAGTGGTTTGCCATTTGCTTCCCACCAGTAATCCGGGCAGAAATTTGGAAAGGATACGGGCACACAGTGACATACTCTTTTCGAAAGTTGCCAAGGGTTCGTTAACATCTTCCGCACTTGAGCACAAGCACAATAAATAACCTGATTAACAGCTGCTCCAAAAGGATGACATATTTTCCCTCATCAGAGGGGATTGTATTGCATTTGGGTCCATTTGTTAGTTTGCTACTTGTAAAATCAATGCTTCGCAAGTATATTGGTTGCTCTGGTCTGTTATTCTGTTTGCTGGTTTGTTTCTCTGTCTGTGTTGTATGTCAATTGCCTACAGGTCACATTTTTACTCCACTCTTCACGAAACTTAACCACCTGGTAGAGGTAGTGACAAGATAGAAGCCTACTGTTTTTGAGGTCAATAGGTCAAGGGTCAAGGTCACATGCATCATGAATTTTCATCCGATTCACTTGATATCTATGTATATACTGTACATAAAACTGAAAACATGAGTTGGTGGTGAAACCTCATCGAGGTGAAGCCTCAGTCGACCCACATGAGTACGTCTCTTAATTACCTATTGTTCTTCTTGCATATGGCAGCATGGCTGCCGGGTTGCTATCATTTTGGTGGGGCACGACTATGCCGCTGATGCTGTGCCCCGATACAAGTACACTGGTACTCATTTCACTGACCTCGGAAGGATGACAGGCTGAGTCAACCCAACCTGGCGTTAATTCAGCAGTCAATGGGGCTCGAGCTCAGAACCCTAAGATCCCAAGCCAGCCACCCTAACCACTAAGCCAACACCAGGCTCAATTATCTATTATTGGACCTCGACAACATCTAATAATTATGTCTATTAATTACGGACAAATGGAACATACTTCTTAGACCATTTTAGACTTTTTAGACCCTTTGGATCTTTTAAGACCCTTAATACCAACTTAGACCCTCTCGACCTTAACACCCTTTAGACACCTTGACCCTTTAGACCCAATGACCCTATGTAGATACTTTAGACCTTTTTAAGACCCTTTAGGTTCCTGAAGACCTTTATACCCTATAGACCACTTAGACCCCTTGCCCCTTCGATCTTTTAGACCCATTTTTTTTGTATACCTAGTCAAGGCCTGGAAGAGCTTGTACTACTGCACTAAATGCATCAGGATGCAACAGGACAAAAGGAGAGAACAGAAAGAGTAGGGGGGGGTGGGAAACAACAGCAGAGCCGAAGGACAAGATTGATGCAGGCTTGAACAAACAAATGGGTGTGGGGAGGAAATGAGGGGAAGGAGAGGATGCATGGGTTGGACAAGATGGATACAGAAACTCTCGGGAGGAAAAACTGATCATTTTGAAGGAGGGATTGGGGTGGAGTTAACGAGGGTAGAAAAGATGATGGTTTTGAATTGGGGACATTCTGAGATGGTGGTGAACAGCTGCCTTGAAGACCTGGACGGAAGAATAAGATTTAAGGGGATGTGGAAGTGGTTCCACAGGCAAGAAAAAAGAGAAACAAATGAGTGGATGTGAGAAGTGATCCTGGATTTAGGCAGTTTCACCAGAAAGGGGTTGATAGTGGACCGTGCGAGCTATGCAAAAACATTGGGGGAGGGGTGGGTGTGGAAGGGGGGGACGGCAAAGCACGGAAGGAGCAGAGGGTGCAAGACGATAAAGGAGGTGGTAGAAGACAGAGAGACCACCAACCTGTCTCCGGTGATGAAGTGATGGGCTCAAACACTCAGCTTCATTGTGGGAGATTCCAATAATCTTAAAGGTCTTGGTTTCCACAGCGTCAAGCTGAGAAAGATGTGAGGCAGGGGTGTCAGCCCAGAGGGAAGAGCAGTACTCCATCAAGCTGTGGATGAAGGTGTTATAGGTGTATAGCAGGTGTGCCAGGGAAGGACTTTGCACGACAGAGGATGCCCAGTCGGTAGCTGGCTTTGAAGGCAAACTTTGAACTGGGGTTTGCCCAAGAAATGGGGTTTGCCCATATATGGCAAGAGCAAATCAGCATGGTGGAAAGTTTTCACAAAGGCGTCTGATAAATGCGACTGCTCTCGCAGGACTCGGCATTGGAGAACAACCAACAAAACAGGTGATAACAGGCTGTGAGAAGCTGATCTGTTCACTATTCAGCTCGAAGACTGAACAAATCACAGAGATGAAGGATCTTCGCTATAATTGTTTTCGTAGTCTAAAGTCAAAGCAAGGAGTTGAAAAGTTACTGACTTTGGGTGCAGTAACAGAGCATATTAAACGAGCTCATCTGCAGTGCTATATGTGGAGTCAGTCATTGACATCAAACCCAGTACGGTTAGATCCATCAACATTGGGCTGGTCAAAACATGAAGCGCTTAGATGGGTCCCAGTCCTGACAGCTGGCAATTTGGCCCCTGACTCTGTGATGCAGCTGGTTAGGTGTAACTGTAGAAGTAGTATGTGTGCTCGAAGGTGTTCATGCAAAGACAATGACATCACCTGCA
>CM068952.1:164784662-164796084 GCA_035128595.1 Eptatretus atami | reverse complement strand
TACCTGTGAGGGGGATGGTGATAAGTGTTGCAACAAACCTGATGTGGCCACTGATAAGTCTGATAGCTCGGATGAGGATAAGTGTAATCGTGTATAATATGGACTATTGTGTTCATATCAGTGTTTTGTTGTGTGATAATGATTTTGGACAATTAATTAAATATATTGAACTGGAAAACATTAATAGTAACTCAATAAATATTATCTAAACGATTTGTGTGGTTGTTGCATAAATAAATGGAATAAACACTGAAAATAACACAAACTGGCAGCCATTTTTGGATTTATCAATCATGAAAATTACAAGAACAATGTTTAATTCGCATTGAAAGACTTTTTAAATACTTATATCTATCTAACTGGACCATAATCTCTTTATTATTACAGGAATAATAAAAGAAAATGTGAAATACCTAATTGATGTATGGTGAGTTTCAAATGAAATCCAAGATGAAATACTATGAAGACAACATTGAAAACTAGAACGGGCACTCAGTAGACGGCCAAGTGAGGGTTGGCACAACGGACATGTTTTGCCCCCCGCCAGAAACATTGGTGTAGGTTTTAATCCATAACCAGGTGTTGTGTGCGTGGATGAGGTGTTGATAGGCTTAAAACTTAAAATTTCCTGTCTGTGTGAAAGCACTTGACTTTCACGTGACTTGTACATATTTCTGTATGAACTGCTCCCTGACCTTTTTGGGTGCGTGGTCAGTCGGAAGCGTGATGGACAATGGTCATTATAAGGAAATTATTTCCTGGTTGCATTTGCTAGATGGTCGCTGGGGTAGCTGGCAGTGTTATGCGGACTGCATTCTGGTCGCCGGGGGTCGGCGCTTTGGGGTGTGGTGAGCAGCGAGGTTTCTGGGTTTTGTCTAATAGTATTTGTTGAGGTCTGATTGAACTTCAAATATTGTGATCTTTTGTTCAGTAAGTAGGTGTGAAGTACTAATTCAGTCGTGCGGTGTGTATGACTGATCTATGGTAGAGGGTGGGACAGTTAGTCGTGCTACATATAGCGGGGTTGAGGAGTACTAGACTGCGAGAATATAGGAAGAGTTATACAGTTGTTGAATATACGTCTGTTCTCTGGTGCAAAGTGTGGGCGATTGGTCGTGGCAGTGAGACGAACTATGTTTTGCTATAATCGTTTATTACCTGCATCCTTACAAACTGTAAAAATGTGCATATCTTTTATTTTTTAATATCTTCAAATTGCACCAGCAGCCGAAAGCAATATGGCACATAAGAATGACACATTTGAAGCACACATCAGGTGATGGCGTTCTTTTTTTAGAATGGTTGACATCAGCTGGTTGTGGCGGACCATTGAAATCAAGTAATGCGTTCAGCTGGCTCCTAATTTTATAAAAGGAACATTTTTTGTGTTCAGTGTGCGTCGACGTGCCACTAAGGTATGCACATTTTGTAAGTTCAGTGACCCCCCCCCCAATATGCTTTAAACCTCCCATCAAGTCAACTGTCAAGCATATTACACATGCACAGGAGTAGGGAATTGAATTCTAAAGAGCTTTGTGGAATCTACTTATATGCAAAATTGTAGTAGAAATTGACCCGCTTTTATGATAATAAGATGGTCGCTGTGAGTGGGTGTATTGGCATGGTCGCGGGAGCGTTGGGGAGGGCGCGGTGGCAGAGTGGTTTTGGTGGTCACGTGTCCGCGAGGCATATAGGTGTTCGCGCCGCTTGAGGCGCAGCGTCTTCTGCAGTAGTGCACGTCCGGATACACAATAAACAGAGTTACAGCAGCCCTCACGACTCTGCGTGTCTCACTGCCCTCCGGGCGCTACCAATACGCAAAAGAGAGAGATCTGTGTCGTATGGCTACCAAGAATGTTGATTTGGGGGTAGCATATCTAGGGGAGGGGTTCATGGTGGGAGAGAGATCACCAATTCTTTCTGTAACAGAGATATCGTAAGCGCTCACATACACGGTGGTAGCCGGTTTACAAATGATACTACCTATGTAAAGAAGCTCAACTTACTTGATAAGATGCATTAACGGTGATGTTTGAAACCTGAGAGAATCGTCGTTGAAATTTTCAAAATTGTTCATTTCACTCATTTTAAGTGCAGGTTGAACCAAAGCATCCTACACTGAGTTCACGTCTTTTGAATTAACCCGTAGGCAAAAGCAACTGGGAAAAATGGCTGAGTGTTAAATTAGCACGGTTAATCCTGTACTATTCTCTCACCATGAAAAAATGTTTTTAATTCCCCAAATTTCCCAAATCGTCTCCAATCCCAATAATAATTTGATGTGCCTCATGCCCAGGATATTATTGCGTACGTGTGCTGACATAAAATAAACGTGTACCAGTATTTCGAGTGGAGGCTTCGGATGGATCGACAGACCCAAAATATACTCTCCACCATTTAACATCCGAATTTGTAGACAAGATAATATAATTGTCTGAAAGACTGTTCCAGCATTCATTCCAAGTGCCCTTTTTACACGAGAAGATGTGGCGGATCCTGATTGCAAGTTTCACGCAACGTTAATTTGCTCTGCTAATAATCGTTCAGTACGTGCAACTCGTACAGCCGCGACCACAAGGCCATTTGAGCAAATTCGAAACGGTCTTTCTGAAACATCAGCGTCGTGTATCCGGAATCATCCAAGAAACACACAGATACATTCCTTAACAATCCATTACACAATTGCCACCCACATCGATCAGAAAATTGAGAAGGAATCAAAATCATTGAACACCTTCAAGCAGTGTCTTTCCTTAGGCCATGTTCAAGACCTATCATGCAGAACTGTTAATGTCTCAGAATTCCGTTATCCAGCTACTGGATCAACAAGAGATGAACCAAGAGCGGACGTCCCGGATAACGATCCGATACATTCCACAAACCCATCTTACGCAATTTTGGTTCAAAACTGCCCAGAGTATTCAAAACACGCTCCCTGGCATCGATGCAGTGATTTGCTCCTGGAGGTGGAATACCCGGTATTGACATTGTTACTTCCCGTTGGATCCCTTTGTGAAAACATTCGCCACAACATGTATACATTTAAAAACATTATGGTCCGCCGATATATTGTAGCGTTCTTTGGTACAACATGTGTGTATGTGATGAATTTAATTTCTTGCGTGTGAAGCATGCAACATAGGGTTGTCACAGTGGTTATCAACGACGTCGAAGGTTTTCACCGAAGAGTGTGGTCATAATACACTCGGCGCCAAATCAGGAATTTGAGCAGGGTACTAGGCCACAGACCCTTAGCAAAATAAAGGACATGCGGGTATTATAAGGCATCGATTATCAATGAATGCAACCTTTGACATTAATTGCTACATATTCTTGCATCATAGCAAATTATATTGATCATTCACAATGATTTTCAGTCGATTAACAAATGCCAAGTTCTTCAATGATCAGAGAAGCTGTTCCCAAGTGTGTGAGCAAAACTGATCCACTCATGGTTATTTCAGGCAGGTTGTTGTGAGAGCTTGTTAACAGTGATGTTGGTATGGAGCAGGTATTGACCCATATAGGGTTAGTAATTACCCGGACGCCACAAAGCGAAAAGGTGGTTAAGCAATTAGTTCCCTCTGTCTCTGTCAAAGAAAGCGTGTTACATTGTTCTGTCTTCGTTACAGATGTCAGTTTATGATCGAGATGAACAAGCTTCATTTAAAAATTCAATGTTATATTTTAACGACGAATCGGAAAACAAAGCATGTAAGTTTAACAGTACTTTGTCTTGAATTGTCCTGATTCGTGCATGTGCAGAAGGACTGAGATATATATTTTTTTTTTTACTCTGCATGTCGACAGTCAAACAAATTTAAAATTATTCCAACAGGAAACTTCTGTTCTTAAGGATGTCATAAGGACACCAAAACAACAGCGCACGAAGAACCTAATGTAACCTGTTAAGACTGAAGGTGGTTGTAAAAGAAGCTGCATTAAACGCGTGGTAAACTTCCAAAATCTTTCTTTTATTAAATTGAATATGTACTTGAACAAATGCAGTAACACAAATCGCCTCTCCTTTTTTTTACACTTTCAAAAACCACTTTCCGTTAGCAAGTACTGGACAAAATATTACGGAATTTTATGTCGTCACGACCAACTCAATTGCCGCTGAAGACCCTACCATGTCCTAGTTTCTCAAGACTGCAACGAGGTAAATGTTTGATGAACCCTCTAGTTTTATAAAGCTTACACTTATCACAGTGCATAGTCTTGCGAGAGAGACTTAGAGTATACGCATCGCCTACTGATGTGTCTATTAATGAGACTGGGCTTGCTGGTGAAGGCTAGTTTTCAACATGTCCCAAATAGTAGAACAATGGATGGAATAACAGGAAGTTGATAGAGGTATGCAAACGCGACATGTGAAAAGCAAGGGAGAAGCTGACGTTTCAGTGTTAACTTCATTTCATTGGAGCAAAGGAAGAGATAAACTGTGGGTTTCCAGTGTACATCAAGCAGCTACTGTGTGATTAGCCATCGACATTTCATCTTTAGAGCATATATGACATCAACAAAAAACGGCTATAAAGCAACAAACAAACTCGGCACCGACTTTGCCAGAATGTAATCCATAGGATGACAACTACTGTATGAAGCTGAAACAACAACAACACAACAAACACTCTATGCTTTGGAGCAGCAAGGATGGTGGCATTCACCACGCATCTAATTATAGAGGCTAAATAACCTGAATGAACATGGGTAAGGAGAACCTTCTTTGGATACATCGATTGGGGAAAAGTCCTTTTTTCGCTACAAGCTACACACATCACAAAAGCCTGAAACATCAGAATCAGTTGACGTGAATAAAGAGCAAACTACAAATCCTACCAAAGAAAATGAGATTTAAGGAAAAAAAGTGAAAAGTGTAAATGCAGAAGCAAAGGAAATACCAGTAGAACAAGACATAGGGAATGGAAATCTACATGTAGGTGTCAAAAAATGAAGGTAGAATGTAAGGATGACCACGGTGGGTTTGAAGGAGAAGGTTGTGGCACAGAGATGCTATTGAGAGAGGAAGAGGAAGGTTCATGATAGTATGGGCGAAACACTCTTTGATGAATGTGATGACATATCGTCTTTGTATCGGTTGATGCGAGACTATTGTGGAAGTCGTGGACGGGAGATGAAAACGGAATAAGTAGATAGCTCTAGCTTGAACAGTGAGATGGACAATGAGATGTGGCCAGAAAGAGTAGGAAGTATTGGACAGTTCGACTTGGTTACTAAAGGATCATATCGAATGAGCATTGAAATAAAGAAATGAAAAATTAATCCAGACGCTGCACATATATAGAGGGGGAAAGAGAGTGGAAGCTGTGCAAACATTGGCATTCGACTTTCTAGGGATCGGCATTGGAGCATAATAGTAGTCAGTCATAAAGTGCAATGGAAATCGATGTAGTGGACTTTGTCAAAGCTGGCTCCAAGGATCATCAGACATCTTGAATGTTTTGTGTTCCTCCGAGCTTGCAAGACCACCTGTCCACACATGCTGTCCCATGGCAGAGCGAACGGGCGGTAATAGAAGGAGCTGAGCAGGTGTAGTTCGTGTGGTCGTAGCAAATAAATAATTAAGTAAACATAAATGGGTACATTGAGCGTGAAATAGAGGAGATTTGGCAAAATCCGTAATTTAAAAGAGTCTGCTGGCTCTAACATGGTTGGCGAGAGACGCCCTACCTTTACCAAACTGTACTTGGCTGGCTTCACGAGCTTACAGCTCTTGCATCTCCATTAGGATTAGTAGCTCGATAGTCTACAATACCATAGAAGAGAATGTTCCCTAATTGACTATCCGAGGTTTTATAGCAGCAAGTTCCACCTTGTGAGGAGGGACACACCCACGGAACAATGTTTCGAGACTTGTTGGCCCCTATGCCTTATTAAAGGGAGGCTTTTATACAAAAAAAGTAAAATCAAAGCATTTTAACCATGGCTTGGGAATCGCACACCTTGACCCCATAGCCAAAGTACACAGTCCAGCAAAGACTGTCCATGAGCACACACATGCACCTTCAACCTACACAGGTTGAAGTACACGGTCACATCAAACACACACATACGAACCGCCAAAGGGCCAGAATGGCATTGTCATATCAATTTGGAGCCACTTCTCAATAGGAGTTAGATACCATGTCAGTCCTTATGAAGGAGGCCTTTTTTAAAATTACAAAAGGTTAAAAAAACATTTTTAAAACAACACATGCACCTCAACCTGATGGCTGAAGCACATGGTTCACAATCAACACACCCACTGCCAATCCCGATGGCTAAATGTATGGCCATTATTTGGATTACTCCTCAATAGGAGTAGGTCCCCATGACCTTATGGCACGAAGCCTTTTTTATTAATAATAATAAAAAAATATTCTTCAACTACGCGTGCACCCCAGCACAAAGGCTGGAAAAATGTCAATTCTGCGCACTAACACAAACACACCGACTCCAACCCGCAAGGGGATGGTACACGACGACACCTCAATATCTGGTCATACTGGTGCTTCCAGCTAGACGAGCATTGGTGCTCTCCGAAGTAGCTGTTTTTCTAGCAGCGAAATAACTGAGTGGTTTGACCATTTGCTTCCACCAGTAATCCGGGCAGCAAATTTGAAAGGAATCCGGCACACAGTGACAATACTCTTTCGAAAGTTGCCAAGGGTTCGTTTAACATCTTCCGCCTGAGCACAAGCACAATAAATAACCTGATTAAGCTGCTCCAAAAGGATGACATATTTTCCCTCATCAGAGGAGATTTGTATAGCCATTTGGGTCCATTGTTAGTTGCTACTTGTAAATCAATGCTTCGCAAGTATATGGTTGCTCTGGTCTGTTATTCTGTTTGCTGGTTTGTTTCCTCTGTCTTGGTTGTATGCATGCCTACAGGTCACATTTTTACTCCACTCTTCACGAAACTTAACCACCTGGTGAGGTAGTGACAAGATAGAAGCCTACTGTTTTTGAGGTCAATAGGTCAAGGGTCAAGGTCACATGCATCATGAATTTTCATCCGATTCACTGATATCTTGTATATACTGTACATTAAAACATGAAAACATGAGTTGGTGCGGTGAACACCTCCAATCGAGGTGAGCCTCAGTCGACCACATGAGTACGTCTCTTAATTACCTAATTGTTCTTCTTGGCATATGGCAGCCATGGCTGCCGGGTTGCTATTCATTTTTGGTGGGCAGAGACTATGCCGCTGATGCTGTGCCCCGAATACAAGTACACTGTACTCATTTCACTGACTCGGCAAGGATGACAGGCTGAGTCAAAAAAAAAAAAACCCCCAAAAACCCTGGCGTTTAAATTTCAGCAAAAGGGTTCAAAAATGGGGGCTCGAGCTCAGAACCCTAAGATCCCAAGCAGCACCCTTAACCACTAAGCCAACACCAGGCCAATTATCTATTATGGACCTCGACAACAGCTAATAATTATGTCTATTATTAATTACGGACAAAATGGAACATACTTCTTAGACCATTTTAGACTTTTTAGACCCTTTGGATCTTTTTAAGACCCTTAATACCAACTTAGACCCCTCGACCTTAACGCACCCTTTAGACAACCTTGAACCCTTTAGACCAATGACCCTATGTAGATACTTTAGACCTTTTTAAGACCTTTAGGTTCCTGAAGACCTTATACCTATAGACCACTTAGACCCCTTGCCCTTCGATCTTTTAGACCCATTTTTTTTGTATATATGCCTATGTCAAGCCGGAAGGCTTGTAACTACTGCCCTAAATGCATCAGGAATGCAACAGGACAAAAGGAGAGAAACAGAAAGAGTAGGGGGGGTGGGGGTGAAACAACAGCAGAGCGTAAGGACAAGATTGATGCAGGCTTGAACAACAAATGGGTGTGGGGAGGAAATGAGGGGAAGGAGAGGTATGCATGGGTTGGACAAGATGGATACAGAAACTCTCGGGAAAAAAAACTGATCATTTGAAGGAGGGATTGGGGTGGAGTTAACGAGGGTAGAAAAGATTGATGCGTTTTGATATGGGGACATCTGAGATGGTGGGAACAGCTGCCTTGAAGACGCTTGGACGGAAGATAAGATTTAGGAGGATGTGGAAGTGGTTCCACAGCAAGAAAAAGAGAGAAACAAATGAGTGGATGTGAGAAGTGATCCTGGTTAAGGCCATTTCACCAGAAAAGGGGTTGAATAGTGGACCGTGCGAGCTATGAAAAACATTGGGGGAGGGGTGGGTGTGGAAGGGGGGGACGGCAAAGACGGAAGGAGAGAGGGTGCAAGACGATAAAGGAGGTGGTAGAAGACAGAGAGACCACCAACTGTCTCCGGGTGATGAAGTGATGGGCTCAAACACTCAGCTTCATTGTGGGAGATTCCAATAATCTTTAAAGGTCTTGGTTTCCACAGCGTCAAGCTGAGAAAGATGTGAGGCAGGGGTGTCCAGCCCAGAGGAAGAGCAGTACTCCATAAGCTGTGGATGAAGGTGTGTATAGGTGTATAGCAGGTGTGCCAGGGAAGGACTTTGCACGACAGAGGATGCCCAGTCGGTAGCTGGCTTTGAAGGCAAACTTTGAACTGGGTTTGCCCAAGAAATGCGGGTTTGCCCATATATGGCAAGAGCAAATCAGCATGGTGGAAAGTTTTTCACAAAGGCGTCTGATAAATGCCTGACTGCTCTCGCAGGACTCGGCATTGGGAGAACAACCACAAAACAGGTGATAACAGGCTGTGAGAAGCTGATCTTGTTCACTATTCAGCTCGAAGACTGAACAAATCACAGAGATGAAGGATCTTCGCTATAATTGTTTTCGTAGTCTAAAGTCAAAGCAAGGAGTTGAAAAGTTACTGACTTTGGGTGCAGTAACAGAGCATATTAAACGAGCTCATCTGCAGTGCTATATGTGGAGTCAGTCATTGACATCAAAACCCAGTACGGTTAGATCCATCCAAACATTGGGCTGGTCAAAACATGAAGCGCTTAGATGGGTCCGTCCTGACAGCTGGCAATTTGGCCCCTGACTCTGTGATGCAGCTGGTTTAGGTGTAAACTGTAGAAGTAGTATGTGTGCTCGAAGCTGTTCATGCAAAGACAATGACATCACCTGCACTGAACTCTGTACCTGTGAGGGGGATGGTGATAAGTGTTGCAACAAACCTGATGTGGCACTGATAAGTCTGATAGCTCGATGAGGCATAAGTGTAATCGTGTATAATATGGACTATTGTGTTCATATCAGTGTTTTGTTGTGTGATAATGATTTTGGACAATTAATTAAATATATTGAACTGGAAAACATTAATAGTAACTCAATAAATATTATCTAAACGATTTGTGTGGTTGTTGCATAAATAAATGGATAAACACTGAAAATAACACAACTGGCAGGCATTTGGATTTATCAATCATTGAAAATTACAAGAACAATGTTTAATTCGCATTGAAAGACTTTTAAATACTTATATCTATCTAACTGGACCATAATCTCTTTATTATTACAGGAATAATAAAGAAAATGTTGAAATACCTAATTGATGTATGGTGAGTTTCAAATGAAATCCAAGATGAAATACTATGAAGACAACATTGAAAACTAGAAGGGCACTCAGTAGAGCGCATACCTTCGCCAACGCTACATTTTGCCCCCCCCCCAGAAACATTGATTGTGAGGGTATTTAATCCCATTACCACATCTGCCATCTCATATGTGTTATGATGGCTTAAAACATTAATTTCCTGCTGTTTGACACTGATTCACGTACATTGTACAATTTCTGTAGAACTCCCTGACCTTTTGGGTGTCGGTGTCAAGTCAATCTGATGACAACTGGTCACAGTTATAAGAAATTATTTTCTGGCATTTTATGGGGCATTTATCACACACGAGTTTCTGTTTTTCTAAATAAGTTATTTATTGTGAACCAAACAAACATTCATTTTCAGAAAGTATACATCTGAAAGTACTAATTCACTGTGTGTACTATATATGTAGAGCGTATGACATTAGCTCGTGCACATAGGCGGGTTGAAGTACTATCGATAAATAGAACTATAAGTTGTGAAATACGCTTCTCCTGGTGCCAAAGTCCATTGGTTTGCATTGGAGAGAACTATGTTTTTTGCCTACTATCCGTTTTTATTACCTGCATCCTTACAACCTGTAAAATGTGCATTCTTTTATTTTTTAATATCTTCAAATTGCCACGCAGCCGACAAGCATCATGGCACATAAGATGACACATTTGGAAGCACACATCAGGATGATCGTGTTTTTTAGAATGGTTGACATCAGCTGGTTGTGTTCCCAATCCAAAAGTAACGCGTCAGCTGGCTCTATTTATAAAAGGAACATTTTTTTTGTTTCAGTGTGCGTACGTGCCACTAAGGTATGCACATTTTGTAAGTTCAGTGACCCCCCCCCCCCCAATGCTTTAAACTCACCACATCAAGTCACTGTCAAATATTACACATCACAGGATAGGGAATTGAATTCTAAACATTTTGAATCTACTTACATGCAAATTGTATAAGAATTGACCGCTTTATGATATAAAGGTCGTTGATGTGGTGTATTGGCAATGCGCGGGAGCGTTGGGGAGGCGTGGCAGAGTGGTTTTTGGTGTCACTGTCCGCCGAGGCATTATAGGTGTTGCGCGCCGCTTGAGGCGCAGCGTCTTCTGCAGTAGTGCATCGTCCGGATACACAATAAAACAGAGTTACAGCAGCCCTCACGACTCTGCGTGTCTCACTGCCCTCCGGCGCCTACCAATACGCAACAGTTGACCCCCCGACCTTTGACCCAAACCGCTAACAAAGGTAATGACATCATTGTGTCATATCGTATATCACAAGATTGGGCATTGAATTCAACAACATTTTGGCATTGGTTTGCATGCAAATTGGATAAAAAATCGACCGCACTATGGCAAAATGACGATTTTGACCTTTTCATGACCTCGACCTTGACCTTGTTACTCTTAATTTTTGTAATTGGTATTAGAGTGTGGGGAAAGAACATGTCAACATTTTGGTGTTGGGTTTCATGCAAATCGGATAAGAATTGACCGTGTTATGACTAAAACCGCACATTTTGCAATGTCGTGACCCCCCTTGACCTTTGACTCCCAACCGCTAATCAGGGTTATTACGTCATTGTGTCATGTACATATCACAAGATGGGGCATTGAATTCTGAACATTTTGGCATTAGTTGCATGCAAATTGGATACAAATTGACCGCGTATGGTAAAAAAGACGATTTTGACCTTTTCCTATTGACCTTGACTTTGACCCAATCGCTCCCAAATCTAATCAAATGGTCCTCGATAATAACCAATCATCCCACCAAATTTGCTGCGATTCAGTTCAATACTTTTGGAGTTAGCGAATAACAAAACAAACAAACAAACACACATATTCACAATAATAAAT